>CM024758.1:104184798-104232277 GCA_014218235.1 Colocasia esculenta | reverse complement strand
TAGCCTGGACATGAAAGCCATACACTATAAGTGGGGAATCTAGAACCTTGCTGTCCATGCCAAAAGATACCATGAAATCCACCTTGACTGGGCGGCCAGGGTGCACTCGTTGAGCTCTGGCATCCACAAACCCACACCTTCCTCTTTAAAACCTTCGAAGCCACTATATTGTTGGAAGAAGTTGAACTGTTATTAGGCTTGAAGTGGATGAAAGAGGTGACGAGGATGAGATGGAGATCATGCCAAGGAGCATTTCAAGCAAGGAAGTACTTGAGAGTTTCATGGGCGAAAGAGCGGCCCGTGACATCCAAGCAGAAAAGGGTGTGAACTTGCAAAAACTAGTGGCTTGGACAATGAGGGAGATACCAAAAGTGGAAGATGACACAAGACTAGAGAAAGTAATGAGAGGGTTCGCCATATGTGTGGCGGGTGCGCTCCTCTTTCCATCGGTAGACAACGTACTTGAAGAGGAGCAACTCAGTGCGGTTTGTGGCAATATGGGAGGGAGAGCGGTTGAGACCGGCGGTGCTAGCTTTCCTCTACAGTGGGCTCACAGCGGTGAGCTTGGTAGACCTCCTATGGTTCTATGCTTATTCACTTGTTGGACTGACCTGCATTTTAAGTTTGATGTGAATAATGAGGCCACTAGGACATCCCGCATCTTCTCCAAGAGTCCGCTCCATCACATGGACAGTTTGGTGGGCTTAGAAGGGCTCATGGTAAATCACGTGCCACAACAAGACGCGGACGGATTGGCGTAATCATCTTCAAAGCATGCCAGGAACGCGTTCACTTGTACTTCGGCGCCTTTTCTAGCCAAGGACCTACAGACGCGGCTAGCACCCGGTGTGGAGTTGCGACTAATTGGGGCGACTGAGTTCGTGCTCTACAACTCGCACCACTGCCTGTCTCAACTCGGGCTTCCCCGACACAACTTCGAGGGGCCGTCTGTAAGGCCCTCGAACTTTGTTCTTTTAATTGGACTTTGTCATATGGTGATTAGTTGCTTTGAGTATATAATTATGTGTATATGTATATATATATATATATATGTTATTTATGTACATATTGTATGAAATGGTGTTGTATATATGTATATATGTGTTTATTTATGTACATATTGTTTTATTTACGTTGTACATGTTGCATTTGAATAATGTGGTGTATTACGTATGTAAATTACAGGGTGAATGCATGTTCAAGTGATTTTCTATGTTCTGGCCGAAAGGCCAACTAACGTCAACATGCATTGACGTTTATTGGAAGGTCGACGTCCAGATCGATGGACGCTGACTCCCAGTAAACGGCAGCAATATGGTCATTTATTTCCCAAAATTGTGCGGTCAGATCAGGAAATGGCCCGCGGTTTTCTCCGATTCTGGTTTTGGAAACTACCTCCCAACGGTAGGATTTCCACCTTAATGCGTACCCTGATCCCCTGAGCTTATAATAAACACCATTTTAGGGCGAAGTTAGGACTTTTGGCTTCTTGAGAAACCCTAGAGCTTTGTGCAAAAAACCTGAACTTTGAAGGCTTTGATCTGGCGTTTGTGTGCGTCTTCCGGCGATCTGCATCGACTGGGGGATACTCTGAACAATTGTGAGGCTTCCCCGACTCCGGGGTGCGACCTACATCGTCACAAAGACCGGATCTGGGAGGATTTGGAACGCCTTCTTGGCTTGACCGAGGAGGGCATCTTCGACTAATTAATCCCGTTCTTCAATTTTAAAGGCAAGTGATCTAGGGATTACATCCCTACTTATGTCCCTTAGGTCCTAGGATTTTATTGGATTTTATCTCGTGTCCTAGAACCCCAATTTCTCTTGTATGTGCTTTTAGTCTGTGTCTTCTGCAAACAGGATATTGACGGCCACGTGTGCCATCAATATCCTGAGTTGGCGGCAACATCGTGTGCCATTAACCCCTGTTGGCGGCAATCCCTTTGCTGCCAAGTTCGTGTTTTTCACAGAACCTTATTTTCATATCTGTGTGATTATATCAGACTTGTGGTTGTCTGTGCATGCTGTGAGATTTATGTTGGGTCAGGTATGATCAGTAGGTCATGTCATGAGGATGTACCAAATTCGGTAATTAGTTTTAATTATTAAAATTTCTGTAATTGGGCTGTGAGCATAATCTAACCATAATTAATCTTGCATAAATAGATCCGTTGTGGACTAGGGTTTTATAAATTTTCCCTGTTCGTATGATGACTGTTTTCATGTTTTGAAACTGTTAGATATGACTATTTTACTATGAAGCCTAATTAAGTGAAATTCTTGACAAATATGTCTGAAATCTGTTTTAATTATTATAATTAGTTTGCAAATCCTAAAAATCTGAAAAATTGAGCATGTGGCATGTTATCTGTTTAGAACCTATGATAAAAGTTTCGTTCTGTTTTCATGATAGTAGGTACAGTTATCAGTTTAACAATGAAAATTTACCATGTTGAGCATGTTAAGATTAATGTTGTATGATTTAGTGATTAGCAGCATGATTAGGACTGTGATATGAGTTATTTGTCACTACGAATAGTAGCATCATGTAAGGTAAACTGAAGCATGTGTAGTTGTGTAAAAGTGAATGTAATTGTGTTAAATGGTGCATGAGAAATGTGTAAACAATGTGATAAAGTGAAATGTGAGAACTGTGCGATATTGACACTGCTACCTTAGAGAGCTGTGGAGCCGTACTGTAGTAAAGTCCCTATAGAAGGCTCAATGTGTGTGATATCCTATGGGCATTAGGATGAAATCCTGGAGGTGGACAAGTACCACTGGTTAGGGTGGATAGGGCTTCTCCCGGTTCTGCGCAGTTAACCAAGATCCGTCACTGTGTTGCCTAGGTGATGGGTATGTGTATGTGTTATGTGTGTCGTTCTATATGGTGGTTTGGACTATGTGTCACGGCAATTAAATGTAAAAGTGTAAACATGTGAATGTTAATATGTGAATTGTGCAAATGTGGAAAATGAGCATGTGAAAGTGTTAAATGAATATGTTAGCATGTGAATAGATGTGGACTTGTGTACATGTGATTTATTTATATCAAAACAGCAAGTTAAATGTATAAATAGGTATGATAATTGCATGTGAAAATGAGTAGATATTATGCTAGGTATGTTATCTACCATGTACATAGTTCCATGCTCTAGTTGCGTATAATTATGAAATGATTTGGATAACATTTGAACTTTGAATCATGTTGATTATTGTGTAGACAGCATTTTATAGGGTTCCATGTTTAATTGTTTAAGAAATACGAAGCATGTAATGTTTATTCGTAAATGATTAAAAAGGCTAGCATGTGCGTGTGATAGGTGTATGGTTGTGTCCTTAGATTGTTGCTTTGGCGTACAGGTGAGTCAGGTGTCCCCACATTTGAGGAGGACATTGTGAGGAGCAACTCCGAGCGGGAGGAGTAGCTTCACTTGTGGACGTCGCTACGTTGTACTTTTCCTTTCATAGTATGTAAATAAAGTGATGGACAATGTATTTTTATTTGAAGTTGTAATAATGTGGACATTTGCATTTCTTTTATTGCTATATAGACTGTGGATTAAGTGATGATGATGGAATGAGATTAATCATTTGTTTAATTCCACTGTACTCTTTTGTTTCATGTGCATATCAACCTATCGTTTAGTGTTGGGTCAATGTCCCACTGTGATGACACTCATTATATCGACATGGATCGGTATAATCGTACGGTATAAAGAGGTCGTTATTGAGATTGGTATCAGAGCTCCCAAGGTGAGATTATACATGAATATGCCATCATCTTCACAATATGCTAAGTCTTATAGAATTGTCCATGTATATAGGAAATATCTAACAATGAAAGATAGTTAAGAAAATGGTTAGGAATTAAGTAACTTAGTTTCTAACAAGATTAAATTGTTTTATAGGCTATGGCTTCTCGTGGTAGGCGTGGTGCTCAGGCTCGGGATGACGTGCAGAGGCGAGAGGACAGGGGTGAGCAGCAGGCCCCAGCACCCCAGGGTCCTACAGTTCTTCCTCCACCACTGCCTGTAGATTATGGTGTGTTCATGCAAGGCCTAGTGCAGGCTATGCAGACTCAGGCACACACTCAGGCAGCACTTCAGGCTCAGCTGGAGGCTCAGGTTGGAATTGTTAGATAGAAGTAGCCTGTTTTTATTAAATGTATGATTGTTATATGTGTTGCTTATAATGTTTATTGTAGCAGGCTCAGGCTCCAGCTCCAGCTCCCCAGGAACAAGGCCATGGTGGTCCTTCCATCATGGAGAGGGTCAAGAGGATGGATCCACCCTCTTTTAAGGGGGAGAGTCAGCCACAGTTAGCGGAGAGCTGGATGAGGGAGATAGAAAAGATCTTCCGAGCCATTAGGTGTGCCGAGGAAGATAGAGTTAGCTTGGCCACCTATATGCTGCAGGTATTTATTAATGATATATGCATGTACTTGTGTAGGTTAAGAAGTTGTTAGATTGGTGCTTATAGAGTTGTATTTTTTACAGGAGAGAGCCGATGTGTGGTGAGCCTCCTTACTTCGCACCAGGTTTGAGGATGGTGCTGTCGAGGTGACTTGGGATGAGTTCACGAGACTGTTTGGCCAAGTTCATCCCAGAGCATATCCAGGATAAGATGGACCAGGAGTTCCTTTCTCTCTCTCAGGGCTCCATGATGGTGTTAGAATATGAGGCCAGGTTTGCTGAACTGTCCAAGTATTCTCCTCACATAGTTGTTGATGAACGTAGGAAGGCGAAGAAGTTTGTGATGGGCCTTAAGCCATCACTGAGGTCGAGGCTTGTGGCGTTTGACCACCGTACCCTTGATGAGGCTCTCAGCGCTGCGTGTAGACAGAAGAGCGAGATGGAGCAGTATTATCAGGAGAAGAAGGCATCACAGAAGAGGTCCGCGCCACCTTTCCAGCGGCAGGACATGAAGAAGGAAGCGTACCAGTCACCACAGCGTCCAGTGGCAGCTAGTAGTCAGCAGGTAGTTAACCCGCGGTCCCCCAGCGTCAGGCCCAGTGGCAAGAAGGAGTGTCCTCACTGCGGAAGAGCACATGGTGGTACCGAGTGTTGGAAGCTAGCGGGGAAGTGTCTCAAGTGTGGTAGCAGCGAGCATCAGATTAGAGATTGTCCCAGACTGCAGCAGGGTGTTCAGCGTGGAGCGCCAGCCCCAGCAGTGGCAGCAGCAGCAGCGCCAGCCACAGGAAGACCAGGAAGGCCTCGAGCCCAAGCTCGAGTGTTTGCTTTAGCACGAGAGGATGCTGAGCAGGCGGAAAATATCACAGAAGGTACGATTCTTTTCATGGGTGTGCACGCTTGGGTTTTGTTTGATACGGGTGCCACTCACTCGTTCATTTCTGAGCGGTTTGCAAGACAGTTAGCTGTAGAGTCAAGAGTAGAGGCTGAGGAGTTAGAGGTCCCTTTGTCTGTGCACACACCAGCAGGTACGATATCGACTAGGAAGTGTATTACATCTTTATCGGTCAGCATTGAAGACCGAGGTTTAGTTGGGTGCTTATTTTTGCTAAAGATGAGGACTATGATGCAATTCTAGGTCTGGATTGGCTAGAGGAGCACTATGCTTTGGTAGATTGTCACGGGAGAAGATTACTTTCTGTATTCCTGGTGAGGATGAGTTCTCGCATCCGTTGCCAGGAACTTTGTGGGAAGGTTTGTGATCTCCGCCATGAAGGCGATGAGGATGGTGAACAAGGGTGTGACGCTTTTCTTGCCAAGGAGGTCTTAGTACCGAAGGCCGATCAGTCACCGACCACTTGAGGAGATTGAAGTAGTGCAGGAGTTCCCAGACGTATTTCCTGAGGATTTGTATGGTTTGCCACCGCTAGGGAGATAGTTTACCATAGAGTTGCTTCCAGGCACCTCTCCTATCTCTAAGACTCCATATCGGATGGCACCTGTGGAATTAGCATAGCTGAGGAAAGCATTGCAAGTTGCTGGACAAGGGATTATTTCCCTAGTGTGTCACCATGGGCGCACCTGTATTATTTGTGAAGAATAAGGATGGTTCCCTCAGGTTGTGCATCGATTATAGGAAACTTAACCAGGTGACCGTAAAGAACAAGTATCCCTTACCTCGGATTGATGATTTATTCGATCAGTTGCTGAATGCATCAGTGTTCTCTAAGATTGATCTGCGGTCTGGCTATCATCAGTTGAAGATTAGGATGAAGATGTGTCCAAGATGGCCTTTAGGACTCATTATGGACATTATCAGTTTTTGGTGCTTCCTTTTGGTCTGACCAACCCCCTGCAGCGTTCATGGATCTCAGAACAGGTGTTTAGACCTTATTTAGATAGTTGTTGTAGTGGTGTTTATTGACGATGTGCTAGTCCTATTCTCCGATGAGACTATACACCGTGATCATTTGAGGGTTGTTTTGGAGTTCTCCGAGAGCACAAGCTGTATGCCAAGTTCAGCAAGTGCGATTTCTAGATGCGCGAGGTTCATTTCCTTAGGCATGTGATCTCAGGCGTTGGAGTTGCAGTTGATCCGGAGAAGGTCCAGACAGTATTAGATTAGGAGATTCCAAGGACCCCATCGGAGATTCAAAGTTTTCTTGGTTTAGCGGGCTATTACCGGCGATTTATTGAGGGATTTGCATCTATCGCCGCACCTTTGACTAAGCTAACCAGGAAGTGTGTGAAGTTTGTTTGGTCTGAAGATTGCGGGAGTAGTTTTCAGTTGCTGAAGGAGAAGCTTACTTCTGCACCCGTGTTGATCTTGCCGAGTGGTGTAGAGGGTTTTGCTATCTATTCGAATGCGTTTCAGATTGGTCTTAGCTGTGTATTGATGCAGCATGGTAGGGTAGTGGCATATGCTTCTCGCCAATTGAAGGAGCATGAGCGTAACTACCGACTCATGATTTGGAGCTTGCGGCAGTGGTCATGCATTGAAGATCTGGAGACAGTAGACACTATCTTTATGGTGTCAGGTTCGAAGTGTTCACTAGCCACAAGAGTCTGAGATATCTCTTCTCTCAGAAGGGAGTTGAACCTGCAGCAAGAAGATGGATTGAGTTCCTCAAGGACTATGACTTCGAGCTTCAGTATCATCCAGGAAAGGCGAATGTTGTGATGGATGCTCTTAGCAGGAAGAGATCTTTGCTCCAGCAGAATTGGAAGATGTTGGAGGATGCAGCCTGTGCGATGACTGAGTTAGAGCCATTGGTATGTCAGGCTTTCATGGCTTAGTTGTCTATTCAGTCCACAGTTTTGGATGAGGTGATCGAGCAGCATAAGGCCGACCCTAAACTCTAGGAGTTGGTGGGCAAGGCGGACATTGCTCGCGATGAGGATAGTGTTATTAGATTTCAGCATCGAGTTTGTGTTCCCGATATTGTGGATGTCCGTGAGCGTGTATTAGCAGAAGCTCACAAGTCGAGATTCTCTATTCATCCAGGCAACACTAGATGTACCATGATTTGAAGAGATCCTTCTGGTGCTGGCAAGAAGAAGATGTGGCTGAGTTCGTATCCAGGTGTTTGGTATGCCAGCAAGGTGAAGTCAAGTGCAGAGAGCTAGAGTGGTCTTGCAGAGATGTGGGTTCCAGAAGTGTGTTGGTATGCAAGTAGTTGTGAAGGCCGAGCGTTCAGTGACCATTTGTCTTATGCAGAATGATGGGGATCCAGTATGGAAGTGGGAGGCAATCACTTGAATTTGTGATGGTGCCCAGATCATGAAGGCAATGACTCGATTTGGGTGGTTGTTGATCATTCTCCAAGACGTGCATTTCTTGTCTATGAAGAGAAGCAGTCCGTGGAAGTTTGGCTAGGTTGTATGTTAGTAGTATTGTAAGGTTGCATGTGTGCCGAAGTCCATTATTTGGATCGAGACCCGAGGTTTACTTCGAGGCTATGGAAGGGTCTTCAGGAGGCTTTAGGTTTCGAATTAAAGCTTAGTTCGGCGTTCTATCCCCAGACAGATGGGCAGTCCAAGAGGACTATCCAGACGCTTGAGGATATGTTGAGAGCGTGTGTGCTTGATTGGAAGGTTAATTGGGAGCGTCATTTGCCCCTTGTGGAGTTCGCCTACAACAACAGCTTTCATGCGAGCATTGGTATGGCTCCGTTTGAGGCTTTGTATGGGCGGCCCTGTAGATCTCCTTTGTGCTGGGAGGAGACTGGTGATAGGCATTTGATTGGTTCGGAGTTGGTGCTGGAGACTTCGGATAAGATTCAGCTTATTAGGCAGAGGCTTGTTGTAGCGCAGGATAGGAAGAAGATTTATGCCGACAACAGAAGGAAGGATTTGGAATTCGAGGTTGGCGAGCATGTTTTTCTGAAGGTTTCACCTACCCGAGGCGTTGTCAGGTTTGGCAGGCATAACAAGTTGAGTCCTAGATTTTGGCCTGTATAGATTCTCAGGCGTATGGGCAGCGTGGCATATTAGCTAGCTTACCCCCGGCACTAGCAAGTGTGCATCCAGTATTCCACGTGTAGCGTCTCGGGTCTTATTGGACTCTTATCGGATCTTTACCGGGTTTGGTTGTGGATCTGTGCCTGTTGATGTCCAGCAAGTTGGACTTCGACAGTGGGTTGGCGTCTAGATGTGTGACGTCGACTGTGGGTTGGCGGCAAGGTGGTTGCCGGTAACTGGTGTTTGGCGTCCATCGTTGTTGCCGTTGACCTTGTGTCCTGTCCCCTCCGGAGATGGAACTTGGTGGCAAGCGATGTGGACGTTGAGTGTTGGCGGTTCAGTTGACGCGAGGGGCCTTGACGTCAACTGATCAAGGTTCTATTTTTAGGGGCAACCCGAGCCCTTTTCCTTCCTCTCTTTCTCTCCTCTTCTTTTCCCCACTTTCACCTTGCACTTCTTCACCTTCCGGTGGCTGATGGGAGTACGTGGAAGGCCGCAGTGCGCGTGGTGGTGACGGATTGGATGGGAAACGACGGATTGGTTGTGGTGTTCGCGGGAAGCTTCTGGGGTTCGGCGCGAATCGAGGTTCGTTTGGGATTTTTATGCGTTTCTGAGGTAGGGACGTAAACCCTTAGCTCCTTTGTGTGTTATTCCATGCCTATTGCGTGTGATTTGCATGGAATTCAAGGTTTTGGGGAGGGTTTCTCCATGTTGGGTTTGGGGTGGTTTCACCGATCTGAGCGTTAGATCGTGTGTTTCCAGCTTGTAGTAGTGTAGTGTGAGTGAGAAGAGTTTCTCCTTCATCACTCTGCTGTTTTGAGGTTGGATTGCTCTCAGGGGATTTGGCTTGTGGCTGCTTCAGCTGCTGAATGCTGAAGAGTCAACGTCAAGGGATGTTGACGTTGAGCTCTTCGGAAGAGATAACGACGTGATCTCTTGCCGTTAAACTCTTCAGGGAAGACTGGACGGCAAGTTGTTACCGCTGAGATTAGGTAAAGGACCAACATGTGACCGTCTACTTATTTTAGACGTCCAGGACGTTTTCCGTTGACCTATAGTTAGCGACAGTCGATGCTGTCGTTGAATTTATGCTTGGCGACATGTGATGCTATCGTTTACTTCCTGGTTAGCGGCGGTCGATGCTGCCGCCGTCTACCACAGGTGAGTTCCCAGCAAGCTGTGTTTCCCTTTCCGTGATTTGAGGTTGACATGCGGTGTCCGCCTGTTAGCACAGTTTGCCAGGCGTAGAGAGTGTCTCTACCTATGCTCACGTTGTGTTTTGACTGTGTTGAGACGGTGACATGTAGTGTCCGTTCGCAGTACGTTGTCTAGACATTGAGAGTGTTTCCGTCCGTACTTGCGTGGAGTTTTACCGTGCTCCTATTTTCGTTGTGTTACCTGACGGGGAGCGACGCTCCGTCTAGAGGACTGGCGTGTGGGGGTCCTCCGCCGTGAGCCGGGACGTAGAGAGCTCTCCGTTCTGTGCGTACTCCTTGTGGTGGTTTCGAGCCGTCTCCGTGGAACCCCTTCTCTACCGCTAGGTCGGGCGTAGGGGGAAAACCGGTCGTGGACCAGACGTGAGAGAGAGCGTCTGTAGTGTGCACACGTGGCTAGGGTGGAGACTCTGTGGTGACGGGACGCCGAACCGCAGACCCTGGCTGAGTCCTACTTTGTGAGTGCGTGTGAGCTCTTGCTTGTGAGCTTGTGTGTATGCAGTGCTTGTGTGCTGTCGAGCCTGCGAGGTTCCAGTTTTTCTCAGTGCGCTCCTGAGGAGCTGCGCACTACGACACCGGTTCCTGTGTGTTGACAGAGTGTGCGTGTTTACTTACAGTCGCTTTTTTTTTAGCACTATTTAGTAGCTCGGTTCCGGTGGGGGTTAGTTGCCCTACTGGGTCTCTTTTCTGTGAGAACTCCTCCCTTCCCTTCAGATGGGTCCGTGGGCAGCTTGCGTGTGTCGTGAAGCTTCGTTACTCCGTGCTGGCTCTGCTTGGCTGCTGTGAGTAGTACCCTGCTATTGTACTACAGTACTCTTACTTATCTGTTGTCTCTGAGTTATATGTGTTATTGTGTTAGTTGTGGCGTGTACATTTCTTATATGATTCTCTCAGATGCTTTTCTTCTACCCTTCCAAGATTCATCTCGTGGGTTAGCGGGTCAGGATTCGGGTTACTGGTCGGGTACCGTAATCTGATCTTGGGTCGTTGCAGTTGGTATCAGAGCCCGGTCTGTCGAGATACATATAAGGAAATGTTCTGTATAACTCAGAGTGTGTGGAGTACAGTACCAGCAAGCAGTCCGGAGTTGTTTGTGTATCGCTTGTGTGCATTCCTGTTGGTTTGACCTTTGTTCTAGGCGATGTCGTGTTGAGGTAGTGGCTGTGTAGTTTTCTCAGCGGAGGCTGGAGATGCCCCGCCACCACCGAAGACTCGGCCTGGACCGCAGGACATGCGCAGTGGTTTTGTTGTTACCTCTATTCTTCCCTTGGGCAGTTTTGGGTCCTGACTGGATCGTTTTTTTTTCTTGTGTCGATAGCTCTTTGGGTTGCTCTGCACTATGCGTTCGGCTCCTTGTGGAAGTTCCGGAAGGGTGTGATTTGAGCTGTCGTTGTGGTCGTTTAGGGACGGTTGATAACAGCCTGCCGTGGTGTTTTCCGGCAAGTGTGGTGCCCGAGGTGGTGCATATGGGCAATTGTGTTAGCCAGATTGTTTGTGGTTGTTTCCGAGTTGTTTTCGGTCGCGCCGGTGGGACTTTTGTGTGTCCCCGGGGCTCGGATGATGTGTTTTGTTTCCCGTGCCCGCGTGCTCTCCAGGAAGTGGTCTGGTGAGTGTGGTGGGTGTGTGGTTGACTGTGCTTCTTGTGGAAGCTCAGCCTTGTGTTGCGGTCTTTTGCGTTGGGAAGGGACTTGTTGTGTTACATGTCTCCTTCCTTAGCTTTGGTTTGCTCGAGGTTGTGGTGCTCCACTGTGGTGATGTGTTGCTAGGGTATGCATTGTAGCGGCCCTAGGTTGAGTCATCTTCCCCTAAGTTGTTGAGTTGTGTTTGAGTTGAGCTGGTTGCTCCCCTTGTGTTGTTAATTTTCGTATGTTGCCTTTTGTTGGCAGGCTTGTTCGTGCTGGTTGTGTCGTGATGGTGTTTTGGGCTATCAGTGACGGCGGCTTGGCGGCTGTTGTTGTGATGACACTCTTCATGACACTTTCTAGTGCGATTCATTGCCCGATCTTACACAACAGTGTTTCCTGGCTGTGTTTAGTCTTCGTGGGCATCGCGTGGTCTGGCTTATGTGGACCATGTTTCTGGTGGTCCCTTTTGTTGTTTTTTGTTTCTCAATTTTGTAGCCCCTCCTGGTGCCAGCGTGTGGTGACACTGGAGTGTGTAGTTTTTCTGACCTCAGTGTGTGGCGTCCGGGGTCCGGAAGGTTTTGGCTTGTCAGCTCTCGACCTGTGGAGGTATGAAGTAGCCGTGTGTGTAGTGAGATTTTGTTCTCGCCTGTTTGTTGCGTGACCTCGACAGGTGTCGAGGGTTGTTTCCGCTTGTGTCGCCGATCCGATGGTTCATAGGAGTCGTGTGTGCGTGTCGTGACCATGGTGGATGGTCGTGGCATTGTGGTGTTCGGTTTTAACCGTACGTTTCTGCTGGGTGTTCCCGTGCAGTATCGTATGGTGTGCGCCTCGGCTTGTGCCTTAAAGGCTTTTTTTTGCATACCATCTTTTCAGTGTTTGGTCTCTCTGTCGGTTGCGATGGAGAAGGCGTACTGTGCTCTTGCGTGCCAGGGAGTTGTTGTGGTTTTTACTTCCCGTGCGGCAGAGCCGGTGCCTTGTGTTTTAGCGCACCTTTGTGAAGCCGACGTGGTCGTTGTGCTTCAATGTTGTAGGTTTTTCGTACGTTTTCTATGTGCTTGTGGAGAGTCCCCTTCGGTGGGCCCTGGGTCGTTTCCAGGGCCCTGGGTGCTGTTGCGGGGGCAGCACCGTGAGCATCTTTTGTTTTGTTTTTGATGCTTTGGTGTTTTTGTGCTTAAGGGTTGATGGCCGGTGTGGCCAGTTGTGCCCCTTTAGGCTATGTTTTTTAGTGTGTGTGGCTTCTGGCAGGTCTTTGGCGGAGAGTCCTTCCTGTTGGCCGCAGTGTTGTTTTAGTTGTTAGTGCATTGTGTTGCACTTAGCCTGGTGTTGGTGCTTGTGGTAGCACCATGAGCTCACGTTCGGTGTCTTGTTTTGGTTTGTGTGCCGTCTGGAGCCTTGGCGCATTGTGTTGATACCTTGGGTGACTCCTGGTGTTGTGATGGCACCCTGTGTTGTTTTTGCGTGTTTGGAATTGCGAGCTCTGTACGTTGGTTAACGCTTTTGCGTAGTGTTGAGGCTTTTGGCTTGCTAGTGCTCGACCATGTGCTTTGTTGACATTGGTTGAGGTGCCTGACATTGTCTGAGGTCCGAGTGTGGCCTGCCTTTACAACGTCCCTCTGTGGTTTTCCTCACGTTGTGCCGTGTGGTGCTGTGGCGAGTGGTTTTAGAGTTTTGTGGCTCCACTGCCCAGGTGTCCCTGTCGGCCATGAGGATGGTCTAAAGTGAGACCTAGTGGTGACAGTGGATACCGTGTTTTGCGTATTGAGTTTTTTTGTGGGTGTTGCTGTCCGTGTTGGAGTGCGAGAAGGTCTTGGCGAGACCTAGCGGCGACAATGGACGTTGTCCTGAGTTGTGGACTGTCAGTGAGAGCGATGTTGCGTTGGTTTCGTCGCCGCGCTGACTTTTTGTTCAGCTGATGACCGATGCTAGCTGTGCTAGTAGCGTGAGCTGTACCCCTGAGCGTTGCGTTTTATTCTCAGGTGGTTGTTTTTCCGTGTTCTTGTCGGCGATTGTGTCCTCTGTCGGGTTTTGTTGACGATAGAGTGAGTTGCTGACTGGCTTTTGCGTGTTGCTATCGGATTTTGCACCCTCTGTCTAGTTTGTTGATGACAGTGTGGGTGTCGATTAGCGTGTCCCGACAGCGAGGTCTGTTGGTAGTGGCGGTTTGTGTGTTTCTCCTGCTAGCATGTTTCTGCCATTTGGTTGGCCGGTGCAATGTTAGCAGAACTTCATGGAGTTGAAGTGACTGCTTACTTTGTACCAGTGCGAGTGTTGCGAGCAATTCGAAGAGTTTCGAGTTTTGTGCAAATTCTTCTGGTGTTGGCTTGGGAGCAGTGCTGATGCGGCAAGTCAGGTTGGTGCCTTGCGTGTCGCGTTAGTGAAGCCCCCACAGGAGAGTACCCGACCTACAGCTTGGAGTGTGTAGCTGCGTGTGTTGGCAGCTTGTGATGCCTCTTGCTGGTTTGTTGTGTCAGGCAATGGAGGACCTGTGTGGATGACCGTATAGTTTCTCCTCTAGTTGAGTGGAGGTAGACAAGCGTGTCATGGCTGGACCGGAGTTGGCCCAGTGGGCTTAGAAGTGGTTTGGCTCTTTAGTCGTCGGAGATTTTGTTGCCAGTGATTGTTTTGACCATGGTGTGTTCATGTGTCTTTGTCGTCGAGGTACTTTTCTTGCAGCATCGGTGTTTTTCCCTGCTGCTCTGTGTCAGTGATGACACTTGGTTGACAGTACCCGAGTTTCGTTGTTCCTTGTAGGTTTCCGAGTTCTAAGGTTTGAACAACGAGGTGATCCCACTACTCTGTGTTTTGCGGCGATGCTCAGGTGGGCGTGTCGACCGGTGAGCGGGATGCGCGAGTTTTTGTACCTCTGTGTTTGCTGTTCTCTTTCCCTAGTGTGGCTAGAATTTCGGGGCGAAATTCTTTTAAGGGGGAGGGCTGTAGCGTCTCGGGTCTTATTGGACTCTTATCGGATCTTTACCGGTTTGTCGTGGATCTGTTGCCTGTTGAGTGTCCAGCAAGTTGGACTTCGACAGTGGGTTGGCGTCCAGGTGTGTGACGACTACTGGGGTTGGCGGCAAGGTGGTTGCCGGTAACTGGTGTTTGGCGTCCATCGTTGTTGCCGTTGACCTGTGGGTTCCTGTCTCCCTCCGGAGATGGACTTGGCGGCAAGCGATGTGGACGTTGAGTGTTGGCGGTTCAGTTGACGGCAGGGGGCCTTGACGTCAACTGATCAGGGTTCTGTTTTTAGGGGCAACCGAGCCCTTTTCCTTCCTCTCTTTTCTCTCCTCTTCTTTTTCCCTCACTTTCACCCTTGAACTTCTTCACCTTCCGCGGGCCGATGGGAGTACGTGGAATAGCCGCAGTGCGCGTGGCGGTGACAGATTGGATGGGAAACCGACGGATTGGTTGTGGTGTTTCGCAGGAAGCTTCTGGGGGTTCGACGCGAATCGAGGTTCTTTTGGGATTTTTATGCGTTTCTGAGGTAGGGACGTAAACCCTGAGCTCTTCAGAGAAGAGATAAACAGCGTGATCTCTTGCCGTTAAACTCTTCAGGGAAGATCTGGACGGCAAGGTTGTTATCGTCCGGGTCTTCAGGTAGGATATAAACGGCAAGATCGTGTGCCGCTGAGATTAGTAAACAACCAACATGTGACCGTCTACTTCTTTTAGACGTCCAGGGTGTTGTCGTTGACCTATAGTTAGCGATAGTCGATGCTGTCGTTGACTTTATGCTTGGCGACATGTGATTCTGTCGTTTACTTCCTGGTTAGCGGCGGTCGATGCTGTCGTCTACCCACAAGTGAGTTCCCAGACAAGTTGTGTTTCCCTTTCCATGATTTGAGGTGTTGACATGAGGTGTCCGCCTGTTAGCACAGTTTGCCAGCGTAGAGAGTGTCTCTGCTGCCTGCTCGCGTTGTGTTTGACTGTGTTGAGACGGTGACACGTATTGTCCATTCGTAGTACGTTGTTCTAGGACATTGAGAGTGTTCCGTCCGTACTTGCGTGGAGTTTTACCGTGCTCCTATTTTCTATTGTGTTACCCTGACGTGGAGCGACGCTCCGTCTAGAGGACTGGCGTGTGGGTCCTCTGCTGGTGAGCCGGACGTAGAAAGCGTCTCCGTTCTGTGCGTACTCCTTGTGGTGGTTTCGAGCCTGTCTCCGTAGAACCCCTTCTCTACACTAAGGTCGGGGTAGGGGGAAAAAACCGGTCGTGGACCAGACGTGAGAGAGAGCGTCTGTAGTGTGCACACGTGGATAGGGTGAGAGACTCTGTGGTGACGGGATGCGAACCGCAGACCCTGGCTGAGTCCTACTTTGTGAGTGCTGGTGAGCTCTTGCTTGTGAGCTTGTGTGGTATGCAGTGCTTGTGTGCTGTCGAGCCTTCGAGGTTCCAGTTTTCTCAGTGCGCTCCTAAGGGAGCTGCGCACATACGACACCAGATTCTTGTGTGGTTGACAGAGTGTGCATGTTTACTTACAGTCACTTTTTGTTTAGCACTGTTTAGTAGCTCTGTTACCGGTGGGGGTTAGTTGCCCTACTGGTCCTCTTTCTGTGAGACTCACTCCCTCCCTTCAGTGTGTCCGTGGGCAGCTTGCGTGTGTCGTGAAGCTTTGTTACTCCGTGCTGGCTCTGCTTGGCTGCTGTGAGTAGTACCCTGCTCTTGTACTCACTGTACTCTTACTTCTCTGTTGTCTCTGAGTTATGGTGTTATTGTGTTAGTTGTGGCGGTACATTGCTTATATGATCTCCTCAGACGCTTTTTCTTCTACCCTTCCGGATTCGTCTCGTAGGTTAGGGTCAGATTGGGTTACTGTCGGGTACCGGTACTGCGGATCTTGGGTCGTTTACAGTTATCTATGCTCAGGAGGTAGTTTGAGATTCGTCTCATGTGATTAGTCACAAGCCAGTGGAGATTCAGCCAGACTTGTCATATGTTGAGCGAGACTCTTAGCTCTCCTTGATCGGAAGGTTCAACACCATAGGACAAGAGCATTGCATCCGTAAATGTGCTTTGAGAACTTCTCACGAGACGAGCTACTTGGGAACTTGAGGATGCTATGATGAAGAAGTATCCCCATTTGTTTGAGTAGTTTCGTTCTAAACTTCGAGGACGAAGTTTTCTTTAGGGGGAGAGGTGTAAGGCCCCGAACTTTGTTCTTTTAATAGGACTTTGTCATATGGTGATTAGTTGCTTTTGTAATAATTATGTGTATATGTATTTATATATATGTTTATTCTGTACATATTGTATTCAAATGGTGGTGTACATATGTATATATGAGTTTATTTATGTACATATTATTTTATTTACGTTGTATATGTTGCATTTGAATAATGTGGTGTATTACGTATGTAAATTACAGGGTGAATGCATGTTTAAGTGATTTTCTGTGTTCTGGCCGAAAGGCCAATTAACGTCAACATGCATGACATTTATTGGAAGGTCGACGTCCAGATCGATGGACGCTGACTCCCAACAAATGGGAATCGATCTGGACCTTGGAAACTACCTTCCAATAAATGGCAGCAAGTGGGAGTTCGGTTTTTTGTTTTGGAAACTACCTCCCAACGGTAGGATTTCACCTTAATGCGTACCTCGATCCCCTTAGCTATAAAAACCCAGATTAGGTCAAAGTTAGGCCTTTTGGCTTCTTGAGAAACCCTAGAGCTCTGTGCAAAAAACCTGAACTTTGAAAGCTTTGATCTGGCATTTGTGTGCGTCTTTCGGCGATCTGCATCGACTGGGGGATACTCTTAACATTGGTGAGGCTTCCCCGCCTCCGGTGTGCGACCTACATCATCACAGAGACCGGATCTGGGAGGATTTGGAACGCCTTCTTGGCTTGACCGAGAGGGCATCTTCGGCTAATTAATCTCGTTCTCATTTTAAAGGCAAGTGATCTAGGATTAAATCCCTACCCATGCCCTTAGGTCCTAGGATTTTATTGGATTTTATCTCATGTCCTGGAACGCCAATTTCTCTTGTATTGTGCTTTCAGTCTGTGTCTTCTACAGATAGGATATTGATGGCCACATGTGTGCCGTCAATCCTTAAGTGGCGGCAACATCGTGTGCCGTTAACCCCTATTGGCGGCAACCCCTTTGCCGCCAGTTCGTCTGTTTTTCACAGAACCTTACTTTCATATCTGTGTGATTATTTTCAGACTTGTGGTTGTCTGTGCATGCTGTGAGATTATGTTGGGTCAGGTATGATCAGTAGGTCATGTCAGAGGATGTACGAATTTCGGTAATTAGTTTTAATTATTAAAATTTCTATAATTAGGCTGTGAGTATGATCTGACCATGATTAATCTTGTATAAATAGATCCCGTTGTCCTAGGTTTTTATACATTTTCCCTATTCGTATGATGACTGTTTTCATGTTTTGAAATGTTAGATACGACTGTTTTTACTATGAGCCTGATTAAGTGAAATTCTTGACAAATATGCCTGAAATTTGTTTTTAATTATTATAATAAGTTTACAGATCCAAAAAATCTGCAAATTGAGCATGTGACTGTTATCTATTTAGAACCTGTGATAAAAATGTCGTTTTGTTTTCATGACAGTAGTACAGTTATCGGTTTAACAATGAAATTTACCATGTTGAGCATGGTAAGTTTAATCTTGTATGATTTAGTGATTAGCAGCATGATTAGGACTGTGATATGAGTTATTTGTCACACTGCGAACAGCAGCATCATGTAAGGTAAACTGAAGCATGTGTATTGGTAAAAGTGAATGTAATTGTGTTAATGTGCATGATAAATGTGTAAACAATGTGATAAAGTGAAATGTGAAAACTGTCCGATATTGACACTGCTACCTTACAGGGCTGTGGAGCCGTACTGTAGTAAGTCCCTACGGAAGGCTCAATGTGTGGTGATATCTTATGGGCATTAGGATGAAATCCTGGAGGTGGACAAGTACCACTGGTTAGGTGGAGAGGGCTTCTCCCGGTTCTGCACAGTTAACCAAGTTCCGTCACTGTGTTGCCTAGGTGAGGGTATGTGTATGTGGTTATGTGTGTCCTTCTATATGGTGGTTTGGACTATGTGTCACGACAATTAAATGTAAAAGTGTAAACATGTGAATGTTAATATGTGAATTGTGCAAATGTGGAAAATGAGCATGTGAAAGTGTTAAATGAATAATGTCAGCATGTGAATAATGTGGACTTGTGTACATGTGATTTATTTATATCAAAACAGCAAGTTAAATGTATAATAGTATGATAATTGCATGTGAAAATGAGTAAATATCATGCTAGGTAGTTATCTACCTGTCCATAGTTCCATGCTCTAGTTGCGTATAATTGTAAAATGATTTTGGATAACATTTGAACTTTGAATCATGTTGCATATATGTGTAGACAACATGTTAGAGGGTTCCATGTTTAATTGTTTAAGAAATACGAGCATGTACCATGTTTATTCCTAAATGATTAAAAAGGCTAGCATGTGCATGTGATAAGTGTATGGTTGTGTCCTTAGATTTGATTGTTGCGTCTCTTTAGACTCTACTGCTTTGGTGTACAGGTGAGTTAGTGTGTCCCCACATTTGAGGAGGACATTGTGAGGAGCGACTCCGAGTGCGAGGAGTCGCTTCACTTTTGGACGTCGCTACGTTGTACTTTCCTTTCATAGTATGTAAATAAAGTGATGGACACTGTATTTTTATTTGAAGTTGTAATAATGTGGACATTTGCATTTCTTTATTGCTAATAGACTGTGATTAAGTGAAGATGATGAAATGAGATTAATCATTTGTTTATTTCGCTGTACTCTTTTGTTATTCATGTGCATATCAACCTATCGTTTAGTGTTGGATCAATGTCCCACTATGACGACACTCATTATATCGACGTGGATTGGTATAATCGTACCGGTATAAGGAGGGTCGTTACACCGTCTCATCTACCGCCAATCAAGAGACGGGAGATTGGTACCAACAACGATGGAGAAGAGGCAGACACCATCAAAGCGCTGTGGAAGGTCTGCTCTTTCTGGCGGCCGGTCCCACATGTGGAGGAGGTAGAAGAGGAGTGAATGACTTATGTAAGAGAACTTATGAAAATTTGTCCCAAAGTGGCCGTTTGTAAACGCCAAAATTGAATCATTAATAAGAAATGAATTGCATCCTTTATACGGCCAAATTGCACTATCTTACATGATTGTATCATCCAAACAACTTAGATTTTTCCTTAAAAATTGGCCCTCGGGTGAGCCTTCTGAATCGCGACGGACACAGACGTCGCGCGTTTCATCTTGATCCATGACCAACTAGACCGTCGCGCTTAACCATGAGTCGCGATCACTTGTCCCATCGTGTTTCAATTGTATCTCGAAATTCAAAATTCGCGCACCTTAAACTTAGCGTCACGGCAATGATGATCTTTTGAATCACGACGATGGCCTCCGTCGCGTTTTAAATAACCGACCGAAAATCGCGATGACTCTGTCCATCATGTTTTAAACTTGTTCCGGATGGTTAAAACACCCGAGAGCCCCTCCATTCCCTCCTTTTGGCTCTCGACTCTCTTGCCCTCTCTCGTCTCCCACGCCTTCTCGACTCTCTCACATTCTCTTCTCTCAAGTTCTCTCAACCGTTGCGATGACCAAACTGACAACATCCAAACGCCGCGGGTGAAGGAGCTTGACACCGGAGGAGGAAGATCACTTGCCGCCGGCAACGGAGGTGATGGAAGAGGGGGTGGAGACCCCGGACACAGCCGCCCACAATGGTGCTGAGCTACTAGCCGTGGGCACGGAATTGACGATGGTGATGGAGGAGGAGGCGGCGGTGGAGGACGGTGCGACGGCAGCTACACCGGAGGAGGAGGAGGAAGAGTAAACACCCGGAGGGTGCCTCCGGAGAGGACGGCGAGGGTGAGAGGCCCCCATCCACGGGATATGTTAAGTTCTTGCTCCCTCCCTTCTCCCTTTTTTTTGTTGTTTTGGAGGAGGAGGAAGGGGCGACTATCGGCGTCAGAGACGGGGTGAAACTGAATCGCGACGACACCAATCATCGCGGTTCAAGATGAATCATGACGACTTATGTCGTCGCGTTTCAAAATGAAATGCGACCGACACAGCAGTCGCAATTCAAACAGAAGCGTGACCACTGTGTTGGTCGCGATTCAAAGGGCCCACCCGAGAAGTTGAAATTGGGCTTGTTTTCTACACATTTTTTATTGTTTAAGTGTGCTTTGACTTGTACTAACCTATATGTGCCTTTCAATGTGCAAGGAGTTTGAGGCCTAGGATTCACAGGCCGCTGGTATAGCGGCATACCAGGGGCTCCCGACTTCTAGAGGGAAGAGTCCGAGTGATGGGGTTTGGGGCCGATCTTGGCGATTAGCCCTTTTATGTGGATAGCCCCCTGGTACAGCCCTTAGGGAGCGATGGACCGGTGAGTAGGGCATTTCTCCTATTGTGGGGGCATATGGTGCCGTCCTTGGAGATGTGGCGAGGATCACGGGGCTCAGGGTGGACGGAGAGGCGGTGACGGGGGTCACCTATAGTGACTACACAAAGCACAACCAGAGCCTCTTGGGGATGGAGCCCTTGGAAGAGGACAAGCTCGGTGACCGTAGGATGGTCGACCGAGTGGTTTTGTTGGAGAGCCTCGGTCTGCGGGGTGTAAGGCAGACCGGGGAGGAGTCGCTGCATGAGTTCGTGCAGTGGGCGGCGGGGCTGGCTATTGCAAGGACCCCCAAGACACGGAGAGGATGGACAGGGACCTGAGAAGGTTCCTCATATTATTTTTGGGGAATATGCTACTGGGCATAAAGGGCGACGACATCCACTGCCGGTTTTTGGAGATCATGGAGGATTTTGAGAGAGTCAAACAGTATGCGTGGGGTGCAGCCTTCCTGGCACACACTTTTGCTGACCTCTCCAGCGGCACGGGCCGCGAGACCATTGTGGAAGGGTTCGCCCCTCTCCTCCAGGTACATATTCTTTTTTAAGCTTTTTTCAATTTCCTGCATTTAAAATTGTTTGTCAAACTAATCAATGCGTGCATGTATGCAGGTGTGGAGCTACTATTATATCCCCCTATGGAGTGAGACCGAGGTGCGTCCTGATGCGCTCCTACTTGCCCAGAGGTGGCTTCCGGTGGTGACAGCGGCCTTCTTCTTTCTCCAGCTAGACACTCTCCACCGTGATATCCGGGACTTCCTGGCCCTCCTGGTATGTATTCTACCTCATCTTTTCATGCATTTTAAGTGATATATGACATGTGACTAACGTATGCATGTGTGCAGGTGGTGTGGCAGCCCTACGCAGGCATGACCGACGATGGCCAGCCGTGGGTAGAGACTGGATGACCTCATTTTGGGCGGGACCTGTGGGTCCATTGCCTAAACGAGGTCAAGCCTCTTTGCCTACAGCTCTCCATGAGGACACTCGGGCTGCACCAGGTGTGGTCCGACAAGGTAAATCCGCGGGGGATTGGCCGGAGGACGAGGGGGAAGGCGAAGAGGGTCGACGGGCGCCTCCGCTTTCCCACCAGTACGCAGACTGTAGCGGGGAGGGTACCTGGTGGAGTGACGTACCGACAGCTTCTCCTGCCTCCAGCGTTACCAGGAGTCTACGGGGATTGGGACTTCATGAGGCCGGCTAGGGTATGCACTTCTAAACTTGGCTGGTTCATTGTGATGTGTGATGATTGATAAATGAATGTGTGTATAGTAGGACGCTCATGATGGCCTGATTGACACCCTCTGGGCCCTAGTTGGCGGCACATAGGCCTAATTAGCAGAGCATGTGAGGCTCTGGCGACTGGGTAAGTTTAGAATATTTACCTTTGCTATTTACCTTTACCATGCACTAACCTGATTTTCAATGTGTGTAGCGTGTGACACAAGCAACTGTGAAGCGTACCGATGCTGCGGTGCCTCCACGAGCATGAGGGTGGTCTCTCTCTGGGAGCAGTTGACGGCGGCGGTCACTCGGGCGGAGACGGCAGAGCACAACCGCACTGCACGGGTAAGTAAATCAATTTATATTATATGAAAATGAACTTATTTATACTTGTGCTTGCTTATGTGCAGTCCGTCGAGCTCCAGAGTGCCATCACCCAGGCGGTGCTTGCAGGTGCTGAGGTGACTGAGCTGATGCAGCAGTTGTCTGAGCTGCGCACTCAGGTCTCTTAGCACGATGCAGAACTCCCTCGTGAGGCTGCGGAGTTGCAGGTGACGTTGCCCGTGGAGTGGAGGGAGCGGGAGCGGGAGCATGGCCAGTGGGAGCAGGAGCGCAACCGTTGGACCGAGGACAGGAGCGTTCTCCCATAAGGTCCTGGATGCGTGCACGAGCTTGGGTGTTTCTGAGTGCCAACTGCGTGAGGTGGAGGACATGTACCACCGCGCCGAGAGCGTGCTGTGAGAGAGGAGCGAACCAACGCCTATTCCGCGAGCTACTTTGTAGTAACCCGATATTTTTAAAATAAATAAATAATAAAATATTTAAAGGAAAAGGATTAAACAACACCCAATGAACAATAAGAACTAATGGGCTTGTTATATTAGCTCACCTCAAGGTTATTGGGCCAAGCTAGGAGTTGGGTTATGGAATAAGAGGAAAATACCCAAGAAATTCGTGACCATAATTGTATAGAAAATAGGAAAGGGTAAATTAGGGATTTAAACCAGGCAATTAGCCATGAAAGGTCAAATTTGACACCCACCATAGCAAGCACCATCTAAGGTAATCCTACTCTAATTGGGAGGAGAAATCTCCAAAACAAGGAAGGGAACCATCCATACTTGGACCCCATCTTTCCTAGTTATGCTAGGACTTGAAATAAACCCTAGACATATACGTATTCATCCTAAGACTAAAGGGGAAGGTTCACTAACATGTTGGGGTCGTGGGAGGCTAACCTAGGGCACTAGGAGCAGAGGAGAACGGCTGGAGAATGGAGCTTTTTCCTCAACCGTGCTCTGCTGCGACCTGTGAACAACCCGATCCTAGATCTTCACAAAGGTAAGTATTCTCATGCTAAAGAGGAACGAAAGTCATACCATCTTGTAGTGCTACATGTCTAGTTTCATATGCAAGTGATTTGCCTAATTTTCATCGTGTATCCATCGAGTTATAAGCGTTTTCCCATCATCGTGCAAGTCTATGCCGCTTCTTGTTCATTCTAGTTTGCATGCCTAAGGAGACCAAACTGATTCGGTCCAAAGGCATAGTTCTCTTATACTTGATGTCCCCTACAAGTTTCATGTTCACCACTTTGTCCCAAGTGCCCTAGATTGAGAGTTATAAGCGTTGCATGAAGATTGCTGCATGTTTCTTCTGTTTTCGGGTTGAACCTTGAATCGCGACCGAGCCAGACGTTGCGATTCAATCGACTGGTATCGCGCGTCGGATAGGACTATCGCGTTTACTTGAAAGGTGACCGCCAATGTCTCATGTTTTTCCTTCATACCACCATCAAACTGAGTGCTCGTTGACTGTCAGAAGAACTTCTGAAATGCGACCACCCCGGTCGTCGCATTTATCGTTGTTTCCCCCCCCGCCTCTGGGGAATCGCGCCTTTTGAATAATTAGGGTTTGCATTAACGCGGCGGTCCTCGTCGTCACGTTTCTGACCCGTCTGTTAAACTCGACCATCATACCCGTCGCGATTTTACCTGTATTATTCCAGCAGTGATTATTGTGTTATTTTAAATGATTATTTAGGCTTGTTACAAATGTGTATACCCTGTAAAACTGTGTAATGAACAGTAAACATTCATGTTATAAATTTTGATTATATGTCACATAATTTCTCTAATTTAAAAGTTAATGTGCACGATCAATCCATGTTCTATGATTCCTCTCACATGCACACACCAAATATATATCCTTGCCATGAACTATGCAAAAAATACTTGAATAATTATCTGGTATTTTACTTCAATAATTGCACATTATTCACCCATGATAATAATGACATTGTTTCTATTTCTTACGTGGAACTTGGAATACCGTTATCGCCGCTCCACTGTTCTAGAATTCCTCTAGAACGTCGAGCAACTCATTTTCTCTACATACTACTCTCTTGACAAGTTGGAACCTCTCTATTGGACATTCCATTCTGGTAGACAAGAGACCTTTTGTTAAGACCTCCGTAAGACTCCGTACTCTGTGGATTCCCTCTTGGAGACCGAACTGGTTGTACCCTAACACCTATAACACCCTTAGGGATCAATATGATCCAAATGGCTTTAAAAGTGTCTCTTATATCTTGAATCACTTAGACCTCTGGACCTGTGCATAACATGGCTATGAAAGGTTAGTGAATTCCACCTGCTGCCAACACCAATTGCACGTGTTGTGCAACTGTTACTATCCGCCCGTTTAAACCGTCGTTTTATTGCAATAACCTATAGTTCTCATCTATACTCTACTCGCTCATCTATTCACACTCTCTCTGCTATCTCCTCTATTCATATCTAGTACTCTCATCTATTTATTGGTACTCTCTATTGGCCATTTGACTGATTGTCTAAAGATAAACAATATAATAATGACTGGCAATATAAAGGGGCCCGGTCTGGTCCTGGGAGGTGCACCCAAAGTGGTAGTACCCGCGAGAGTTAATTGACCAGAGTGTTTTGGCATTACACTCAAGTGCTATCTATCTCGACTATCTAAATGACAATCAAAGTGCTATACTATACTCATTATGATATGATATACCTTGTTTATTTGTGCTATGGCCATCCTGCTTTGTGCTATATTTGGAAACTTGTGCTATTTCAATCACATGCTATCATGCTATCTCTTACATTACTTGACTCTCTCGCTCTCTCTAATAGTGACTCTACTTTTAATACATAAACCATGTAAAGTTGGCCCACACCATGAGATATAAATCCTACTGGGCGTTGTCGCTTGTTGGGGTCTCATGGGTGATGTTTGTGATTAAATGTTTTTGATGATGAACAATGTTAATTGATGTTGTGTGAATGGTTGAAACATGATGTCAGTGACAAAGTCAAGCAAGATATAATCATGAAAGTACATGCTTCTATTGATCATCTATACAATCATTATATCTCATTAGAATATCTTTCAATGTAGGTGTGAATGTATGCAAGACAAACATTCAAATGCAAGAGCAAAAGAACAAGAAAAAGACATCAAGTAAGCACCTGTCGACAGCCCTAAAGGTCCCTGTCGACAGATAAGCCCGGGAAGACAAACAAGCTTCAGGAAACACAAGTGAACTGTGTCTGTCAATAGCAAGAAATCACCTGTCGACAGCCACACATAGAGAAGACCTTTCCCGCAAGACCATGCTTCTGGAAACTAGAAATCTGTCAGCATCTGTCAATAGACACAATACTAGCTGTCGACAGAGAAGAGAAAACTCAATTACGAGATTTGGATATGTTTTATATTGGGGTGTTTCCTTTTACCACGTCTCTCCAAACTTGGACACCCATATATAGAACATATTGAGGTATTGTTGCTGCAAGAAGCCACCATACCAAACCCTAAGCAAAACCCAAGAGAAGCTTTCTTCCTGCTGCTCTGCTTCAACCTCTATCCTGTTCATGGAAGATCCATCTAACGAGAGGAGTTGAAGTTGGTTTGTCCGCGAATCAAGCTTTGTCTACATCATCTGATCATCATCAACATGAAGCCTGAAGTTCTTCTGGACAACCACCATGAAGAGTTCTTCGTCTAGATTTGATCTTCAACTTAGAACTCTTCTTTCTTTCTATTTTCATATATTTGTGTGTGTGTGTACTGATTGGAGATCAGTACGTGGCGTTTTGTAGAAGTGTGTGTGTGTGATCTATACAAGAGTTGTGTATAGATCATAGTGTGTGGTGTGTTGATCAAATCAAGGCTAGAGGATCTGATCTTTGTGGACTTGATCTAGCATGTGTGTGTGGTTGAGCCGTTGTGCTCGTGTGTGTGTGTTGTACTCAGTTCTTGAGTAGTGTGTCCTCACGTGTGAGGGGTGGACGTAGGAGTCGCTGGATGTGATCTCCGAACCACCTAAAAAATCCCTTGTGCACTGTGGCTTGATTTGTGGATTGATCTGTATTGCGCTAGATGCATGCCTAGGGATTTTGTCTACACACTAACTGTTAGTTTGCTCACACACGTTGCATCAGATCAGAGGGGTTTTAAATTTGTAGATCTTTTAATTCGAAGAAGTAATTTTTAAATTGCTAAGTTTCCGCGGCAAATCTATTCAACCCCCTTCTAGCTTTGCCGTTACCGAATAACGATCCTAACAATTGGTATCAGAGCAGGTTCTCTGTTGTTTGGTTGTGTTTTTGGAGATCTATCTTTGTGTGCTATCGCTCTGATTCCTAACAATTGGTATCAGAGCGAGTTTATATCTGATTCTGAACTGATCTGATTGCTGTTGATTGGTCTAATCATCTGAAACATACTCAGAAATATGGCTAAGTTCTCGAGTATCATAAATAGACCTATGGTTATTGAGTTTGATCTAATGTTGATAAAATGCAGGACTCCTCTATGAAGGCAAGTAAGAATGAAAAGGAAATCAAAGAAAAGTTTACATGGCTCATAGCAGCTCAAAAGGTTCTTGTCGCTCAGACAAATCTGAAGAATCACACATGTCAGAGAAATCAAGAAACTCTGAAAGGTCAGGTAATTCCATCACAAATCCAGTTGATAGATCAATATCTAACTCTGATTCAGAGGATGATATATCCTATGATGAATTGATAGAATGCTATGAGCACTTGTCCAATCAATTTAAGAAGGTAAAATCTCAAACAATAAGCTAAAAGAAAATTGGAGAAGAATGAAATGATAATTGATAATGCTCAAGCATTCTATGAAGGAAATGAAGAACTAAAAATGGAGAATGAAAAATTGGAAAATGAAGTCAAAAACTATGGAATCATGTTTTCTAGTTGAAAGAAGATCATGATCAGGTGGAATCTGAAAATTCTAATTTGAAAAATGAAAATGCAAAATTGATTGATCATAATGAGAATCTTAAATTTGATAATGATCAATTGAACAAACAAATTTCCAATATGGCTCATGATCATCAAATAAAAGAAAATTGCAACCAATTGGTTGAGGAAAATAATCATTTGAAAAGAAGATTGAATGCTTGTATCATGACAGACCATTAAATGATGAATGGAACAATTCTAAGAAGAAAATTGTTGACTTGGAAAATCAAATTGTTCAAATTGAAAAGAACAAATTGAGAATGGTCTGGATGTCATTGTTAGTTATGGGTGTCCTCAAGCCAATCATAACTTGTACAATCTTGTTATTTGATAATAATAATAAGGCTTTTATATTCATATGTGTAATTCGTTTATCGTTTCATTATGAAGTCTATGATATATGCAATGGATATTAATTATGATGAGATCATAACAATGAGATTAATATCCTTTAAACGTATATTCTTAATTGTCCTAGTCGGAGGATATTCGAGAAGGACATGGATATCCGGTTAGACTAGTACAGGTTGCACCTACTTAGCAGCTTAAGCAGAAATGGTTTTATGTTTGTTGATGCCACATGGATTAGAGAAAAACACACTGCCTCACCCTTTAGCTCGAAAAAAAGTAAGGTAGTTGTTTTGTCCACAATGAAGAAGTGGATGTAGATAAGGAGGAAACCTCCTCATCATCTAAGGGGGAGCCAATAATTGATGGGCTTGTACACCCTCACATCCTAAGGGAAGTCCTCATCTGCCCGAACTGCAGGATTAGAAGAATTGGCTAAAAAGGTTAAAAAGGTTAAAGAAGAGCTTAAGGTTTTTAGAAAGGAAGTCTGGCAGACACTTACAGCACAAAGAAGAATGCTGAAGAGCATTCTAGATAGGCTTAATCAATAAACTCAATCAGAACCAAATGAAGCCTATCATGGAGAAGGACCGGCAATTCCTACAGACTCCCATCACATCTCCTCACCAGTAAGAGTTGCCACTTGGTCAGAAGAAGGACCTTCCAGCAAACCAGATCATGATAGACAAGAGGAAGTTCATGATTTGAATACAACAATGGCAGTGGAAGAAAAAGAAGAAGAGGATCAGGGTCAACATGAAGAATCTTCAGTTTTTCCAAAACAGCCTGACGTTGAGAAGGCAGTCCCAGATCTTCCTATGGAAGATGTAGAGACAGAGAAAGAGGAACATGAGAATGTTCTGCCAATAAAGCATAAAGATCATGTGGAAACTGAAGAAGAAAGCTCTGAGCCTTTGGAAGAAGAAGCAGTAAATGATATGATGGTTGATAAGTCCTCTCCAGTGGCCACCTCACCTCCTCATATTGAGGTTGTGCCCTCTGAAGCTACTGAAGTTCAATCAGCAATACACTCACCATTCTCAAGGCTTGCAGATTTAGTCAATTCTACTTGCACAGAAGGTGAGGTTTCTGCCTCTACACAGCAACCACTAGCAGAAGTTGAAAGCTCTAATCAGCTCAGCTTTGATCAGATTCCTGTTCAAACACTAGCCATCGCATCCTTTGATGCAACACCAACTGGTCCCTCCATTTCACGGGCACCAAAACAAGAAGAAATTGACTTGGACATCAAAATTGAAGAGGAAGTGTATGAGGCCATTTTCATGGCTGATTATCAAGAATTCTATAAGAAGAATGAATGGAAAGCTTTTGAGATCTTACTCTCTGATTCAGACATCAATGAAAGATACCCATTGTTTAGAGATGCCTTTGTGTTGATCAAACAGCACAAAGCTTGCTAAAGACAAATGATAGAATTGAATTTGAGGGTCAAGTTTTGGCATCTGCCTACTTACACTCTTAAGGAGTTGATTACCATATTTTGGAGGAAGGAAAATTATCTCAAGACCTAGTAAATGAATCTAGAGAAATGGCAAAATCCATGTCAAAGTCAGATTGGGCAGACAAGCATCCAGGTCTTACAACTAAGTATGTAGCATACATGGACATATCGGTAATCCTTGAGTAGGAAGCACTCTAATTTGCCTCTTGGCTACTCAACAAGCACAACAATCTTATGTAGTATGACGTTGATCGTTGTGTCACCAAAATTTTAAGATTCATGGAGTGTAATAACCAGAGATCCAAAGCAAAGATAGGACAACTCACTTTCGTTAATTATCAGGAATATCTTGCATCGAAAGGTAAGAAGATCAAGTATATTGATCTCTTTCTATCTATTGTCTGTCTAATTGATGTTGATGGTTTAGAAGGCAGAGTATTACTACGTCAATATACACAATTCAAGGTAAAAGAGTATTCAGAAAAAGACAGTGTCATTACTCTTTTGGATTTTTTGTTACTATGGCATAAGAGAGGCAAGATTGACAGTATGAAAGCAAGGCATTATATTGCTCAATCTAAGAGGTACACTGAATGTAACATCTCGGGCTTTTCGGCTTTCCTTTGTGTGAGGTATGATTGGCCTTGTCGCGACGGAGGTGCCCGTCGCGACAGTCATCCCTGTTGCGACCGACTTCTGTGTCACATTCTTGTCACGCCCGGTCAACGGGTCGCAATAGTGTTTTCACTTTTTGGTCGTCTGACACCTGTCAGAGTGGCAGGCGTGGCAGACTAACCTGTCGGGTTGTTGCGGCGCCCAGATGGGCACATTCTGGTCGCGGTTTGGGTGGCCGTCGCGATAAGGTTGGTATCGCGACGCCCCGCCCCGTCGCATTTTGGGGGCCGGAGGCTAAAAGCCTTGGCCGGTTTCCCCCTTTTCCTCTTTCTCTCTTTTCTCCCTTCCCTCCTCCTCTCCGAGGAGGGGAAGGTCTTCCCCTTTCTCCTCCGGTGGCTTGGAGCTCGGTGGCGCCGGCGGCGGCTCGTGGTGGAGCTGGAGCGGCGGCGAGGAGTGAGGAGGAGGCGGCCGTGGTGTCGTGAAGGCCCTTCATGGGTTCGTTCTTCGTTTAATCAGTAGGGATTCTTGTGCCCTTACTTGTTGTTGTGGATTGGGAGTCCACTTTGTGGAATGCTTGTGTTTACTGCTTTCACCATGCTCCCCTCCCCGTTGTGGTGTGCTTAGTGTAGTTATGGCGACCCCGAGATGTAGCATCCCAGCAGTCCGCCTTCCAGCTGATGTCGCGACCGTCGAGCGTGTCGCGACATCAGAGAAGGCGTCGCCTCGGTTGGACCTGACCTTATCGCGGCGCGGGTGGCCTTCGCGATAAGGGTCGTGTCGCGACCCGGTTTCCCGTCGCGACAAGGTTGTTGTCGCGGCCTGGGCGGCCGTCACGACAAGGGTGTCGCGACTTGGTTTCCTGTCGCGACAGCCCTATTGTCACGTCCCGCTTCCCCGTCGCAACAGGGTCTTATCGCGGTGGCCCTGACCGTCGTGATGGTATCGCGACGGCTTAGGAGGGCGCGATAAGACTTGGTCTACCTCGGGTGTTTCTGTGGCCGCAGTTGACGTGTCGGCGTGTGCCCCAGGGCAGGGTTGCCCTTAGGACCTTCTGGTAGGGAACGCGGCAGGTTGCCTCCCTGCGTTCAGTGGCCGAAGGTGACACCTCGTGGCCGTGTCCTAGCGGTTGTGCTAGGAGGCTCGCGTCTGTCTAATAATCGATTGTCTGTTTGTCAATCGATTATTAGAAGAGCGATGGTTTCTGTTCTATCTGGTGGTATTCTGATTTCTCGGGGCCGTTGCCTTGTGTGCCGGCGTTGGCCGACGGCCCTTCTGGGGTTTCCGGAAGGGGTGTCGTGCGTGCCTGTGCCTGCTGGGCTTGTCTTGTTACAAGCAGCTGTGTGTTTCTATTGGTGGTTGCCACACCAGTTCTCTTTTGCCGGTGCTCGGCACTTGAGGGCTTGTCCATGAGACAGGTTGTTACCATTACCTGGGACCCCCAGCCTGTGTGTCTATGTCAGAGGGTGTTGCTCTGGGCAGCGGGCGTGCTCAAGTCTCAGACTTGGAGCAGAAGGGGAAAACAGTGGGGGCAGCGGCGTGAGCCGTTTGTAGAGCTCTCTTAGCTGGTCTGGGTCTCCGAGGTGGTTTTGGTGCTCTTCCGGTGCGGACCAGCTAGTCCATCTCACTGCCTCGCTCTGCGTTGGTTCCGGAGCCGCGTAGGGAGGTCAGGCATCGAGCCGCAGTTCGGCCGGACTGGGGTGTTTGTGGTTGTGTTCTTTGTTGTGACTCGCTAGCCTCACTCTACCTAGGGAGGTCATAGGCAGGGGTCAGCGGCTGGCGAGCAAGAGGGGTGGACTGTTTGTCCCTCTCTTAGCTGCCTGTGGCGGTGGCCTGGTTGCTCTTGCTATGACGGTGTTTCACGCTGTTTCTAAGCTTGTGTTCTCGTTGCCCTGGTTTACACGGTGGTTGTAGCCTAGCCGTGTCTCGCTTCCTTGGGCTTGGTTGTTTTGGCCTCATGGGTCGTGCTCAGTGGTTTTCGCTCTGCGGGTTCTCTCGGGGTGTCGAGTGCTGACACCTAACTGCTAATTCGATAACCCGTTCCTTGGTGCCTTCCGTGGTGAGACTGTGGGGTGTAGTTCCCTGACCACGTGGCATGTCTGAGGTGCAGGGTGGTTTTGCTTGTGGGCCCTCGACCTTGTGGAGGTTTGAGGTGGTCGTGCCTGTGGTGAGATGGTGCTTCTCACGTGGTTGCTTGGTGTCTCTCGTGGTGACACCTGGTTGTTCCTTCCCGACCTCATAGAGGCCTGGGATGTTGGTGCTTGTGTCGTGAGACTTTGGTCTCACGTGATTTGCTCTGGTGTTCCGTGAGCTCCTTTGTCTCGGCGGGTGTGTGCCGAGGGGTTGCTTCCGCATTGTGTTTGACTCCGCTGGTTCTGCAGGAGTCGTGTTTGGCCCCACCCTGGTTGTGGTCGTGGTGTTTACTCTGTTCTGCTGCTTTGTAGAGTAGTTTTGCTTCCGCTTGTTGGAGTTCCTACTGCTCTGGCTGGTAAGGACTGGTAATCCCTACTGAACCTTGTTCGCGACGCTCACCCCCCCCTACTCTCTTCAGGTAGGCACTCATTGTCGTAGGAGTTCGTTGCCAACGGTCGTGGTGGCGGCTTGTTCGCCGTGCGTTGCCAGCAGTGTGAGTTGTGAGTGTGAGTGCTCTTTGTACCATGAGTTAAGAGTGGCCTTTTTACAAGTCCTCGGGGTATGCCCCTTAAGGACTGCACCTTTCTTTCTGTACCTGTACTTTTATTTGGGACATGTTGTACATAATTTCCTTATTAATGTACGAACTTTCTTGTTATGTTATTTGAATTCATTGCTTATCTCACTGGACTAAATTCTAACCCTTCCGGGTCTTCGGATCCGTGGGTGGTGGCGCGACCTTCAGGGGTCCCTGGCGGGGGTCCGGAGGTTGGGTTGTTACAGTGGTATTAGAGCTCAGGGATCCAACGAGATTTGTAATGAGTTAATAACTATGGCTGTCCCAAAGAAAGGTACTTGTACACTGCTGGCCCGTGCGTGTAGAGTGCTGTTAGGTGAGCATTGGGCTCTTTGTTGCAGGTGGCTAGCTTTCCAGCAGGGTCCGAGTGTGAGCTGCAAGAGAGTGTTGCTGCTGTTGCTGAGTGCTCGTGCTGCGAGCGTGATTGCTGTTTTCGCTCGTGCTGCGGTTGGGTTTGTCCTCGGCCTGCACATCCGTGTGGGTGTGTCGCGAAGGCTAAGAGAGCCTATGTGTGGTGTGGCCTTCACCGGTGTAGGGTTGTAGTCTGCGGAACTGGTCGAAGGTGTCCTTGCCTTGTTGGTTGTCCCCTTGTTGTTGGGGTGTGTCCTTGTTGGATGACCCCTCGTTATTGGGGTGAGTCCTTGTTGGATGTCCCCCTTGTTGTTGGGGTATGTGTTGTGTTGGCTGTGTGTTTGGTCTTGTGTGCTTGTGCGCCGTTGGGCGTTGTGCTCTGCTCAGTCGGCATCTTTGCTCGAGCTAAGCAGATGCTTATGTGCCGTGTTGTGCCGCTGGTTGAGCGCTGCGACACCTGTTTGTGGCTATTGTCGGCATTGGTCTGACTGGTTGTGAACTCTGGTGAGGTGCTCTAGAAGTTCTTCTCTGTTGGTTCTAGTGGAGGTGAGTTTTCCCCAGAACTTTGTTGTGCTTGTTTCTGGTTGTTGCGGCATTGCCCTCTGGGTTGAGGTGCATCGCTTGGCTGCTTGTGTTCTGGTGATGTTTTCCCAGAACTATTTTGTGTTGTCCTAGTGAGAGTTCCTCTCCCTCTGGGACTGCTTCTGTGCTCGTTAAAGTCTTCTGCTATGTTACCTCCTTGGTTTGAGGTTTCTATTGTCTAGTTGGTTGCCATTGCGTTGCCCTCGAGGTTGAGGTACATCGCTTGGTTGCCCTATGTTCTGGTGCGGTTTCCCAGAACTGTTGGTTGTTGTCCTAGTGAGGTTCGCTCTCAGGACTGTTACGGGCTTGTTTCTGCCAGTTGTTGTGCTACCTCAGGGTTGAGATATGCTGATGTTGTGTTGGCCGTTGCGTTCTGGTGGGTTTTCCTAGAACGGCGCCTTGGTGGTTCTGGTGGAGGTTCTCCCAGAACCAATTTGTGTTGCTTCCACGCTGTCTGCTGTGTTCTCTCTATTGGCCGGTTGTTTGGGCTGCGTTCTGGTGATGTTTTCCCAGAACGGCTCTTGGCGCTTTGGGTAGAGGTCCTCCCCAAGATGCCTTGTGTTTGTTTTGTTTGTCGCTGCTCTCTCTCTGTAGAGATGAGTTGTCGCCGTTGCCAGTGGGACTGTCTGTGTTACAGTCTACCTGGGTGTTGTTGGTCAAGGTGTGGTGCCTTTGACCGTGTGTCTGGAAGTGGTGTTGGCCAGGTTGTCATTCTGTTCGTTTGTGTGTTCTCGGCCGTGCTGGTGGGACTTCGTGTGTCCCCATGGTCGGGAGGTTTGCTTCATTTCTCGCACCCTTTGTGCTCTGCCAGATGGTAGTCTGGTGAGTGTCGTGGGTGTCTGGCTGTCTGTACTTCTGTGGAAGTGCCGGTCTCGCTCAGTGGTTTTCCCTTGCGTGTGGAAGAGACTCGTTTTGAGAGTTCTCCTTCCCCTTCTTTCCGTTGGTTGCTCGGGGTGGTGGTGCTTTCACATGGTATTTGGTGCCATGTCGCGCACCGTGAAGACCTTTGTGGCGAAGGTCCCTCCCCTTGTGCTATCTTGAGGTTGAGCTGGTTGATCCTCTCATATGCGTGGTTTTTCTTGTGGTGCGATAGGTTGTGGTGACCTATTGTCCCGTCCCTTGTTGTGCTGGTTTCTTGTCGCCTGATTGGATGATGTAGGGCAGTGTGCCCTGTGTTCAGTGTGAGACGGCACCGGGTGTTTTTCTGTTTGGCTTGCTTGTGCAGGCATCGTTCCGGTGCGTGTTTCTCTTGTGCCTCAGCTAAGCTTTGGAGGCATTTGTCGCCGTTTGGTGTGTGGCCCTCTCCGCCTGCGTGGTGGGAGCGGTGCCTTGTGTTGTGGGCTTCTCAGAGCCAATGTAGTTGTTGCGCTCTTGAAGCTGCTGGATTTCTGTGTGTTTTCTCTTGTGGGTCTCTGGTGGAGAGTCCCTTTCTGTTGGCCTTGAGTCGTTTCAGGCCATTGGTGCAGTCGTGTACTGCACCTTGAGCGTGTTTCTTTTTGATGCTTCGTGTCCTTGTGCCTAGAGTGTTGTTGGTCAAGGTGTGGTGCCTTTGACTGTGTGTCTGGCAGTGGTGTTGGCCAGGTTGTCTTTCTGTTCGTTTGCGCGTTCTCGGCCGTGCTGGTGGGACTTCGTGTGTCCCCATGGTCGGGAGGTTTGCTTCATTTCTCGCACCCTTTGTGCTCTGCCAGATGGTAGTCTGGTGAGTGCCGTGGGTGTCTGGCTGTCTGTACTTCTGTGGAAGTGCCGGTCTCGCTCAGTGGTTTTCTCTTGCGTATGGAAGAGACTCATTTTGAGAGTTCTCCTTCCCCTGCTTTCCGTTGGTTGCTCGGGGTGGTGGTGCTTTCACATGGTATTTGGTGCCATGTCGCGCACCGTGGAGACCTTTGTGGCGAAGGTCCCTCCCCTTGTGCTATCTTGAGGTTGAGCTGGTTGATCCTCTCATATGCGTGGTTTTCCTTGTGGTGCGATAGGTTGTGGTGACCTATTGTCCCGTCCCTTGTTGTGCTGGTTTCTTATCGCCTGACTGGACGATGTAGGGCAGCGTGCCCTGTGTTCAGTGTAAGACGGCACCGGGTGTTTTTCTGTTTGGCTTGCTTGTGCAGGCATCGTTCCGGTGCGTGTTTCTCTTGTGCCTCAGCTTAGCTTTGGAGGCATTTGTCTCCGTTTGGTGTGTGGCCCTCTCCGCCTGTGTGGTGGGAGCGGTGCCTTGTGTTGTGGGCTTCTCAGAGCCAATGTAGTTGCTGCACTCTTGAAGCTGCTGGATTTCTGTGTGTTTTCTCTTGTGGGTCTCTGGTGGAGAGTCCCTTTATATTGGCCTTGAGTCGTTTCAGGCCATTGGTGCAGTCGTGTACTGCACCTTGAGCGTGTTTCTTTTCGATGCTTCGTGTCCTTGTGCCTAGAGGGTTCGCGGCCGGTGTGGCCTGTTCTGCCCTTTTAGGCTTGTGCTTTTATTGCGGGTGACTTTTGGCAGGTCTCTTGTGGAGAGTCCTTCCTGTTAGCCATGTTGTTTCGGCCGTTGGTGCAACTGTGTTGCATCCTGACGAGTTTTGGTGCTTGTGGTGGCACCCTCTGCTCGTGCTCAAGTGGTTTGTTTTCGTGCCGTCTGGAGCCCTGGTGCATTGTGTTGCACTTTGGGTGGCTCCAGGTGCTTGTGCGAGCACCGTGTGTTGTGTTGTTTTTTTTTTCCCTGATCGTGAGCTCCGTGTGTTGTTTCACGTGTTTGCTCGGTGTTCGAGGCATTGAGTTTTCCACCTCTGGGACACCTTGTGTTGGCCGATGCCTTGTGGCTGTACCGTTACCACTGTGGGGTGGCTGCTTTGCCCTGTCTAGGTAGCCCTATCGATGGTACGCCAGGCTTTGGTCGTGGCCTGTGTCCGGGTTTCCCCTCTCGCGTTGGGGAGCGAGTGTGTTCGGTTGTGGTTCCCTGCTTCGGTTTGGGTCCCTTTGAGGTCGACATGCTGTCTTCGACCTCTACAGTTGTTTTGTTTCTCGTGCAATTTGCCGACGTCTTGAGTTGTCTGGCCTTCCCAACCTCAGACATCTTCCTTGGTTTTGCCTCTGCGCGTGTGCCTGTGGAGCGTGTGGTTTAGCTTTCTGTGGCTCCACAGTCGTTGGGTGTCCTTGTCGGACCATGAGGACGATCTGGTTGAGATCTAGTGGTGCCGGCGGACACTGTCTTGCTCGCCGTGGGTTCTCCACATGCGTGTTTTCCGCTTGGTTCTGAGTCATCATTAAGAAGCTCTCGTTTGGCCTTGTCGTAGGTGCTAGTTGTTGCTGAGTTGTGCGGAGCCATTCAGCAGAGTCTGTGGATGACCTCTTGGCATTTTCTTCGGTTGTCGTCAGTAGCTGGGACCTCTGTCTAGTCTCTGGTGATAGAGTGAGTTACTGACCAGTTGGTCTCGATGGCGTGGTCTATTGAGGGCTCAGTCGTGGTTTTCGACTGGCGTTTTCAATGTTTCTGGTCGGCTTAGTGCGCGCTGCGCATGTGAAGTTGTCGACATTTGCTTGTGTGCTCTACGCCGTTGTTGTGCACCCTGTGAACTGTCGGATGTCTGGTTTGGCACTCCCTTTATGGAAGGGTCATGGTGGTGACCACCAGGAAGTCGTGGTACGACTTAGTGGTCCCTTGGCACATGTTGTTTTTCTCCGACTGGGTTTCACCCTTAATTTCGAGGACGAAATTATTTTTTTTGTTGGATGTATTGTAACATCTCGGGCTTTCCGGATTTCCATTGTGTGAGGGATGACTGGCCTTGTCACAACGAAGGTGCACGTCACGACAGTCATCCCTGTTGCGACCGCCTTCTGTGTCGCGTTCATGTCGCGCCCGGTCAACGGGTCGCAACAGTGTTTCCGCTTTTTGGTCGTCTGACGCCTGTCAGAGTGGCAGGCGTGGCAGACTGACCTGTCGGGTTGTCGTGGCGCCCCGGATGGGTACGTTCTGGTCACGGTCTGGCGGCCGTCGCGATAAGGTTGGTATCGCGACGCCCCGCCCCGTCGCATTTTGGGGGCCGAAGGCTAAAAGCCTTGCCGGTTTCCCCCTTTTTCTCTTTCCTCTTTTTCTCCCTTCCCTCCTCCTCTCCGAGGAGGGGAAGGTCTTCCCCTTTCTCCTCCGGCGGTTTGGGGCTCGGTGGCGCCGGCGGCGGCTCGTGGTGGAGCTGGAGCGGCGGCGAGGAGCGAGGAGGAGGCAGCTGTGGTGTCGTGAAGGCCCTTCGTGGGTTCGTTCTTCGTTTAATCAGTAGGGATTCTTGTGCCCTTTCTTGTTGGTGTGGATTGGGAGTCCACTTTGTGGAATGCATGTGTTTACTGCTTTCACCATGCTCCCCTCCCCATTGTGGTGTGCTTAGTGTAGTTGTGGCGACCCCGGAATGTAGCATTCCGGCGGTCCGCCTTCCAGCTGATGTCGCGACCGCCGAGCGTGTCGCGACATCAGAGAAGGCGTCGCCTCGGTTGGACGTGACCTTATTGCGGCGCGGGTGGCCGTCGCGATAAGGGTCGTGTCGCGACCCAGTTTCCCGTCGCGACAAGGTTGCTGTTGCGGCCTGGGCGGCCGTCGTGACAAGGGTGTCGCGACTTGGTTTCCTGTCACGACAGCCCTGTTGTCACGTCCCGCTTCCCTGTCGCAACAGGGTCTTGTCACGGTGGCCCTAACCATCGTGATGGTATCGCAACGGCTTAGGAGGGCGCGACAAGACTTGGTCTGCCTTGGGTGTTTCCGTGGCCGCGGTTGGCGTATCGGCGTATGCCCCAGGGCAGGGTTGCCCTTAGGACCTTCTGGTAGGAACGCGGCAGGTTGCCTCCCTGCATTCAGTGACCGAAGGTGACACCTTCGTGGTCGTGTCCTAGCAGTTGTGCTAGGAGGCTCGCGTCTGTCTAATAATCGATTGTCTGTCTGTCAATCAATTATTAGAAGAGTGATGGTTTCTGTTCTTTCTGGTGGTGTTCTGATTTCTCGGGCCGTGCCTTGTGTGCCGGCGTTGGCCGACGACCCTTCTGGGGGTTTCCAGAAGGGGTGCCATGCATGCCTGTGCCTGCTGGGCTTGTCTTGGTTACAAGCCAGTTGTGTTGTTTCTGTTGGTGGTTGCCACGCCAGTTCTCTTTCTCCCGGTGCTCAGCACTTGATGGCTTGTCCGTGAGACAGGTTGTTACCGTTACCTGGGACCCCCAGCCCCGCGCGTCTGTGTCAGAGGGTGTTGCTCCAGGCGGTGGGCGTGCTCAAGTCTCGGACTTGGAGCAGAAGGGGAAAACGGTGGGGGCAGCGGCGTGAGCCGTTTGTAGAGCTCTCTTAGCTGGTCTGGGTCTCCGAGGTGGTTTTGGTGCTCTTCCGGTGCGGACCAGCTAGTCCATCTCACTGCCTCACTTTGCGTTGGTTCCGGAGCCGCGTAGGGAGGTCAGGCGTCCGGCTGCAGTTCGGCTGGACTGCGGTGTTTGTGGTTGTGTTCTTTGCTATGACTCGCTAGCCTCACTCTACCTAGGGAGGTCGTAGGCAGGAGTCAGCGGCTGGCGAGCAAGAGGGGTGGACTGTGTGTCCCTCTCTTAGCTGCCTGTGGTACGTGGTGGCCTGGTTGCTCTTACTGTGATGGTGTTTCACGCTATTTCCGAGCTTGTGTTCTCGTTGCCCTGGTTTACACGGTGGTTGTAGCCTAGCCGTGTCTCACTTCCTTGGGCTTGGTTGGTTTGGCCTCATGGGTCGTGCTCAGTGGTTTCCACTCTGCGGGTTCTCTCGGGGTGTCGAGTGCTGACACCCAACTGCTGTTTCGGTAACCCATTCCTTGGTGGCTTCCGTGGTGGCACTGTGGGGTGTAGTTCCCTGACTGCTGCCCAGCTAGCAAGCCCAGAGGAGGGTGAATGGGATTCTTAAAATTTGAATACTTAAACCTGTCCACAAAACATTCACACAAAACACACTTCAATAACAGTTAGTGTTAGTGAAAAAACAAACAGCAAACACAGGCAAGCACACACACACTGCACAAGATTTTATCCTGGTTCGGACCTCCTCTCCAGAGGAGTCCTACGTCCAGTCTGTTAGGATCGGATATTCGGTTATGGCAAAGCTAGAAGGGGGGGTTGAATAGATTTGCAGCGGAAACTTAAGCAATTTAAGAATTACTACGAATTAAAAGATCTACTCAATTAAAACCCCTCTGATCTGATGTAATGTGTGTGAGCGAAATAACAAGTAGTGTGTAGATGAAATCCCTAGGCATGCATCTAGCGCAACACAATGCAAACCACAAGTCAAACCACAGTGCACAAGGGATTTTTTAGGTGGTTCAGAGATCACACCACGTGACTCCTACGTCCACCCCTCACACAGTGAGGACACACTACTCAAGAACCGAGTACAGCACACACACACGAGCACAACGGCCCACCCACACACACACGCTAGATCAAGTCCACAAAAGATCAGATCCTCTAGCCTTGATCTGATCAAGACAACACACACTACGATCTGCACACAACCCTTGCATAGATCACAAACCACGCACACATCTACAAACACCATGTACTTGTAATCACGGGATTGTGCTCCCAAAAATATGTATCTAAAGGATAAGAAAACGTACCGTGATCGCCACCAAGTAGTCGCCCAAGGGTGTATGGATGAAGGACGGCTGACTACGTTGGAAAAGGAAGAGAGAGAGAAAGCGTACCTGCTAACGCGACAAGATGATCGTCACTACGCTTGTAGCTGAACACGACGGGATGAACGGTGCCTTCTGGGTCGCAACAGCCTGATGATCGCTTTCTTCTTCAGTGGATGGAGATTGAGGGTTCTGATCTTCCTGCTCCTCAGCCGGCCAAGGGGCAAGAGCCTCACGCTTTCCTTGTCTTTAGGTACCTGCCAAGGTCAGCAAACGTAGAAAAACCCATTAGAAATTCGTGCATGAAAGATCTATTCAAGAAAAAATAAGTGAACATGCACTATATTGGGGGGAACTCACGTGGGTGGGGTTTTTAACCCCTTTGGGTGTTTAAGATAGGTGTGTGGTGTGTGTTCTAATGCAAATCTACGAAAAGAAAGGATCTATGCATGCATGAATGAAGAGAAATAATGAAGAGAAAGGGAGAGAGAAAGTGTAGCCGGGGAGAAAATGCCCTGGGGGGCTCTTCCTGGTCGTCTGGAGAGGGAGCTCTCTTCTTCGGAGTTCGAGCTCTCTTGCAGGGGAAGAAGCAGACGCCAGCCTTGCCTCAAAAGATGGAGTATTGAGATAGATATAGGCGATTATTCCTGGAAGGGCTGTGAGAGGAATAACGGGCAAGAGTCCGGGTTTGGGTATGTATGGCCATGCATGAGCGATTGGAACTCGGAAAGGAGGCTTCAAGGAAGGTCTCCACGAGTTTTGGTAGGATTTGGACACGATTTGGACGACCAAAGGAGGGAATATCCATGTATGGCATGTGTCCAAGTCATGCTCGGAAAGGATCTTCTGCAAGAGGTCCAGAACGCGACGGCCTTTTGGTCGCTATCAAGAACGCGACGCCTCGATACGTCGCCTTCCTTACATGGAAGGTGACTTTAAGTCATTTCTGGCGATTTTTTAGGGAATTAAAATGCCTATTTATGAATGCGACATATCGAGGTGTCGTCTTCTTGAACGCGACAGGGGTGTTGTCGCCTTCAGGGCCTTTTCAGTATGCGGCCATGCAATGTGCTCGCTCTCCATGCACGGCCTTCAGAATGACGTGCGGTTTGAAACTCCGGACTCTTGACTCAGAGAGCTACAAGATGATGATGAAGAGGATTGACTCTGACCAGGAAGACCCCACCAGGGCGATGAACTGATGGAAAGGATGTCATGATCGGAGAAAGCCAGCTTGACGATGATGAGCCAATGTGGGGCATCGATGATATGACAAGGAATTTGCTCGACTTATGGGTCAGAAATGGGTTTCTACAGTACTGATCTCCAATCAGTGCACACCACACAGATATAGAAAAGATAAGGTGTAAGAGAGTTCTGATTGAATATCAAATCCAAAGATGAACTCTTCAGGAGTCATCCGGAAGACTTCAAGCTTCACGTTGTTGAAGACCACGTGATGATGGAGAAGCTTGACTTGAGGACAAACCAGCTTCAACTCCTCGTACGAGATGATCTCTCTTTGAACGATCTGGAGTTCTGAAGCAGAGCAGCAGGAAGAAACCTCTCTTCTTGTCTTTGCTTAGGGTTTTTGGTGTGAAGGCTGCTTGCTGCAAAATACCTCTTTATGTTCTATATAATGGGTGTCCAAGTTAGTGTTGCCCAGCTAGCAAGCCCAGAGGGGGGTGAATGGATTCTTAAAATTAATGAGTACCTTAAACCTGTTCACAAAACAATCACACAGAACACACTTTGATGGGTGTTAGAGTTAGTAAAGAAAGATAGTAAATGCAAAGCAAGCACACATATTACACAGGGAATTATCCTGGTTCGGACCTCCTCTCCACAGGAGTCCTATGTCCAGTCCCTGAGCAACAACTCAGGCTTTCACTACCTAAGGGTACAGTCCCCCTTATGGACCTTTACACATCCAGTCACAGCTGGTCTTCTCTTCACAACCCGAAGAGGACATTCACCACCCTGGATACCACCAGGTCTTCCTTCTACTCGAAGGGAACACACACCCTGGTAACCCTGGTCTTCCTTCAACATGAAGGGAACAAACACAGAAAAGTGTTAATGAAAACAAGCCCCTAGATCAAGCTTAAACAATGCTGGATCTGAAGCTAAAAATGAGAGGAAAAGATCTACAGTGAGGGACACTCTCAGTTTTCAGAAGCTCTCAAGACTAACACAATGAACCAAGGAGCTAAGAGCTAGACAATCAAAGGAGTGAGACTTTTTGCTCAATCAGATGCTCACAGAAAATCTTGTTAAAGATTGTTGTAAGAGTTGTGTAGTTTCTGAGTTTCAGTCTTCTTTATATATCTTCCATTTGAAATTCGAACGTTGAAATGTTCGTTGTCTCTAGGCTTTCGTTTACGTTAGACTGCATGGTTCTGTAGAGCTTCTTGTTCAGCAGTCCTTAGCTTTCCATGCACGCAACAAGAGAGAGGATCTTCGATGATGTCCGTTATCTTCCGTACTATCCAACGTTGTATTGAGGTGCGCTGTCAGAGACCTGCACGTATTTAAATGCTAAACAATAGACAGCTAAGCTGTCTCTTGTTGTCAGTCAACATTACATTGATTTTATACAAAAGTAGAAGTTCCATTCTGTTCTTCTAAAAAGAAGTTTACAGAATAAGCATGAGAATAGAAGATATCGATTGCATGCACTATAGTGATACGTTCAGTCATAATAAATGCATGGTTGTCAGAAAGATATACATGAAGACTTTGACTTTTCAACGAACTCAGAGATGAGTTCAAATATCAAGTCGTTATATTCCATGAAATCGTTACATGTATGACTTATGAAATCGTTATGCAAATGAGTTGATGTTCATGTAAACGTTGTGCTCTCATAAGCAAATCGATGCATTATAAATCGTTATGCATTAATAACCAAATCGTTGTAGAGAAATTGTTGTGACTCCATAAGCAAATCATTATGCATAAGTCGTTATAATCAAATCGTTGAAGATAATGTGAATGAATCATTGTTTGCTGTATCGAATCGTTACAGCGACCAAGTCGCTATGTAACTTAATGAATCATTATAGTAACAGAGTCGTTATGTAACTTATCGAATCGTTACAAGAATCAAATCGTTTTGAAACTTGATGAGTCGTTGTGACACTGAAATCGTTGTTCTCACTTATCAAATCGATGTGAGAGCAAATCGTTGTTCTTTCTAAGAAATCGATGTGATCACTTATCAAATCGTTATGGAAGTGAATCGATATGAATACTTAACGAATCGTTATGAAAGCAAATCGTTATGATCACTTACGAAATCGTTGTGAGGGCAAATCATTGCGATCACTTAACGAATCATTGTGAGGCCAAATCGTTGCGATCACTTAACGATCGTTGTGAGGGAAATCGTTGCGATCACTTAACGAATTGTTGTGAGGGCAAATCATTGTGATCACTTATCAAATCGTTGTGATGGCAAATCATTGCGATCACTTAACGAATCGTTGTGAGGGCAAATCGTTGCGATCATCATTGCGATCACTTGTCGAATCGTTATGAAGATGGACTGCAATAGAATAGCAATGACTTATGAAATCGTTATAGAATCAAAATCGATGTGATTGAGAAAATCCTTATGATTCAAAGGAAATCGTTATACCAACTAACGAGTCGATGTGAACTTAGAAATTTCATGCTTTGAACTTACATTGCTATAGAATAAATACTACTTACCCATTTAGCTTGATATTCCTTGTTTCATTTCCTGTACTCAAATCTCATAGAAAATATGTTAGATTAACTTTATATAGTTTTGTTAATCACCAAAATACATATGTAATTAATTTAAATTACATGGGGATAAACTGATCATCAATCTCCCCCTTTTTGGTGATGACAAAACTTAACAATGAGCGTAGATGATCTGAAATGAATCTAAACAAAATTGTGGAAATATAAGAAATATATTTCAGAAGTACTATATTTCTCACCCTTTTGTCATAAGCAAAAAGATACCACAAGGTGAGAAAAGATAGTGAGAAAACAAGAGAGATATTTAATTGTCCTGAGGAGTTACTGGGATGTAAAAAGTAGGAGACAAAAGAGAGGCGTGCCAACGAATAATGGGCAAGGCCTGTCGTTCTTGCTCCTCAAAATAAGCCTGAAAAGCCCCAAAGAAATGGCGTAAGATGGTCCCATGTCAGGCAACATCCTTTGAATATGAAGTTTCCGCTGAGTACTCAGAAAATTGCCATATTCATCAGTGCCAAGGGAAAGTTTGTAGGTACTGAATGAACCAAAACTGGCGAACCGAAGCAATTGGTTGATCTTGATAGGATAGAATAACTTATGCTGCAGAAGATCTTGCTTCAATGCCAAAAACAGCTTGTACCGCTCGACCCACTGAAGATAAGAGTCCTGAACTAAATTGATAGAATTCAGGTCCAAGAATGCTTCAACTGTGAGAGTAGGCTTGCCAGCCTAAACAAGGAGTTGTTCAAGGCTTCCAATTGAAGAGCTGACTGATTATAGTGCTTTTCCCAGTCAGTGGAGAAAGCTTTTCACATTTGACAACAGAGGAGCAAGGACTTCAGAGGAAATATGGCCAAGGTGAAATTCTCTGAAGATGAACCTTCGGAAGGATGGAAGTCGACCCTGTTGAGCTGATATCCTTCCCATGACGCGAAGCGAATCTCTCAAAGATAACAGGACCTACTGAGGAGTCCATGACCAAGGAATGCAGCTTAGGAAGGAATACAGAGTCTGGAATTTGCAGGGTGGCGAAATCCACTTTGAAAGAGCAGTTGACTGATTTGTAATTTTTAATGAAGCGACTGCACCCTGGAACTGTCCCAACTGGACTTCAGGTAACTTGTGAAGATACCGGTAATCATTGAATAACTGAAAGTACCTAATGAGCTTCACTTCCTTTTGAATGAAAGGGGCCCAGAGGGATTTATGATGAATGACAACCACTCAGAGAGAGTGAGTGGAGAGTCCCTGGGTGGAAACCTATCTGACTTTGCAAGAAGATATTTCCTATAGAGAGCCGAGTGCCCTTTGGCCCACTGATCTTCAGATTTGTATTCAGCCATTTTGAAGATTTTGGATTGATCAGCTTTTGAGAAGTGGTTGTAGGGAAGGACAACATTTAGGTGATTGGTCAGATTTAGAAAAGGAACACTAAAAATGATGGCAAGAATACATTTTTGAAGATATTCTCGATAGATGGTTTCCTCCGATTTTCAATAGTGAGAAAACCAAAGAGGAGGAAATTTAGGTTTGGGGGAAGCGCAAGAGCAGTGGAGAGTTTCCTCTTTAGAGACAGGACTAGAGGAGTCAGTCTTGTGGACATGAGAGGCAACTGACATAATTGTATGGATGGTGGAGATTTCCAACTCATCCCGAATTTTTTTAGAAATGAATTCGAGTTGAGCACCTTCAGGAATGAAGGTGACAAAGGAAGGAGGAGTGGGAGGATGGAGAAATGTTTGATGAGTAGAAAAAGGTGAGATGGATGTCCATCTAAAGAAGGAACAGAGGAAAGGAGGCTCCAAAAGATGATGAGGCTGGACGGTCTTCGGAAATGAGAGGAGGTGGAATGGATGTAGAGGAGGAGGGGAGGAGAGGTGGATTAAGATGGAAAAGGAGTTGGGGAAGAGATGGTGCGAGGCATGGGTTGTTTGAAGGTGATGGGGGCTGGAGGTGCTGTGGATGAAGAGGGTGGTGAAGGAGGGGCTGGGTTGCAAGAGATGAAGTCTCATGGGCTTTGGAGCAGCTGCAGGCTCTTCTACTCTTGGAGACACATCCTCGGAGATCATTGGCCCTGGTGGCCCTACCACAACCTTAGGTGGATCGGATGACCCTGCTGGTTCTACTACAATTGGCCCTGATGGCCCTACACTTTCTTCTGCTGGCGTTGGCCCTGATGGCCCTGCATTTTCTTCTGCTGGCCTTGGCCCTGATGGCCCTGCATTGCTAACCAGTTCAGCAGGTGAGTGAGCTGGAGGGGCAGAGGTGGATTGCTCCCTCAAAGAGATAAGCTTCTTGACACTTTCGAACTCACCTTACATCCATCTGCATAATTGCTTGAACATTTTAAAATCATCTCTCAAGTTGTGTACCTCAGTGGACAAGGCTCCAATCTCGCTTGCTGCTGAGGTTTGGCTGATAAGGATAGACTGAATATCATACTGCATAGATGTGAGAGTCTTTCCTTGCTCATTCAGCCTTGAAATAACTGGCTTCAACTGAACCTTCAGCTATTTCTCCTTGGGCTTCCTATGAGCTACTCTTTTCCTTTTGCTATGTGCCCTTGCAATGGGCTCCTCGAATTCAACATGCTCTTCATTATCCATGGGGACACTTTCAGTGTGCTCCCCCTGAGGAGCTACCTCCTCATCAATAGATTGATCCCCCTCAATAGGAGCATCTTCCACTGATATTTTTTCATGAGCAATTGCTTGCTCCCCCTGACTGGGAGCTTCCTCCATGATGATCTCATCAGTGTGGCCTGATGCCACAGCTTCTGGAGCTACTGATACACTGAATCTCTCAGGCTCCCCTTGAGTGCTAGAGATGGATTCAGCACATCTCTAAGAATGGATGTCATAATAGTGGTGGGGTTTAGATCTTCAAAGGTTCCCACAACTAGCAAAATATTCTCTAGAGGAATTTCTTCAATTAGGCTGCCAATGGCCACGGATTCTTCTACTCTGGCCTCTGCTGCTGCTGGTGATCTACTACTGCTTGAGTCACTGCTTCTTCTGCTAGTGCTGCTGCTGGTGCTGCTGCGGCTGATTCCTCTTGAACCATTGGGACTGATGCTACTACAGCTGCTTCTCCTACCTCTTCTTGGACTTCTTGGGCTTCGCCAATGATGGCCTCACCCTCAGCCACTGAGGTCTTAGTCCATAGGCTGTTACAAGTGAAAATCCGCTCTTCCTTAAGTTCCTGCTACGGATTGCCTGCCCCATCTTCTCAAAAACATCCCCTACCACACTGATGTAGGGGTGTCAATTGGGCCGAACCGGCCCGGAGACCCGGAAGTCTGGCCCGATTTTAACCGGGCTTGGGCCGAAAAAATGGGCCCGCTACAAATTTTTGGCCCGGCCTGAAAAATATAGGGTCGGGCTTGGGCTTTGTGTGGCACGGCCCGGTCGGCCCGTCCGGCCTGGAAAAAAATAACATAAATATAATTTATATTGAATATAAAATTTATATTTAGAAAGAGAATTATCTTTATTTTTTCTATAATAAATCTACTCAAAAATATAGTCTTTTATAAATTAAATGTTAATATAGATATAAGTAAAATGTATATTATTTTTTTTATAAATATATTATAGTAGATATATTAAAAACTTCTTATATAAATAAAATAATATTTTTATATTTTCGGGCTGGGCCCGGACGGGCCACCCATACCGGGCCTACCCCCGGGCCTGGGCCGGGCCTACCCCCGGGCCTGGGCCGGGCCCAGGCCGGCTCTTAGAAACTGGGCCTGCCTGCTGGGCCTAGCAAGGCCCGGTCCAGGCCCGGCCCATTGACACCCCTACACTGATGCCATAATGCTGAAATACTTTCGTCAAGAGATGGGCATAGGGTAGAGATACGTTCAACTTGCTCTTCTTATCCCATACCTGCGAGCTTGCAAACTTCATCCTTTCAATCATAATATCTGCTATGTT
>CM024758.1:103996130-104184698 GCA_014218235.1 Colocasia esculenta | reverse complement strand
TCATCATATTCAAGTGATATTAATGTTATTCCCTAAATCACCATGATTTGGACATACTACTTTTGCACGGGTTTAGATTACATCATTTTGAAAACATTGAACCATCGTAGAGGATACACACCTAACTCCTTAGAATAATTTCCTTGTAGGCAAACACTATTCTCAAGTAACTTGAAAAGTCTTATGGTCATTGAACTTTATGTCTCATATTGACTGCTAATCATATACTTTCTTTGATCTGGAATTTTAAATCTGAAATGGAGAAAAGCTACCTATTTCTGAAAAACAACAAACAAAAAAAAGTCAATCTACAAGTGGGTAAAAGGTAGAGCAATGATGTGTATTGCTGAGTAACCGGGGAGATGGGCATCACAAATGTCTGCCCTCGCGTCAAAAAGCTATCTCATCAACTCTATACAGAGGTATGATGGACACTTCCACTGAGTAACTGGGGGTACGGGCACATCTCATGTCTATCCTCACGTCAAAAGGTATGAAGTTCTCTTAAATACCACTTTTCCCGTTGCATTCATTTGTTGCAAGCAAAAAAAAAAAAAAAATTGAAATAGAGTGAAGCCTCCAAAGTGTCTCAAATAACCAGGTCATTTAGTGTCTATGGTTATCATGAAGTTTAGACATTCATTTCAGTCATCATTTGATCATCATACACTAGGGATAGTGTTGGTCTACAATGTCCTTAATCAAACAAGGGTATTGGTGTCCTTTCTCTAAGACCGTAAGGTGTTCTCTTAATGCTCTAATTTAAACTCCTTAGGTATTATGTCTAAACCATTTGGGTAAATGGGAGGGCCTTAATATCCATGTCTATGGTGGGTTCCAATGTGTGTATACCCATTTTACACCTTATTTATTCATTGTGTAACCTTGGCTCAAGAGTTCTCCTTGAAAATCCACACAAATATCAGTCAGGCAGAATTTCTGTATGGATCTGTCGACAGATATCCAGTCATCTGTCGACAGACGGCGGCAGCTCTGGTTTGGGAAGACCAACGGGCGCGCCGTTTGGGGACGGATTTGGTGGGACCCTTGCCTTCTAAATTTCAATCCACCCTCTTTAAAAAGGCACCCACGTCCCCTTCTTCTTCCCCACTCTCAAATCCTCTCTTTCCTATACAAACCGAGCCCCTGCTTCCCCTTGGACGCAAACCCTACTTTTCATCTTTCCTGTCCTATCTCTGCAGTGGGCTTCTCCTCTTCATCCTCCCTCTCTGTGCTTCATCCCTCCACACTCTACATGGCTCCCAAGGCAAAGAAACTGGCATCTCGCCGCCGTCCCTCCTCATCTCGAGCCGGCGACGACGACCGGGCTACTGATGAGCGCCGCACGAAGCTTCGGGACGATCGTTTGCCCGAACTTGTGGTTCCTCCCCGTCTCCATCTCACTCATTCAAAGGGGTCATTCATCAAGTTTGTTCAGCCTAGGTATGTCGATTTTGAGTCCTTGGCAGATCTTTTCCCAAACCTCCAACCCCTATTTGACACTCAGGGGTGGACATCCTTTCTCTACAGTCACACGGCTTATTCTCCCACTGCCGTTCGTGACTTCTTCAAACATCTTGGCTTCTCAAAGGAAAAGCATTTCTATACAACTGTGAAGGGCACCACTTTCCAACTCACTGCCAACCTCATTAGCACAGCCCTTCAAATCCCCAACTCCGGAGCCGACATCCTCACCCATACTCCGGATGCTTCTGTGTACTATCATCTCCTCACTCTTGAAGAATATGATGGCACAAAGAAAATTGCCAAGTTGAATGCCAATTCCTTCCCTCCATTGAACCGGATGATCCATCACATCTTCACAACCATGATTGCGCCAAAGCATGGGAGTCGGGAACTTGTCACCGACGTCCATAAATCACTCTTCACCTTTTTCCTAAAGTGTGAACCCATCAATCTCCCTGTCCTGATGCTTGGCCATATTCTCAAATGCTTCTACCAACCCCGGAAGTCGATGCATTTTGCTTGTCCAATCACCTCCATTCTAAAGTTCATTAGAATCGACATTCCGGACAGTGAATGCATCACGCTCAACTCCCGCAGTAGTTTCGATCTCACTGCTGCACATAGGATGGGATTCAAGCTCGTTGATGGGGTCGTCACTCGTGAGCTCAAAGGAAAGGCACCAGCTGTTGCCATGGATGTAGATCATGAGATTGCTGATGATTCTGATGATGAAGCAAGAGATGAAGACTCCCAGTTTGAGCCTCTTGATGCTCCGGGAGACAGTGCTAGTGATGCAGATGATGAGCCTTCTCTGCGTGATCTTCTTGCTCAGATGCAACTCCAGATGTCCACTGGATTTGATAAGATTCATGCACGATTGGACACAGTGGATGCAAACATGGAAGCAATAGCGGACACTCAAGTCCAACTGCAGCTGCGTCTCACTAGGCTTCAGGAACACCGTCGGGCTGCTGCACCGCCTGGCGATGATGCTGCATAGAGAGTCTATGGGTCTAGGAGTCACTGTTTGTTTCTATTTTTTCACATGTGTCTGTCATGTTCTGTGTTATTTTTTTTTACTTCGTGGTCATGTAACTTCTTTCCCTTTCATTTCAGTCATCACATTTTGTACTGTGTATGCTTCATATCTTATCAATGAAATCACAGTTCGTTGCTATATCATTGTGTGTGACTGGTGTGAATACCTTTAGATGTTGTCAAAAGGGGGAGAAACCTCAATTGTGCACTAATTGAATAATTTTGTCATCATCAAAAAGGGGGAGAATGTTGGGTTTTCATTCTAATATTTTTAACAACATGTTTTTGATGATAGATAAGTTTAATTGAGGTTTGATACATGACAAAGAACTTGATACTACTTGGTTATCTATGTACTCATAATATCTAACTTTACATGTTCTATCATGTAGGTACAAATGCTTAAAGCCAAGCTATCACAAAACAAAAGAAAAAGATCACAAAAAGCTGTAAACCATGTCACCTGTCGACAGACCACAATGCTCCTGTCGAAAGATCTCACAGATATGGTCAGCCAGAAAAGCTCAAAGCTCAGGTTACAGCCATCTGTCGACAGATGCCCATCGGCTGTCGACAGATGTCACTGACAGAAGTTCTAGATATCTGGACTGTAGATATCTGTCGACAGATGCAAGTCGACTGTCGACAGATCTCACAGACCTGAAATCCCAGATCTCTGTATGTTGCAAACCTGTTGCAATCTGTCGACAGATGCAGCCAGACCTGTCGACAGACGAACAAAATCTTCAGATACGGAAAGATCTAACATTGCCCAAGTTGGTGTTTCTTTCTACCACGACTCTCCATATGTAAACACCACTATATAAACATCCTTTTGAAGCAAATCACGTACACAAGCAGCCTCCAAGCAAAAAACCCTAAAGAGTTCTCAAGAGAAGTCTTGTTTGCTGCTCTGCTTCAACCTACCGCCCAGAACCAAAAAGAGAAGTCTCTCCAGCAGAAGGTGAAGCCTGAACGTCGTGGATTCAAGTGTCTCCATCAACTTGTGATCTTCAAGACGAAGCTTGAAGTCCAGTCAGACGTTCATAAGAAGAGTTTACAATCTGGATTTGTTCTTCAACTCTCAAACTCTTCTTGTTTCTACTTTCTTCCTTATCCGTGTGTGTGTGTTGTGTTTCAAGCAGTCCTTGTGCTTGATACACGTGTGTGGGTGTTGTTCTGATCGTAGTTTCACATTAGATAACACGTGTGTGTGTGAGTTGTAGTTTGTGAACTAGCTCATAAGCAATTGCTCTGCGTGTGTGTGTGGCCCGTGGATGTAGGATACACGAGTTGTGTATTCCGAACCATGTAAACCGTCATGTCTTGTGGTTTACACGAGTTTTACGATAGATGTTTGGTAGGCACGGCATCTCTACGCACGTTTGATAATCTGTTATCTATCTGTTATCAAGTCACACACATCCACACATAGTTTAAAGTTTAACATTGTTTTGATAATCTGTGTTTCAAAAAAAAAGAAGGTGATAAACGTTTTTAATCGGCAGTAATTATTCAACCCCCCTTCTAGATTACCATATAGGGAATTCCGCCACCCTTTCAGGCATTACAGTGATAAATCTGGTTACTGCGCAGAACCGGGAGAAGCACTCTCCACCCTAACCAGCAATACTTGTTCGCCTCCAGGATTTAATCCCAATGCCCGTGGGACATCACACACTATGAACCTTCCCGTGAGGACTTACCACAGTACGGTTCCACGGCCCTCTAAGGTAGCAGTGTCACCCATTGGCACATTTACACATTTTTCTTAATTTCTAACACACACTTAAGGCATAATTTTTAACACATCCATTTCATGCTCACACATTTACACACTTCAGTATTACCTAGCATGGTACTACTGTTCTCAATATTAAACAGATTTGAAACAAGTCTAATCACGCTGAAATTACTAGATTTCATTAACAACCTCATTAACATGTATTAATTGATCAATGCTCACATAAAACCAACATATGTAGTTACTGTCATCATTTCAGTACGAAACTTTAACCACTAATTTCTTACAGTTACCAATCATGCATACCAAATTTCGCATTTTTTGAATTACACACAATTTATGAAAATTCTAACAGTGGTATTATACAAAGTAAACATAGTCAAACTAGCATGGATTTCATTGTTCAGATCCACAACTCATTCTACACATGGATATTGATAGTCCTAAACATATGCTAATTTCTAGGAATTTAACTGTTTCTGCACTATTTATCTGAATCTCTATACTAATAAAACATGCTTACTGTTTTACCATTCGTAAAAGTAATAATTTACACAGATGTCAGAAATTTCCCAAATTTCTACAGCATGAACTGAAACCCATAAACATTTCATAGAAATTTTATGACACTTGGATTCAACACAGACTGTACAAACAGAATTTTACAAGATTAAAAACCTGTTTAACATGCATTTCAGAAATTTCAGACAATTAGGGTATTCCACAGAAATTCATAAAATTTGCACAGCATGATCCAATAATAGTATTTTATAGCATATCACTTTTACATTATATCCTCAGACGCCGAAATCTGAAAAATAGGTCATATAGGTCAGATATGCACACTGTTGCAGTCTGGCAAACTTGACGGCATGCAGGTGGCCGTTTATCAGGTTAACGGCAACAAAGGTCGCCGCCAACTCAAGATCTTAATGGCAAGGGATCCCGCCGTTAAGTTCATGTCTGTGCAAAACACAGACTGAACGCAAGAAACTTGGTGAAATTGGGGTTCCAGGACATAAATAAAATCCAGAAAATTACCTAGGACCTACTAGAAGTATGTAAGAGTGATGTGAAAGGGTTACTTGCCTCTTAGAAAAATCCACAAGCAACGATTTAAGCCAGAGAAGCCCTCCTCGGCCTGAGCCAAAGAGTCCTCAAAACTCCCTCGATCCGAGTTCTGTGTTGATCTCCTCTGCACACCAGTGTGGGGAAGCCGTTCCCGGATGTTTAGAGCCCTCTCCAGTCGTTGTAGAACGTCGGATGAAGCCTCAAATCTCCGGATCAAGGGGTTCCAAAGTCAGGATTCGCACATAAAATGTTAGGGTTTTTGACAAAGAGTCAAAAAGGGTTAGATCTGGCAGGAGATGGGGTGTTTTATAGAGCTAGGGTCGGAGACGAAGTTGGGTAAGGTTGGGTTACCGTTGGGGAACGGTTTCCTAAATCAAGAGCAATATTTTTGGAGGCATTTCCGGATCTGAAATCGCAACAGATCTGGGACATTGACGTCAACATCACAGGCCGTCAATTCTGAGTCGGCATCCATCGATGTGGCCGCTTACTTGGGATTGGCGTCCACCATATTGACGTCTACCGGCCGCCAGAACTAAACTTAAAACTACAGAAACTTTATGTACACCACACACACACACACAGACACAGACACACACAGAACCACACACACACACATATATATATATATATATATATATATTCTACAATGCACACATTAAAATAATACTTATTCACACAATGTAAACAAGTAAGTACTATGTACAATAAAGTTTGTACATCGATTACATACATTTATACATACATAAGAAATCACCCAAAGATGAAAAATCAAGGACCTTACAACCACTCTTTCCATTCCGCACCCTCGTGTGCATTTCCTTCGGTACCCTCGCATACCTGGCGATCGCGAATCTTTCATTTTGGGAGTTGTGCTCCACTGTCTTTCCATCTTTAGCTTTATTTCATTCCATTCCCCCCCCCCCCCCCCCCCATAATACCATATTATCACCACATATACGATATACCATATATTTATCATCCCTCTTTGTGGACTATTACTCGGAGTTCCCAAAACCGAACTCAAAGCCATGTCTACACCGTCCTGGGAGGAGCACCCGAATTCATTACAGGCCGTACGGAACGGTAAAGGATCCAAGGATGTTTGGCATTGCATCAATACAAGCTTGATTAGTCATCATGATATCTTTCATGTGTGAATGTGTATATGAATCAAAATATGAACATTATCATGAGTTCCTGACCATGTATTGTATTTTAGTACTTCCGTTTCACGTCTATCGTCTCATTGACATGCTTGTTCAGACATCTTTGACATTCAATACTGATATCGGTCAGATCTTTTATCTTGGTTTGAATATCTTAGTCCTTCGATTTGAGGTGTTGAATCCTACTGGGCTAGTTAACTCACATATTCTTACCATTTCAGGTGACCAAGATGGGGGTGAAGCTTAAGGGAAAGTGTGTGCTGAGTGGATCGTCTGACAACCAGAAGCCAACCATTTTACTTTTCTTTAGTATTGTGAATATAGAATGTAATAGAAAAGGTTTTCTCTTTTCTACTCCTCATATAGACTGTAATGAGGAGAGTTATGTAAAATGCTTCCGCAATATTACATGGAATGAATAAACACTAGTTCTATTTCTTGTGCCTAATTTCTGTCACTTTCTGATAAATAGACTTTTATTAGGACGTGACAGATAATTTGGTATCAAAGCCTTAGGTTCTATAAACCTAGGGAATAACCAGTGAGTTGGGGTAGAAACTTGTGATTAGTTATAAAAGTAATAGTAATTTTGTAATTACGTAGTTACTTAACTTGTTGTTTGCTATAGCATGGACATGAATGCTCAGGAACGGTTGGTGGCAGCAATGGAGATGCTCCACCAAGACATAGAATTGTATGCTCAGTCCCAAAGGGAGGCCCATGTGTAGATCAAGGAAGAGCTACTGAACCTGACTGCGGGTGCATTCCTGGCAGGAAAATCCCCGTGCCTCTTAGAGACCATGGCCCAGATCATGAATAATCTAGACAGTCTGAAGCTTGGACAGGACATGATGCTGAACCAAGTTGAAGGTTATTGGGGAATGCTTTCTGAAGCAACAAGGGAGTTGTACCATGGGCCAGGGGGAGATCAGCAACCGGCTATGGAATCTGTTGTTCAGAATTAAAGTTAGTCAGAAAATGAGGAACTCACTTTTTGTAACCTTTCCTTTTGGTGAAGTTGGGGTTGTATATATAACTCACATGTATATGTGAGGAGAAAGGTTAAAGGGTGTGGATGTGTTGTAATTATTCCGGCTTATTAGGAATATTGTAAGTAGTATGCGGCTTATGAATAGGAATGTAATGTAATGTAAATATTTTGACTAGTTAATGAAAAGTGGTGTGTTATGTGAAACTTGAAGTTTGTATGAGATGAGTGTAAGCATGGTTTGGTTATGATATTAATGTATGCGTTGTTGGATGTCTAAGATACTTGTTCAAATTAATCATGGATGCAAGTGATGCGGATAGGAAGAAAATGGGGAGTTCGATGCATGATTTGACACGGGTAATGAGGACTGTGGCCAAGAACAACAGCCATAATGGAACAAGTCTGTTTAAAGATTTCCGTAGTTTGGATCCTCTGAGATTTACAGGTAGTACGGATCTGGATGAGGTTGAGAATTGGTTGAAAGACATGGAGAGAATCTTTAAGTGATCTGATGTACAGAAGAAGAAAGATACGTCTGGCGACATTCCAGTTAGATCCTGACGCCCGAGCATGGTGGGAAACAGTGGAGTCTACTTTGGAGGACCCAAACCAAGTTGGTTGGGAGGAATTTGTTGAGTTGTTTAATGATCAATATTTTTCTGAGGTAGTTCAGGAGAGGAAAGCTAATGAGTTTTCTAACCTAAAGCAACTCAGAATGTCGGTGTCAGAATATGAGGCACAGTTTGCCCGATTATCGAAGTATGCTCCTCACTTAATAACCACAGAGAAACTGAAGGCGAAGAGATTTATGACGGTTTGCGACCAAATTTCATTACGCATCTAACACCTCATTGATTACTACATATTCTGAAATGGTGAAAAGAGCCTTGGCACTAGAAGCTGCTAATGATACCATGGAGAAGATTAGAGGAAGGTCTAGTGAAGGTTCTTCGGATTATAAGAGGAACTATGAGTCAGGGAATGCCTATAAGGTTCAACAAACTACTAACAAAGCGGGGAAAGCTCCTGTTGGAAACAAGGATGTGTGTTAGCATTGCCATCTCAGTGGACATAAGACTGAGAACTGTTGGCGTAGGTTAGGTGCTTGTCTTCGATGTGGAAGTACTCAACATCGGATTCCAGACTGTCCTATGATCAAGAATGCACCAGCAAACCCGAATCCTCAAACCAAGCAAGGACAATTGCAAGCCATTTAGGAGGTGGAACCTGAATCCCTGCAAGAGGGCGGACTTATAGAAGGTACACTACTAGTAAACTCAAAACCTGCATATGTACTATTTGATTCAGGAGCTACACATTCTTTCATTAGCTATGAGTTTGCTAGATCCTTGGAAATGCAATTATTCCCATTACCTACACAATTAGAGGTTGTAACTCCTCTAGGTGAGGGTAAGAAACTTAAAGAATATTACCCTGCTAATCAAATCTTAGTCAAAGAACATAATTTGCCAGGTGATTTGATATGTCTTGAGATGTGGGATTATGATGTAATCCTTGGGGTTGATTGGCTATCTAAACATCATGCAAATCTAGACTACCAATTAAGACAAGTAACCTTTCTGGGTAGGGAGACTTACTCCATGACTTTTGGTAAACCTCGTACAAGAAGAATACCTATAATTTCAGAAGTTAAAGCATGTAAATTGGTACAAAAGGGATGTTAGGGGTACTTGACTTCTGTGACTTTGATAAATCAGAACGCCACTGGGTTGAAGGATATTCCAATAGTAAAAGAATTTCTTGATGTTTTTCCGGAAGAACTACCTGGTTTACCACCTAGTAGAGAGGTAAACTTTTCAATTAAATTGGTACCAGGAGCTACACCAATTTCAAGAACACCTTATAGAATGTCAATGGAAGAGTTGAAGGAATTAAAAAGGCAACTGATGGAATTGATAGAGAAAGGATATATTAGACCCAGTACATCCCCCTAGGGTGCTCCAGTGTTGTTTGTTAAGAAAAAGGATGGGACTATGCGATTATGCATAGACTATAGACAATTGAATCAGCTAACCATTAAGAATAAGTATCCACTCCCTAGAATTGATGACTTATTCGATCAATTGTCTGGAGCTCAATGTTTTTCAAAGATTGATCTAAGATCTGGGTATCATCAATTAAGAATTCAAGAACAAGATATTCACAAGACAGTCTTTCGAACTAGATATGGGCACTACGAATTTGTAGTGATGCCATTTAGATTGACTAATGCACCTGCTGTATTTATGCGTTTGATGAATGATGTATTCAGATCTTATTTGAATCAGTTTGTGGTTGTGTTTATTGATGACATACTGATCTACTCTAAAAGTGTAGAAGATCATGAAGCACATTTACAGATTACTTTGCAACTATTACGAGATCATAAATTGTATGCGAAGTTTAGTAAATGTGTGTTCTGGTTTAAACAAGTGATGTTCTTAGGACATATTATTTCCAGAGAGGGATTATCAGTAGATTCCTCAAAGATTGAAGCTATACAGAAATGGGAACAACCTAAGAACCTTACTGAAATTCGAAGTTTTCTACATATGGCTAGTTATTACCGGAGGTTTGTTAAATATTTTTCCAGGATTGCCTCGCCTCTCACACATTGACTCGAAAAGGAACTGCATTTGAATGGAATGAGGGTTGTGAGCAAGCATTTCAATTACTGAAGGAATGTCTATCATCTGCACTAGTTTTAGCTTTGTCGGTAGAAGGAAAAATAATTGAAGTATATACTGACGCATCAAATGTCAGATTAGGATGTGTTTTGATGCAAGAAGGAAGAGTTATTGCTTATGCATTTAGACAATTAAAGACTCATGAGAAAAATTACCCAGTACATGATTTAGAGTTGGCAGCGGTAGTTTTTGCCCTTAAACTTTGGAGACACTACTTGTATGATAATCAATTCATAGTGTACTCTGATCATAAGACTTTTAAAGTACTTATTTTCACAGAAGGAATTGAATATGAGGCAAAGAAGATGGATGGAATATATCAAAGACTATGATTTTAAAATTGAGTACCATCTTGGAAAAGGTAATATTGTGGTTGATGCTCTCAGTAGAAATCCTATAGTCAAGCTATTTCAATTGCAAGTCAGAGAATGGAAGTTGTTGGAAGAATTTTCCACACTAAGTCTGAAAGCTGAACCACAAGAAGAAAGGGTTATAATTGATAATTTGACAGTGCAATCGGACCTATTAAAACAAATTGGAGAACAACAAGACAATGACCCTATATTGATAGATATCAGAGAGAAATTGGTTTCCAGACCTAATTTCAATGAAGATGTACAAGGAAATATTCGGTTCCAGAATAGGTTGTGTGTGCCGGATAATTCTGAAATCAAGAAGCAAATACTAGAAGAAGCTCATCGAGCACATTACACTATCCATCCATGAGCTATTAAAATGTACCAGGATTTAAAGAAAAATTTCTGGTGGTGTAACATGAAGAAAGACATTGTGGATTTCATAGCTAGATGTTTAACATGTCAGAAAGTCAAAGCCGAACACTAGAAACCTGCAGAAAAGTTAAAACCCCTTGAGATACTAGAATGGAAATGGGACAGTATTGGTATGGATTTTATTGTAGGTTTACCTAGAACACGTAGTGGTTACGATGCTATATGGGTAATAATTGATCGACTTACAAAGTCGGCTCACTTCTTAGCCATTAAGACAAGATGGTCAGTCAATATATTGGCAACTTTGTATTTGAAGGAAAGTGTTCGGTTACATGGAATTCCAAAAGACATTGTTTCTGACAGAGATGCAAGGTTCACTTCACACTTCTGGAGATAACTACAAGGTGCGTTGGGAACTAAGCTGAAATTTAGTACTGCATTTCATCCTCAAACCGATGGACAGACAGAACGGGTAAATCAGATTATTGAGGATATGTGCCGTGCTTGTGTTCTAGAATTTGGAAATGACTGGAGTAATCATTTAACAATTTTGGAGTTTGCTTATAATAATAGTTACCAGTCTACTATTCAAATGGCACCATTTGAAGCTTTATATGGTCGGCAGTGTAGATCACCATTATGTTAGGTGGAGTTAAAAGAATCACACATTCTCGGACCTGAAATGATCCAAGAAACGACAGAAATTATTAAACTGGTGCAAGATCGAATGAAAGCTGCCCAAGACCGACAAAAAAGTTATGTTGGTCGACGAAGAAGAGAGCTGGAATTTCAACAAGGTGATCATGTGTTTCTTAAAGTATCTCCCCGAAGAGGAATCAAGAGATTTGGCATTAAAGGAAAATTGAGTCTAAGATACATTGGACCGTTTGAAATACTGAAAAGGGTTGAAGAAATGACATACCAGCTGGCACTTCCACCTCAGTTATCCAATATATATGACATTTTTCATGTGTCAATGTTGATAAAATATTTTATGATCTAGAGCATATTATTGAATATTAAGGTTTGGAGGTACAATAAAACTTGGCATATGAAGAAAGACCTGTACAAATCCATGACCGAAAGATCAAGCAACTCTGGAACAGGAAGTCCCGTTATTAAAGATTCAGTGGAATAAGCGAGGACAAGAAGAAGCAACGTGGGAACTGGAAGATGCCATCAAAACCAAGTATACAGAGTTATTTACAGGTTCGTAGTTACACTTTTATTTTATTAAATTTGAAGGACCAAATTTCATTTAGTAGGGGAGAGTTGTAACACCCCGAAAATTTTATTTACTAGAAAAATGTGAATAATTTGATGATTAAACATAACTATTATCATGAAATGTAATTATCTTAACTTTTTTTTTAAGCAAAAAGGTCCTCAAGCAACAACTAGGAGAGTGCACCCTCCCTCAAAGAAGGAGAATGGGCTCACTCCACCAGTTAAAGTGCCTGGGCCAAAATGATATATAAAGCATGAATGCAAGATATACAACCGCAAAGGGCATACCCTCTTTAGACAGATCTAACATTTAACAGTCTAAATCTATCCAGAATGACCGGACCCTTACAGGAAGAAGGAAGACTCTACTCTCTCCAAAAGAAGTCATTTTGCTGGGACATAATAGCATAGTTGGCAAGTTGATCTGCCACCTGATTGGTTTCCCGTAATACATGTGAGAGTTGGCCACCCTGATTAAGAAGCATGTCCCTAGCAATACACCACCATCTGTAAGCTGGCCAGGACATGCATCTGTGTTGCATCATGGAATTGACAAGGGCTAAGGAATCTGAATATATAGCAGAAAGGTTGATGCCAAGATTTTCTGCCAAGCGAAGGCCATCACTTAGAGCTCGGGTTTCAGCTATCAAACTGTTACCCTCCCCCTAGTAGTGAGCAAAAGCGATCAGAACAACCCCATTTGTGTCCCGAATACATCCGCCTCCCCCGGAAATACATGGGTTGCCTTTGGACGCTCCATCAACATTGAGGCAGAAATTCTGAATAGGTGGTATCCAGCGAATAAGTTTTAGATGTTTGCTTGAAAATTGAGGATCAAAACCGTATTGTTGAATGGTCTGCATCTCATCTGGTGTTGGGGCAAGTTTGAAGGATTTTTTGAGAGGGCGACAGAGATGTTTAGGTGAATATTCCTGATGATGTCATTAGCCCGAATTTTCTTGGCTTCATACCGAGCAGCACACCTACTCTTCCATAGCTCCCAAAGAATAAGCATCATACCATAAAGAGCTATAAACCCAGCGGAGACTGCACATTTGTGTGAAGAAGGAAGGACTAGATTCTAGTAGTGATGTTAGGATGGAGATAAACCTTATTGCTGACCATCGGCAGGAACCATCGCCAAATACTTTTAGCAAGAGTATTGTTAATGAAGACATGGTTAAGGTCCTCGGACTGGGGGGAAACACAGCAATAACAGTGAGAAGCCAGCGAAATACCATTGTCCATTACACTACTATCAATCGGAACTGCTCTCTGGAGAACCTTCCAACAGAAGAGAGAAGCTCTGGGGTTAAAAGTATGTTTCCATATCTTTGATAAAATAGGTCGACAGACCCCAGCATCTCTAACCAGGTTGAAAGCAGATTTAGTGGTAAAATTACCATTTGGGGTGGCTATCCAAACACATTTGTCCTCCTCATCATTAAGCTGCAATCCTTGGAAAATGAAAGGAGGCAAGACCGATCTCAGATGGTGAGATGTATCACAGACTACCTCCTGGAGAGAAAAGCTCCCACCTTCAATTGTGTTATGAATAGTGTCTGCCAAAGGATGATTGCCCAGCCAAATATCCTTCAAGATATCAATCCTGTCCCCTTTGCCATGAGTCCATCTCGTGTTCCTTTGTATGATATTATTGGCATTCCTGCAAATTTGTTTGGGTATACCTGGTATCTGATCAAGGTTGGTGGAATTCATTCACTTCCTTGCATACACAGACCAAAGGGAGCTGCCATGGCGAATGTTCCATAGTTGTTTAACTGCCAGGAACATTTGGACATTATGAATATTTCTGACACCTAGCGCACCTTCTTGTGTAGGATGTTGAATAATGTGCCAAGGAACCGAGTGTTTTTGTCGAGAGCCATCAGACCCATTCCAGAAGAAAGCGGTTGCATACTTCTCCATGTACGAAATAACAGATTTCGGTATAAATGAGGAAGCAGCGAGATAGACTGGAATGGAGGATAAAACAGAATTAATCAAAGTTACCCTTCCAGCTTGTGATATCAACTTGGATTTCCATCCTCCCAATCTAGCATTAAATTTATCAAGAAGACTCTTATAGTCAGCAGCTAGGACTCTCCCTGGTCTAAGAGGGACCCCCAGATATAGCAGTGCGCCCTCCTGCTTCATATAGCCAGTGTAGTCCTTTATTCTTTGGATGGAGGACATAGTTGCTTTCCTAGATACCCTAAAAGAGCTTTTACCGGAATTAATTACCTGGCCCGAGGACTGAGCATACTTTTGAAGGAACAACATTAGGAATGTTGCCATTCAAAAAGATAAGAGTGTCATCGGCATAAAGAAGGTGGGAGGGAGCTGGACTTCCTCTGTGGCCAGCATAAGGGATAAGGGCTCCTGTGGAGATCATATTCTTCAGTCCTCTACTCAGGGCTTCTTCCATTATTATGAAAATAGTAGGAGCAATGGGGTCGCCTTGACGGAGACCTCTAGAAGACTTGAAAAAGCCAACAGCAACGCCATTAACCAGGACTGAGAACCAGCAGTTAGACAACATCATGCCGATATAAGAAACAAACCTTGAGGAGAAACCAAACTTCCTTAGAACAGCAAACAAAAAATCACATTCCACGCTGTCATAAGCCTTCCTGATATCCAGCTTGAATATAGCATTACCCCCTCTGGCCTTTCGACCAATATCCCGAACTAATTGTCTGGCCAGAGAGACATTGTCAAGGATGAATCTACCTTTCACAAAGGCTCTTTGTTCCTCCGAGATTATACCAGGTAAAATATCAACCAACCTGTCACATATAATCCTGGAAACAATTTTGTAGCAGAAATTACATAGACTGACCGGCCTAAAGTCATTGTAAGTAACCGGGGAAGATTTTTTCGGAATAAGAGCAATGAGGGTGGAGGTCACTCCTCTTGGAAAAGAGTAGCCTTGAAATAACCCATTCACAGCAGCAATAACTTCACGTTGGACAATGTCCCAGCAAGAAGTGAAAAATATTCCAGTGAACCCATCAGGCCCAGGGGCGCTGTTTCCATTCAGACTCCAGACCGCATTTTTTAATTTCATCAGACGTGGGAGGAGCACAAAGAATATAATTTTGGTTTTCTGTAATAAGAGATGGGATTACCTATAGCAGGGAGTCGTCCACCGTATGAGGAGAAGACTGCAACAAATTTTCAAAGAACTTAGCCGCTTCAGCACGCAAAACCTCCTGGTCCTTAGTCCAATTGCCCTCAACCTGAAGACGTTGAATCCTATTACGTCTTCTATTAGCTTGAACAGCAGCATGGAAAAAGGCGGTGTTTCTATCACCGTTTTATAGCCATTCCATGCGGGCCTTTTGAGCCCAGAAAACTTCTCTACAGTGGATTGCCCTTCTTAGACTAGCAGTCGCCTTTCCCAGAGCGGTTCTATTGTTTGAAGTTGGATTAGTGTCAAAGGCATCCTGCATTACTCTGACTTCTTCCTCCTGAGAGAGCACATTCTGTTCAATATCCCCAAACACACTTTTGTTCCAGTCCCGCAAGGCCTTCTTAACAGACTTAAGCTTGAGGGACAAAGTGGTAAAAGGATTGGGGTGCCAATCCTCCTGAGCATTCCACGCCATCTTAACTGTGTTTTGAAAAGAATCATGAGAAGTCCACATGGACTGGAAAGTGAACCTGGCAGGAAAGTGGGGCTACTTATGAAGATAGGCCAGCAGAGGGGCATGATCAGACGGGTCTCTGGGTAGATGTCTCACAGTGAACTCAGGGAATTTGTTCTCAAAACTTCTGTTTATTAAAAAACGATCCAGACGCGCCTTAATAGCCGCCTAACCCATTCTATTATTGGACCAAGTGAATTGTGGACCAATGTATCCGGCATCAGATAGTGAACAAGCATCAATAAATGTGTTGAAATCTGCCATAGCATGCATATTAGCAAAGCGACCACCCATTTTCTCTGAAGGCTGGGCGATGCAGTTAAAGTCTCCTCCAACTACCCATGGAACGTCAACAGAATCAGAAAAATGGGTCAGATCTTGAAAAATAGTTCGCCTGTTACTAGCATTGCAGCTAGCATAAACCACAGTCATCATCATCTAAACATTATCATCTTTTAACACAGCTAACGTGATGTGTTGATCAGAACTGTTAATAATATGCATGGCAATGTTACACCATAAAACCCATATTTTTTAATTTTGACCCTCGTTACCTGCATATTCTTGCATGTTTAAATATTTGCATAAGGTGGTAGCATGATCAAGAGAGATCATTGGTTCTGCAATAGCGACAATATCAATATTGTGCTTCCTAATTTTCTTGAGTAGGGATCTCCTGGAGGCAGTATTTGAAATGCCTCTAACATTCCAACACAACAAGGGTCTATTCATGATGAGGAGTAGCCAGCCAGACCACCTCCTGCGGCTTTTGCCTTCGATCGCGTGATTGCATCTGCTTTCTTCTGAACCTTCAAATCTGGCAATTGAATCGGGCCTGGCATGCATATATTTTCTGTGGCGGCAAGAATAGCAACTCTTTCTAAATCTTCATCCGGGGTTTAGGAAAATCTATGGCAGATTCTCTACTGGATTTTCTCTCAGCTCCCGCCACCTCCTCAGACGCCATCGCCGGAGAAGAAGCATCAATTCTGGCAGGCTCAGTTCTCCCTTCTGCACATCCCCCTGACTCTTGGCAGTGAAAAGTACTTGTGCTAGCACCCCCATGCAGACCATGCAACATTTCCTCGTGAAGCTACATCGCAGTAACTGGATCATGCAAAGTGACCTGGCCCCTCCCTGCTCCACTTCCTGCACCTCCAGGTTCTGCAATTGTCGACCATCAAGACTATCATGGTTACCTTCCAGCACAGAGAATCGGTTCCCGGAGGTCACTACTGGGGCTTCCTGGGACAACTTCTGTCGCCATGTTTTTTTGGCCATTATGCCTCCTCCTTCCTTCTCCAAAGTACTATGCGTATCAATCGCCTTCTGAGTACCCTCTCGTGTGTCTGGTTGTCTTTCTTTTCTACGGCAATCCGTGACAGCATGGCCTAGTTTATGGCACAAGGAGCAAACCTCTGGAACTTTGTAATAATTTATCTTCTGCCAAAATCCTTGAGCACCACATCCAATCCAGATTCTTTCCGGCCGGGCTTAACTATGTCCATCTCCACGCAAACGAAAGCTTCACTAGTTTATGTTAGCACCATAGTTGGTTCATATATCTGGAGGACATGTCCCAGATTGCCAGCAATGAACTTCATAAAATCTTCATGATAATAGTTAACAGGTAGCATAGATTTATTGATGATAATAAATGTTATTTCAAATGTCGTACTCAGAGGTGCGCGTTTCGATAGGGTGACGCCGGAATTCTGTAACGAAAATGAAATCTGAGAATACCATAATTCTCAGAAAAATGTGCTGGTATCAGAAATGTAAATATCCATAATTGTTGACGTGCGGATTTCAAGATTAAGCCGACGTAATTATTTTTTGGGCAATTTTTGCTGGTTGTAAAATAATTTCTAAAAATTAAACTAAAATCACCATAATTTGTAAAACCTTTTCATTAGCTTATGGTTGAAATTTTAACATGGATAGACATCATTTGGACACATAAACATGGGGTTAAATGGGCCAGTTGAATTATCACCCATTTACGATAACTATTTTCTTGGAATTAATGGTTGCTTACGTGTTGGGGGCTGAGTGAGCCACCTCACTTGGATAGAAGACTTACATGTTTATCCCTTAGGTGTAAGCCTTGGGTCTTGCATGGTAAACGTGTAGGCTGCGACACATCGATGGCCAACATGCCATCGTGCATGGGAGGTCTGGTGAGTTATAAAAACCCCCCAACACCCATCGTGTGCAGCTTTCCAGCACTTGCTCTTGCATGCTTTTGTTCTTGCTCCTACTTTCTTGCTGCTTCTGCTGTTGTTGTGCTTGCCAGCCTTGTGTTGGTGAGTTGCTGCTGGAGCTGTTGTGCGTTGGAGCTACTCTTGCTGTAGGTGCTACTGTTGGGTTGTTGTTGTTCCTTCTACTTGTGTTGCAGCTACGTTTGCAACCTGGTCATCTCCTTCCTCCTGCTAGTCGTGGGTTTCTTTGTTAAGGGGAAGTGAAGGTCTTCACCTTCTCAAATTAGGTAGGATTCCTTTCCTCCTTTCTCATTCTTATCCTTTGAACATGCTATAGAGCCTCCTGTTTAGGTGTTTGAATCCTTAAACCTTTGTTCTGATTCCATAAATACCTTTAGAACTGTGAGTTCATCATGTGTTTTTGAAGAAGTCTTCTTGTTGAGTGCAAGTAACCGTTGTTTGGAGGAGATGTTCTCCCAGTACCTTATTGTTCTAAGCTTCTAGTTAACCATGTTTAAATTGTGCCTTCCTCATGTTTTAGTTTTGTCTTTCATGTAAATTACTATTCGGAGTTATGAACAAGTCTTTCTAGTTGTTAAAGTTCATGTTTGGATCCATAGGTTCCATTGATAAGGTCTTTAGAGTGATTGTAAAACCATTTCTGGAAGTTAACCAGGCGGCTGTCGACAGATAGGGATCACCTATCGACAGACCCCATGCTTCCAGAACCCAAATCTTAAAAAATACCAATAGCTCTCGACAGACAACATCTATCTGTCGACAGATGGACTGGCCTGTCGACAGCCAGACCAGACCTGTCGACAGGTACGGCTCAAGTACCAGAAACTGGGTTCTGGATACCTGCACCTGTCGACAGTCACCTCCTAGCTATCAACATATATTGTCCTGGCCAGTTTTCCAGTACCTTTCCTTGCTCAATATCTTGGTGATACATCATGCCAATAGCCTAGCAAGCTACCACCTTCATTCTCTTGGGTTTTTACCAACATATCACTAAAGAAATCATGCAATTATTTTTCCCTTCCTACTTTGGATTATCCTTAAAGTCCCCAAGTACAGGTAGATTCTAGTTGATTACATCTTCCTGTGTTCAGTCACCTTAATCCATATTCTTTGATTACATGAGAGTTTGAGTACTAGAGTACCACAATTGTTTATGAATGACTGGTGATGACAATTATTAGGTCCCTGGACTCACACGATATATATGTCTGTGCAAATAGGGTTGGTCCAGTCCTGGGAGGAGCACCCGAATTTGTTTACAGGCTGTACGGAACGATAAAGGATCCAAGGATGTTTGGCATTGCATCAATACAAGCTTGATTAGTCATCATGATATCTTTCATGTGTGAATGTGTATATGAATCAGAATATGAACATTATCATGAGTTCCTGACCATGTATTTGTATTTCAGTATGTAGCACCCCGGAAATTTTAAATACATAAAAATTCAAATAAATAGAAATAAATAATTTTCATAATATCAGAGTATTTAAAACATATGTATCATTATCGTATGTGTTAAAACACATCGGAAAAATACGTAAAAATTATAAATCAACCCCACACATTATTCCTAAGTATTCCACGAAGAAATTCGTGCGACGAAAAATCCAATTAACCAAGTGTACATCACATGATGACCGATTATCCAAATAAGGAAACAAGTCGGAAAACCGTTAACACGGAAATACAACGCAATCATAAATTAAATAAAAATGTTGGAGAGACTTCCAACATTATATATTAATGACCCAATATCTTAATTGGGCCAATGGAACACATATGACCCAAAAGTCAAATGAAGTAAGAAAATGCATGGAAATTCGTAGCTTAAATAAGCTGAAATTAGAAAGAGGCAATTAGAGTTGAATTGGGAAGAGATATTGCACTCTTGGCAACCCAAATTCGTGCTTAACTATGATGAGAGCTTTCCTAAAGCCTCACACACTCTAATGGAGGAAAAAATCTTCAAATTAGAAAACTAATAAGCCAAAACCGCAACCATAGTTTCCTTGTCACAATAGGACTCCTAAACACCATGGTTGCTTAAATACTCTTCACCAAACCCTAGGGACAAGTTTTACAACTTGCTGGGGTCGTGTGGAAGAGCTCTTGGTGGCTGGAGAGCAAGAGATCACGCATACCAAGCTCATCTTCTTCCCCTTTTCGTCTGCTTCAGCCTGTGCAAACTGTCCTCTTGGAGTCAACCAGAGGTAGGTCAAACCTAAATCCCATCATGCAAGGCCTATACCCCTGGAAATAGGGTCAAGTCTACGTTCTAACCCAACTAGAATGCCCAATTTCCATGCAGTATACACGGAGTATTAGGCGTTCTTCAAATAGTGGTCTGAACAAGGGATTTTTGAAGAATAAGACTTCATCAACCTAGAAGGTAGGCTTTCTCGGGCCAAACCTTATCATATCTTATACCAATGTGTAGATCATGAAGTTAACTTTCGTTTCCCACCGATTTCATTGAATTCCAATGAGTACATGTAGAGTTATAGGCGTTTTGCCAAAGTCGCGCATGTCTGAGACTTTTTGTGTTCATGTCAATTTATCACACATCTCTAGGCTGTTTAAAATTATTTAAAATCATAGTTCTCTCCTTTGTCATGTTCCCAACAACTTTCATGTTGAGACTTTTGTCCAAAAAGCCCTAGTTTAGGATATATAAGCGTTGCATGGATCGAACCCCCCTGAGTGCAGTTTTTCTGCGTTTTCGGTTTGAACCTTGAACCGCGTCCGGTTCAGGGGACGCAGTTTAGGCCTCTGGTATCGTGTTGCGCTGGGGCGACGCGTTGCTGTGAATCTCAGCCATCGGGTACGACGTGATTAAGCATGGGCCGGTCAACGGCCTACGTGGGTCTTCCCGCTCGCCTGGGAGTCAGCGCCAGTCTGAATCGTGTCCGGATACCCCGACGCATTTCAGAAGTTTTTCCCGCCCAGTGATTTCTTTAATGTATTTGCATGAACGCGTCACTTTGGCACGACGCGACTCACTCTTGAAGGTGGCCAACAGTGTGGACGCGATTAAGTTTCTTTACAGTTTTGCCTGTTTTATCTGTTTACATCGTTCGGAATTGCGTCCACTGTGTAGGACGCGTATTTCCAAGCTTACCCGAGGTCTGTTTAACATGGTAGCTAGTGTATAATTTGCATGTCTTGGTTCTGATCATTACATGATGTCTATTTAATGGCTTAAAAGTGTTTAACCAATTTAAAAGTTATAAGTACATGAATATTATTCTAATTACTTTCTTAATGATATGATCATTCATGAAACTTGTGATTCGCTCTTATTACTGTTCTAGCTTGATCAAATGATAATTATTATCTTAAAATCTTGCAAACCCATGTGTAGTTAAATTCATTGTTCATTGCATGCCATCATGTTAAGTGCTTTCCGCGAGTTTAAAACTGATAGTTTGTGAATTGAGATGCGTACATCACTACACACTTGCACATCTAGGCAGCCCTTTCTTGGTGATTTGGAAGCTCTCAATCAGTCATTCTGAATCGATAAGACTAGCGACCTTTTCTCTAAGACCTCCGTAAATCTCCGCTCTCCGTGGATTCCCACATGGAGGCCAAGTTGGTTGTACCATTGAAGTTCCCTGGAGATAGTGTGCACTTCCTCCCCTATCTTGTTCTCGTGAGTGTGATTTACAATGTAGACTAAAGCCATTAATGTAAAGATTGAATTAAAGTATAAATCGTGTCGTTATGCTGCAAAATTTATCTCTTGACCATTGTTCTCATGAAATCATGTTCAATTTACTTATTACTTATTCTCATCATCATCATGAACATGACATTACATATGCTTACATCTTGAAACTCTCATTGGCCATTGTTAATGACTGTGGGTATCTACATTTAAATTTAAGTGAGATGCTGATCGGGCACGGTGAGTGTCCAAGGGCTCCAGCCTAGCCCCAATGATGGAGAGTCATAAATATATTGTTAACCATGGGGTATAATGATTACTGGCGTTGCATCTGTGCTGGGAGTCGTGTGTGCGTGTTGAATGATAGATACAATAACCACATACACGTCTCCTGGTGTACATTCTTGATGGATCTTTTCTTGGTGTACATTAGTGTCTTCGTGATGAACAGTCTATCCCCATGTAATTTAATTTAATTACTTTTATATTTTGGTGATTCACAAAACCATGATAAAGGTCACTAACCTACTTTCTACAAGTCTTGAGCACAGGAAATAAAACCAAAGGAAAACAAGCCAAACAGGTAAGAATTAATCACTCTATTGAAATAGCATCATATGTGTCTAAATACATTGATTTCTACTAAGCCATAACGATTTCCTTTGTTTATAACGATTTGCTCTCGTAACGATTCCTTTAGTGATCGTAAGGATTTGCTATCGTAACGATTCATTTAGTGATCGTAACGATTTTCTGTCGTAACGATTCCTTTAGTGATCGTAACGATTTGCTCTCGTAACGATTCCTTTAGTGATCATAACGATTTGCTCTCGTAATGATTCCTTTAGTGATCGTAACGATTTGCTGTCGTAACGATTCCTTTAGTGATCATAACGATTCATTCTCGTAACGATTTCTTTAGTGATTGTAACAATTTGCTTGTCATAATGATTTCTTTAGTCGTCATAACGATTTGCTTGTCATAACGATTTCTTTAGTCATCATAACGATTCGTTCTCGTAACGATTTCTTAAGTCATCATAACGATTCGTTCTCGTAACGATTTCTTTAGTGATCGTAATGATACGTTCTCATAACAATTTCTTTAGTGATTGTAACGATTTGCTTGTCATAATGATTTCTTTAGTCATCATAACGATTTGCTTGTCATAACGATTTCTTTAGTCATCATAACGATTCATTCTCGTAACAATTTCTTAAGTCATCATAACGATTCGTTCTCGTAACGATTTCTTTAGTGATTCGTAACGATTTGATCTCTGCAACGATTTCTTTAGTAATCACATCGATTCCTTTAGTAGGAACAATTACTTGGTCTATAACGATTTGATTATAACGACTTGTTCATAACGATTTTCTTATAGAATCATAACGATTCACTTATTAATACTCAACGATTTCTTAAGCCAAATATAACGACTTGAAATTTGACTCACTTTTGACTGCGTTGAAAAGTCAAAGCTTTCTCGCACATCTTTCTAACGTCTGTGCATTTATTACTCTGAACGTATCTCTGTATTCATGAAGACGATATCTTCTATTCTCGTGCTTATTTTGTAAACATCTTTTTGGAATAACAGAATGAAACATCTACTTCTGTATAAAATCAATTTAACGTTGGCTGACAACAAGAGACAGCTTAGCTGTCTATTGTTTAGCATTTAATGTATGCAGGTCTCTAACAACATTCGTCATACAACGTTGGACAAAATAGAAGCCAAAGGATACTACAGAAGATCCTATCTCTCTGCGTGCACAAATGGATAAAGACTGTTGACTGGAAGCTTCTACAGTACTATGCAGTCTAACGTAAACTAGAACTTAGAGACAACGGGCACTTCAACGTTCGAATTTAAAAAGGATGATATAAAATAGGAGATTGATGATTCAAAAGAAGATACACATAGAGAACGAAGTGTATACGAAGTGAAATCGTCTTCAACCTCTCTGAGAGCCAAGCAAACACTTCCATTAGTTTCAGCTCTAGCTCTCTGTGCTTAGTGTAGATCTGTGAGAGAGCTTCTTGTTCTAAGAAGAATCCATTATTGGAGATATTGTTCTTCTCAGTATTTGCTTCAGATCAAGTGCGTTCTATAAGCTTGATCTAGGGGCATCTTCCTCTTGAACATTTTTCTGGTGGTGTTCCCTTCAGTTGTGAAGGAAGACCTGGTGTGGTATCCAGGGTGGTGTTCCCTTCAGTTGTGAAGGAAGACCTGGTGGGGTATCCAGGGTGGTGTTTTTCCCTTCATGTGAAGGAAGACCAGCTGCAGCTGGGTGTAAGGGTCCTTAAGGGGGACAGTACCCTTGGTAGTGAAATCCTGAGATATTGCTCAGTGACTGGACATAGGACTCTTGTGAAGAGGAGCTCTGAACCAGGATAAATCCTCTTGCAGTGTGTGTGTGCTTGTTTATCTTTGCATTCATTCTCTTACTAATACTAACAACAATCGAAGTGTGTGTGTTGTGAATGTTTTTGTAAACAGGTATTAGTTGACTAAATTTTTTTAAGACCCATTCACCCCCCCCTCTGGGCTTGCTAGCTGGGCAACAAGTAGTATCAGAGTGAGTCTCTTCGACAAAGAAGAAGAAGATCCAATGATTTGAAGAGTAAAGATCCATGGCAGCCCAAGGTCATTGCGAAGGTCAATCTGTCAACCGACTGTTGGGTTGAATGCAAATTCATATCATTTCCCTCCTATTTTGATGATGACAAGAAGTGTTCTTAAAGCAATTTAATTGAAACATGTCAAAAACATCATACCTAAAATTCATGTTCAAAAAGTATTTTTCAAACCACATTTATCATTTATGGTCATGACAAATCATTTAACTAATGATATATGTGTTCATTTTTCAGGTACAAACATTTTTATGCAAAAGATGAGTCGACACACCCATCAATGGTGTCGACACATCAACACATATTCAAAGGCAAAATGTGTAAAAATGTTGAGACTGTGTCGACACATGTCAAGAGTGTGTCGACACGAGTGGCAGTTTTTCAGAAATCAAGCCTACCCAGGTCGACACACTCTCAGAGCAGGTCGACACTAGATCCCGTTTCCAGAACAGCCAGTTTGAAGAATTGGGTCAGCAGGTCGACACTAGACCCAGTTCCCAGAACAGCCAGTTTGCAGATTTGGGACAGCAGGTTGACACACTCTCAGAGCAGGTCGACACGGGACCCTCTTCCCAGAACAGCCTTCTACATATTCTGGACAGTGTGTCGACACTACCACCAGGGCAGGTCGACACACTACGGAAACTTTTCATCCTAAAAGTTGATGGCTGCCACGTGTCCCTCTAGGGCGATCAGAATCTTCCTAGGAAAGCGTGCCCTTGTACCCCAAAAGGGTATCTTTGGAATCCTAAGGATATAAAGTGTCTTTTCGGCCAGCCTTCACAAGTGAGAAGGACCCAACTCTCTCAGAGCCTCCAAGAAGCTCCTGGCGGCCAAGAAGAGCTCGTGTCTCCTTCCCCTGCTCTCCAAGTGCTTCCAGAAGACCAATTCCCACCAATTCAAGGTGTGGGAATTGGAATTTGATTCCTGAAGACTTCTCTGAAGCATTCCAAGGAGGCAGATCCTGTAGAAGACTTCTTGGGTGAAGAATTCGAGGAAGATCCAACTTCTCAGATTGCAGAGCATCGACTTGGACTTCAAGCTTCACAAGTTCCTTCCCAATTCAAGCTTCTACAAGGGAGTACACTGAAGAACGAAGCATCTCAATTCAATTTACCTTTTCTTCTGTTCTTCTGAGATATCTTTTGAGATTATGCAAGTGCTTCTGCATAACTCTCTTTAGAGTTCTCAAACTTCGACTAGATCTGTTGCTAGAGGATCTTAGTCTTAAGTTGGTGTCTAGCAGTTTCAGTGTGAGCATTGTGCTCAGGGTGTTGTGAGCCGTCGAGCTCAGTTTGAGTTGTAAGCTCAGGGTTGGTTTGAGCAGTCTTGCTCTGTGTTTCTAGAGTAGTCTTGCTCTAGAGGTTGTGTGAGTTGTATGCTCTGAAGTGTTGGAGTTGTTAGGCTCCTTTGGGTGTGTAGCCCAGTTGTGTTAGTGAAGCCTCACGGGTTGTGAGGGGTGGATGTAGGAATCACTTGGGTGATTTCCGAACCACCTAAAAAATCCTTGTGCATTTGTCTTCTGTGGTTTGATTGATTCATCCGCTAGATGCTTGCATAGGATCGTTTTTAATTCACTTAATCAACTTGCTTCACATCTAAGTTTTTCAACTCACTCAAATCTAATCAGATCTGTAGTTTTTCACTGATAACATTGCCTCTGATTCTAAATAGTTTTCAAATTGCTTAAGCTTCCGCAAAAGTGGCTAAGATCTATTCATCCCCCCCCCTTCTAGATCTTTTCCACACATTCATTTCGATCCTTCAATTGGTATCAGAGCGGGTTTACATCGATCTGATTTGAACTGAGCAGTTTTTTTTGTTTCTGAGTATTGAGTGTTTGATTGTTTGCTTGTTTGTTTGCTTGGTTGTTTAACTCCTTCTCTGTGCATTTACTTAAGTGTCATGGACTCAAAGGGTTTCATAGCTGAGGGCCATTCCATAAATAGGCCACCATTCTTTAATGGTTTGGACTATTCTTATTGGAAAAACAGAATGCAAGTATTTCTGAGGGCCCAGAACTATGAGATCTGGAAAGTAGTTGAGGTGGGTCCCTATGAGAACCAGGGAGAAGAAGATACCTGGACAAGGGAACAGATAAGGAAAGCTACACTGAATTATAGTGCCATGAACATGATTCAGTGTGCTGTCCATCCCAAGGAGTATTCGAGAATCTCTATGTGCAAATCTGCCAAAGAGATGTGGGATAAACTCGAATTACTCTATGAGGGAACATCTCAGGTCAAGGAGACCAAGGCAAATATTTTAGTTTCAGAATATGAACTTTTCATGATGAAATCTAATGAATCTATTTCTGAAATGTTTGCCAGATTCATGGTGATAGTCAATGGACTCAAGGCTTTGGGTAAGGAGTATACTGATGCAGACTTGGTAAGAAAAATTTTGCGTTCACTTTCTTCAGTTTGGCATACCAAGGCCACTGTTATTGAAGATTCAAAAGATTTGTCCAAAATTTCTTTGGATGAATTGATTGGATCTTTAATGACATATGAAATAAACTTAAAAAGAAATGAAGAACACATCATTAAGACCAAGCCTATGGCACTCAAAGCCTCTTCAAGCAACAAAGATAAAAATCAGGATAAAACAAGTTCTGAAGAATCTGAGTCAAATGAGGATGAGATTGCCCTCATGACCAGACAATTCAGGAAATTTTTGAAATATAGGAAAGGGAAAATGACTGGGAAAAAGAAATTTCCCTCAGGTAAGAAGAGTATTTCCTCTTCCAATTTCAATAAGAATCATAAACCTGATGAGAATGTTATCTGTTACAGGTGCAACAAGCCAGGACACATGAAGGGAGAGTGTCCTGAGAACAAGAAGGAAAAGCACAAGAGATTCCAGAAATATAAGAAGCCAAAGGCCATGGTAGCCACTTGGTCTGATGAAGACACAAGTGAGGAAGAAGAAGAGAAGAAATCCTCAAGCTCAGAGAGTGAGGAAGTTTGCTTCATGGCCAACAGCACAGATGGAAAGGTAAATACTTCCTTTGAAGATTATAGTGTTGAAGATTGGCAGGATGTGTATGCAGAATTAGTTGAAAGATATTCTGAAATGAGAAAAGAAAATAAACACATCAAAAAGAAAATTGAAAATCTCTACCATAATCAATCTTCAAACAATAGAATCTGTGAACTGGAATCTGAAGTAACAGACTTGCTTGAAGAAAAAGAGAATCTCCTAAACCTAATTGATGAACTGAAACTTGCCTCTCAAAAGGCCTCCCAAGAATTCAGAAACTTAAATGAAAAGCTGGAAATTGAAAAACAAGAAAAACAACAGAAAATTGAAGAAATTGAAGTTCTTAAAAACCAGCTAAAGGAAAGGGAGGAGGTTATCCAAACCTTCACAAAAGGCCAAGATAACCTAGAGGCATTGCTAGGATCCAACATGACAACCACATCTCATGGATTAGGATTCAACAAGAAGAAACCCCAAAAAGACAAATCTGGTGAGAAAAAGGGAAAAGCACCACTAATTAATTTTGTCAAGGGTCCTAATCTGGAAAACACTGAAATTCAACAAACAGCAAACAAAACCCCAAACAAAACTCAAAACAAATCAAAAACCCAAAAACAAAAGAAGACTATCAGGTCGACACAGTCCCCTGACAGGTCGACACCAGTCCACAAGAAGAGACTTCTGTGGCTGTTGTGTCGACACCTGTACAGGAGAGGTCGACCTGCTCAACACCAAAAACCAAAATTCAAATAAAAATCTGAAAAATAAGAAAAAGGGAAAAGAAATAATCCATGAAAAACCTTGGACCTCCAAGACAACACTTCAAGAAGATTGGATTAATCCTTGGAACCAATGGTATGAAAATCCCTGTTGGTATTATCCTCAATACTCTTATCCAAATTTCTGGATGTACCAACACAATCCATGGATTCCACCTCCTCCTCTGAACTCAAATTTTCAAGTGAAAAACTCTCCTCCAACCAAAAACAAAGATCTTGGTGCTTTCATTCCAAAAAGAAAGAACAAACAGAAAAATGCTGAAAACACCAAAGTAACAAAACAAAAATCTAAAACAAATCAAATTTGGGTGAGAAAGGATTTGATATCTGTGCTAAATCATACTGATGGTCCCAACTCTGTTTGGGTACCAAAATCTTCTCTCCATTGATCTTTGTGCAGGAAGGTCGTGCACCCAACACCAATGTTTGGTTTCTTGATAGTGGGTGTTCACGACACATGACTGGAGATAGAGCCAAATTTTCCTGTCTAATTGAAAAGGAGGGAGGGTCAGTCACCTTTGGAGGTAAAAATAAAGGAAAGATCATTGGATCTGGTAAGGTTGGTCAAACTTCTTCAAACTCAGTAGATAATGTTTTGTTAGTTGATGGACTTGATTATAACTTGCTCAGTATTAGCCAACTATGTGAAAAAGGTCACAAAGTTGTGTTTGAATCTGATTTTTGCAAAATAATTGATTCATCAACTGACAAAATCAAATTCTGTGGAAAAAGAGAAAACAATGTCTTCATGATCAACCTTAATAAAAACTTTTCTGAAAATCTTTGTTTTGTTGCAAATAAAGATGAAATTGCATGGACTTGGCACAAAAGACTTGCCATGCAAGTTTCAGAACTTTGAATAAGTTGTTAAGATTGAATCTGGTTAAAGGTCTTCCTGAATCTTTTTCTAGTGTTGAAGGTCAAATTTGTGGGATCTGTGCTAAAGGAAAACAAACTAGGAAATCCTTTAAAGCCTTCAATGAAGTACTTACATCTAAGCCACTAGAACTTCTTCACATGGACCTCTTTGGGCCAACAAGAGTTCTAAGCCTAAGTGGCAAGAGATATGGGTTTGTAATCATTGATGACTTTACTAGATTTACCTGGGTTATTTTTCTATCCCACAAAAGTGATGCATGCCTTGAATTCAGGAATTTCTGTACCACTATCTTAACAACTTATCCATTTAAAATTAAAAACATTTTAACTGATCATGGGGGTGAATTTGATAACACATCCTTTTCTGATCTATGTGCTGAATTGCAAATATTTCACAAGTTTTCTTCACCTAGAACTCCAGAACAAAATGGAGTTGTGGAAAGAAAGAATAGAACTCTTGTGGAAATGGCTAGATCCATGCTCTTAGGGAGTAATCTGCCCAAATCCTTCTGGGCTGAAGCTGTTAACACAGCCAATCACATCCTAAACAGAGCCTTGGTCAGACCAAAGATCAGAAAAACCCCCTATGAATTGTTGAAAAACAAAAAGCCAACTGTTGCTTACTTCAAAACTTTTGGGTGCAAGTGTTTTGTACACAATAACAACAAAGAAAACCTTGACAAGTTTGATGCTAAGAGTCAGGAAGCTATCTTCCTTGGCTATTCAGAAGTGTCAAGGGCTTTCAAAGTGTACATATTGAAAACCAAAACTGTTGAAGAATCACCACATGTTATTTTTATGAAAATTCCTTTTCCACTAATGATTCTAAATCTTGCAGGGAAAAACAAGACAATGAAGAGGATGACCTCATTGTGGATTCTTCACCAACCGTTGAGGAGATTAACAACATTGAAGAGAACCTGAACAACAACTCACCATCTTCAAGTGGTTCAGGTAATATTGCTCAGAAGAGGCACTTCTCAACAGGTAATTTCTGAACCTCGTTTTCTAAGAGATCACCCATTAGACAGTGTAGTTGGCAACTTAAATGATAGAGTTAGGACCAGATCATCCTTCTTGCAAAACATTGAAGAAGACTCACTAGCTCTAATTTCCCAAATTGAACCCAAGTCAATTGATGAAGCCTTATCCAGTTCTGATTGGATTAATGCTATGCATGATGAACTTCATCAATTTGAAAGAAATCAAGTGTGGGAATTAGTGCCTAGACCTAGTGACCAAACTGTGATTGGCACTAGATGGGTTTTCAGAAATAAATTGAATGAAGCTGGTCAAGTAATAAGAAACAAAGCTAGGCTAGTTGCAAAGGGGTATAACCAAGAATTTGGAATTGACTTTGAAGAATCTTATGCCCCTGTAGCTAGACTAGAAGCTGTGAGAATTTTCCTTGCTTTTGCATCCTCCATGAAATTCAAAGTCTTTCAAATGGATGTCAAAAGTGCATTTCTAAATGGATATATAAAGGAAAATGTTTTTGTTGAACAACCTCCTGGATTTGAAAATGAAAAATATCTAACCATGTTTTCAAGCTTAATAAGGCACTCTATGGTCTTAAACAAGCTCCAAGAGCTTGGTATGATCGTTTGAGTTCCTTTTTACTTGAGAAAGGATATTCCAGAGGTAATGTTGATCAAACATTGTTCACAAAAATAGTAAAAAATCAAATAATTGTTGTCCAAATTTATGTTGATGACATAATATTTGGATCAACTAATAAAGGTCTTTGCACTGAATTTTCAAATCAAATGAAGAATGAATTTGAAATGAGCTTAATGGGAGATTTAACATTCTTTTTGGGATTGCAGGTGAACCAAACAACTGAAGAATCTTCATTAGTCAAACCAAATATGTCAAGGAGCTACTGAAAAGGTTTGACTTTCAGAACCTTAAACACTCAAGCACACCCATTGCAATAAATGCTAAGCTAGAAGAAGACCCATCTGGTAAGTCAGTTGATCCAAAGACCTACAGAGGTATGATTGGCTCTTGCTCTACCTTACTACTTCTAGACCTGATATTCAGTTTTGTGTGTGCTTATGTGCTAGATTCCAATCTAATCCTAAAGAAAGTCATATGCTTGCTGTGAAAAGAATTTTTAAATATCTTGTTGGAACATGTGACTTAGGAATTTGGTATCCTGCTGGTTGCAAGTTAGAATTGTTTGCCTATTATGATGCTGATTATGCTGGGTGTAAGTTAGATAGAAAAAGCACAAGTGGCTTGTGTGTATTTCTAGGTGGGTGCCTTATTTCTTGGGCTTCTAAGAAGCAACATTCAGTTGCTCTGTCAACAGCAGAGGCTGAGTATGTTGCTGTAGGTAGATGTGGAACTCAGATTCTCTGGGTGAAACATCAACTTCTTGATTACAACCAAGATTTAGGGTGTGTACCCATCCTATGTGATAACACTAGTGCCATAAATTTGTCTAAAAACCCCATTCAGCACTCCAGAACAAAACACATTGAAATTAGGCATCATTTCTTGAGAGATGAGGTTGCAAAGAAATCTTTTGAACTCCATTTTATTGAAACTGAAAAACAAATTGCAGACATATTCACTAAACCCCTTCCTGAAAACAGATTTTCATCATTAAGGAGAGAACTTGGTCTTTGTAAATGTCCACCTTCTTGATCTCTCTTAAGGTTTGGGTTGAGTGCTATGCATTGTCTAAGGGGGAGTTCTTTGCATTTCATAACTCCTTACTTCCTCAAGCTACATTGTTCATATCTCTCTCACTTTCAATTCCATTTCCCTTTTTACAATAAATTCTCCACTTCTGATTGTGTTGAAACTTCTTGGTATATCAAATAGTGACTTGGAGAAGGACAAGTTATGCTTGTCTGGACACTTTCACTATGCATGAGAACATATTTCCGCCAAGTACTAAGAAGTTAATATGCAATAGTTGAGGGGGAGCTTTTATTGTTCAAAGAGAATTTCTTTTCTGATTTCAAAACTTGCACAGTTTTCACTTCCATTTCCTTTTGGCAATGAATTCTACAACTCTTATTGTATTGAAATCTCTTGGTATATCAAATGGTGACTTGGAGAAGGACAGGTTATGCTTGTCTGGACACTTTCACTATGCGTGAGAGCTTATCTCCGCCAAGTACTAAGAAATGAATATGCAATTGGTGAGGAGAAATTCTTGTTGTCCAAGAAGAAAATCTCTTTCTGATTTCAAAAATGCATATCTTTATTTTGATGAAAAATGGTTGAAATCATCATCTCAGGGGGAGCTAGAAAATTCACAAGTCATCTTTTTGCAAATTTCAAAACCCTTCTTGCATTTCATCAATTCCTTGCATGATGTCCTCATTCTAAAGTCTAGAGTCACAAAATGAACCTTGAGTGATATATTATATATTTTTTAATCAACTTACAACTATGCCTCTCAATCCACAGAAATTCAGATCTCTTCCTAAACTAAATGACAATTTGTGCCTTGAACTTAAAACATTTCCTTGTTTGCAACTGATGACTGGATGTATTTGAATTCTATCTCACAAACTCTTCAAAATCTTGTAAAATCCAACAGAGCAATGGCATCTGTGCTGAGAAACTGCACACCTTCACAATGAATGAAGTGCTATGTATGTCATGAGGCATTATTGCTAACTCTGTTCAAAGGGGATCCAAATTGAAAATAACTTCAAAATTTAAGCAATTATGTGCTATGCTTTTTGATGATGACTGAGTAACTGGAAATATTGGCGTCTACAAAACGTATATTTTCATATCAAAAGGTCATCATTTACCCCTTTGAGACTTGACAATGATTAAATCTTAAGTATCCAGGGACTATGGTGTGTAAAAAGCACTAGTACTTGAGTGAAAGAGATTTATATCATTTGATAGTTTGTTAAAAGAACAAAAATATGAAAATTATTGGAGATTTGTTTAGAAAGAATCATCTTCCTCCTTCATCAAGTTGTTCTTTAAGTTTGTGTTTTACTTTCAACACAACTGTATTTAGTCTAGATGATATCTTTGATTCTTGAAAATTGAGAAACATGGTAGTTTTTGGTTGATTGTTAGATACATTATATCCCTCAATTTATCATTTTGTTGATTCAAGTCTTGGAATGCTAATATCCTGTTGGAAATTGTTTGAAACACTTGAACTGTGATGAATTTTTGCAAAATATAACAAATGAATTTTTAGGCCTCTTAAAAATCCTTGAAATGATAATTCCTCTCATTATTTGTCATTATAAAGATGTCCCCAAATTTCTCAAAAATTTCCTCTTAAAATTCAATTTTTCATCAAGGCCGTGTCGACACACATTGTGACCCGTGTCGACACACTTTCAGTCAGGTCGACACACCCCTCCTCATGTGTCGACACTGCCTTCTTGCTAGACCCTTTTCAAACTTTTTGGGTTCACCTTAAACCCTTGTTGTTCCTGCGGGGCAGTGTACCACTGCATCTCTTTTTGGGCGTCAGGTCGACCCGACGGCCTCATTTCCACTCCTTTCCGGCAAGAATTCCTCTCAAATTTCTCTCTAGCTCTCATCCTCCTTCCATCATCTCTCCATTCTTCCATTTCCTCTCCTAATTCCACTCCTCTTGCACCATGGTCCGCAAGTTGGGTCCCCGCCGTGGCGCAAGATCAGCGGCCTCTTCAAGGCCAGTTCCGGCACAGGTTCCAGTTGAACAGATGGAAAGAAGAACAAAGAGGAGAAATGATCCTGCCTCTTCTTCTGCACCTCTGAGGGCTTCCAAGCGTGGCAGGACCTCCACTTCAGGCAGAGGTGGTAATGTTTCAAACCCTAGACCAGAGATTTCGGGTGATTCCTCTGACCATCCTGAGGAATCATCTTCCTCTTCTTCTTCTGAGTCTCAAGAGGATATTCCCTCAGAATCCGTAAGTGCAGCCAAGTTGATTTTGAAGCCAAGAATACTAGACCTTTCAGACATCCAACTAGCAGACTCCCTTCCTGAAATTCAAACCTACTTTTCCTTTCAATCTTGGATACCCTTTATTTCTGAATTTCAAGTCTGCTATCCAAGACTTGTTAGAGAGTTCTACAAGAACCTCACTTGCACAGACGAAGGGTATGAATCCAAAGTCAAGGGAATAGCCATAGACATGCCAACTGCAGTAGCTGCCTCCATTTTCAAAGTACCAGATGAAGGGGCAGACTACCATGAGTTTGAATTTGATTTACATGAAGCCTACTCCATCTTGACAGGCCTTCCTGCAGATGAATCAGATCCCAAACAGACCTATGTAACCAGGTTCAATGCAAATACCTTTCCACCTGTGTTAAGGGTCATCCACCACATTTTGACCACCATAATTACTCCTCAAGGTGGTGGGAGGGATAGGTTGATAGACATTCAGAGGTTCATCCTCTATTGCATGGTGAAAGACATCAAGATCAACCTCCATGTGATTCTCTATCAAATCATAGCTGAAACAACAAGGACAGACCTAAAGAGATCACTTCCTTATGGAGCACATCCGACCTCAGTGTTCAAGCACTTTGGTGTGCCATTGGAAAATGAAGCTCTGCAGAGGTTGAAATGGATGAATATTGCGACTCTTTCTGAAGTAAGTTATTCGGATCTTGTTAAAGCCTTCTATGTTTGCTTGAAGACAGAGGAGGATGGGACCTTGACTTCCATGGTCAAAGGAACCCAGATCAAGATTACTAGAGATTTACTGGCATCTCTGTTTGAAGTTTCTACCACCGGTTGCAGTGGGGTCCACTCTGTGGACATTCAGGCCAAGGGATTAGGGATTATCGGTACGGAGTTTAGGCTGAAGGATGGGAAGCTAGATATCAATCAGCTTAGTGCCTTTAATAGGTTACTACATTTCATAATCTGTCAGATTATTGTACCAAGAAGTGCAACATTTTCTTCTTACACCAAGGCAGACTTTGACCTGATGTTCTGGGCTATCCAGAATCAAGAGATCAACACTGCAGAATTAATCATAGAGAGAATGAAGTTTGCAAGCTCTCAAGTGTGGGATATTAAGAGCAAACTGAACATCTCACTACCATATGCCCATCTCCTGACTAAAATTTTCTATCTTTTTGGCATAAGTGTAGTTGGTGATGTATCTGAGAAGATGGGCCAAGCTATTAGGTTCAGGAACTTGAGAAAGAGCGGTTTTTCAGTTGTAAATGGTGTATGGTCAAAGATTGGTGCAGTTGAGGGTGAAGCCATCATTGGTGAAGCCCAAGAGGACCAAGATCCAGCAGCAGCAGAGTTAGCAGCATCAGAGGAAGCAGCTAGCAGAAGGATTGAGGACATTCCTCCTAAAGACATTGAGCCCATTGGGCAACCTTTAGAGGATCCTCTTCCCTCTTCCCAAGTAGACACTCTACTTAGGGATGCACTGGACTCCACTTCTCGGAGGGAGCCAGTGGAAAGTGAATCTCAAGTGGCAGAATCTGTGGCAGTGAGCCACACTGAAGAAGTGATTATGGAAAAAGCTCCAAGTCAGGAGGAGCAAGTATATGTTCAGGAAGATGTTGTGATGGAAGATGCTCCTATTGAGGGGGAGCAATCAGTGACAGAGGAGATTCAAGGAGAAATTACTGTGGCATCAGGCCATACTGAAGTTCCATTAGCAGAAACCTCAGTCCAAGAAGAAGTAGCAGCAGCAGCACAATCAGATGTTCCCATGGAAAATGTGCCTGTTGAAGAAGAGTTTTTGGGAGAAAAGAATGGTGAGACTCAGGGGGAGGGAAATGAACACCCCCCCAGAGAATCAATTCAGATATGGAGAGACTGCAAGCTCCTTAGATTCAGGAGAAGACCCAGATCAGTAGCCTCCAGTGGACAAGGCAAGGGAGAAAGGGAAAGCAGCAGCATCAGAAGTTCCTCTTATTGCTGACACTCCCTTTCAAAGGCAGATGAGGCAAAGATTCATCATCAATTTGAAGCCTGTCATAGAATGGTTGGATGCTCAAGGTGAGATCTTGTGCTTAGTGCAGTCTGATGTGAACTCCATTTTCATGAGCCAGGCATCAACATCCAAGGAGTTGTCTCAAGTGAAGAATGCAGTCCGGTGGTTCAACAAGGAGATGGGAAGCATGAAGTCCATGCTTTTTGAGATTTTGAAGGTAGTTGGAGCCCAAGCTACTCATCCTCCTCCACCTCCTACTGCTCAGAGAAGTGAGAAAGATGTTCCAAGGCCATCAGGGCCAGCTGAGGAAGTGGCAGGGCCATCAGGGCCGGCATCAGCAGCTTCACAAGCAGAGGTTAGTGAGTCAAGGCCAGCAGGGCCAGTTGAGCAGGTGCAAGAACTAGCAGGGCCAGCTGAGAAGGTGTCAGGGCCCGTGGAGTCAGTGTCTGTGTAGCTTGTAGCTGAAGAAGAAGTTGTAGCTTCTGAGCCCCCAGCTCCTTCCTCCACTCAGACCCCAGTACCTCCATCACCACCTTCATCATCCACAGCTCCACCTGCACCTCAAACTTTCAAGAAACCTCAACCCAGAACCATCTCATCACCTACACCTTTTCCTTCTCAATCCACTTCATCTCCTGCATCTTCAACACCCATTTCTCCACCTCCACCTGTTTTTGAGGTTCCTCCAGTATCATCATCAGCTGGAGCCTCCTCCTCTTCTGGTCCACCCTCTTCTGGACCATCTGATATCCCACCTACTACCTCACATTCTTTTCTACACCCTTCTCCTCCACCCTCTTTCATTACTATAATTCCTGAGTGTGCTCAACTTGATTCTCCCCATCTTGGGGAAATCAAGGATGAGTTTGAAGAAGTCATCCTCCGGTCTGTATTGAAGATTGAGTATCATATTCATAGGGCAGACTCTTCTAGCTCTGCTCCTAAAAAGAGGAAAATTTCATCCACTTCTTCTCTATCCTCTGACCCCCGTTATCCTCCTCTGTGGTCCTCTCTCACAGTGGACAACAAAAATAAACCACTGTACAGAGAATATCTTCAGAAGGTTGTCTTTGCCACCCTTATCAACCTTCATTTTCTTAATCTTTCAGACCACTTGAATGTCATTCTACCCTATACTTCTCTAACAAAATCTGAAAAATCTAAAATCTTCTCTGTTGCTCATTCCAAGACTGGAGAGCAATGGGCTAGGGGGCACAAAGAGCTTTACAATAAATTTCTTCTAGCCAAGTCTGCAAGATTCCCTCCAAGGGACCATTCCCTGACTCTCTCAGAATGGTTCCAAATTCATCACAAGAACTGTTGGGCCCCATTCATTCAGAAGGAGATCAAGATGGCCGGCACTTCCATCTATTCAACAATTACCGGTATGTCCATCGTCTCCCTGAGGTCCAGGTCAGTCAATTTAAGCAAGCCATAAGAGCACTTGGTTCAGCTGTAGCCCACACTGAAGCTGTCCAAGTAGATTTTGCTACTCTTCAGCTGCTAGAGGAACTCTCACTTCCACCCATTCACTCTCTGATAATGGACAACTCAGTTGGCTCTATCATCTTTGAGCGCTTTTCCAGAGTAATGGGCAGAATCAAGGTATAGAAGGGCTATCTGGTTGCATTTCACAGATTCCTATTTAGGGAATATCACCAGGGCCATGTCAGTGCTGAAGTTCTTGCTCCCATTCTGTCAGAATGTGAAAGATTATCCCCTTCAGATTGTGCCAGATTCTATCCTCTTTCTGCTCAACAGTTATCTGATTTGAATGACTCCCAGGCCAGGGAAGGTCACCCTCCAGTCTCTACAGCTACTTTTTTGGATATGAATTCCATTCACCTAGTCCAGGATCCCTTCAGGACTTGGGTTGAAAGATATAAAGTCTATGTAGTTTTATGTCAGGACCTGAAGGCAAAGCAGAATTTCTACCCTATTTCCATAGAAAAATTCCTTGCTTGTGCCAGTTTTGGGACAGTGACCTTCTTCAAAATTTCCCTTGACAGAGATGCTTATGTCAACTTCCTTGAACATCAGTTAGCTCTCTACCTCAAGCGGATGGCTCCCACTATGGGACCAACCTATTCTCCTGCTCCTGGTGTTTTTCGTTCAATGTTTGAGAAGCAGGAAGAGCAGGCATGGGAAACTATTTCTCACTATGCCTCCCTCCTATCTTCTGCTTTCTATCTTCCTGTACCTCCTCAAAATTAAATGAATACAACAGTTGTCTTATTTCTCATTCAGTTTTTTTCTCTTCTTCTTTGTCTCTCATTGTATCTTTTTGCTTAATGACAAAAAGGGGGAGAATTATCTTATTGATCTCTGAAATATGTAGGATTATTTCATATTATCATCTATGTTGTTTGATAAAGTATTGTTTGATAAAGTTTTGTCATCACCAAAAAGGGGGAGATTGATGAACAGTCTATCCCCATGTAATTTAATTTAATTACTTTTATATTTTGGTGATTCACAAAACCATGATAAAGGTCACTAACCTACTTTCTACAAGTCTTGAGCACAGGAAATAAAACCAAAGGAAAATAAGCCAAACATGTAAGAATTAATCACTCTATTGAAATAGCATCATATGTGTCTAAATACATTGATTTCTACTAAGCCATAACGATTTGCTTTGTTTATAACGATTTGCTCTCGTAACGATTCCTTTAGTAATCGTAACGATTTGCTCTCGTAACGATTCCTTTAGTGATCGTAACGATTCCTTTAGTGATCGTAACGATTTGCTATCGTAACGATTCCTTTAGTGATCGTAACGATTTTCTCTTGTAACGATTCCTTTAGTGATCGTAACGATTTGCTCTCGTAACGATTACTTTAGTGATCGTAACGATTTGCTATTGTAACGATTCCTTTAGTGATAGTAACGATTTGCTCTCGTAACGATTCCTTTAGTGATCGTAACGATTTGCTCTCGTAACGATTCCTTTAGTGATCGTAACGATTTGCTATCGTAACGATTCCTTTAGTGATCGTAACGATTTGCTCTTGCAACGATTCCTTTAGTGATCGTAACGATTTGCTGTCGTAACGATTCCTTTAGTGATCGTAACGATTCGTTCTCGTAACGATTTCTTTAGTGATTGTAACGATTTGCTTGTCATAATGATTTCTTTAGTCATCATAACGATTTGCTTGTCATAACGATTTCTTTAGTCATCATAACGATTTGTTCTCGTAACGATTTCTTAAGTCATCATAACGATTCGTTCTCGTAACGATTTCTTTAGTGATCGTAACGATTCGTTCTCGTAACGATTTCTTTAGTGATTGTAACGATTTGCTTGTCATAACAATTTCTTTAGTCATCATAATGATTTGCTTGTCATAACGATTTCCTTAGTCATCATAACGATTCGTTCTCGTAATGATTTCTTAAGTCATCATAACAATTCGTTCTCGTAACGATTTCTTTAGTGATTCGTAACGATTTGATCTCTGCAATGATTTCTTTAGTAATCACATCGATTCCTTTAGTAAGAACAACTACTTGGTCTATAACGATTTGATTATAACGACTTGTTCATAATGATTTGCTTATAGAATCATAACGATTCACTTATTAATACTCAACGATTTTTTAAGCCAAATATAACGACTTGATATTTGAATCACTTTTGACTGTGTTGAAAAGTCAAAGCTTTCTCGCACATCTTTCTAACATCTGTGCGTTTATTACTCTGAACATATCGCTGTATTCATGCAGACGATATCTTCTATTCTCGTGCTTATTCTGTAAACATCTTTTTGGAAGAACAGAATGAAACTTCTACTTCTGTATAAAATCAATCTAACATTGACTAACAACAAGAGACAGCTTAGCTGTCTATTGTTTAGCATTTAATGTATGCAGGTCTCTAACAACATTCGGCATACAACGTTGGACAAAATAGAAGCCAAAGGATACTACAGAAGATCATATCTCTCTGTGTGCACAAATGGATAAAAGACTGTTGACTGGAAGCTTCTACAGTACCATGCAGTCTAACGTAAACTAGAACTTAGAGACAACGGGCACTTCAACGTTCGAATTTGAAAAGGATGATATAAATTAGGAGATTGAAGATTCAAAAGAAGATACACATAGAGAACGAAGTGTATACGAAGTGAAATCATCTTCAACCTCTCTGAGAGCCAAGCAAACACTTCCATTAGTTTCAGCTCTAGCTCTCTGTGCTTAGTGTAGATCTGTGAGAGAGCTTCTTGTTCTGAGAAGAATCCATTATTGGAGATATTGTTCTTCTCAGTACTTGCTTCAGATCAAGTGTGTTCTATAAGCTTGATCTAGGGGCATCTTCCTCTTGAACATTTTTCTGGTGGTGTTCCCTTCAGTTGTGAAGGAAGACCTGGTGTGGTATCCAGGGTGGTGTTCCCTTCAGTTGTGAAGGAAGACCTAGTGGGGTATCCAGGGTGGTGTTTTTCCCTTCATGTGAAGGAAGACTAGCTGCGGCTGGGTGTAAGGGTCCTTAAGGGGGACAGTACCCTTGGTAGTGAAATCCTGAGATATTGCTCAAGGACTAGATGTAGGACTCCTATGAAGAGGAGCTCCGAACCAGGATAAATCCTCTTGCAGTGTGTGTGTGCTTGTTTATCTTTGCATTCATTCTCTTACTAATACTAACAGCAATTGAAGTGTGTGTGTTGTGAATATTTTTGTAAATAGGTATTAGTTGACTAAATTTTTTAAAGACCCATTCACCCCCCCTCTGGGCTTGCTAGCTGGGCAACACTTCGTGCCTGATTAAGTGAATCGTGTTAAAAGTTCGTGCTCGTGCGTGCTTGCTTGCGTGATATGGCCATCCTGCATTTAATGCAATTAGTGATATCTTGCGTTCTTGACATCAAGTGAAATCTTGCGTGCTTGTACAAAGTGAAATATTGCTAGTTCTATCTTGTTATATCCTTCTAGATCTGGTTCTATCATGATCACTCTATCTAGCTTGTTCATATATCATGTTTTAATGAGTTTTATTCGCACATGCATATCATGACATTCATCGTGCTTACCTAGTTCTAAATTGTTGATCACTTATATCATTGCCCGCACATTGAGATATAAATCCTACTGGGCTAGTTTGCTCATTCCCTACTTTTAACCATTCTAGGTGACTATGACATTCAAGAGGAAGAGCAAGTCGAGGATGGGAATGCGTCCGAGTGATGAGCGTTCCAACTATGAGTCTAGTTATAAGTAGTTTGCTTGGAGTGTTAGATTCTTGTAGTAGGAAGTGAGGAATAAAATGTACTTTTCTTTTTATTGAGTCTTAGTTCTGTAATAGTTTCCATTTGGAATACAATGAGTTGAGATTTGAATACAAGATTAGTTGAGTTCAATATTTGGGCCCTATGATGATGTATGTTGTTATACATTTAGTGTGTGCTAGCTAGAGGCTTATTTGTCGACTGTTCACGTCTCAGGATATCGGCTCGAATTATTCTGAATAATTTATATACGCTGCGTAACGCTCGGGACGTGACACAGTACTTCTATTTCACGTCTATCGTCTCATTGACATGCTTGTTCAGTCATCTTTGACATTCAATATTGATATCAGTCAGATCTTTTATATTGGTTTGAATATCTTAGTCCTTCGATTTGAGGAGTTGAATCCTACTGGGCTAGTTAGCTCACATATTCCTACCATTTTAGGTGACCAAGATGGGGGTGAAGCTTAAGGGGAAAGTGTGTGCTGAGTGGATCGTCTGACAACCAGAATCCAACCATTTTACTTTTCTTTAGTATTGTGAATATAGAATGTAATAGAAAATTGTTTTCTCTTTTCTACTCCTCATATAGACTGTAATGAGGAGAGTTATGTAAAAACTCTTCCGCAATATTAACATGGAATGAATAAACACTAGTTCTATTTCTTGTGCCCGATTTCTGTCACTTTCCGATAAATAGACTTTTATTAAGACGTGACACGGTACAATATGATCTATATCGATCGATCGAAAATGTCAAGCTGATAGATCAATTTTTGTCTCTCTTTGAAGACCAAATAGATCATGAGACCTAGACTTTATCCAGATAAAAATTTGTCAACTAATAAAAAAAATTGATCGATCAATTTTAGATTTTAATCTATTGGACGTTTAAAAATGTTCACTAAAAGAATCGATTGATCAATTTTACCATACTATACCGATCGTGTCGGAACTCCCAAATACCACAAAAAAATATGGCACGACAAACTCTGCTAATATGATCCGAGTGTTTTGACACTAGCTAGTGAGTAATCATTTCCTTGCCAATTGGAGTCTATGTGGGAAAAATTGTTTTCATGGCTTATATAGACATGCCTCTCATTGGGTGAATGGTGGGAGAGTGTTACAATCCCGAGTCAGTCATATGTGTCCCTTTCTGCAATACTTTTTTGAGCAATGCTAAGCACCCAGGCGCTTGGGTGAATGATTTACTTGGGCGTCCCGGGTGGCGCTACGTCAATGGATGGCTACTTGGGCTTGGGGCCCAAAGAGCAGGCTACTGTCCAATGGGCGCGGCGCCACCCAGGCGCCTAGGTGAATAGCATTTCCCTACTTTGTTTTAGCATTGTATTCATGAACAAAGACTTGTAAATTATTTAGGAAAATTAATTAGAGGTCCTTGTCAGAGGGTTTGGCTTAATTTATAGTCCGTGTCAGAAGACCAGAAGTCATATAGTCCTTTCTTTTTATGTTGTTTAATTTCTAGTCACTACTTTTAGTTTCTCGGCATTTATGAGTCTTGGGAGACGAGTTGTTCATTTAGAATCAATTTTTTCCTATTTTACCCTTCCTTCTTTTGGTTTTTCCCTATGTAGACTTACATTCATTACAATTAGTATACATATCGCTTACAATAAGCTTTGATATCACTTACAGTAAGTCTATATATCATTTATAGTAAGTCTTCATATCACTTACAGTAAGTCTTCATATCATTTATAATAAGCATTTGATATCACTTACAGTAAGTCTTCATTTCACTTACAATAAGCCTTTGATATCACTTATAGTAAATCTTCATATCATTTACAGTAGGCCTTTGATATCACTTATAGTAAGTCTATATATCACTTACAATAAGCATTTGACATCACTTACAGTAAGTCTTGACAGTAAGTCTTCATATCACTTACAATAAGCATTTGACATCACATACAGTAAGTCTTGGTATCAGTTACAGTCTACAGCTATAAGCTTTTAGAAAACAAAAAAACTCTATTTGTTTGTGAGTGTTAGGATTCGAACTCAGGTCTCCACAAACTCAATATGGGATACCCTTACCACTAATCTACAATCACACTTGTGTTATAATATAACATCTATTATATTTCACAAAGTATTGATATCACTTAAAGTAAACATACACATCACTTATAGTATATGTTAAACTCAATTACAGTAACGATATATGTTTATTCTCTATTATAGCCTATGTTAAACCTCGTTACAGTAAATAGTATTCCCTGTTACAATATACATTAAGGTCTGTTGCAGAATAACATAGGTTAATGCATGTTATTTTGTAGGTTAATGTATATTATAATAGAGTTTAATATACATTAACTTACATTAACCTATATAATTGTAATAGAATAACATAGGTTAATGTATATTGTATAACAGAGCTTAATGTATACCATATGTTAATGTATGTTAACATAGGTTCTGTAACAATAATATAGGTTAATGTATGTTAATATATGTTATTAATGTAGGTTAATATATATTAAGCTCTGTTACAATATATATTAACTACAAAATAACATAGGTTAATGTATATTGTATAACAAAGCTTAATGTATAACATAGGTTAATGTATGTTAATACATGTAATTCTGTAACAATAATATAGGTTAATGTATGTTATTTGTAACGCCCCAAAAAATTTATTTACTAGAAAAATGTGAATAATTTGATGGTTAAACATAATCACTGTTATGAGATATAATTAACTTTAATTTAGGAGTAATTGGTAGTAATTAATATTATTCTAATGTCGTACTCAGAGGTGCGAGCTCCGACAGGGTGACACCGGAATTCTGTAACGAAAATGAAATCTGAAAACACCATAATTTTCAAAAAAAAATGTGGTGATATCGGAAATGTAAATATCCAAAATTGTTGACGTGCGGATATCGAGATTAAGCCGAGGCAACTATTTTCTGGGAGATTTTCACCCAGTGTAAATTAAATTGCAAAAATTAAACTAAAATCACCATAATTTGTAAAACCATTACATTAGCCTATGGTTGAAATTTTAACACAAATGGACATCATTTGAATATGTTTACATGAGGATCTTTGGGCCAGCTGAATTATGGGTTAATTACGGTGACTATTTTCTAGGATTATTTGTTGCTCACGTGGCGAGGGCTAAGTGAGCCACCTCACTTGGGTAGAAGGCTTACGCGTGCTTACCTTAGGTGTAAGCCATGGGAGCTATGCATGGCAAACGTGTCTAGGTATGGTTTAAAGGGTTTAAACCTTGACACATGCATGGCCGACGTGCCTAGCATGCAGGGGAGCCTGGGAGTTTATATAAGCCTCCCTTCACCCATCGTGTGGGTTTCCCCTTCTTGCTCATGCCTCCTTCCTACTCCTACTGCTCTTACTATTGTTGTGGTTGCCAGCCCTTGTGTTGGTGAATCACTACTGGGTTATAGCTGTTAGAGCTACTGGTTCTACTGCCTTTGCTGAAGGTGCAGCTATCGTTGCTTGTGGAGACTGTTGCTATGGAGTTGCTGCTCTTCCCTTGCTTATACTAGAAGGGCTACAAGTGTAGCTGCCTGTGGATTGCACTCCCAGTACCATCTTCCTTCCACCTACTGTGAACCATCGAAGAGAAGGTTTCATCTTCATCAAGTTAGGTAGGATTCTCTTCCTTTCTCTCTTGTTCTTGTTCCTTTGACTCTATCTCCTGTGTAGATGTTCTAGTCTTCAAACTTGTGTTTTGACTCCATCTTCATCAAGTAAGGTAGGATTATTTCTTACAATCCTTACTATCCTTGTTCTTGTCCTTCTTTCATGTTAAGAAGTCTATGTTTAAATGTTGGATCATGAATATACTTGCTAATGGTTCTGGAAGCATCATTAGAATGGTGTTTCAATTTCTTATCATCATATTTCCAAATAGTGTTCATGATACCCCAAGTGTATGATGGATATCGTCTTGTTAGTTGCATGAGAACATGTCTCAAAATAAGTGATGTTTTGTCCATCACTTTGTTGTAATTGTACATGTTTCAGTTGTCCCTATTATTCTATTTGATTCCTTCATATAGAGTAGTGTGTAGAGGTGTGATTAAGCCCCTCTTTGAAGTGTTTATCATGTATAAGTTCATAGGAACATATAGGAGAGCCTTTAGAGGTATGTATCTCCATTTCCAGAAGTTGGTCTTGCGGCTGTCGACAGATAGAAGGCATCTGTCGACATGCCTTAAGTTTCCAGAACCCAGAGTTCTGGAAAAGCAGTAGCTGTCGACAGATATCTCTTAGCTGTCGACAGATGGCTGTCGACAGATACTATCCAGTCTCCAGAAATCTATTCTGGAAGCCTGGCCTGTCAACAACCACTTCCTGGCTGTCTACACATGTTGTTTTCTTAAGTTTTCCAGCATCATTCCTTGTGTAATCTCCTGTTGTTTCACTATACTATTGACCCTATGAGTTGTTTTTCTCATTTCCTTGGATTTTAAACTACTCTATGACGAAGATGATTTGATTACTCATTCAAAAAAATATCTTTTGAATTTCTATCCCTATTGTGCTCATGAAATATAACTTGTGATCTGAAGACAGTGCTCTCTTCAAAGAGGGTTTAGGATCACTTGTGGTAGTATCAGCCACTTGTGATCAGCTGTGGGCGACAGTTTGTAGGTAAATCCAAGTCAATGGACTGATGATGGTGGATAATAAACCTCGTTCTTGCGCAATGAACAAGATCCAAGGTGCTGGAATCGCCTAGGCACTGAGGATGTATTTACGTTATTTAGTAACCTCTTGAGAGCAGTATGATGCCAGTCGAATTCATTTCAAAATTAAGTTATGATCGGAATTTTGAAAGACATATATGACTCTTGTTCTGAAATTCGTTTGAGCTTGTTATGAAATCAAATTAAGCTATATGTTTCTGTTAAGTATGAAGTTCATGAGAAAACATGTTTTTGATCCATATATGCTTACTTTCACCTACTGAGTCCTCTGACTCATGCCTTTGTTTCCTCCACCCCCCCCCCCTTCAAATTAAAGGTGAGTGCAATCTCAGCTACAAATGGTCCACAATTCTGCTGCTGATGAAGAAGAATAGCATAGTTTTAGTAGTTTTTTAGAGATTTTGTTGTATTGTTAAGAGTCTAAAGAGAGAGAGCTTGACTTTATGTAATTAATGGGTGATAATACCTAGTTACTCTGTTAATGTATAGTACTTTCAAAGATGCCTTTGTGGAATGGTTTTCCGGTCTTGTGCATTACACGGATTTCTCTGCCTATAATGAAATTTGTCAGTGTAATCCCTCTTTCGATCTAGAGTTATGTGATATGTATGTATGTGTGTGTGTGTGTGTGTGCAGTCGGAGGAGGGTGTTACAGAGGTGGTATCAGAGCAAGTTATGGGTAATAGACATCTCTGTGACCATTTTCACAAAGGAAAAAAATAAAACATTTGTGTGTATTCTAGAATTTCTGGGCATCACTATTAGAAAAATTTAAGAAGACGGGACCTCCAGCCTTTAAAGGAAGAAGTCAACCCGAGGTGGTAAAGGGATAAGTTAGAGAGATGGAAAAAAATATTTAAGGCAATTAGATGTAAAGAAGAAAACAAGAGCTCAGGAAAATTTTAAGCTACAAGGAAAATTGACTGAAGCTATTGGAAGTAATTTTTATGTATAAGTCAATAGGACTATAATATAGTGAGAAATACTTGAGTTTAGTTATTATAGCATGTCAAAGCTTGGTAAGTTTTGCCAACCCATGTAATTTGGTAAGGTTGAATTATGGAGTTCTGTACTAGAAACTTTATGAGATAAATAAAATCTTTTATGGTTTATCATCATATTCTCAATACTCATCATTCTCGTCATGTTTTATTACCCCTTTCCAATGGAATATGTATTCATATAACTCTCTAAGGATTAAGGTTATTACTTAGTGGGGGAGACTTTAAGTATAATATGCTATTAACAAGGATCTGCTCAATACATAATACCCTATTACCAGAAATAAAGAACATAGTGAAGGTTGCATCTAATTGAACCTATGATCACAATATGGCTCTTTAATAACTAGAAATGCTAATATTCAGATCCCCATCAATTGACGATGTTATGATAACAAATGATATAAAGGGTGTATACATCATATGACATAATAAACATGACAAGATTGGTAAGACTAATCTGGAATAAATAAAATTTAAAAGGTTGAAAACTTAATTTTTGTGATCCTTCCCAAACTAGTCAAGGAGTTTGGAGGACCAAACTCTTTTTAGTGGGGGAGAGTTGTAACGCCCCAAAAATTTTCTTTACTAGAAAAATGTGAATAATTTGATGGTTAAATATAACCACTGTTATGAGATGTAATTAATTTTAATTTAAGAGTAATTGGTAGTAATTAATATTATTCTAATATCGTACTCAGAAGTGCGCGCTCAGATAGGGCGACACCGGAATTCTGTAACGAAAATGAAATCTGAAAACACCATAATTTCCAAAAAAAATGTGGTGATATCAGAAATGTAAATATTCAAAATTGTTGACGTGCGGATATCGAGATTAAGTCGACTCAACTATTTCCGGGAGATTTTCACCCAGTGTAAAATAAATTGTAAAAATTAAACTAAAATCACCATAATTTGTAAAACCATTACATTAGCCTATCGTTGAAATTTTAACACAAATGGACATCATTTGAATATGTTTACATGAGGATCTTTGGGCCATCTGAATTATGGGTTAATTACGGCGACTATTTTCTGGGATTATTTGTTGCTCACGTGGCGAGGGCTAAGTGAGCCACCTCACTTGGGTAGAAGGTTTACGCATGCTTACCTTAGGTGTAAGCCATGGGAGCTATGAATGGCAAACATGTCTAGGTATGGTTTAAGGGGTTTAAAGCTTGACACATGCATGGCCGACGTGCCTAGCATGCAGGGGAGCCTAGGAGCTTATATAAGCCTCCCTTCACCATCGTGTGGGTTTCCCCTTCTTGCTCCTACCTCCTTCCTGCTCCTGCTACTCTTACTATTGCTGTGTTTACCAGCCCTTGTGTTGGTGAATCGCTGCTGGGTTATAGCTGTTAGAGCTATTGGTTCTACTGCCTTTGCTGAAGGTGCAGCTACCATTACTTAGGGAGATTGTTGTTGTGGTGTTGCTACTCTTCCCTTGCTTATACTAGAAGGGCTACAAGTGTAGCTGCCCATGGATTGTACTCCCAGTACCATCTTCCTTCCACCTATTGTGAACCATCGAAGAGAAGGTTTCATCTTCGTCAAGTTAGGTAGGATTCTCTTCCTTTCTCTCTTATTCTTGTTCCTTTGACTCTATCTCTTGTGTAGATGTTCTAGTCTTCAAACTTGTGTTTTGACTCCATCTTCATCAAGTAAGGTAGGATTCTTTCTTACAATCCTTACTATCCTTGTTCTTGTCCTTCTTTCATGTTAAGAAGTCTATGTTTAAATGTTGGATCATGAATATACTTGCTAATGGTTCTGGAAGCATCATTAGAATGGTGTTTCCATTTCTTATCATCATATTTCCAAATAGTGTTCATGATACCCCAAGTGTGTGATGGATATCTTCTTGTTTGTTGCATGAGAACATGTCTTAGAATAAGTGATCTTATGTCCATCACTTTGTTGTAAATGTACATGTTTCTGTAAGACCCAGCTTCCCAACTTTCCATCCGGTGTCTTGGATGACTGACCACTAACGTGTCCGGGCTGGGCGACGGGTTAGTGTCGCGTCGTGGGTGTCCGATGTGACAGTCATCCTTGTTAGCATGTGCGTTGTGTTCTTGTCGCGCCCGGCTTTCCTGTCGTGTCTTGTTGTCGCGGCCGGTCAACGGGTCGCGACTGCTTTTTGTCGTTTCAGTCGTCTGACGCCTGTCAGGGTGGCAAGTGTGTCAGTACGACCTGTCATGTTGTCGCGGCGTCCTTGGGGGACGCATTCTTATCGTGGTGCGTTGACCCATCACGTTACGATCCGTAACACGACGCATCGCCCCGTCGCGTCTTGGGTGTGGAAGGCTTAAGGCCTTGGCCGGCGATCCCTTCCCCCTCTTTCCCTCTTTCCCCTCTCTTCTCTCCCTCCGGCGGTGCTCCGCCACCCCCTCTCCCCTTTGTGCGTTTCAGACGAGGAGGAGGGCCGTGCGTGGTGCCGTGGCGTCGTGGACCTTGCGTGGAGCGAGGAGGAGGTGGCCAACCGACGTGAAGGGCCCTATTGGGGTTCGTTCTTCGTGAAAGGTAGGGATTGCTTGAACTCTTCTCGATCCGGGCGGATTGGGAGCTCTTTGTGCTTTCTAGCTAGTTTAGATAGCTTTCCCATGCTCCCCTCCCTCGTGTGATGTTGTTTGTAGGTTGTGGGCGGCCCCGGGATGGAGCATCATGTGGTCTACCTCTTGACTGATGTCGCAACTGCGGTGCGCGTCGCGACATCAGTAGAGGCGTCGGCCCGGTCGGGCGCGACATTATTGCGACGTGTTTCGCATTCGCAATAAGGGTCGTTATCGCGGCGTGTTTCCTGGTCAAGACAGGGTTTGCTATCGCGACGCTGTGCCCCGTCGTGATATGGCTGGTGTCGCGGTGCCCTTCCCCATTGCGATGGTATCACGATGGCCTAGGGGGGGCGCTACATTACCTGTATTGCCTCGGGTGTTTCTGTGGCCCTGGTTTGTGTGTCGGCATGTGCCCCAGGGCAGGCTCTACCCTTAGGACCTTCTGGTAGGGAACGCGGCAGGTTGTCTGGCTGTGTTCAGTGACCGAAGGTGACACCTTCGTGGCCGTGTCCTGGCAGCGGTGCCACGAGGGTCGTGTCTGCCTAATAATCGATTGACGGCGGTCAATCGATTATTAGCAGAGCGACGGCTTTTTCTGTACTGTCCGGTGCTGTTCCGAGGTTCTAGCCATTCATGCGTGCCTTGGTTGGCCGACGGCCCTTTTGAGGGTCCGTGCGTGCCTCTCGCTTGTTGGGCTTGTCGTGGGTTACAAGCCAGCAGTTCGGCGTGGTTTTGTTGTGCTTGCCCCGCCTGTTCGCCCGATGCTTGGCACTTAAGGGCTTGTCCCGTTCAGAGGTTGTCTCCATTGCCTGGGACCCCCATTGTAGCAACCCAAAAAATTCAGTATTTTAAAATTTGAAATAATAAATTTCTATAAATCAAAATAATAGAAACATACGTACCACTATCGTATGTGAAAGAACACATCTAAAAATTTCGTAAAAATTATAAATCACCCCAAGGATTATCCCTAAGTGTTCCACGAAGAAATTCGTGCAACGAAAAATCCGATTGGCCAAGTGTACATCACAACGGGACTAATTATCCTAATTTGGAAACTAAGTCGGAAAACCGTTAACACGGAAGAATAACACACCCATAAATTAAGAGAACATGTCGGCGAGATTTACAACATCATGAAATGATTACCCATTATCGGAATTGGACCGATGGACCTCTCATAGTCCATGAATAAAATCAAGTAAGAAAAAAATAATAAAATCCATAACTCTATTATACCCTAATTAAAAAGGGAAATCCCAAAAGATAAATTCCAATAACTATTGGGCTTTGATAAATGGACCATATAAGATTTATTGGGCCAAAATAGAGATTTTTAAAAGAAGAATAATAGGAACATACCCTAAATTCGTAACTAAATTATTACTTAAATAGAAAAGGGGTATTTAATGTATTAAATAGGAAGTTGAGTTAGAATTGGATTCCTAAACCCACTCTAATAGGTTGGCCACGAATTAACTCCCATCCTAACCCAAATTGGACATGGCAAGCTTGGAAGGAGGTTAAGAAATAGAAAATTTGGAATTTTATAGGAGTTAGAGTACTATTAGGAAATAGAAACATGGGAAGCATAAATACTCTCCAATCTTTCCATGGCCGGCCCTAACACATTGTTGGGGCTTGCTGAAACTGGAGGAGAGGCCAAGGAAGGGGAGAATTTGTGGGGAGAAGACTCCATCAAAGCTAACCCGAGTTCTTCAAGTTCTAGCCCTAGAAGAGGAAATCGACCAAAGGTAGGCATTCTCACAAGCTAAAATCCTAATATTTTGTCTGTAGATTGTTCCATGCAACAGGAACAAAACCCTCAAGTTTCATAATTTTTCATCAAGCCAATATTTTCTTCTTGAATTTTGAAGTTCTGCAACTCTCTTGACCCCAAACCTTCATGTTTAATTCATATCTTCTTGAATACTCTATATCATGCCTCGAAATTTTTATTAGAGATATGATGCATGTTAGGCATCTTTTGCCTCTAAAAGCCTAATTTTATCCACCCTACTTCGTGAATTAATTCTCTCATCTCAACTGCTCACTGTGTCATGTACTCCATGTTTGACTTTAATAAGGCATGTTGAAACTCTATCTTTTAAAATTCCTATTACTGTAAGTGGCCATGTATGTCTAGATCAATTTGCAACTTGTTTCATGATTTTTCATCGACTATACAATTAGTTATGAATTTTTTAAGCAACCAGTGTCAAAACATGTTAACTTGGCCTGCAACCCGAGGCTCTGTCCTTTTCCCGCTCGAACTCAGGACCAGAACCTGAGAACATGACGGCCCGATAGGTTGCGTTCTCAAGGCCGTCGTGACACGATCACCTGTCGCGATCTAATCGCAACAGGGAACCCTGTCGCGTTCTGGCTGCCTGACCGAACAACCGTCATGATCCTCATGAGCCCTGTCGCGATCTGCCTGCCTGTTCAGACAAGCCCGTCGCGACCCTTACAAGCCCCTGTCGCGTTCTGCCTGAACCCCGTTGCGACCCTTACAATGGTGCGTCGCGTTCTGGCTTTTTGCAGGAAAACCCACCTTTTTGCAAGATCTATTGTTATACAGTCACCCCCATGTCTTATTAACTGTCATGTACAAAGAAAAACGAAGTTGTAATTATTGAATATATTTTAATTAATTAAGTTAATCACATGATCTATCTTGTCCATGATTTTCTATTACACTTGCACCCACGTTGAACCATCCAATATGGCTTAACTTGGCATAAAAATTGTCACGTGTACATCTAGCAATTTATTTCAATTATATATATTAATTACCCTATTTTAAATGAACTTGTCTACGTTTTCTCGTGATATTTTGGGAATACCATTACTGACGCTCCACTGTTCTAGAATTCCTCTAGAACGTTGGGCACTTGTTTCTATATACACACTCTCTCTTGACTTGGGCGAACTCTCCGTCGGATACTCCTTCTGCCGGACTAGTGAGTCTTTGTTCAAGGCCTCCATAAGTCTCCTCTGTCCATGGATTCCAACATGGTCGACGAGCTGGTTGTACCCTAATACCTATGATACACTCTAGGGATCAGTAAGATCTATACGACCTTAGTCTGTTCTCTCTCTTATCTTGAATCACGTCGAACCTCTGGACCTGTGCGTAACGTGGCCAGCGGAAAGGTAGTGAATTCCACCTGACTACCAACACCGTACGCGTGTTGTGCAACTGTTACTATCGCTCCTTACTCGATGTTTCATGTGCAATGGCCATAAGATCTCATCTACTGTCTCTATACTCTCGTTCACTCTACTATCTCGTCTATCTCTTACTCTCTTGGTACCTTTGAGCTGTTATGGCTTCTACTATCTAGCGCTAAAAAGGGTCTTGCAACTCTACTGACTTAAATGCATACTGTTCATGGCACGGAGAGTGTCTGAGGGGCTCCAATCTAGTCCTGGGGGCAGAGAGCCACCCGAAAATAATTGTAGGGGCTATAGACGGTGTTCTGCATTGCACCGGTTCGGACTGACTGTTTCTGAATTAACTAGACATCTGACTGTTACACTGTTACTCTTAGTCTGTTAATTCAGACGTACTGCACTATTACTGTACTGCCACTGACTATTACTGAAATGTTATTGAGCGACTACTGTCATACTCTCTACTTGCTCTACTTGATACTCGCTCTCTTGAGTTATTGCGTGCTATCGCGACTTGATCTCATTCAAAGTGCTATACTCTCTCATTGTCTCTTGACAATAAAAGTGCTATATTCTCTCTCGGCTATCTACGGATAACCAAAGTGCCATTACTATTACGATTGACGGAAGTTAATCAAAAGTGCTATACTATTTCGATTGATGAAAATCAATCAACGTGCAATTTACTCTTTACATGACTATCTACTATCTCTCTTCTTGCTATACATGTCGCTTGCTATTTCTTGACAATGACATTACTTGCTATTGCGTGACTTGACTTTAATCATTGTGCTATACTTGATTCATCTGCTATTTGAACCATGTTACTTGTGCTATTACTTTCTCGACTTTACATGACTCTCTCTATCATTAATTACTCTACCTTTTTAAGCATTAATTATTTAAAGTCTACTTGACTATTGAGGTTTAAGTCCTACTGGGCGTTATCGCTCACCCTTCGTTATTTGTTATTGTGTCTCAGGTAAGTCGGACCATGACGTTATACGTACCAATGGGATGGGATTAGAGTGATGAGCGTCCTGGAGTCAGTTGATGAAGTTGCCCTAGTACTATAGAGTCTAGTAGTTATTGCTTTAGATTTCTTTTCAATGTAATGATGTTATTGAGCCTTCTGTAATGGCTCTGAATTAGTGGTTGTAATAGCCTTAGCAATTTTATAATGAAATCAAAAGTTTATTTCAATTATTGTTCATCAGATGCTCTGATGTTTGCGAAAGTATGCGCAATTGTCGTTACCATACTCGTTGTTCATGTCTCCCTCCGATTTATTCCGCTACTTAATTGGAGGGGCGTGACACCCGTCCTCGGGAGCCTGTTGAGGGAGTACTCCGGGCTACGAGCATGCTCGAGTTGGCAGCCGACTTGGCGGACTCTATAGCAGAGGGGAAAACGAGGTTTGGACAGCGACGCTGAGTCATTTGTGAAGCTCTCTTGTCTGGGGCGGGATGCCGAGGTCGTTGAGGCAGTTTTCTTCCCGGCGCGGCCCAGATAGTCCTTTGTCTCACTGCCTCTCTCTATGTTGGTTCCGGAGGCACGTAGTGGTGCTAGGCATGGGGCCGCAGCTTGGCCAGGATGTGGTGTTGCGTGCGTTGTGTGTTTCTGTGGCGGCTCTATCTTGAGGGCGTGGACGGCGTGTCCCCCTCTTGGCTGCTAGCGGCGGTGGCTTGGTTGCTGTTGTTGTGATGACGTTTTCAAGTGTTATCCATTGCCCTAGCTTGCACGACGGTTATAGCCCGGCCGTGTCTAGTTTTCGTGGGCGTCGTTGGTTTGGCCTTGTGCGGACCCGTGCTTCTGGTGGTTTATGCTCGGTGTTCTATCGGTTTCGTAGTCCTGTTCTTGGGTGCCAGTCTGTGGTGGCACCAGCGTGTGTGGCTTTCCGACCTCACTGTGTGTCCGGGGTCCGAGGTGGTTATGCTTGTAGGCCCTCGACCTTGTGGAGGTCTGAGGTGGTTGTGCTTGTGGTGAGACGTCGTTCTCGCCTGGTTGTTGCGTGGTCTTGGTGGGTGTGCCGAGGGTTGCTTCTGCTTTGTGCCCGACTCCGTTGGTTTCTGCGGGAGTTGTGTGTGTGTCATGACCTTTGTTGGTGGTCGTGGTGTTGTACTGTTCTATTCCGCTGCTTTGTAGTACCCTGCTGTAGGTGTTCCTCGCTTTACGGCTTTCTAGGTAGTTTTTTGTTTTCGAAGTTCCTGTGCTCTGGCAGTGAGGGACTGGTAATACCTACTGGGCCTTGTTCGCGAGGCTCACCCCTTTACTTCCTTCAGTTAGGGGCTCGTCGTCGCGGGAGCTCGGTGTTTAATGGGTTGCAGAGGCGGCTGTGAGCCTTGTGTTGTCAGCAGCAGTGAGAGCGAGTGTTGTGAGCTCTTGTACCTGAGTGAGTAGAGAGTTGTGCTTTGCAAGTCCTCAGGGTATGCCCCTTAAGGACTGCACCTTTCTTCTTGTACCTGTGCTTTTGCTTGGGACATGTTGTACAGACTTTTGTATATTATATAGATTGTTATAGTTTATTTAAATTCAGTACATATCTCACTAGACTATTTCTTCTAACCCTTCGGATCTTCGGATCCGTGGGTGGCGACGTGAACTTCAGGGTCCCTGGTGGGGGTCTGGGAGGTCGGTGTAATCACGGGATTGTGCTCCCAAAAAGAAATATGTGCGCATGCGTATAAGAGTAAAGGATAGGGAAAAGTACCGTGATCGCCACCAATGTAGTCGCCTTTGATGTGAGATGAGGGGCTGACTACCTTGGAAAGGAAAAGTAAAAAGGAGGCGTACCTGATAAAGCGACAGATGTGGCGTCGCCTTGCTCTCAATTGAACGCGACGTAGGCGTCGGCGCCTTCTTTATCGCGACAGTGGCCTGGTCGCCTTCCTCTTCTGTGGGGGGAGACTTGAGTTCTTTGTCTTCCTGCTCCTCAGCCGGCCGAGGGGCAAGAGCCTCACCTTGCTCTGACCTTCGAACACCTGCCAAAGTGATTTAAACAAGAGAAACACCCATTAGAATTCGTGTGTATGAAATCTATTCAATGAAAAGCATGTGAACATGAACTAATATGGGGGGAACTCACAAGATTGGAGTTTTTAACCCCTGTGGGTGTTAAGTTTAGGTGTGTGTGTCGTGATCTAATGCTATTCTATGAAGAAAACAAGACTATGCATGCATGAATTGAAAGAAATAAGGCGAAGAAGGGATGAGAAATTATGTAGCCGAGGAAACGCCCTGGAGGGCTCTCCTGAGTCATCTGGGGGAGAACACTCTTCTTGGAAGAGAAAGCTCTCTTGCTCAGCGAACTAATGAATCCGCCTTGCACCAAAAGATGGAGAGACGAGGTACTTATGGGTGATTATTCCCAACTCGAGTCTGAGAGGAATAATGGGATGGAGTCCGACTCTGGCTATGTATGGCGGGCATGGGCAATTGGACTTGGAAAGGGACAGTTAGGAAGATCTCTTCCAAATTTGAAAGGATTTGGACGTGATTTGGACGTCCAAAAGAAGCAATTACCATCTTTGGCATGTGTCCAAGTTGGCCTCGGAAAGAGTTTCCTGTTTAAGGTCCTGAACGCGACGGCCTTTGTGTCGCCTTCCTGAATGCGACGGCTCGATACGTCGCCTTCCTCATAAGGAAGGTGATTTCAAGTCACTTTGCGATTTTTCAAGGATTTAAAATATGGATTTAAGATCGCGACATAGGGGATGTCGTTTTCTAGAACGCGACATAGGCCGGTCGCCTTCATGACTTTTCTGCATTTTGGCCATGCAATGTGTCCAATCTCCATGTGCAGCCTTCGGATTGAAACATCAGACTCCTAACTTAGAGAGCTATAGTGAGAGAGATTGATTTGACCGGAAGGGTCCTCCAGGGCGATGAACTAATGGAAATGATGTCATGATCGGAGAAAGCCAGCTTGACGATGATGAGCCAATGTGGGCATCAATGATACGACAAGGATTTTACTCGACTTATGGGTCAGAAATGGGTGTCTACAGATTGCCCCTCCTTGATGCTTGCTTTGCAAGGGAGTGGAGCGGTGATGGAGCGAAGATGGCATGAAATGGCGATGTAGCGGAATGAGCTAAAAAGCGGGCATCAAGGTAAAGAGACACCCACTCTGGATGAATAAGCAGCAAGAATTATCTGGCTAACCTCGAACATGGCTGGGAACAGAATGCAAGGATGGTTCCTACTTGGGATGAATAAAAATCAAAAGAAAAGAAGTGATCAACGTCCTGATTCAAGAGGTACCCTGGCTATCTTTAGCGTGCAGGTTTCGTTCATTAGGGGATAGGTGCTGCCCGGCGGGTCGATTCGACTCTGGCCTTTGAGCGGGTCACGACTAATGAGCGGATCAGAGATAAAGGAATGACTATTTTAATGAATGAGGATGAGAGGAATCCTGTATAGGAACCATACTGGCAAACTGAACCGAGCACAGGCTCGAGGAAAACTTTCAAATTCAGAGTGGAATTCTTGTCTGGAAATGAGGATCTTGGTTGGGACATCATTGGGAAGCTGACTTTGACAAATATGATTCATGAAGCTCAAAATTCCTACATGATGCATGCTGGGCTAAAGGAAAAAGAAATCATAAAAACGAATGCAAAGAAAGGGAGAAAATAACAAGTATTCAAGGATAATATTGCTAGACAATATAAGCAAGGGTCAAGACACTTCGCATCCCCGACGTGCGATAAAATCCGTCGTCCCCGAGTCATATCACCCAACGGCCTATCCAGCGATTAGTAGCGTGCACCTAGATCATCCTTGTTTTTGATGAAGGGGAACTCAGATCCTAGAACACACTGGGAACCAGCCGGTCCTTGAGCTGATATAATAGTGTAGATATCATATAATAATGCGGAGGGATTAGCGTTAGAGATACTTACCTGACTTACCTGACGAGCTGTTTCTTTTGATTTTCTGGATGATTTTCTGATTTTTTATGTTTTTCCTGCATTTTCTGATTTTTATGGGTTTTCAATAATCAAAGCAGTAAAGATAGATATGATACAATGCAACGCACCAATTAATGGACATTAAAGCATGTGTGCAAACATTCTAAGCAATCACAGAGGAATAAGCAGGACAGTGTAAACTGATCAGAAGGCGACATAGGGCATGTCGCGACCCTTGACTGAAGAAGGCGACGTAAGACTTGTCGCCACCCTGAAGGCGACGTGTCGATATGTCGCTTTCACAGGTTTCTCAGCCTGAGCTCAAAAGCTTTCAGCCCCAAGCTTGAGTTTGACTCCCATTTGGATTCCAATTGCTCTCCACTCAAGTCCCACTCCTAATGGGTCTTCTCTACCCTATCCAAGCAGAAATAGGAGTGTTATTGCTCTATAAATAAGGGGGGTGAGAGGCCAAATTCATAGCTCTCTCCTCTCTCTTCTTTTCTTCAAGTTTTGCAAGCTCTCATGGCCATGAAGAGAGCTCCTCTTGCTCCCATGGGTGGAGAGGCGGCTTATGAAGGTCTGAAGCGTGCTTGGGCGACCTATGAAGCTCACATGAGTTTGACGGACGTCCCCAACCACTTGAGCCGGAGCAAGGAAGTGAGAGAGGTAAGTTTTTGGTGTTTTCAATTTTCAGTGAATTTTTTCTATGAATTTCTTTATTAATTTTGCTCTTCTTCTTCCTCCCTTCTCTCTTTTTAGCCTTCTAGCTCTTCCCGGCCTCCCGCCGCTATTCTAAGCTCACTTGGATCACCCCGATGATCAAAGCCTTACCCATGTTTGTTATCCGTTCTTGAGAGAGTGGGGTTTAGGTGGGGTTTTGATAGCGGCTCACAACTCCTACAAGATCTCATTTTGATTGGCATAGCATCACGCCCTCATAGAATTATGGCACCCCACAAACCTACTTTCATTTTTCTCAAGTTCGAGGCGACCGTCCTTCTAGAGGAGGTCGAAGCCTCTTAGCTCTTCCCAAACCAAGCCGGGGGACGAGCAAAGTATAAGCTACACTGTTGAGCCCATCAACCCGAAACTTATTCTAGGGGAGTTCATGACCGATCCGAGGGATGTTCATACCATGATTATCCCACAATTCATCCTTTAGTTCCGTTGTCTAAGTGGGTCATCTCCCAATGTAAAAACAAGAGTACGGACCACCGGAGATAGCAAAGGCCGTGGCCATATGTTTGTGTGGGTGGTCCTCTTCCCGTCCGGGGATCACCTCATAGACTACGCGAGCCTTAGTGCTATTAGTGGGGTATGGCGGGGACTTTCACTCTCTCACGCCGTCTTGGCGTATCTTTACTCGGGTCTTACTCGGCCTCCACGGGGGGGGGGGGTTTCCTTTATGGCTCCATGATCCTTCTTGAGTGTTGGTTGGGTGTGAGGATAAATTTAAGCCTGTTGACAATCCCACCACCACCGACAGTCGGATCTTCGGGTGCCATCCTTTGAACTTCATTGGCGGGGCGGCCAAATTCTCTGACAAGGTTTTGTGCAGGACGGCGGACAAGAAGACGAGGAATGCATGGCGCCTCTACTTCAGTACCCTACCGTGGAGCACTTTGCTTTGGGTGTAGCGGCATTGCGCAGAGCGGAGATCCGGCTACCACTTGGACGCGACTGGATTTGCAATTGATAGGGAATATGGCGACCGTACTCTACAACCCGCAGTGGTGCTACCTGCAGTCGGGAAGACGAGGACGAGAGTGCTTCCGCCGCACACTTGCCTCCCGTGAAGAAGCGGCGGCTGGGGAGCCCGGAGGACGAGCAGGAGGTGCCGTGCGGAGCGCTTTGGCCTTGTGAGGGCGTGCGCTACGCATGCACTTCCGCCGAGACTTGATGAGGACCGGGAAACGTACCAGGCGTACCTCCGGGAACATGAGAGGCTTCGGCCACTTGGGACAATGAAGCCAGAGAGCGAGAGTTGATTGTACTTTTTGAGCTTTGATGGGACTTGACGTGGGCTTGATGTAATGGGGGATGAGAGACATTTTGATTTTTGCTTTTCATGACTTTTATTTGATGTAAACCTTGAATTGTTGCAATGAGAATTGATTTGTGGGGCTTTTTGTGCACTGGGTTGTGAAGGCGACGTAGGGTATGTCGCCACCAGGACGGCGACTGGTCAACGGTCGCCTTCAGTAAAGTGAAGGCAACATGGGAGTTGTCGCCAGCTGACCAGAAGGTGATGGGGGTAATGTCGCGTTCACAAGTCCCGAGGTGATTTGAATTTCGGGCCGAGCACCCCTCTCTCTTCTTCCTCTTTTCCAAAACTTCACTCTCTCCTTCTTCCCTCTTTACCTCCTCCGGCGAAAACGACAACTCCTCTCTTTTCCCCTTCCTATTCCGGTCTTCCTCCGCGCGACTCCTCTTCACCGGCGATCGCCGGCCGGCGAGCCCCGCCTTTTCCTCTTCTTCTTCTTCTTTCTTCTTCTTTCCTCCTCCCTTTCCCTTCCCCCTTGGAGAACCGGCCGATGGAAGGTGAGCACGGCGAAGGGCAAGGCGGCGATGGCGGCGGCCGGCGTCGCAAGAAAATAATCCGCGACAACAACCGGGCGAGGGGCCATCCACGACGGCCCCGGAGCTTCCCCCGGTCACTCCAGAGGAGGAGATTGCGCGCGCCGGCGGCGGGGGACGACGACGAGCCCGTCGGGCCCCAGAAGGTCGGTCCCTGATCCTAAACCATGAATGTATGGAACAGGAGTGCGGAGCACTCGGTGTAGGGCGTTTCGCCCAAGGAGGAACGCCAGGAACGGGCGAAGCTGTTTTGGTCGACCCTGGTAATGCGAAGGGGTCCTGTCGCCTTACCAGAAGGAAGGCGATGGGCCCCCTGTCGCCTTTTAGAAGGTGACAGGGTTCCTGTCGTGAACAGGCATGAATGCGGCGGGGTCTTACTGTCGCCTTCAGAAGGCGATAGACCCCTTGTCGCCTTATCAGGACAGAGAGTGGTCTTGTTGGTTTCCCCTGCTGACTTCTGATCTTTTTGATGTTTGTTTTGCAGAGTGAGTTGCGGTCCCGACTGGGTGGTCGTCGTCCGGGCAATCTACGATGGATTGCCGGACTTCCAGAGGTGCTGACTATAGGGGGTATGGGTTTTGGGCCTTTCTTGCGGTTGGAGGAGCTGGCGCCGGATGTGGCACTCATCCAGGCGTTGAAGGAGAGGTGGGACCCGGAGTGCCACGCATTCCTCTTCCCGTGGGGACACATGATCCCCACGCTAGAGGACGTGGTACGGATCACCGGCCTGCGCGTGGATGGCCAGGCGGTGACCGGGGTCACCTACACCAGCTATCAGGAGCCGGTGGAGAGGTTGCTTGGATTGGAGGTGAGAGGAGAGAGATCGTCACTGGTGCGGCGGACAGCGCTGCAGGCGAGTTTAGGGGTGGCGAATGCGCGCCACCGGACCGGAGAGGGACAGGCGGAGTACATGGCCCGCCTGACAGAGGAGGCCAGAGCAGCGATGGAGGTGGAGGAGGGAGATGCTGCGGACAGAGACTTGCGGCGGTTCCTGACCCTCGTGATTGGGAAGCTGATCCTGGGGACCAGAGGGGAGCCAGTTGGCTGCCGATGCCTGCCTTTGCTGGAGGACTTGCCCAGTGTGGGCAGCTATGCATGGGGTGCGGCCCTCCTGGCCCACCTCTTCGACAGTCTGGGCACCTCCAGCCGGGAGACAGGTGTCGCGGGATTCTTCCCACTCCTGCAGGTACGTTTCTACCCTTACCCTTTGCTGCTCTTCCTGCTTATTAACTGTGGTACTGACTTGTGTTGCTCTTGCAGGTGTGGGCATACTACCACCTCCCCTCCCTGGGTCGCGAGGTGGCGAGGCGACGCGGCGCTGTACCTCTCCTGCAGCGCTGGCGTTTTGCCGCGATGAGCGTCCCCGCGGCGACAGGTGACCCTGATTCACGACATCTTGGACACCATCCCCATTCGGCCATGTCAGTACTTCTAACCCTACCCTTTCCTTTGCTTTGATTTTTGACAGTTGACTGATAGGTCTTTGCTTGTGGTGTGAAGGTACGGTGGACTCCCTATGTCGGGAGAACGACGCCGCCCAGCCATGGGTGGAGCGGGGCCGTCCCTACTTCGGTAGGGACATTTGCTTCATTGTTTCAACACGGTGATCCCGCTCCACCACCGGCTAGTGGCGCGTACTCTGTGACTCCACCAGGCGGTGGTGGAGTTCCCGACCCAACAGAGGCCATGGGAGAGACCAGGACGGAGCTTCCGGGGGATCCAGCAGGTCACGGACTGGACGGTCCGGTCCAGGAGCAGCTGGACGACTGGGAGCAGCAGGCAAGGAGGTGGTCTCCGAGGCCACGAGCGACGAGGACTACTTCCGGCCTACGCTCGGAGGTACGGTGCCCAGGTGTACAGGGGACCCGGCGACCGTAGTTTTTACTGCTTTCAGTCTCTTTTGAGTTCTTAGTTAATTGTGTGACTGACTTGGCTTGTGTTTGCAGCTTGACCTCGATGGACAGATTTCCTCGCTCGAGGGCGTCCTCCACTCCACCATCCAGCAGCGAGATGATCTTCAGGTGGTGGTGGACCAGCTGGTGAGTATTTTGCACCCTACCCTTCTATTTCTAGTTTCAGTAGACTGACCCCTGTTGTTTCTTTTGCAGCGGGCAGAGTTGGACAGGGCCCAGCAGATGTGGGGTGCCTCCTCTCCTGAGAGGATCCTGGCCGCTCCATTTTGGAGGGCCAGCTAGCGTCGGCGGTGGCCCGAGCGGAGGACGCCCTCGCCTAGCTGCAGGAGCGGTAAGTTACTTACTTAGATGCCCCTGGCTTTTTGTTTCTTTTGTGAGTTCTGACAAGATGTTTGATATTGCAGGAGCAGGAGCTGAGGACGCCCTGGCGCGGACGACCACGCTGGAGGCAGAGATGGCGGAGCTACGCCTACGCCCCGAGGTAGGGGAGGTACGCGGTGGTGTGAGGCAGCGGAGGAGGCGTCGCGGTGGCGCCAGGAGGTAGAGGCGGCGGCACGCTGGCAGCAGGAGGCAGAGGATGCGGCGTGACTGCGCACGCGGTAGGCCGAGCCTCCGCACCCAGCTGGGGAGGAGGAACACTGCTGCGACACTGCTGTCCGAGATGAAGGACCTGGAGAGGGCCCTAGCCTTGGTCGGACGCAGCCGTTGCAGCCAGCAGGAGCAGTATCCCGCGAGCGGGTCCGTCCGCTGGACATTATTTGACCGGTTCCTCTGGACGACAAAGAACGAGGAGGAGGCACGGCGGCAGGAGAGAGCGCGGAGGGTAGAGACAGGGCCGAGGCGATGGCCCCTCCGTCTCCCCGCCCTCCTGAGGGTACGTGGGAGAACGGTTGAGGGTTTGTACTTTTTGTTTGCCCCTTTTGTTATGACGATGTATATGATATAATGGAATGGAATGGAGCTTTTTATCTTATGGTTTGCGACTGAGTGACGGGTGAGAGCGACGGGTGAGATGTGAGTGCCGTCTTCTTTCTTTCGCGTCCTGCACACTTAGACAACCACAAGACAAGTTAGATCTGTTCTTAGGCTTAGCCCCTTGCTTTAAAATGTGACGAGTGACCGACCTTGATAATTAGTCAAAGGGCTAAGCCTTATTAAATAGGCAAAAGATAAAATAAACAAATGAGATGCATGGATGCAAACGGCTTGGAATTATGAAAACGTTTTTTAGAGTTTAATTATTGATGTTTTGAGGTTTTTTTGAAATTTTGATTTTTGGAGCCTTGAAATATTTGATTTGTTTTGGATTTTGAAGATATTTGGTTTTTTGAGTTTTTGAAATATTTGATTCTTTGAGTTTTGAAAATATTTGATTTTTTGGAGTTTTGAGATATTTGATTTTTTTGGAGTTTTGAAAATATATGATTTTTTGGAGTTTTGGAGATATTTGGTTTTTTTGGAGTTTGGAGATATTTGGTTTTTTTTTTTTAGTTTTGGGTGAGCGTCTAAGCCGACGTTAGCCCTTCCTAAAATAAGACGCGCGAGATGGAAGGTACTCGCACCTTCGGGCCACAACACTTAGACCGGTTCGAGCCACTGGTTTAGAGTCTTGATCAACTCCGATCTTCGCCACAGACCTCACTAGGCTAGGATGTGCGTTGAGAGGTGACAATGCCTCGGGAAACTACCCTTAGTTGATGCTGCGACTAGTTAAGCCGTACCCGAGAGGTGACTCAGCCTTATAGGGAGAAACGGAAGATTATTTAAGGAAAGTCTTGCGTGGGTTTAGGGATGTTGGGTTGACTACTTCTACAGCATACCCTTCAAAGATTAGGCCTGTTGTGGAGGGACTTTATGGTTTTTTGCTATGGACTTGCACTATTTGGGGCATGCGTACGACCGGGCTCATGAGCGTCCCGCGGGGACTTTGCCACTCTTTGCCATGCCCTGTTGTATTATGAATTTTTCTTTTCTTTTCGTTTCTTTGCTTCTTTGCCCTTTGTTATTTCGACCGTCCCTGTTTGAGACTTCCTCTCGTCGGGGTATGCTGTAGGTTGACGACCTCACCCTTACAACCCCTTTGCCCCTACACTTCGACCGATTAGGAGAGAATGACCGATGCATCACTAGAGTAGAGCCCGCATAGTTGCAGCATCTACCAAGTGCAGTTATCCGGGCTTGCCGTGGGTGTGTGTTAATCCTAACTTAGAGCGATCCTTGATGATTAAGGAAGGATTTTAGACTTTCAACACGGGGTTATTCACCGATCTAGGTGTTGTGGCCTCACACCTATAGGCCTAAGGATAGAAACGTTTGAGGTACAACCCGTTCCATGGATGCGACAATTCGACGCCCTCAGCATTGACTAAGCGATAAGCATTTCCAGGGTAGACTTCCCTCACAACGTACGGACCTCCCAGTTAGGTTGCAGTTTGGACCTAGGACCTCCGGGTTTGATAAAAATGCGCTTCAAACCATATCACCCTCTTGGAATTTACGCTCAATTACCTTCTTTTCGAAAGACCTTGAGATTCGCCTTTGATATGAAGCACATGGTCGGCTGCCATAAGCCGCCTTTCATCTAAGAGTTCCAATTGGACTAGCAACGCCTCTCGACGTTCATCAAGATTAGTTCCTTATCTAATTGGCTCTTAGTGAAGGGATTAGGATCTCGTATGGACTACCGCCTCCATCCCATAAGTGCGAGCGTACGGGGTTTGCCCGTGGGAGTGCGGACGGAGGTACGGTAGGCCCATAGAGCCTCTATTAGCTTTTCTGGCCAGTCGGCAAATTTATGCGACTCACAGGTCTTTTTTAAGATTTTAAGAAGGGTCTTGTTAGTTGCTTCAGCCTGGCCATTGCCTTGTGGGTAATATGGCGATGAATGATGCAGCGTGATGTTGTATTTCTTACAGAGGTCCTGGAGCTCTTGCGAAATGAACTGTGGCCCATTGTCCGTGACGATGCTGCTTGGCACTCCGAACCGCGAGATGATATTTCTCATGATGAAGCGGCACACCGTGGATGCTTTGATTTCTGTGAAAGCTTAGACTTCTGCCCATTTGGTGTAATACTCAGTCGCTGTTAGGATAAATGATTTTTGTTTGGTTTGAGCATTAGAGTCACCAAGAGGGCCAACAATGTCGAAAGCCCACATGGAGAATGGCCAAGGTGTGGAGAGCGGGTGTAGTGAGGAGGAAGGGGCATGGATTTTATCTGCATGGAGTTGACACTTGACACACCTACGGACGTAGATGGTACAGTCTTCCTCTAGGGTTGGCCAGTAATAGCCCTGCCTAATAATCTTCTTTGCTAGCATTTGACTGTTAACGTGCCCTCCGCATTCACTAGCATGGGCCCCTTCCACCACTTTCCAAGCCTCGTCATCGGTAAGGCATCTTAAAAGGACTCCATTAAGAGCTCGCCTGTACAGAACTTCTCCGACAACTGTGTACCTCAAGGCGGCTCTTCTGATGGCCCTGCGGTCTTCTGCACTTGCCCCTTCAGGATATGTCCATCCCTGCAATATTGTTCTATCTCAAAGTACCATGGCAGTTCTTCTTCATTCAGGATCTCCTCGAGCTCAGTTAACATGACTTGCTGTGCTCCTCTCTTCCTAGCCCTCTCTTCTAAGGTTGCCCTAAGGTCGCTAAACTAAGGGTCTTGGGTAGATGGAACATTGAGACGTTGGACGACGATTGTCTCAGTCCGGCGACTCAGAGGGAAGGATAGGGATGAGGCTAGCGACGCCAGAGCGTCGGCCAGGATATTTTGGGAACGAGGAGTGTGGATATAAATGAGCTTGCAGAACTGCCTTGCCAATAACGTGACCAAGTCTTGATATGGCTTGAGCTTCAGGTCACGAGTGCGGTAAGTTGAGAGCACCTGCCGCAGGACGAGCTGAGAGTCTCCTATAATTCTGAGGTGCGATGCCCCCAGCAGATAAGCATGCTTGAGACCAGCAAGGAGAGCCTCATACTCCGACACGTTGTTGGTAGCGGGGAAGGTGAGTTGATATGCAAAGGGGATGGTAATACCTTCCGGGGTAAGCAGCACGGCTCCAATGCCCCGTCCCTGAGAGTTGAGTGCACCATCGAAATGAAGGGACCAGAAGGGGTCTTTGATATGACCGAGAGTTCCTCATCGGGGAACTCTTCTCGGAGGGAGTCACTGTGAGGGAGTGGGAGGTGGGCCAGATGCTCGGCGATGGCATACCCTTGACGGCCTTTTGGACCACAAAGGATATGTCAAACTGAGAGAGGAAACTCTGCCAGCGTGCCAGCCGATCGGAAAGGACGGGCTTTTTAGAAGATAGCGGAGTGGATCCATCCTTGAGATCAGCTTGACCTCGTGGGCTAGGAAGTATGCTTGAGCTTTTGGACCACCCACACGAGTGCGGCACAAGTTTTGTCCGCGGTGGTGAACTTGGATTCGGCAGTGTTGAAGAGCCTAGAGAGGTAGTATGCTGCCCTTTCTTTCCCAGATTCATCATGTTGTGCCAGGACAGCTCCTAGGGAGTCCTCAATGACTGAGAGATATAGGATTAGCGGCTTTCCGGGTACAGGAGGCTGTAAGACTGGGGGATTCATGAGATAACTTTTCAGCTCATCGAAGGCTGCTTGGCATTTGTCATTCCATTCGAATTTTGCCCCCCTCAAGAGATCATAAAATGGGCGACATATTTGCGAATGCTGGGAGATAAATCTTCTAATGAATTGCAAACACCCGATTAGCCCTCTTAATTTTGAAATGTTCTTTGGAGGGGGCATTTCTGCTATAGCCTTGGCCTTATTTGGATCGATCTCAATGCCCCGCTTACTAACTATGAAACCTAGCAGCTTTTCTGACGATACCCCGAACACGCACTTCTTGGGATTCATTCTCAGCTGGTACTCTCTGGATCTTTGCAACACCTTGGCTAGGATTTCGGGGTGTTCTCTCCTGGTTCTTGACTTTACCAAGATGTCATCCACGTATACTTCTACATAAACGTGTATCATGTCGTGGAAGATGGCCATCATCGCCCTTTGATAAGTTGCCCCAGCATTCTTTAGCCCAAAGGGCATGACTACATAGCAGTATGTTCCCCAGGGTGTGGTGAAGGATGTTTTCTCTTGATCCTCAGGAGATAGACGGATTTGGTTATAACTTGAATATCCATCCATGAATGAGAGAGTCTCATACCCAGCTGTATTATCAATCAGCACATCAATATGAGGAAGCGGGAAGTCGTCCTTCGGACATGCCTTATTCAAATCCCTGAAGTCGATGCAGATTCTGACTTTGCCGTCTTTCTTCATGACAGGGACTATATTGGCCGCCCAGTTCGGATAAAGCACTACCCTGATGAACCTAGCCTTATGGAGTTTATCTACTTCGTCCTTCATCTTCAGGGCCATGAGCGGGTGGAACCTTCTGAGTTTCTGCTTGATTGCCTTTGCCCCTTCTTTCAGTACCAGTCGGTGCTCCACTAGTAAGGGGTCTAGACCGGGCATGTCCTCGTAAGACCAGGCAAATGTGTCCTTGTACTCCCTCAGGATTTGCACCAGTTCCTCTTCTTCATTAGGAGGGAGATTTACTGAGATGATTACAATCCTGGGATCTTCTTATGTTCTGAGGTTGACTTCCTTAGTAGGTTCATCCACTGCCGTTGTGGGCTCATCAAATCTTCTTACTCCACTGGCATATTTTTCGGCAGCGTCATCTACTTCGCTATCCTCTTCGTCGACTGGGTCCTCATCATTCATTATCTCATAAACGCCAAATCCGTCGTCTATGAACACCCCATCCTACTCAAAATCTTCTTCAAACACCAGCGCTTCTTCTTTGTGAATTCCTCTATTAACAGCAGCGCTTGACACCGCCGAGCTAGCTCTTGAAGATATCTCCGGGAATAGCTTTCCCCGCTGCTTCCTAGGCGCTGCTTGGATTTGGTGGATACCGACTGACCTGACTCTCTATCCTAGGCCTATCTATCCTAATGCTAGACTCACCTACCCTAGACTTCCTAGACTAGATGACTCTACAGGACTGGAGGAGGACATGGTGTCCCCGAAGAGAATGGCTCCTAGTGAAGGAGCAGGAGGGGAAGCCCCAGTCGAGGGGTGCCCCTGATCAGGAGAGTGAAGGAGGAATGTCGGCTCCTCGACCTCAACGTACATTTGAAAATGGGCATTTTTTTTTTTAGATCGGTGGAGAGCATGCAATAGGAGAGGGCGACCTCGTGGTCACCTGGATTGGACTACAGGGCAGTGAGGATTGCAGGTGGGAGGTCAGGTGTGAGGAGGCTGTGTGCCGCCGTCAGGAGCTGAGGGGTCAGCTGGATAAGCAAGGGAGGAGAGGACGGGACCAGACTGGGCAGGAGGGAATCCAGAAGGGACGGGTGGATGGCTAAGTAGGTTCCCCTCCAGAGTTCATCTATGGTTTTCCCCTCTTCATAGGGATGTCCGGCTCTCCTATGTCTGAGGCATCGTTCATGAGCTGCCTTTTAGATGTGATGGCAGTGGGTGGATCTAGCAGCTCTGCCGCAGCAGGCGGCCATGTCCTTTTTTCTTCCCAGAACAGTCGGCTAAGGCGATGGTGATGTCTTGTAAGGTCTCGGGTCTTTAGTGGATCCTTATTGGGTCTGTAGTGGTTCTGTGTGGTCGACGACAAGACCATTGTCGTTGACTTGGGGTTGAAGGCCAAGGCTTGCCATTGAGTCATAGTCAGCGTCCAGCGATGTGGACGTCTGATGTTGAACTCAACGACATGTGATCTGGACGTTAGTCTGTAGGCGGTTCAGTTGGCGGCCAGAGATGTTGACGTCGACTAACCAGTCCTGTTGAAATAGGGCAGCCCGAGAGCAGAGCTTCTTCTTCTCCTTTCCTCTCCTTCCTTCCACCTTTGCCTTTCTTGATTCCTGCAGCTTCTGTTGAGTGATTTGAGCTCGTGGGAAGCCCCTGGATCGTGCGGCGTTGCTTGATCGGGCGGGAAACGCGTGGTTTTGGTGCGATTCGCGAGGAGTCTTCGGGGGAATCCGGCGCGATTAGTGGCTGTTTGGGGATTCTTAAGGCGTTCTGAGGTAGGGACTTAACCCCTATAACCCTCCCCAGCAAACTAGCATGCCCAATTAAGTGAATTGGAATGCAATTTATGGTTTAGGGTTTGGGTTGTATCATGCCGGGATTTGGATAAATTAGACAATCTAAGTGTTAGACTATTTAGTTTAGATGTTCTGGTAGTGTAGATTGATGAGAGGAAGTGTTTCCCTCCATCAGTCGGAGTCTGGTTGAGTGGTTCTGCCCTTTGGGACTGATTCGGTTCAGTTCTGGGTATGGGGGACTGAAGATATCAACGTCCACATCTGTTGACGTTGAGATCTTCAGGGGTGATTTAAACGACAAGGTCGATTGCCGTTTAATCAGGATAAACGACATGGGGAGTGCCGTTTACCTCATATTGGCGGCAATCGATCAGGCCGTTAATCTCCTGTATCCCAGCAGACTTAAGTTGCGTGTTTAGAGGAGATTGACATGTGATGTCCGCCCTAATAGCACATGTGAGCCAGGCTTAGAGTGTGACTCTGCTTGTGCGCATGAGAGACTAGTTGTGACTCGAGGTGTTTACTACTGTACGGGGTTTCAGACGTTGAGTGTGTTCCGTCTGTTGTACGCGCGTTGCGTTACCGTGTACCCGTTTCTGTTGTGTTACCTAGGCGTGGGTGCGACTCCGTCTAGACGACTAGCGTGTGGTTGTCCTCCGCTAGTGAGCCAGGACACCGAGTGCGACTCTGTCCTGTGCGTACTCCTTTTGGTGGTTTTGAGCCGGTCTCCGTGGAGCCCCTTCTCTACCGCTAGGGTCAAGCGTAGGGAAAAACCGGTCGTGGACCAGACGCGAGAGAGAGCGTCTGTAGTGTGCACACGTGGCTGGGGTTGAGAGCCTCTGTGGTGACGGGACGCCGAGCCACAGACCCTAGCTGAGTCCTACTTGCTGTGTGTGTGAGTGTGTGTTACTGAGCCGCGTGGTTTACAGTTTTGTGTTGTGGTGCGACGTGTACTTACTTTCAGTTTTTACTTTCCGCACTTTAGTTTAGTTGCCGGTGGGGTTACTTTTCCCTACTGGGTCTCTTTTCTTGAGACTCACTCCCTTCCCTTTCAGGTGGGTCTTCGTCGACTCCCGTTCCAGGCGAGTCTAGCCACTCCGGTGTTGGTGCTCCCTAGCTGCAGTGAGTAGTACCTTTTTGTTGTACTTCTGTACTCTGTACTTTGCTCAGACTCTGAGGTTGTATATATTATGTTCATAGTGGAATTTTACTGCTTTGCATGGTGTGTATCTTCTTACATATAGTCTCCTCGGACTTTCACTTCCTACCCTTCCGAGCTTGTCTCGTGGGTTAGCGGGTCAGAATTCGGGTTACTGGTTGTTACTGGTAATGCGGATTCTGGGTCGTTACAGTTTGGTATCAGAGCCTGGTCTGATGAGATATATATAAGGAAATACCCATCATGTTAACTCAGAGTCTAAAGAGTACAGCTGCAGTTGTGGCTAGCTATTTATCTAGCTATGTAGCCCGGAGTTAGTTAGTGTATTTATGTGTGTATTTTGTTCTGTGTGTAGTTCTATGGCGCCTAGGCGACGTCCTAGAGAGGGAGTAGCCGAGCAGGCGACTCGTCAGGAGGTTGGAGATGCTCCGCCACCTCAGCAGACGCAGCCTTTGCCACAGGACGCACATAGTGGTATTGTTCCGCCGCCGCCACCTCCACCTCAGGTAGCTCAGGGATTAGACATGACTCGATTTCTTGAGGGGATGGCTCAGTTTGTTGCTCAGCACCGTGACGCGCCGGTACCCCAGGGTGGTACTGGGAGGGTGTTGAGGGAGTTCTTGCAGTTTCAGCCTCCTCAGTTTTTGGGCCAGCCTGATCCAGATGCAGCGCGAGCATGGTTAGATGCAGTGGAGCGGACTTTTCGTTCCATGGAGTGTGTTCCAGAGGAGCGAGTGCTGCTAGCCAGTTACCAGTTGCAGGCGCAGGCGTTGACTTGGTGGTCCGCTGAGTGGGAGACTACTTTTCAGTCTCGCCCACTGAGACAGATTCCGTGGCAGGAGTTTGTTGTTTCTTTTGAGAGAGCCTTCTGTCCTACTTACGTCCGGACGGAGAGGTTGTACCAGTTTCTGGACTTGCAGCAGAGGGACTCTACTGTGGTGCAGTACAGGGCAGATTTGTGGAGCTAGGGCGTTATGCTCCGCAGATTATGGGAGATGAGGGTCTGAGGACTCAGCAGTTTGTGAGAGGCTTGAGGCCAGAGCTCAGGCAGGCGCTGATAGTTGCTCGTGTCACAGACTTGGATGCGGCCTATCAGACAGCGGCAGCGTTGGAGGCAGACACCTTGCGGACTCGTGCTCGGAGTGCAGAGGTTCAGACGCAGGTAGTTCCTTCTCAGCCTCGCCAGCAGCAGGGTAGTGTGCAGACGACCCCGAGGACTACGACTTCCTACGCGTCCACTTCTACTGGGACGACGGCGAAGTCAGGATCTCGGAGGAAGTTTCGGCGTGATAGGAGGCAGGCAGAGCAGAGGCAGCAGTCGGTTGGGAGTGTTCAGCAGCCGACAGGTCAGCCTTCGCAGCAGGTACAACGTACTTTTGCTGGGCAGTGTTACCGGTGTGACCAGATGGGTCATATGGCGCGAGATTGTCCTTTGCTACCTCGTGTGCCGCAGCAGCAGACCCAGTCACAGCCCCGAGTGCAGCAGCAGCAGCAGGCACCTGTGCAGCAGCGTCAGCAGACCGGAGGTTCTGGTGGGTCGAGAGGTAGAGGTCGTGTTACCCACTTGACTCGTGCAGACGCGGAGGCAGCTCACCTGGTGGAAGGTACTGTTTCAGTTTTTGGTTTTGCAGCTAGAGTCTTGTTTGATTCCGGTGCCTCTCACTCTTTTGTGTCTGAGGACTTTTTAGACTCCCTTGGAGAGTTGAGTTCGGGAGAGTCTGTTGAGTTGGCAGTAGAGTTGCCGACAGGGGACTTTGTCCTTACGTCCTACTGTCTCGAGGAGGTACCTGTGCAGTTGCAGGATCAGTTGTTGTCAGCCCGTTGTTTGCCTTGCAGTTGCATGACTATGATGTGATTTTGGGTATGGACTGGTTAGAGCGGTATGGTGCAGTGATGGATTGCCAGAAGAAGAGGGTGCACTTGCGGATACCTGGAGCAGCGGCGTTCTACTTCCAGGGTATCGTACCTCTTACTTCTCGCTTTTTAGTTTCTGCTTTGAGGGCAGGGAGGTTGCTTGCTTCTGGTTGTCAGGGTTTCCTAGTTTCTGCAGTGACTCTTGACCAGATTGCCTCGGGAGTGGGGGACATTCCTGTAGTGTGTGAGTTTCCGGATGTTTTTCCGGAAGAGTTGCCTGGTCTTCCACCAGAGAGAGAGATTGAGTTTACTGTAGAGTTGGTTCCTGGCACTTTACCTTTTGCGCAGGCACCGTACCGTATGGCACCAGCAGAGTTGAGGGAGTTGAAGAGGCAGCTTGAGGAGTTGTTGGAGAAGGGCTATATTCGTCCTAGCTTTTCTCCGTGGGGGTCACCTGTTTTGTTTGTCCGGAAGAAGGATGGTAGCCTGAGGTTGTGTATGATTATAGGAAGCTAAATCAAGTGACCATCAAGAATAGGTATCCTTTGCCTAGGATTGATGATCTCTTTGATCAGCTTCAGTCTGCTCGTGTCTTCTCGAAGATTGACTTGAGGTCGGGCTACTATCAGTTGCGGATTAGAGATTCGGACATTGAGAGGACTGCTTTTCGGACCAGATATGGACACTTTGAGTTTTTGGTGATGCCGTTTGGGCTCACCAATGCTCCAGCAGCCTTCATGGATCTGATGCACCGGGTGTTCCACCAGTTCTTGGACCGGTTTGTCGTAGTGTTTGTTGACGACATTCTGGTGTACTCCGCTTCGGAGGAGGAGCACGCCGAGCACCTGAGGATCGTGTTGCAGACTTTGCGAGAGCACCAGTTGTATGCCAAACTTAGTAAGTGTGAGTTTTGGCTACAACAGGTTCACTTTTTGGGGCACGTGATCTCAGGTGAGGGAGTTTCAGTAGATCCAGCGAAGGTTGAGGCAGTTTTGCAGTGGGAGAGTCCCAGATCTGTGTCTGAGATTCGTAGCTTTCTGGGTTTGGCAGGTTACTACCGCAGGTTTGTTCGAGATTTTTCTCAGGTTGCTGCACCCTTGACTCGGTTGACGAGAAAGGGAGTTCCGTTTGAGTGGTCGGAGCAGTGTGAGCAGAGCTTCATAGAGTTGAAGCGACTGCTTACGTCGGCGCCAGTTCTTGCCTTACCTTCAGGTGAGGAGGGTTTTGAGGTTTGCACAGATGCTTCAGGTGTTGGTTTGGGTGCGGTCTTGATGCAGCAAGGCCGAGTGGTGGCTTATGCGTCTCGCCAGCTTAAGCCCCACGAGGAGAGTTACCCGACCCACGACCTAGAGCTTGCAGCTGTGGTGTTTGCTTTGCGGATTTGGCGTCTTTACCTGTACGGAGTGAGTTTTGTAGTCCGTACCGACCACCAGAGTTTGAGATATGTGTTTTCTCAGAGGGATCTGAATATGAGGCAGCGTCGATGGATGGAATATCTGAAGGACTATGATTTCAGCATTGAGTATAAGCCTGGAAAGGCGAATGTAGTTGCAGATGCCTTGAGTAGGAAAGCACAGATGAGTCATCTGATGCTTAGAGAGTGGCAGTTGTGGCAGTCTGCGACAGAGGGATCTTTCAGAGTTTCATCCAGTCGTCGTCAGTGTGTGTTGGGCAGTTTGTTAGCAGCTCCCGCAGTTGTGAGACAGGTTGCTGAGGCTCAGCAGGCAGATCCCGAGTTGCACAGTGTGTTGCTTCTTCCAGAGGTTGAGCTTTGTGAGGACGGGACTGTTAGGTTCCGAGATAGACTCTATGTTCCTGTTGAGGAGTCTATCAGGAGAGTCGTTTTGCAGGAGGCACATGGTTCCAGGTACTCTATTCATCCAGGGGCGACCAAGATGTATCACAGGTTGAGACGTCAGTTTTGGTGGCCTGGGATGAAGAGAGACATAGCGGCTTTTGTTGCTAGGTGTTTGGTCTGTCAGCAGGTGAAGGCCGAACATCAGCGTCCAGGAGGACTTGTGCAGCCGTTAGAGATTCCGATGTGGAAGTGGGACCATGTGACGACTGACTTTGTTTGTGGTTTGCCGAGGACAGCTGGAGGTTTTGACAGCATTTGGGTTCTTGTGGACAGATTGACGAAGACTGCCAGATTCTTGCCTGTCAGGACTAGTTGGGGTGTGAGTAGGTTGGCCGCGTTGTACGTAGAGCGGATTGTTCCTTTGCATGGAGTGCCGATCTCTATTGTGTCAGACAGGGATCCTCGCTTCACTTCTGGGTTCTGGCGCAGTTTCCAGAGAGCTTTGGGACAGAGTTGGCTTTTAGTTCCGCCTACCACCCTCAGTCAGACGGTCAGTCAGAGCGGACTATCCAGACTTTGGAGGACATGCTTAGAGCTTGTTGCCTGGAGTGGCAGGGGTCGTGGACAGCTCACTTGCCGTTGGTCGAGTTCGCATATAATAATAGTTATCACTCCAGTATCGGTTTGGCACCATATGAGGCTTTGTACGGACGACCGTGTCGCACTCCTCTTGACTGGTTCGAGGTTGGCGAGCGAGTTGTCACGGGCCGGAGTTGGTTCAGCAGTCAGTTGAGGTAGTTCAGCTTTGAGACAGAGGCTTCAGTCAGCTCAGAGTCGGCAGAAGAGTTATGCAGATCAGCGCAGACGACCGCTCGAGTTTCAGGTAGGAGACCAGGTGTTTGTTCGTGTGTCTCCTATGAAGGGAGTGGTGAGGTTCGGTAAGCGTGGAAGTTGAGTCCTCGCTTTATTGGGCCTTTTACCATTATTGAGCGTGTCGGAGGTTTGGCGTACAGACTTGAGCTTCCGTCAGAGTTGGCAGCAGTGCACGACGTGTTCCACGTGTCGATGCTTCGGAGGTACCTTTCTGACGAGTCTCACGTTCTGCAGAGTGCAGAGTGGTCTGAGGTGACTCCAGTGTTGACTGTACCAGAGTTTCGTTGCACATTGAGGATCGCCGAGTTCAGAGGTTGAGGAACAAGGCAATCCCTTTAGTTCGTGTTGCGTGGCAGCGGCACTCGGTGGTGAGTCGACATGGGAGCGGGAGGACGAGATGCGCGAGCATTTTCCGTACCTCTTTGGTGAGTCTTCTTTCCTTGTGTTGTTTGAATTTTGAGGGCAAAATTCCTTAAGGGGGGAGGGCTGTAAGGTCTCGGGTCTTTAGTGGATCCTTATTGGGTCTGTAGTGGTTCTGTGTGGTCGACGACAAGACCATTGTCGTTGACTTGGGTTGACGGCCAGGGCTTGCCGTTGAGTCAGAGTCAGCGTCCAGCGATGTGGACGTCTGATGTTGAACTCAACGACATGTGATCTGGACGTTAGTCTGTAGGCGGTTCAGTTGGCGGCCAGAGATGTTGACGTCGACTAACCAGTCCTGTTGAAATAGGGCAGCCCGAGAGCAGAGCTTCTTCTTCTCCTTTCCTCTCCTTCCTTCCACCTTTGCCTTTCTTGATTCCTGCAGCTTCTGTTGAGTGATTTGAGCTCGTGGGAAGCCCCTGGATCGTGTGGCGTTGCTTGATCGGGCGGGAAACGCGTGGTTTTGGTGCGATTCGCGCGGAGTCTTCGGGGGAATCCGGCGCGATTAGTGGCTGTTTGGGGATTCTTAAGGCGTTCTGAGGTAGGGACTTAACCCCTATAACCTCCCCAGCAAACTAGCATGCCCAATTAAGTGAATTGGAATGCAATTTATGGTTTAGGGTTTGGGTTGTATCATGCCGGGATTTGGGATAAATTAGACAATCTAGGTGTTAGACTGTTTAGTTTAGATGTTCTGGTAGTGTAGATTGATGAGAGGAAGTGTTTCCCTCCATCAGTCGGAGTCTGGTTGAGTGGTTCTGCCCTTTGGGACTGATTCGGTTCAGTTCTGGGTATGGGGACTGAAGATATCAACGTCCACATCTGTTGACGTTGAGATCTTCAGGGTGATTTAAACGACAAGGTCGATTGCCGTTTATCATGATAAACGACATGGGGAGTGCCGTTTACCTCATATTGGCGGCAATCGATCAGGCCGTTAATCTCCTGTCCCAGCAGACTTAAGTTGTGTGTTTAGAGGCGATTGACATGTGATGTCCGCCCTAATAGCACATGTGGGCCAGGCTTAGAGTGTGACTCCGCCTGTGCATGAGAGTTGTTGTGACACGAGGTGTTTACTACTGTACGGGGTTTCAGACGTTGAGTGTGTTCCGTCTGTTGTACGCGCGTTGCGTTACCGTGTACCCGTTTCTGTTGTGTTACCTAGGCGTGGGTGCGACTCCGTCTAGACGACTAGCGTGTGGTTGTCCTCCGCTAGTGAGCCAGGACACCGAGTGCGACTCTGTCCTGTGCGTACTCCTTTTGGTGGTTTGAGCCGGTCTCCGTGGAGCCCCTTCTCTACCGCTAGGGTCAAGCGTAGGGAAAAACCGGTCGTGACCAGACGCGAGAGAGAGCGTCTGTAGTGTGCACACGTGGCTGGGGTTGAGAGCCTCTGTGGTGACGGGACGCCGAGCCACAGACCCTAGCTGAGTCCTACTTGCTGTGTGTGTGAGTGTGTGTTACTGAGCCGCGTGGTTTACAGTTTTGTGTTGTGGTGCGACGTGTACTTACTTTCAGTTTTTACTTTCCGCACTTTAGTTTAGTTCCGGTGGGGTTACTTTTCCCTACTGGGTCTCTTTTCTTGAGACTCACTCCCTTCCCTTTCAGGTGGGTCTTCGTCGACTCCCGTTCCAGGCGAGTCTAGCCACTCCGGTGTTGGTGCTCCCTAGCTGCAGTGAGTAGTACCTTTTTGTTGTACTTCTGTACTCTGTACTTTGCTCAGACTCTGAGGTTGTATATATTATGTTCATAGTGGAATTTTACTACTTTGCATGGTGTGTATCTTCTTACATATAGTCTCCTCGGACTTTCACTTCCTACCCTTCCGAGCTTGTCTCGTGGGTTAGCGGGTCAGAATTCGGTTACTAGTTGTTACTGGTAATGCGGATTTTGGGTCGTTACATGTCTTCTATGTCAAACCTCTGTACCATTCAGCCTCTGGGTTCCCTGTCTTTCTCCTCCTGGTTGGACGAGGCCTCTAGGGCTCTATAGTCAGCAATGGGGCCATGTGCCGAGAGAAATTTTGGCCATTCACCTCGTGCTGTGGCAGTTCTGCCTCGACTATCACTGTATTATATCCAGGTTCTGGGTAGGCCCCCTAATGAAGTCACCCAGAGTGTCCAGGTGAGTGGTTCACGTCGGCCTTAAGAGTGGATGTGCTGGATGACAAGGTTTGGATTTCTCCCTGTACCCTAAGCCCCATCAGCTTTCATGACAATGTCAGGGATGGTTTGACTATGCCCTGTAGCTCTGCCCTAGACCCTTGCCTTCTTCGTACACCCCAGCTTCATCATGATTTGCCACCCCTTGGTGCTCAGTGGCTCTTTTCTCTTGACTGCATGACTTGTGCCAGATTGGTCTCTCTCTTGGACTGGAACGTGGAGCTCCATGGTTAGTTGATATCTAGCACCGAGACTACGGGTTTGTTGGCTGGCCACATGGCTAGTAGGTGGGTATCATGGAGGCATCTACTGAGTGGGTAGTGGCTATGCTCTTGACTTTGATGATCCGTCCTTGAAAGGGAACTTCAGACATTGGTGTGCAGTGGACGGTACAGCCCCGAGCGCTTCCAACCACGACGCCCTAGAATAGATTTGAACATGGATCGATATCGAGGATTAGAAGTCCACCGTGACAGCGAGGGGTCCCAGTTCGGCCTACACAGTCACCATGCCATGGCAGGATCTTCTAGAGTTGTCATACGCGGCGATGGTGGTGGGTGCCGGCCTTAGCATCCCTTCTGATAGGTCCAGCAGGCTCTCAGAGTACTCAGTGGGCAGACATTTATGGATGCCCCCGTGTCGACCAGTGCTGCTCCTACTGCCACATGATTGATGACCAGGGTTATGCAGAGTGGGAGCCTCCTGGCTTCTGGGGGTGCTAATTCGCTTTCGGCAAAGGTAATTGTCGGCCCGCGGGTACCATGGCTAGGGCACTTGGTATTTGTCAGCTAGCATGTCCTCGTTTACTACCACCTTCTGCAAGAATTCCTCAAGGCTTCCTGGTGCTCCTTGGATTTCTTTATCAACTCCAAAATGGAGATCTTGGCTGGTACGTGATCCAGGTGCTTGAGGATGTCATAGTGGGTTCCTGGCAATGGCTCAATCAACCCCTCATCTTGTTTTTCTGCTGAGTTTGATGCTGCTGAGGCGGTTGCAGGACTGCTGGGGATTGTTTGGCTAGTGGAGGTGGTGGAGATAGGTGGGTACGGGCGGCGAAAGACTCGCCCGCTCCGCAGGGTGGTTGGATGGGTAGGTGGTTGTCTAGCGGAGGATAGTGTAGCGGTGGAGGGTTGGTCCGGCCCAGGTGGGGGTAGGATGATGGGTGAGGGAGTAGATATGATAGGGGGTAGAGGTACGGAGACAGGTGGAGCGAAAGGTAAGATGATGGGTGGACTGACGACTGGCGCGGGTGCTGAACCGACGGGCAGTATGACGGCGTTGGCCATAGAAACTAAAGGAGGGATTGACTGGGGAGCCGTATAGGCTGGTTGTATTGTTTAGGATTGAGGGAATATGGTTAATGGCCATCATCTACTGAACGTCTAGTTCCTCATCGTACGTCTAGTTCGTCTGAGGAGGAGGGTGGTGGACGATGGGGTTACCTGGGCAGGTTGCTGTGGTGGTGGGTTTGGAGCTGGTGGATGGTTTGGTAGGGGGTTGTGGACGATCCCGAGGTCCTGCAACGGACTATTGGTGTTGCTGCTACTGTTGTTGTTGAGGGGGTGGTTGGCGCTGTTGCCTCTGCTGCTGTTGTTGCCTCTGCCTTTCTTGATATCTCCGATCACTTGCCGGAGGGCTGTCCAATCTATCCTGTGCTGCTCATGCAAGTCATACACCATATCCTTCAATGTAAAGCACTGGTCGATGGTGTGACCAGGCTGCCGTGAAGACGCAGTACCGGGTTTGATCCACACTAGGGTTCAAGGTCTCTCATGAGGGAGCCTAATGGCATCTGTGGAGAGCAAGGCTAAGAATATGTCGGAGAGTGTCTCTGGCAATGGCGGTAGTGAGTGATTTCTTTTAGGACCCATGGGGCCCTTTGCTGAAGCCATCGGGGGTGGCACATGGTTGTATTGGCGCTGCTGTTGCCCCTGTGGTGGATGTGTAGGGTTCTGACCCTGGGAATTGTAAGGTTGGCATTTTGGCTCTGGCCGGTAGGGTTGAACGTGCTCACTTGCTCGTTCACATTGGACACCCTCAGTGACTAGCCCCTGAGGCTTTCTCTGGAACCGAGATTCTGGGGTTCGAACATAGAGTGGATGGGGGAGTCTTTGAGCTGGGTCTGGATGAACCGGGCCCGGCTGTAGAGTTGATGCATAGTGGTGATGTCATTCATCGCCAGGATGTTCCTATAAGCAGGTGTGGCGTTGGCAATGATGATTTTCACCTTCTCTCCCCTCTGGAAGATACCCCAGAACCCGAGTGGCCATCTACCTCCACCTATCGGTGTATGTGGCGAAATCCTCATCCAACTTCATTTTCTCGGCCATGAGATCCGTAAGAGAGTATTCTGGCCCAACCCTGTCTTGGAATTGTTCGAGGAACTTGGCCTTCACGATAGCGAAGTCCTCTGCGTCCTCAGGTAGCAGGGAGTAGAACCAATCTAAACCATGCCCGTTCAGCGACCGGCGGAAGAGATAGGCCATAAGGCAGCGATCATGCTGGTAGGAGGCGGACTCATTAATGAAGTCTTTGATATGATATAAGAGTTCCCTGAGTCGTTGTATTTACGGTACTTCGGTAGCTCAGATGGAGAGGGGACCCATAGGCCATTGAAATTTGGCATGTGCCATCGTGGTGCTGCCTAGGTCGACTTGCTTTCGGAGCTCTTGGAGCTCCTTCTTGATGGACGCCCACTCTCATCATGTCCGGTGCGGCGGATGGCTTGAGCGTACATGGAAGAGGCATGAGAGGTGGGCCTGGCGCGTGCTCAGGATGATGAGGGGAGTAACATGGCTGATATGGTGGAGACCGGGGCCTCGACTCACGGGGAAGGTAGTGCTCAGACTCAAATGGCGTGAATCGTATGGTCCGCGACCGGATGGGGGTGTGTCGGCTTGTCCCATGATAACATGGGGGCCGGAGGTAGCTGCCGCGGGCGTGACGCGCCCGCTCTGGGTGAGGGTGAGGAAGCGGCCTTTCCTTTGAGGGCCGTCATGAGGGTCTGGATCTGGGACTGATCAGTTGGGGAATTTAGCGCAAGAGCTGAGTGGCTTGATCATCCGACTGAGGAGGATGGGTGTTCTAAGACGGGCCGCCGTCGTCGCGACGGTGGCCCTCAGAGGTATGGACAGTAGCGACCCAAGGCCGGGTCAACTCGTCAAAGAGATTGTGAGGAAGGGAGTCCTCGTAGTCTTGGGAGGTGTGAGGGCAGGATCCTGATTCTCATCGTAGACCGGGTTCAGATATGACTCCATGTTTGACATGCGAACGCATAGAGACAGGGAAAGCCTTTCCAGACTTGAGAGAAACGGCCTAACCTAGATAGACTCTGGTTTCCTAAACACACAATCCTATGAAGACAAAAGGAAAGAGAAAACGTCTCACCCAAAGCAAGCAATTGGCAATGATGATGGTTTCTTTTAATTAATTCAAGTTTGTCTTTTAGTGATTTGACTTTTAGCAAGTTCTCTCCAACTAAGGAAGGGTTTCCTAAATGGGAGAAGGCTTCCAACTACGGGTATGACTAGGATTCTCTCAACCTTGCTAAATGAATTAGACTCGATCCTAGGTGGCGACGGGTACAACCAGCCCGACGACCGTGTGGGAATCCACAGTCAGCGGGGACTTACGGAGGCCCTCAAGTGAGTGCTCTAGTCGGACACAAGGAATATGTGGCCGAGAGAGCGAGCGTCGCTGAGGAGGAAACCTATACTATGAATATGAAAGATGTATGCAATCCTATGTGCACCGGAGTGCATGCAAAATTCTAACCTAGTACTAACAAAACAAGAATTAGGGCTAAATGCTCTCAGAGGCAGAAGGCGACGAGATAGTTGTCGCGACCAAGATCGCGACAATCAGCCCGTCGCTTTCCTTCTCGCGGGGACAGAAAGCAGTTAGGTCCTAATTATGCACGAAAAATCAAACAATCCTATAACATACAAGACTAATCAATCTCTCAGAGCATGGAATAGCATGATATGATGGACTATGGATGGAGTATGTAACAAATGACCCAAATTTGCAAGGAAACTCAAAGCCAGGGTACTGACCTGATTGCGACAGAATCCCCGTCGCCTCCTTTATCGCGGCGACAGCGGCGTCGCGTTTCCCCGTAGGCACAACCTCTTAAATAATCCAAGCAAGTGTACGGGCAGAGTACGTACCTGGTAGCGACGTTCCTGCTGTCGCCTTCCCTTATCGCGACGAACACAACGTCGCCTTCCTCACAGCAGGCTGAACACAGAAACAGACAAAGAAGATGCTGTGTACCGTCCTGATCGCGACGTGTCGTATGTCGCTATTCTTATTGCGACGCTACTGTTGTCGCCTTCTCACCCAGAACCGCAGAGCACCAACAACTCAAATAAAAGGAACTAAAAAAAAGAAAACTAAGAACACGACACACCCATCAGAGAATAAGAACGGCAGGGAAAAGATAGAGCAAGCGTGATGGGCACTAGAGGTCCCACCGTGATCGCCAAAAGGTGTAATCACAGGATTGTGCTCCCCAAAAAGAAATATGTGCGCATGCATATAAGAGTAAAGGATAGGGAAAAGTATCGTGATCACCACCAATGTAGTCGCCTTTTGATGTGTAGATGGAGGGCTGACTACCTTGGAAAGGAAAAGTGAAAAGGAGGCGTACCTGATAAAGCGACAGATGTGGCATCGCCTTGCTCTCATTGAACGCGACGTAGGCGTCGGCGCCTTCTTTATCGCGACAGTGGCCTGGTCGCCTTCCTCTTCTGTGGGGGGAGACTTGAGTTCTTTGTCTTCCTGCTCCTCAGCCGGCCGAGGGCAAGAGCCTCACCTTGCTCTGACCTTAGAACACCTGCCAAAGTGATTTAAACAAGAGAAACACCCATTAGAATTCGTGTGTATGAAATCTATTCAATGAAAAGCATGTGAACATGAACTAATATGGGGGGAACTCACAAGATTGGAGTTTTTAACCCCTGTGGGTGTTAAGTTTAGGTGTGTGTGTCATGATCTAATGTTATTCTATGAAGAAAACAAGACTATGCATGCATGAATTGAAAGAAATAAGGCAAAGAAGGGATGAGAAATTGTGTAGCCGATGGAGAAACACCCTGGAGGGCTCTCCTGAGTCGTCTGGGGGAGAAACACTCTTCTTGGAAGAGAAAGCTCTCTTGCTCAGCGAACTAATGAATCCGGCCTTGCACCAAAAGATGAGAGACGAGGTACTTATGGGTGATTATTCCCAACTTGAGTCTGAGAGGATAATGGGAAGGAGTCCGACTCTGGCTATGTATGGCTGCGCATGGGCAATTAGGACTTGGAAAGGGACATGTTAGGAAGATCTCTTCCAAATTTTAAGGATTTGGACGTGATTTGGACGTCCAAATGAAGCAATTACCATCTTTGGCATGTGTCCAAGTTGGCCTCGAAAGAGTTTCCTGTTTAAGGTCCTGAACGCGACGGCCTTTGTGTCACCTTCCTGAATGCGACGGCTCGATACGTCACCTTCCTCATAAGGAAGGTGATTTCAAGTCACTTTGAGATTTTTCAAGGATTTAAAATATGGATTTAAGATCGCGACATAGGGGCTATCGTTTTCTGGAACGCGACATAGGACTGGTCGCCTTCATGACTTTTCTGCATTTTGGCCATGCAATGTGTCCAATCTCCATGTGCAGCCTTCGGATTGAAACATCAGACTCCTAACTCAGAGAGCTATAGTGAGAGAGATTGATTTGACCGAGAAGGGTCCTCTAGGGCGATGAACGAATGGAATGATGTCATGATCGGAGAAAGCCAGCTTGACGATGATGAGCCAACGTGGGGCATCAATGATACGACAAGGGATTTTACTCGACTTATGGGTCAGAAATGGGTGTCTACAGTCGGGTCGTTACAGTTGGTATCAGAGCGGGGTCTACTGAGATTTGTGATGAGTTAATAACTATAGTTGTCCCAAAGAAAGGTACTAGTATGCTTCTGACACTGTCCGACTAGTGTTAGGCATGTGCTTTCAATTGTTTTGCAGGTGCGCGGATTCCCTGCAAGATTCGTGTGCGTGCTGCAGTGGGTTGCAGTTGTTGTTGTGTCGCCTGCGTGGCGAGTGAGGTCGCTCGGTGTGTTCGTGCCGTGGTGGCGCGGTTGGCGCTGGACTCGTTGGTAGTGGTCTTTCCCGTATGGAAGACGATTGCAGGCAAGTCCAAGTGCAGTGCTCCTGGTCATCGTCAGCGCATCTGGGTGTGTGTCCCGCTGTGGCTGAGAGAGCTTGCGTGTGTGTGGCCTTCACCGGTGCAGGGTTATTGCCTGTGGATCCATTCGAAGTGTCCTTGCCTTGTTGGCTGCCCCTCTATTGTTGGGGTGTGTGTTGTGTTGGTCTTATGTGTGACCTTATGTCTATGCGCTGTGCTCTACTTGGTCGGTGTTGTTGCTTGGGCTAAGTAGATGTTTTGTGTGTCGTGTTGCATCGCTGGTTGAGCGCTGCGACACTTGCCTGTGGTTGTTGTCGGCCTGGTGCCGGCTGGTTGTGAGCTCTGGTGAGGTGCTCCCGGAGTCTTTCTCTGTTGGTTCTGGCGGAAGTGAGGTTTCCCCAGAACTGTATTGTGCTCATTTCTGGTTGATGTTGCATTGCCCTCGAAGTTGAGGTGCATCGCTTGGTTGCCCTGTGTTCTGGTGAGGCTTCCTAGAACTGTTTATTGTTGTCTTGGTGAGAGTTTCTCCCAGCACTGTTCCGTGCTTGTTTCTGTTGTTGTTGTGCTACCTCAAGGTCTGAGGTGTGCTGTTGGTTTGGCTGGTGTGTTCTGGCGGGTTTTCCCAGAACGGTGCCTTGGTGGTTCTGGTGGAGGTTCTCCCAGGACCGGCTTGCCTTGCTTCTGCTTGCTGCAGTGTTCTCTCTGATGATCCGTGTTGTTTGGTCGTTGGGTTGTGCATTCTGGTGAAGGTTCTTCCCAGGATCGTCCTTTGTCGTTTCTGGCGGAGGTTCTTCCCAGGAGTGCTCTGTGTTCGTTTCGGGCCACCGTTGTGTTGCCCCTATGGTTCGAAGTGTGCCGTTTGGTTTGGCTGCGTTCTGGTGATGTTCTCCCAGGACGGCTCTTGGCACTTTTGGTGGAGGTTCTCTCCAAAGCTGCTTCGTGGTTTTTTGGTTGTCGCTGCTCTCTCTCTGTAGAGATGAGTTGTCGTTGTTGCCAGTTGGACTATCCGTGTTACAGTCTGCGTGGGTGTTGTCGGTCAAGGTATGGTGCCTTCGACCGTGTGTCCGGCCGTTGTGCTGGCCATGTTGCCTTACTATTCGTTTCCGAGTTTCTCGACTGCGCTTGTGGGACTTCGTGTGTCCCCATGGTCGGGTGGTTTGCTTCCTTCTCGCACCATGCGTGCTCTCCCAGATGGTGGTCTGGTGAGTGTAGTGAGTGTTTGGCTGGCTGTGCTTCTTGTGGAAGTGTCAGTCTTGCGTTGTGGATTTTTCTCTTGCGTGTGGAAGAGACTCGTTGTGTGTGTCTCCTTCCCCTGCTTTCTGTTGGTTGCTCGAGGCAGCGATGCTCCACTGTGGTGTTGTGTTGCCAGGGTGCGCATCGTTGTGACCTTCTGGTGGAGTCATCCTCCCTTGAGTTGTTTTTGGGTTGAGCTGGTTGCTCCCCTCGTATCGACGTTTCCTTGTGGCACCGTGGGTCGATGGACCTGTTCGTGTCGTTTGTCATTGTGATGGTTTCTTGCTGCCTGCCTGAACAATTTGGGGCATTGGGTCCCTGTTGGTTTAGTGCGAGGTAGTATCATTTTCTTGTTGGGTTGCTTGCGTGAGCATTGTTCCGTTGTGCATTTCTTGCTTGGCTTGCTCGTGCAAGTGTTATTTCGGTGTGTGCCTCAGCTTGTGCCGTGGAGGCTTTTCGTGTCATCGTTTTGGTGTTGGGCCTCTCTATCGGTCACGATAGAGGTGGTGCTTCTTGCTCTTGCGCGCCAGGGAGTCGCTGTGGTTTTCGCTCCACGTGCGGCAGAGTCGGTGCTCCGTATTTTGTGCGATTTTTGGAGCCGACGTGGTTGTTGCGCTCTCGAAGTTGTCGGCTTTCCGTGTGCTTCCCTTGTGGGTCTCTGGTGGAGAGTCCCCTTCGGTAGGCCCTGTGTCGTCTCGGGCCATTGGTGCTGTTGTATGTGCTGCACCTTGAGCGTTTTTCGATGCTTCATGTTTTTGTGCCTCAAGGGCTGGGGCCGGCGTGGCCTGTTGTGCCCTTTTCACGCTTGCAGTCCTTTACGTGTGGCTTTTGGCGGGTCTCTGGTGAAGAGTCCTTCCTGTTAGCCCGTGGTGTTGTTTCGGCCACTGGTGCACCTGTGTTGCACTTTGCTTAGTTTTGGTGCTTGTGGTAGCACCGTGTGCTCGTGCTCGAGTGTTTCGATTTTGTGCCGTCTGGAGCCTTGGTGCATTATGTTGTACCTTGGGTGGCTCCTGGTGCTTGTGATAGCACTGTGTGTTGTGCCGTGTGCCTGTTCGTAAGATTTATGTGTCGTTTCACGACTTCGCTCGGTGTTGGAGGCGTTAGGCTTTCCGCCTCTAGGACACGTGTGCTAGCCTGAGTCTTGTGGTTGTACCGTTGCCGCTGTGGGGTGGCTGCTTTGCCTTGTCTAGGTAGCCCTATCGGTGGTACGCCAGGCTTTGGTCGTAGCATGTGTCTTAGTTTTCCATCTCACTTTGGGAGCGAGTGTGTTCGGTTGTGGTACCCTACTTCGGTCTGGGTCCCTCCGAGGTCGACGTGTTGTTCTCGACCTCTGCAGTTGTTTTGGTTCCTGTGTGGTTGTTCATCTTTCTGGTGGTTGGCACGTTGGTACCCACGCTGAGCCCTGTGTGCGCGTGGCGGGTGTGCTGCCAATTCCTCGTTGGTTCTCTGTTGTGCGTGGTGTTGGTGAGTCTGGAAGCCGATGGCGGAGTCTCCTGTCAGTTCGTCTGGTGACAGTGAGGCTTATTGGCTTTCTAGTACTCAACCACATGGTTTGTCGACGTTGGGAGGTGTCTGGCTTTGGCTTAACCTCAGACATCTTTCGTGCTTCCGTCACGGTGTGCCACATTGTGGAGCGTGTAACTCCCAGTTTTTGTGGCTCTGCATGCGTTTGGTGTTCTTGTCGGACCATGAGGACGGTCTGGGTGAGACCTAGTGGTGACAGTGGATACTGTTTTCGCGTGTTGAGGTTTCTCCGCGTGCGTTTGCTATCCCTGTTGGACCACGAGGAAGGTCTGGGTGAGACCTAGTGGTGACAGTGGACGTCGTTCCGTGTTTGCGGATCCTCCGCGAGCGTGATGTGCTCTGGTTCTCGTCGCTCGCGTGGCTTCTTGGTTGGGCTGGTGACCGATGCTAGCTGCTGCTAGTAGCGCGAGGCTATTCCCCTGAGACTTGTGGTTGGTTCTCAAGCATTTCTCGTGTTGCTGCTGGTAATTGCATCCTTTGTCGGGCCTTGCTGGCGACAGTGTGGGTTGCCGATTGGTTGGCCCCAACAGTGGGGTCTGTTGGTGGCTGCAGCCGTGCAGTTTTCGACTGGCATTTTCTGCTGTTCGGGCCGGATTTGGCGTTGCTCAGAACCTGTGGGGTTGTCGTTCCGTTTGGGCGCCCCACGTGTGCCTGGAGTGAGCTGTTGGTTTTCGGCTTGGTGCTCCACCCGTGTTATGGAGCTCGTTGCGTGAGCCATTGGTTTTCCAGCTTCGTGTGCCCACGCACATTTGGTGGTGCAGTTGCTGCCACGAGGAAGTCGTGTTGAGACTTAGTGGCTTAATCGCATTGGTCTTACGTTTACTCCCTGTGCTTCGTTTTGTGCCTCGTGATCTTTTGGGCTTGCCGCAATTTCGAGGACAAAATTGTCTTAAGGGGGGTAGGATGTAAGACCCGGCTTCCCGGATTTCCATCCGGTGTCTTGGATGACTGGCCACTAATGCGTCCGGGGTGGGCGACGCATTAGTGTCGCGTCATGGGTGTCCGACGCGACAGTGATCCTCATTACGACGAGCGTGTGCGTCGCATTCTTGTCGCGCCCGGCTTTCCCGTCGCGTCTTGTTGTCGCGACCGCTCAATGGATCATGACTGCTTACTGTCGTTTCGGTCGTCTGACGCCTGTCAGGGTGACAGGTGTGTCAGTACGACCTATCGCGGCGTCCTTGGGGGACCCGATCTTGTCACGGTGCGTTGACCTGTCGCGTTACGATCCTTAACGCGATGCGCCGCCCCGTTGTGTCTTGGGTGCCGAAGGCTTAAGGCCTTAGTCGCGACCCCTTCCCCCTCTTTCCCTCTTTCCCCTCTCTTCCCTCCCTCCGGCGGCGCTCCACCTCCCCCTCTCCCCTTTGTGTGTTTCAGCGAGGAGGAGGGTCGTGCGTGGTGCCGTGGCATCGTGGACCTTGCGTGGAGCGAGGAGGAGGTGGCCAACCGACGTAAAGGGCCCTATTGGGGTTCGTTCTTCGTGAAAGGTAGGGATTGCTTGAACGCTTCTCGATCCGGGCAGATTGGGAGCTCTTCGTGCTTTCTAGCTAGTTTAGATAGCTTTCCCATGCTCCCCTCCCCCGTGTGATGTTGTTTGTAGGTTGTGGGCGCCCCGGGATAGAGCATCCCGTGGTCTGCCTCTCGACTGATGTCGCGACCGCAGTGCGCGTCGCGACATCAGTAGAGGCGTCGGCCCAGTCGGGCGTGACATTATCGTGATACATTTGGCGGTCGCGATAAGGGTCGCTGTCGCGGCGTGTTTCCTTGTCACGATAGGGTTTGTTGTCGCGATGATGTGCCCTGTCACGATATGGCTGGTGTCGCGGTGCCCTTCCCCGTCGCGATGGTATCGCGACGGCCTAGGGGGGCGCGACATTACCTTTATTACATCGGATGTTTCCGTGGCCCCAGTTTGTGTGTCGGCGTGTGCCCCAGGGCAGGCTCTGCCCTTAGGACCTTCTGGTAGGGAACGCTGCAGGTTACCTAGCTGCGTTCAGTGACCGAAGATGACACCTTCTTGGTTGTGTCCTGGCAGCAGCGCCAGGAGGGTCGTGTCTGCCTAATAATCGATTAACCGGCAGTCAATCGATTATTAGTAGATCGACGGGTTTTTCGTACTGTCCGGTGGTGTTCTGAGGTTCTAGCCGTTCGTGCATGCCTTGGTTGGCCGATGGCCCTTTTGAGGGTCCGTGCATGCCTCTCGCTTGCTGGGCTTGTCGTGGGTAACAAGCCAACAGTTCGACGTGGTTTTGTTGTGCTTGCCCCGCCTATTCGCCCGGTGCTTGGCACTTGAGGGCTTGTCCCATTCAGAGGTTGTCTCCATTGCCTAGGACCCCCGTCCTCGGGAGTCTGTTGAGGGAGTACTCCGGGCTACGAGCGTGCTCAAGTTGGCAGCCGACTTGGCAGACTCTAGAGCAGAGGGGAAAATGAGGTTTGGACAGCAACGCTGAGTCATTTTAGGGCTCTCTTGTCTGGGGCGGGATGCCGAGGTTGTTGAGGCGGTTTTCTTCCCAACGCGGCCCAGATAGTCCTTTGTCTCACTGCCTCTCTCTGCATTAGTTCCGGAGCCACGTAGTGGTGCTATCCATGGGGCCACAGCTTGGCCAGGCTGCGGTGTTGCGTGCGTTTGTGTGTTTCTGTGGCGGCTCTGTCTCGCTCTTCCGTGGAGGGGAGGCAGGAGCTAGACTAGCGAGCAGAGGGCGTGGATGGCATGTCCCCCTCTTGGCTGCTAGCGGCAGTGGCTTTGTTGTTGTTGTTGTGACGACGTTTCCTCACGATGTTTTCAAGTGTTATCCATTTCCCTAGCTTGCACGGCGGTTATAGCCCGGCCGTGTCTAGTTTTCGTGGGCGTCGTTGGTCTGGCCTTGTGCGGACTCGTACTTCTGGTGGTTTCCGATCGGTGTCCTCTCGGTTCCGTAGTCCTGTTCTTGGGTGCCAGTCTGTGGTGGCACCAGCGTGTGTGGCTTCCCGACCTCGTGGTGTGTCCGGGGTCCGGGGTGGTTCTGCTTGTAGGCCCTCAACCTTGTGGAGGTCTGAGGTGGCCGTGCTTGTGGTGAGACGTCATTCTCGCCTAGTTGTTATGTGGTCTCGGCGAGTGTGCCGAGGGTTGCTTCCACTTTATGCCTGACTCCGTTGGTTTCTGCGGGACTCGTGTGTGTGTCACGACCTTGGTTGGTGGTCGTGGTGTTGTACTGTTCTATTCCGCTGCTTTATAGTACTCTGCTGCAGGTGTTTCTCGCTTTATAGCTTTCTAGGTAGTTTCCTATTTTCGGAGTTCATGCTGCTCTAGCCGGTGAGGGACTGGTAATCCCTACTGGGCCTTGTTCGCGAGGCTCACCCCCCCACTTCCTTCAGTTAGGGGCTCGTCGTCGCCGGAGCTCGGTGTTGGACGGGTTGTAGAGGCGGCTGTGGCGCCGTGTGTTGTCAGCAGCAGTGAGAGCGAGTGTTGTGAGCTCTTGTACCTAAGTGAGTAGAGTGTTGTGCTTTGCAAGTCCTCGGGTATGGCCCTTAGGACTGCACCTTTCTTCTTGTACCTGTGCTTTTGCTTGGGACATGTTGTACAGACTTTTGTATTTGTATAGATTGTTATAGTTATTTAAATTCAGTACATATCTCACTAGACTATTTCTTCTAACCCTTCTGGATCTTCGGATCCGTGGGTGGCGACGGGAGCTTCAGGGTCCCTGGCGAGGGTCCGGGAGGTCGGGTCGTTACAGTTTCAGTTGTCCCTATTATTCTATTTGATTCCTTCATATAGAGTAGTGTGTAGAGGTGTGATTAAGCCCCTCTTTGAAGTGTTAATCATGTATAAGTTCATAGGAACATATAGGAGAGCCTTTAGAGGTATGTATCTCCATTTCCAGAAGTTGTCTTGCGGCTGTCGAGAGATAGAACGCATCTGTCGACATGCCTTAAGTTTCCAGAACCCAGAGTTCTGGAAAGTAGTAGCTGTCGACAGATAGCTCTTAGCTGTCGACAGATGGTTGTCGACAGATAGCTTTTAGCTGTCGACAGATACTGTCCAGGCTCCAAAATCTGTTCTGTGAAGGGTTGCGGAATTCCCTATATGGTAATCTAGAAGGGGGGTTGAATAGATTACTGCCGATTAAAAATGTTTATCACCTTCTTTCTTTAAAACACAGATTATCAAAACAATATTAAACTCTAAGCTATGTGTGGATGTGTGTGACTTGATGACAGATAGATAGCAAACTACAATATGTGTGTATAGACGCTGTGCCTACCAAACATCTAGCGTAAAAGCGTTCAAACCACGAGACACGTAGATTTACGTGGTTCGGAGTACACAACTCGTGTATCCTACATCCACGGGCCACACACACGCAGAACAATCTGCTTATGAGCTAGTTTGACAACTACAACTCACACACACTCGTGTTATCTGATGTGCAACCACGATCAGATCAACACCCACACACGTGTATCAAGCACAAGGACTGCTTGAAACACAACACACACACAAATATGAAAAAGTAGAAACAAAGAAGAGTTTGAGAGTTGAAGAACAAATCCAAATTTGTAAACTCTTCTGGTAAACGTCTGGCTGGACTTCAAGCTTCGTCTTGATGATCACAAGGTGATGGAGACACTTCAATCCATGACGTTCAGGCTTCACCTCCACTGGGAAGACTTCTCTTCTTTGTTCTGGGCGGTAGGTTGAAGCAGAGCAGCAGAGCAAGACTTCTCTTGAGAACTCTTTAGGGTTCTTGCTTGGAGGCTGCTTGTGTACGTGATTAACTTCAGAAAGTTGCTTATATAGTGGTGTTTACATATGGAGAGACGTGGTAGTAGGAAACACCAAGTTTAGTAACTTTGAAACTTCCATTTCTGAAGATTTGTACGTCTGTCGACAGGTCATACACCTGCTGTCGACAAGAACTTGTTCTTTCAGAACACTGGCTTCTGACTATATGCATATGTCGACAGGAGGCTTGTTGCTGTCGACAGGGCTTGTTTTCCAGAACGTGATTTTCTGATTGTATGCTTCTGTCGATAGGAGGCTTTGTTGCTGTCGACAGGGCTTGTTTTCCATAACATGTATGTTGCTGACTATTGGTATCTGTCAACAGGGTCTTGATGGCTGTCGACAGGTACACTGTCTTTTGATTTTTCTTGATCTTTCATACTTGTTGTTGGCACATGTCTTGCATAGTATATCTCCTACATTAGTAAACATAGTTAGTGAGATATTATGAACATATATAATCAAGCATTGTACCAAGTTATTATGACAAGTCATTTGTATGAAGATCTCATGCATTAAACTCAATTCACATTGTTCACATTTGTTTACATTGTTCATCATCAAAAACGTTGTATTTATTATTTAGAATGTGAACCCAACATTCTCCCCTTTTTGATGATCACAAAATTAATCAATTAAGTAAGTGCACAATTGAGTTTTCTCCCCCTTTTGACAACATCCAAAAGCACAGACCAGAGACACATGTATTATGCACAGATAAAGATTTGCATTGATTTTCCATAAGGCATACACAGTACATGAGGTGCTAATAGGAGAAATTCATGTAAAGGAAAGACATGGCATGATGACCATTTGAAAGCAACATTACATAAAATAGAATAGGATTCAAATGAAAATAGGATAACAGGACTGGAGTCAATCCTAGACACATAAACTAGCTAAGCATCTTCATCAGCTGGCTGTGTAGGAGCCCGACGTTCGTCACGACGCTCATAATAATGGTGTCCAACGCGAATCCAGTTCTGCAATGCTAGAGTCCATTGTGTCCATTCTTGCATTGAGCCTATCAAACCATGTTGTCATCTGAAGTTGTAACTGAGCAAGTAGTTGACGGATGGAAGGCTCAGCAGCATCAGCAGTAGCATCTCCCAGAGCATCTAGTGGCTCAGACTGGGAGTCTTCTTCATTTTCAGCATTTTCTTCATCTTCATCTTCCTCGTCAGCACCATCATCCTCAGCAGCAGCTGCTCCTTTGTCCTTGAGGTCTCGTGTGACAAGGCCATCTACCAACTTGTAGCCCATCCTCTGAGCAGCCGTGAGGTCATAGGAGCTACGGGATTTGAGATCCGTCATCACATCCTTTGGGATTTGAATGCCAATGAATAGGAAGAGAGAAGTGAGTTGGCATGCATAGGGCATAGATCTCTTTGCACTGCGAACGCATAGGCGAAGAATAGAGACCATGAGGAGAGGGAGGTTGATGGGTTCAGCTAGTAGGAATTGATGAAGCAGAGACTTGTGAAGGGAGGTCACAAGTTCTCGGCTACCATCCTTGGGAACTATGAGGGTGGTGAAGATGTGATGGATGAGACGATGAAGTGGAGGGAATGAGTTGGCATTAAGTTGCTTACGATCAGTAGGATCGTAAGGCTGCAGAGTAATGAGAGTGTGGTACTCTTCGGGTGTTGGATGATGGGACTTGATGTCTATCCCGGTGTTGGGGATTTGCAAGGCTGTGGATACGAGGTTTGGAGTTATTAGGATGGGAGTCTGTTTCACCTTTGAGTATAACTCACCGCTGCTGGACAATCGGAGGTTATTGTAGAATTTGGTCACGGCAGTTGGGGAGTACCGCTTGTGATCGTAGCAAAAGGGAGCCCAACCCTGGACATCAAAGAGAGGCTGGAGTTCGGGAAACATATCCTCCAACGAGATGAAGTCAATGTAGCGGGGCCGCACGAGCTTCGTGAAGGTTCCATGGACATCGAGAAGCCTAAGAGTAGGCGGGCTGATGAGCTCCTGCAAACGATCTTCCCGATGCTTCGTTTGACGCTCGACGTGTGCCCTGGAGCCCTGACCGGCTTCGGGAGACCGAGGACGACGACGGGATGCCATCTTCTTGGCCGATGGAGCCATCAGAGGTTTTAGCTCGATGTGGATGGTGACTAGAGAGAGGAGGAGACAGAGAGAAGAAGAGTGGGCAGAAGATGCAAGGATCTCTTCTGGTGCCCTGGAGAAAGGTGTTTTTTTGGAGAGAAGGAGGGAAGGAGGTGTTTTGGAAGTGTGAAAGGGTGGAAGGGGTGTGGAACCTTTATAGAAAGGTGTGTGAGAATTTAAAAGGTCAGGTCCCACAAAATCCTCCGTAGACGGGCCCCCGTTTGGCTTCAAAACAAAAAAATTTCCGCCGACTGTCGCTAGGAGCCCTGGTGCCTGTCGATAGGGACAAACAAAAAAATAGTTTTTGTTGTTTTGGCATTTTCTGATTGGAACTTTGGGAGCAGTGGTTCCTAAGTTTTTATTTAAGGGTGTAAAGAGTGTGAACACATATTTTTAACCAACCATATACAAAGATATAAAAAACCAATCATTTTCATTAATGGTTTTAACATAATACCCAAGGAATTTTAAGTTAGAGCATTAAGAAAACACTACTAAATGAAGAACAATGCACTCTCACCCTTTGTTGTATAAATGCAGTGTAAGACAACACAATCCCCATTTTGTTGATAGGCAATGATGCATGAAATGAATATCTATATGTCAAGACAATAATAATAAACAATGACTCTGGGATTATGACTCAGTGGAGGCTTCACACTATTTCATTTTTCTTTATTTGCAATTCAGAAAGGCAATGGGAAAAAGTGGTACTTAAGAGGACTTCACACCTTTTGACGTGAGGATAGACATTACAAGTGCCCATACCCCCAGTTACTCAGTGGAAGTGTCTAGCATACCGTTGTACAGAGTTGATGAGTGAGCCTTTTGACGTGAGGGCAGACATTTGTGATGCCCATCACCCCGGTTACTCAGCAAAACACAGCATTGCTCTATATTTATCCCAATTTGAAGTTGATTTTTATTTTTCTTATGTGAATGCTATTTTTCAGAAATAGGTAGCTGTTCTCCAAGTATTGCTTTAAAATATCAAGATCAAGTAGTTTATATAATTAGCTATCAATATTAGACATACAGTTCCATAACGAAAGACTGATCAAGTAATTGAGAACTATGTTTGCCTACAAAGAAATTATTTAGAGGAGTGAGGTGTATGTCCTTGAGAGTTGTGAAATGTTTCCAAAATGATAGAACCAACCCAAACATGAGTAGTATGTGAAAATCATAGTGGTATAAAGAATAGCTTAAATATCATTTGTACATGGTGTGGTCAAACATGCATTAACACCTTATAGACACCTTATTTCTTAAACATGAAGTTGCTCACTGAATGTGTGTAGAAATGGGCTTGAAGTTCCAACTTTCAGTGTGTCTGTCGACAGGGAGAAATGGCATGTCGACAGGATCACACAGACATGAAGGATCGATAAAAGATGTGGACAAGATCTAGAAGGGGGGGTTGAATAGATCTATGCCAACTAATGCGGAAGCTAAAACCAATTTTGAATGTCTTTTGAATCAGAGTTAGATTGAAAGCAAATTTCATAGATCTGAAGAGAATTAAATGAGTAAGCAATAGGAGTGAGTAAACAAGTTGATTAGATAGATTCAAACGATCCTATGCATTCATCTAACTAGGAGAAAATTCAAACCACAAATAGACCAATGCACAGAGATTTTTAGGTGGTTCAGAAATCACACCATGTGACTCCTACATCCACCCCTCACACACAGTGAGGATCCACTAAAAACCTGGGTTACACAACCCACACTGGAGCCTGACAACTCCACAAATGAGTTAGACAACTCACACACTACCTAGAGCAAGACTACTCTAGACTCTGAGCAAGATTGCTCAACAACCCAACTTGAGTGCGACGACTCAAAAACCTGAGCACACAGGCTCACAACCACTTGCTAAAAGAAAAACAACAAGATCCAGATCCTCTAGCAATGATCTGATCTATTAAGGTCATTCAAGAAAGTGGTGCAACAGATTATGCACAATTTCTAGAATAGCCAAGAAGAAACAAGAAAGATTTAAGACTCGAGGTTGACAATTCTTGTTCTTCAAGAAAACTCCCTTGTAGAGGCCGAATTGGAAGCATCTTGATCACTTGAAGTCCCTTGGTCGATGCTCTGCAACTTTAATGGTGGGATCTTCCTTGAGAGCTTCGCAAATGCTGGCTTCTACTTGATCTGCTCCTTTGAAGTTGATCCTAGTGCTTCATGTTGATCAAACTTCGATCATTGTGCTTGGAGAAGGGTGAATTGAGGTGTGGAAGCACAAGAGGGAGCGAAACAGGGAGGAGAGACTCTCTAGCTGCCACAAGCAATTTTTGGAGGCTCTTAGAAGGTTCTCTTGGGATGAGTGCCCTTAAGGAGGGTATTTATACCCTAAATATCCGAAAGATACCCTTGGGGTACGTGGGCACATGATCCATGTTGATCTGACATCTCCCTAGGGTGCCACGTGTCCAGGAGGAATCTTAAGTCACAGAGATTCCGGAGTGTGTCGACCTACCCAAGAGGTGTGTCGACACACTGTCCCAGACTTGCAAAACCGTTCCCTGGAAGAGGTCTCTAGTGTCGACCTGAGATGAGGTGTGTCGACCTGCTGTCCCAGACAGCAAAACTGGCCTTCTGGGAAGGCTATCTAGTGTCGACACTGCCTGATTTGGTGTCGACCTGAGATGGCAATCTGTTCAATATTCTCTGGAATCTGTCGCTAGTGTCGACCTGCTCTGGACTCGTGTCGACCTGAGATGGACTTTTCTTCACATTTCTGCCTTTGTTCTGAACCATTGTGTCGACACCAGGATGGTTGTGTCGACACTACCTTTGCAGAAATATTTATTCCTGAGAAAATAAACGCATAAATCATTAGATAAAATATTATCATGAATATCAATGATAAAGGTTTTGGAAACATGCTTTTGAATATTGTAATTTCAGGTGATGTATTTTACATGTTCCAATGGTTATGCATTAAATCACAGCTTGTCATCATAAATATGAGGGGAAATGATTTGTTTTTCACACTCAACCCAACAAGACAGAAGATCAAGGGTTCTGAGAGGCAAAGATTGTACATATCTGTCGACAGAGGAAAGTGGACCTGTCGACAGATGTACACAGTGTACAGAAAGAGTGTTCTGTCTGGCCTGATCTGTCGACAGGGTGCTTGTAGGCTGTCGACAGATGCCTGTTCAGAGGCAGTTTAAGAATAGAATGAAAGAAAGAATTGATCAAAGGTTGTGAGGGAATTGAGATAGAAAAAATTTGAGTGATTTCCTTCACATTAGCATTCATCTAACCTTAACTTGCTCCCCCATAATGTGTGCTATTTGTACAAAGATACTCAAGTTCATGAAGACAAATTTGCACATATAGACCAATCAAATAAGCACACCAAGCATGTAGTAAGAGACCATCAAGTGTTTTCAGATTTTCAAAGAGAATTTTGAATGGAGCATAATTGTAAAGAAACTAAATCCATATGTAGAGTACATGCCCCTTTCATGCCACATAACTATGGATACTTGGCGGAGAATATTTTCTCACGCATAATGAGAGTTTCCAAACAAGCATAATTTGTTCTTCCACACATCACCATTTGATATACCTCATAGTTAGGGCACACAAGGGACATATGCTTAACATTTGTGTTAAGTTTCATTGCAATTTGCACAAACCCAATTCTCTTCTCAATGTGGTGAATCTATCTTCTGCCAGAGGTTTGGTAAAGATGTCAGCCATTGTTTTCAGTGGGTATGAAGCTAATTTCCAAGGTTTTATTGGCTACCTCATCTCTCAAGAAATGATGACGAATCTCTATGTGTTTGTCCTAGAGTGTTGAATGAGATTCTTTGATAGATTGATTACACTAGTGTTGTCACATAGGATAGGTGTGCATCCAATATCATGTTATAGTCATACAGTTGACTTTATCCACAACACTTGTGTCGCACAACTCCCTGCAGCAACATATTTGCCTCTGCAGTGGAGAGTGCAACTGAGTGTTGCTTCTTGGATGCCCACGAAACCATGCAACCACCAAGCAATTGGCAATAGCCACTAGTGCTTTTCCTGTCAATTTTACATCCAGCGTAGTCTGCATCAGAATAAGAAATCAACTCAAAACTACTACCTGCTGGATACCAAAGGCCCAAGTCATACGTACCTGAGAGATATCTGAAAATTCTCTTGACTGCAATTAAATGGCTTTCCTTTGGACTAGATTGGTATCTAGCACAAAGAAAAACACTGAATTGTATGTCCGGTCTACTTGCAGTAAGATAAAGGAGTGAGCCAATCATACCTCGGAATTGTTTGGCATCTACCGATTTACCTTTCTCATCACTTTCTAGCTTAATGCTTGTGCTCATTGGTGTTGAGGCAGGCTTAGCTTGTTCGAACTGAAATCTTTTGAGCAGTTCTTTTACATATTTCTCTTGGTTGATGAAGAATCCGTCTTCTAACTGCTTAACCTGCAAACCAAGAAAAAATTGAAGCTCCCCCATTAAGCTCATCTCAAATTCACTGTGCATGTGTTGTGAGAATTCTTCACACAGTGAAGGGTTAGTGGAACCAAATATAATGTCATCCACATAAACTTGAACAACTATGATATGATTGCGGACTTTCTTTGTAAAGAGTGTTTGGTCCACCTTACCTCTTGAGTAGTTTTTGCTTACCAGAAATGTGCTTAGCCTGTCGTACCAAGCTCGGGGTGCTTGTTTCAAACCATAAAGAGCTTTGTGCAATTTAAATACATGGTTTGGTTTATGATGATCCTCAAAGCCAGGTGGTTGAGAGACATAGACTTCCTCTTTTATGTAGCCATTCAAGAAAGCAGTTTTGACATCCATTTGAAACAATTTAAACTTGTGTGAGCATGCATATGCTAACAAGATTCTAACTGCTTCTAGCCTAGCTACAGGTGCAAAGGATTCTTCAAAGTCCACACCAAACTCCTGATTATATCCCTTTGCAACCAATCTAGCCTTGTTTCTCACCACTTTACCCTATTCATTGAGTTTGTTCCTAAAAACCCATCTTGTCCCAATTACAGAAATTTCCAGGGGTTCTAGGAACTAAACTCAGACATTATTTCGTTGAAATTACCCAAGATCCTCATGCATAGCATCAATCCATGAGTTTTCTTTTAATGCTTCTTCAACATTTTTAGGTTCCACTTGAGATACAAAAGCTAAATGAACATGTTCAACTATTTGATTAACCTGAGACCTAGTTTGAACTGAGTCATTTATGTCACCTATGACATTCTCAAGTGGATGAGCTTTAGAATACCTCACATTAGTGACTGTTGAAGGTCCGGGTTGATCTTGCATTTGAGGAAGTTGTTCTGGAGGAGGGGTGGCTGGAGGACTTTCAGCTTGAGGTTGATCTTGTTGTTGTGGATCTTGTGCAGGTACTTCTTCATTTCTGAACAGATGTCCGTCATCTTCATCATCGTACCTGCGAAGATATCCACTTTTAGTTTTGAGAGTTGTTTTAGAGATTGCATTTGGTTTTCTTTGTAGTTCTCCAAGTGTTGTATCTTCAGTTTCATCTGCAAACTTGTAAAGATTAGAACTGTTAGGCTTGGTTTGAGATTCATCAAATACAACATGTGGAGTTTCTTCCACTTTTCTAGTTTTCAGATTAAACACCCTATAGGCTCTAGAGTGTTCTGAGTATCCAAGAAAAATACCTTGATCGCTTTGGCTTCAAACTTGTCCAAATCATTTTTATCATTGTTATGTATGAACACTTTTGAACCAAAAACTTTGAAATACCTAATGGTGGGTTTCTTACCTTTCAAAAGTTCGTAAGGAGTTTTCTTGAATACCGATCTTACCATGGCTCTGTTAAGAATGTAGCATGATGTGTTTACCGCTTCTGCCCAAAAGGTTCTTGCAAGTTGATTCTTGACCAGAAGCGTGCGATCCATCTCCACCAAGGTTCTGTTCTTCCTCTCCACAACCCCACTTTGTTCTGGAGTTCTTGGGGAGGAAAACAAGTGTTCTATACCTTGGTTCCTGCAAAAATCAGTGAAGGAGTTGTTGTCAAATTCTCCCCCGTGATCAGTGCGGATGGAGCATATTTTGTTTACATTTCCATGCTCAACTTTATTGAAAAATTCTTCAAAAACATTCAGTGCTTCATTCTTGTGAGCCAGAAATTTCACCCAAGTGAACCTAGAGAAATTATCTACAATGACAAAACCATAACGCTTGCCATTGAGACTTTGTGTTCTCGTAGGTCCAAATAGGTCCATGTGCAACAGTTCATAAGCTTTAGAAGTACTCACCGGTGCTTTTGATTTGAAGGATTTCCGGGTTTGTTTTCCCTGTGCACATGCATCACAAAAATTTTTATTTTTATTGAATGGAATTTCAGGAAGTCCACCTACCAGTTTGAGCCTCATGATCTTATGTAACACATTATAACTAGCATGACCAAGCCTACGATGCCACAATGTAAGCTCGTCCTGTTTGTTTGCTACAAGACACAAATCATTATTTTCTGGATCATCTAAATCAACCATGTAGATGTTGTTTATTCTTTTTCCAGAAAATTTCAAACTTCCTATTTTCTTATCAAGAATTTGACATGAATTGGATTCAAAGATAATTTTATGACCCTTATCACACAATTGACTTATGCTAAGCAAGTTGTGATGAAGGCCATCAACAAGTAAAACATTGTCTATGGAGTTAGAGGCAAACTTACCAACCTTACCTGAGCCGATGATCTGGCCTTTGTTGTTACCTCCAAAAATCACTTGGCCTCCGTCTTTTTCCACGAGCAAACAGAATTTTCCTTTGTCGCCCGTCGTATGTCTCGAGCAACCACTGTCCAAGTACCATTTGTTTTGATTGTGGGCTGCTAGGCATTCCTGCACATGTGGATCAGACAAGAGGTTTTGGTACCCAAATTACTTTGGGTCCCGTTGTATCATTCATGCCAAATAACAAGTGCTTAGGAATCCAAACTTGTTTGATTTTCATTTGGTTTGGGCTATTCTAGCATTGTTTTTCATTGTGCCCAACCTTTTTACATATTTTGCATGATGATGATTTTTGAACAACAGTGGGCTTTACCTTTTTAGGAGCATGCATAGGCATTTTACCCTTTTGTTGCCTTGTTAGTTTAGCTTTAGTAGATTGTTGTTTGTCCTGTCTTGGGCTTGTTGTAAATTCCTTAGATTGACTAGGAACAAACTTGATCATTTTAGGTTCTTGTTTCTTACCCTTTGAAGGATTTTTCTTATTCTTTAAAGGGGTTTGTTTACTTGAACTTGGGCTGGAATCAATGAAATCTGTTAACAGATTTGTGCCAATTTCCTTTGGCCTTGCTTTTTGAAACCCAATCCTATGTCTTGCAACAAAAACATTTGAACCTAAAATTGCATCCAGATTTTGTTTACTTTTGACAAAACTAGATAAATCTTTAGACTTACCTTTTATGTCTTTTTCAGCTTTTTCTAATTTCTCCTTTAGCTTTTCATGCTCACTTTGAAGATTTTCAAGAGAGTTCATTAGATCATCTCTTTCCTTTTGAACTTCTTGAAGTTTAAGTTTCATGCTATCCATTTCTTCACTGTGTGTTTGTTCATCAAGCTTCATCATTTCAATCACCTTATTCAAGGATTCAATTTCTTCATTATTGCTAGTTTCATAAACAAGGGAAGTGATTTTCTTCTTGAGTGTTTTCAGACTTAAATTCACAGAACTTTTCAAATAAGACAGTATAAGCTTCTTCACATTCATCAACTGAATAGCTTTCAAAGGAAGAATTTACCTCATTTGAGTCATCACTTCTTGCCATGAGACAGTGGACTTCGTCATCTCCGGAGGTAGCTTGACCGTTCTCGTCTTCATCTTCATAACTCCAAGTGGCCACCATTGCCTTGGCCTTCTTGAAAGTGAATTTGTCCTTCTTCAGCTTCTTTTTGAGCTCGGGGCACTCTCCTCTCATGTGCCCTTGCTTCTTGCACTCATAACAGACAATCTCAGACTTTTTGTTAGTATCAAATTTATTAGCAAAGTCTTTCTTTTGGAAAGGTTTAGATTTACTTGTACCTCTCCTCTTGTATTTCAGGAATTTTTTGAATTGTCTAGTAAGCATAGCCATTTCGTCATTTTCACTCTCACTAGACGATTCAGTCACATCACTTTCCTGAATTATCTCCTTTTTGGAAGCAGAAGAACTCTTCCTGGAAGCCTTCAAAGCAAGTGACTTCCTAGGATTTTCTTCGGTTTCCTTTCTTTTGACATTCAGTTCATAAGTCATCAGAGAACCAATCAATTCATCTACTTTCATTTTTGAGAGGTCTTTGGAATCCTCAATGACAGTGGCTTTGGTGTTCCATGAGGATGGAAGAGACCGAAGTATCTTCCTCACAAAGTCACTCTCTGAGTATTCCTTTTTAAGACCTTTCAATCCATTTATAATTATCATGAATCTAGAAAACATGTCAGAGATGGTTTCATCATTATTCATTTTGAACATTTCATATTCTGAAACCAACATGCTTACCTTTGATTCTCTTACCTCAGACGTACCTTCATAGATCAGCTCAAGCTTGTCCCACATCTCCTTTGCTGAGGTGCATGTGGAGACTCTTGAGTACTCCTTTGGGTGGACTACGCACTGCATCATGTTGAGGGTGCTCCAGTTGAGTGTCCCTTGGCGATCTGGTCCTTAGTTCAGGTATCCTCGTCCTGAGGCAATTCGTATGCTCCTTTTCTAACTATTTTCCATAGTTCAAATTTTGCGCTCGTAGAAACACCTGCATCTGATTTTTCCAATACGGATAGTCAATGCCATCAATGAAGGGTGGCCTGGTCACTGAGTGTCCCTCGGCCATATACCCCTTGTTAGACTCCATTAGACTGTGAATCTCCTGATCGTAAGATCAAATAAGTAAACAGTAAGTCGGAGAAACTCGGCTCTGATACCAATTGAAGGGTTGCGGAATTCCCTATATGGTAATCTAGAAGGGGGGTTGAATAGATTACTGCCGATTAAAAATGTTTATCACCTTCTTTTCTTTAAACACAGATTATCAAAACAATATTAAACTCTAAGCTATGTGTGGATGTGTGTGACTTGATGACAGATAGATAGCAAACTACAATACGTGTGTATAGACGCCGTGCCTACCAAACATCTAGCGTAAAAGCGTTCAAACCACAAGACACGCAGATTTACGTGGTTCGGAGTACACAACTCGTGTATCCTACATCCACGGGCCACACACACACGCAGAACAATCTGCTTATGAGCTAGTTTGACAACTACAACTCACACACACACGTGTTATCTGATGTGCAACCACGATCAGATCAACACCCACACACGTATATCAAGCACAAGGACTGCTTGAAACACAACACACACACAGATATGAAAAAGTAGAAACAGAGAAGAGTTTGAGAGTTGAAGAACAAATCCAAATTTGTAAACTCTTCTGGTAAGCGTCTGGCTGGACTTCAAGCTTCATCTTGATGATCACAAGTTGATGGAGACACTTGAATCCACGACGTTCAGGCTTCACCTCCGCTGGGAAGACTTTCTTCTTAGTTCTGGGCGGTAGGTTGAAGCAGAGCAGCAGAGCAAGACTTCTCTTGAGAACTCTTTAGGGTTCTTGCTTGGAGGCTGCTTGTGTACGTGATTAACTTCAGAAAGTTGCTTATATAGTGGTGTTTACATATAGAGAGACGTGGTAGTAGGAAACACCAAGTTTAGTAACTTTGAAACTTTCCATTTCTGAAGATTTTGTACGTCTGTCGACAGGTCATACACCTGCTGTCGACAAGAACTTGTTCTTTCAGAACACTGGCTTCTGACTATATGCATATGTCGACAGGAGGCTTTGTTGCTGTCGACAGGGCTTGTTTTCCAGAACTGTGATTTTCTGACTGTATGCTTCTGTCGACAGGAGGCTTTGTTGCTGTCGACAGGGCTTGTTTTCCATAACATGTATGTTGCTGACTATTGGTATCTATCGACAGGGTCTTGATGGTTGTCGACAGGTATACTGTCTTTTGACTTTTCTTGATCTTTCATACTTGTTGTTGGCACATGTCTTGCATAGTATATCTCCTACATTAGTAAACATAGTTAGTGAGATATTATGAACATATATAATCAAGCATTGTACCAAGTTATTGTGACAAGTCATTAGTATGAAGATCTCATGCATTAAACTCAATTCACATTGTTCACATTTGTTTACATTGTTCATCATCAAAAACATGTTGTATTTATTATTTAGAATGTGAACCCAACATTTTGGAAGCTTGCGCTTATCGACGGTCACTTCCTAGCTGTCGACACATGCTGTTTTCTTCAGTTTTCCAGCATCATTCCTTGTGCAATCTCCTGTTGTTTCACTATACTATTGACCCTATGAGTTGTTTACCTCATTTCCTTGGATTTTAAACTACTCTATGACCAAGATGATTTGATTACTCATTCAATAAAATATCTTTTGAATTTCTATCCCTATTGTGCTCATGAAATATAACTTGTGATCTGAAGACAGTGCTCTCTTTAAAGAGGGTTTAGAATCACTTGTGGTAGCACCAGTCACTTGTGATCAGCTGTGGGCGACAATTTGTAGGTAAATCCAAGTCAATGGACTTATGATGGTGGGTAATAAACCCCGTTCTTGCGCAATGAACAAGATCCAAGGTGCTGAAATCGCCTAGGCACTGAGGATGTATTTACGTTATTTAGTAACCTCTTGAGAGCAGTATGATGCCTGTCGAATTCGTTTCGAAATCAAGTTATGATTTGAATTTTGAAAGACATATATGACTCTTGTTCTGAAATTCGTTTAAGCTCGTTATGAAATCAAATTGAGCTATATGTTTATGTTAAGTATGAAGTTCGTGAGCAAACATGTTTTTGATCCATATATACTTACTTTCACCTACTGAGTCCTCCGGCTCATGCCTTTGTTTCCTCCACACCCCCCCCCCCCTCCCTTCAGATTGAAGGTGAGTGCAATCTCGGCTACAGATGATTCATAATTCCGCTGCTGATGAAGAAGACATGAAGAAGAGTAGCATAGTTTTAGTAGTTTTTTAGAGATTTTGTTGTATTGTTAAGAGCCTAAAGAGAGAAAGCTTGACTTTATGTAATTAATGGGTAATAATACCTAGTTACTCTGTTAATGTATAGTACTTTCAAAGATGCCTTTGTGGAATGGTTTGTCGGTCTTGTGCATTACACGGATTTGTCTGCCCATAACGAAATTTGTCAGCGTAACCCCTCTTCCGATCTAGAGTTATGTGATATGTATGTGTGTGTGTGTAGTCGGAGGAAGGTGTTACAGTGTTATTAATGTAGATTAATGTACATTAAATTCTGTTACAATATACATTAACCTATATATTTTGTAACAGAGCTTAATGTATATTGTAATAGATAATGATATTTACTGTAATGAGACTTAACATAGGTTGTAATATAAAATAAACATATATTGTAATATAGACTTACGTTTACTATAATATATGATAATATTTACTGTAACAGAACTTAATGTATACTATAATAGATAATGTTTACTGTAACAGAACTTAATGTATACTATAATAGGAAATAATATTTACTGTAACGAGGCTTAACATATGCTATAATAGAGAATAAACATATATTGTAATAGAGAATAATATTTACTGTAATTGAGTTTAACATATACTATAAGTGATGTGTATGTTTGTTGTAAGTGATATCAATACTTAGTGAAATATAATAGATGTTATATTATAACAGAAGTGTAGTTGTAGCTTAGTGGTAAGGGTATCTCATATTGAGTTTGTGGAGACCTAGGTTCGAATCCTAGTACTTACAAATAAATAGATTTTTTTGTTTTCTAAAAGCTTATAGTTGTAGGCTATAACTGATACCAAGATTTACTGTAAGTGATATGAAGGCTTACTGTAAATATATATAGACTTACTGTAAGTGATGTCAAAGGCTTACTATAAGTGATATCAAAGACTTATTGTAAGCGATATGAAGACTTACTGTAAGTGATATCAAAGGCTTACTATGAGTGAAATGAAGACTTACTCTAAGTGATATCAAAAGCTTATTATAAGAGATATGAAGACCTACTGTAAGTGATATGAAGACTTACTGCAAGTGATATATAGACTTACTGTAAGTGATATCAAAGCTTACTGTAAATGATATGTACACTAATTGTAATGAATGTAAGTCTACGTAGGGAAAGACCAGAAGAAGAAAGGGTAAAATAGGAAAAACTTGATGCTAAAAGGACGGCTCGTCTCCCAAGACTCATAAATACTGAGAAACTAAAAGTATGGACTAGAAATTAAACAACACAAAAAAGAAAAGACTATATGACTTTTGATCTTCTAATAACAGGGACTTTAAAATAAGTCAACCCTCTGACAAAGACCTCTAATTAATTTTCTCAATTATTTATTATATAGAAATGCTTGGTGAGATTTTTGAACTTGCGTGGGGGTCTGTGTACATAGTCTTTTTTTCTCGTGAAGATAGATGCAACATCTAATACTCATCTATAGAGGCACAAAGCATTAATCTTTTGTATTATACTTTCATGTACATATTTCAGATGTATCTATTATGAAATATTAAAAAATCATTATAATTACATACATATTCCTCTAAAATGAATAAAAATATCCTTCCAATTTTAGCTCATGGGTGACTATTTGTGCTGCACCAAGTGATGTAGGACATCTCAAGTTATTCTTATACTTGTTTTTTGATTGGGCGTTCTTGCACTAGCTAGCACCAACATCACGGTAGGTCGTGTAGTACCGTACCATGGCTCTTGTGAATCACAGCACGGTCGGTTCTTCCATCTCTTTTATTTTTATTATTTTTTCTCAGATCTTATATATTTAAGGGGTCTAAATAATGTTTAATTGAGATGAAATTCTAAATATAAACTAATTAAGATATGATACAAACTAGGACAATTTTAGTTTAATTTTTTATTCAATAAAATTTACTCTAAAAATTATTAAGTCGACTTAATCTCAATATCTATACATCAATAATTTTTTATATTTATACTTTTAAAATTAATATATTTCTTTGATAATTATGATAACTTCATATTTGACTTTATTTTTAAAATTAAATAACATCTTATCGAAGTATACACAATCAAAGTCGTGTTGGAATTAAGATTGGTTGTGCCGCCGCATATCATGGCGGCACGGCCGATCCATACCGTCGCGTACTATGGCAGTATGGCCGACCAGTACCATGCCACGGTTAGTTCCCCCTCTTTTTTTTTCCTTTCCCACATCCGACATATTTAAAGGGTCTAAATGATGTCTAATTGAGATGAAATTTTAAACATAACCTAATTAAATGATGATACAAATTATGATAATTTTATTTTAATTTTTTAAATTAATTTTTTTATCAAATAAAATTATCTAAAAAATATTAAGTTTTTTATTCTCAATATCTAAGCATTAATAATTTTAAATATTTATATTTTTAGAATCAATATATTTTTAATAATTATGATGACTTCAGATTTGACTTTATTTTAAAACTGGATATCCTCCTATTGCAGCACACACAATCAAAGTCGTCTCGAAATACGATGACTTATATTTTTCAACCTCAGTATGTGATATTTTTATAATTTACTTATTTTTTTAAATTTACTTATTTTAAATATTAATCAATTCATAAAATAAATAAAAAATCAAATTAACCTCTTTCCTACCGTGACATAGTACAGTAGTGTCACAGAGAATAAGCCATGATCGATTCGCATAATACGATGGACCGTAACCAATATAACATATCTATTCGAATAAAAGAAAAACCCAAATTATGTCACTATCTCAACAAAAGGTACAAGTAAATTAAGTATGTTCCGGGGGGTGAAAGCACGAGTACGGATCCGAAACATCTTTTCTGTGTCCGTTCCGTAGGAGATGGTAGTGGCCGAACCCGAACCGAAGTGCGCAGCTAGGTTGGCACCGGGAAAATATCTGAACGTGTGGTGAAAGCTACAAGCACGCCAATGTGGGCCCCACGCGTCCCCCAACGGAGATTTTCTCTCCCCCGCGCACCAGGAAGCCCATCCGGGAAGGGCAAAACCGCTTACGTGGTCTCCCGCGCCCACTTGTCGCGCACCTCTCTGACCATTCCCGCTCTCCGGCACCCAGCTCCGGTACGTGCCGAAGCGTACGCACCCGTCCTGTGGCCCCGCCACGAGATATTTCAGATAGTTTGAACTGGCCGCTGTCCCTACAGCATTTCTGTCGGCGTGCGTTTCTCCAATCAGAAAAGCCCCACGATCTACAACGTTCAGGAGGTTAGTGCTAGTCCGCCACGCGGGATATCTCTATTGGTTGTCGCACGGAGGGCACAGGCACTTCGTTTCGGGGGATCTCTTTCTCCTTCCATATCCGGCAAAAATATCGCGCCGGTGCTCGAAGAAGATATTTCTGCCAACCGCCTAACGTTCATTACGTGTCAAACTCTCAATTTCAACCCCTGTTATCAGGATATATTACAAAAAATGCCATCCTCTGTGCACTCACAGGTTGGAAGGGCATTACGAAATTAACTCCAAGGTTGGGGACATTTTATTTATCGCTTCCACAAGTTGCCCCACTTATTGAACTGGTCATCGTCCCACATTCCAAACGAAGGCGCGAGCGAGCAAACTTAGAGAGAGAGAGAGAGAGAGATGGGGGCGGAGGAAGAGAAGCGGGCAGCGGGGAAGCGGCTGAAGTGCTCCGCCGACGGGGCGGAGCGCCGGCGATGGAGGCGGGGCGACGATGAGGAGGACGGCGGGGGAGGGGGCGGGGGGGAGGAGATGCCGAGGCTGTTCTACTACCCGGTGATCCCGACGTCGTTCGTGGTGTCGGACGCGCTGGAGCCCGATTTTCCCATCATCTACGTCAACACCGTCTTCGAGATCTGCACCGGCTACCGCGCTGACGAGGTGCTCGGCAGGAACTGGTGAGTAAGCTAAGCAGCCTGACGGGCCGGCCGAGTGGAAGGGGCGAGGGCCCGGGAGCTCTGACCGCGCGCTCTCGCAATCTCTGTTCGTAAATTGCTTGCTGGTCTGCTGTGTTCTTTCTTCTTTGCCAGTTTCACTCGGGTGTCCTCCGTTGAATGCTTTATCTCTTTGTTCAGACTTGTTTTTGAAATCTCATTTCTGGTTGCCGAGATATCTTGCTTCGTCCAGTCATCTTCTGTGAATCGTTTGTTCATGATCCTAAGAAATCCAGCTAAAGCGGGCTCTCGTCAATCGTGGTTCTAGCGCTTACTTAGCTCATATGGACTTTTTGGTTCTGATGTTCTGATTAGGATCTTCTACCCCGCAATTTAACGAATGAGGTTTCTGGGAATCGGTTTTGCTGTTTAAAGCGGAGTTCTGCCTCAGTTTTGAGTGCTACAATGCTCTTCCAGATGACATGCGAGGTCATTATGTACGCCATGTGGATTTCTATTATTTTTATCCTTATGATTATCATTATCATTGTTACCGCTGATGATGCGATTCCATTGCTTTGCTGTTTCCTGTTCCTGGTTTGCATTCGACTTGTCTGGCACCGGGGATCTGTTGTCTTAAGACATTTTGTTAAAGCTTTCCGGTTAGATAAAGACGACGGCTAACTGTGATTGCTATGGAATTTTGCGTATACTTTAGTCGCTAACCCCAATTTTAGTAGCTGGCGGTGTCAGATACGGAAATCCTTTCGAGGTGCTGCTTCTTAAATTTCCAACTTTTTTTTGCAATTTGTACTCCGTAACCATCAATACCTCGAGGAACTGTAATTGTTCGCAACTTTAATGAAGTAATCAACCCTTGTTTATGCAAAAAATGGAATACCTTTTGTGACCTTCATCATAGGATTATGTGGTTTTGCTTCTCTACCTACTAAATGCATTTATTTGTCAGGAACCTGTCGTGTTTCTCTCTATCATGAGTTTTACCCTCAAAAGTTGCTGACAATCACCAGACCCACTTGTTTGCAGTGGCTTGCCTAGTCTTTTAGTTCACCAATTATTATTTTTCTTTAAGTGGCATATTCTTGAAGCGGGGTATCTTTCTCTGTGGTCCAGCTGCAGATGTGATGCTCACCAGACAAATTTAAAATCCTTAAATCGATCAATTTTCTCATCGTCTTTCTGAGTTATCATCTGTTGAGTAAAGTTACCCATTTCCACTTGAGATATGTACTCTCTGTCCCGAATTTTACCGAAATTCTGGTAAAAAAACTGGACCTCTTTTTTCTTATCTTATCTGAGTAGGAAGTTAGCAGTAGATAGGTTGCAATTTGATCTTGTGTCTATCTCAGCGCATATGCTGTATTGGTTTACCTATTATTATTTCTTTTCAAGTTCCGTGCTTGAGCAAACCACCACCCCGGATTTCTAGTCACTCAGTGTGCCATCTCTTTCTTTGTTGCAGTCGATTCTTACAGTTCCGAGATCCACGGGTCCAGAGGCGGCACCCTTTGGTGGATCCTGTGGTCGTCTCAGAAATCCGCAGGTGCCTTGAAGAAGGCATTGAGTTCCAAGGTGAGCTACTGAACTTCCGCAAGGATGGCACCCCGTTGGTGAACAGGATAAGGCTCATGCCGATTCATGGGGATGATGGTTTTGTCACCCATGTTATTGGTGTTCAGCTCTTCTCTGAAGTAAATATAGACCTCAACCGTCTGTCGTATCCTGTCTTCAAGAAGACGCCGTATCAGAAAATTAGCAGCGCCAGCCATTGGGATGGAGACTCCCCTGTGCCAGACAAAAGCCAAGTCAGCCAGCAACCAAGCGTCTGCGGGATTCTTCAGCTGTCTGATGAAGTATTGGCACATAACATCTTGTCACGCTTGTCGCCCCGTGATGTCGCTTCCATTGGATCCGTCTGCGCCAGAATGCGGCAAGTGACAAAGAATGAGCATCTTAGGAAAATGGTTTGCCAAAACGCGTGGGGAAAAGAAGTGACCGGTAAACTAGAATTGAGCACCAAGAGATTGGGTTGGGGGCGCCTAGCTAGAGAGTTGACCACACTTGAGGCCGCTGCGTGGACGAAGCTTACCGTTGGGGGCAGAGTAGAGCCTTCTCGTTGCAATTTCAGTGCATGCGCTGTTGGGAATCGTCTGGTCCTCTTCGGAGGGGAGGGAATCAACATGCAACCCATGGATGATACGTTTGTCCTGAATCTTGAGGCCGCTAATCCAGAGTGGCGCCGTGTGAAAGTTGCCTCCTCTCCTCCCGGACGATGGGGCCACACCCTGTCATGCCTAACCGGCTCATTGCTTGTGGTGTTTGGAGGTTGTGGGAGACAGGGTTTGCTCAATGATGTATTTGTGCTGGATTTGGATGCACAGCACCCAACTTGGAAGGAAGTTGCAGGGGAGGCTCCGCCGTCGCCGAGATCTTGGCATAGTTCGTGCACGGTTGATGGTTCAAAGCTGGTGATATCAGGTGGATGTACAGATTCGGGTGTGCTCCTGAGTGACACTTTCCTGCTGGACCTCAACAAGGAGAAGCCAACATGGAGGGAGATTCCCACCTCATGGACGCCGCCCTCTAGGTTGGGCCACACCCTCTCTGTTTACCAGAAGAGTAAGATCTTGATGTTTGGTGGGCTGGCCAAGAGTGGGTCGCTCAGGCTAAGGTCGTGCGATGCATACACCATTGATTTAGAAGAAGACGTTCCCCAGTGGAGGCATGTGGGATGCAGTGGGCTGCCCGGTGTTGGGCCGCCTCCACGATTGGACCATGTAGCCGTGAGCTTGCCCTGTGGGAGGATCATCATTTTTGGTGGCTCCATTGCAGGTCTCCATTCACCATCCCAGCTGTACCTCCTGGATCCGTGTGATGAGAAACCGACGTGGAGGATACTCAATGTTCCGGGGCAACCGCCTAAGTTTGCGTGGGGCCACAGCACCTGTGTTGTCGGGGGCACCAGAGTTCTCGTGTTGGGCGGTCATACAGGGGAGGAGTGGATACTAAACGAGCTGCACGAGTTATGCCTCGCAAGCAGGCCAGAGTGAGCGGCAAGGAAGCCACGTTTTAATTTCGCACAGTAAAATAAATGTGCACTTCTCTTCTCTTTATGGTGATGGATTTTATATTAATATATTTTCTATGCATTATATTTCTTCGGCTCTTCCTTCCTTCCTTCCTTCCTATGCAGTTCTGCTTCGTATCTTGTATATTAGCTTAGTCATGTGAATATTGTGTGCCGAGTATATTCCAAGAAGGTTCATGCTAACCAACGGAACAAATGCAAGGGGGGCCAAGTGTGGGATCATCGTGCTGCCTAATAAACCATGCATCCGATCCAGCTGCTGCTGTTATTTGGCTTCGATCACACGTCTTCCCCCTTTCGATCGTATCAGAGCTGGGATGCTGCTAGCTGGATAGACGAAGAAAGCAAACAATTCCACGGAACGAGGTTGGGTTGTTCACTATATATGTCGACCCATACCTGCCCACCGCTGCCCGTCGCATTGTCGTCTGCAGCACAGTGACGGATGGTGGATGGTGGATGGTGATGGCCACCTACGGTCGGCGGTGGCAGCGAAGGGCTCCGCCGACAACATATCCAATAGCAACTAACTACAGTTTGTTGAAAAGAAGGCCAGATGAACCATAATGACTCTACTCGGCCTTGGACGTTGGACAAGAATATGAGGAGGAATTGTGGTCAAACGTTGACACTTTAAACTGATTAAGCAATGGGTTGCTGGTGACCGCTATCTGCGAGCCCGGTGCATGCTGAGAGATCAAATCATCAAATCCCAATGAATTTTTGAAAGCTTGATGAGAACATGAACTCTGGTTGCTTTCTACCCGCCTCTGTTTTCATTTTTTTTCCTTTTTTTAACTCGGGTTAGGTGGTCGTTTAAGGGTGTGTCTAAGCCGTCAATGACAGTTTTAGGCTGAGTTCCCGTCGTAAAAAAAAAAATTTAAGAAAAAATAGAGGTCTGAGCCCGGTGCAATAAACTTGGGTAAAATGTCCCCACAATGTTATGAATTTAGAATTGTCGAATTCACGATTATACACGTACTTTGGTAACATACGATAGTTGTCTACTAAAGTCGGTTTCACCCAGCAGGTGTGATTTCAGAAGACAAGGTGAACAAAGAGAAACGTTTATGACATGGCCAAGTCAGTCATGATAGCGAATAGTAGTGGTGATCAGTTGGTGGCTAAGAAAATCCTGAACATGGGTTAGTAAATACTGATTTTAGGTTGAAAATTATTGACTTTGGGCTAAAAAAATATTGATTTTGGATTTAGAAACACTACTCTAAGGATTCAAAATACTGACATTGACTTACTAGTGATGAATTTGAGCTGAGAACTACTGGCTTTTGGTTAAAACATACTAACGTTGGGCCAATATTGAACTTTGTCTGAAAAATTCTAATTTTGGGCTAAGAAATACTGGCTTTTGGTTAAAACATACTAACGTTGGGCCTATATTAATGAATTTTGTCTGAAAAATTCTAATTTTGGGCTGAGAAATACTAGCTTTTGGTTAAAACATACTAACGTTGGGCCTATATTAATGAATTTTGTCTGAAAAATTCTAATTTTGGGCTGAGAAATACTAGCTTTTGGTTAAAACATACTAACGTTGGGCCTATATTAATGAATTTTGTCTGAAAAATTCTAGTTTAGGGCTGAGAAATACTGGTTTTTGGTTAAAGCATACTAACGTTGAGCCAATATTGAATTTTGGCTGAAATTTTCTAATTTTGGGCTGAGAAATACTGGCTTTTGATTTAAACATACTAACTTTGGATAAATGTTGACTTTTGGCTGAAAAATTCTAATTTTGGGCTGAGAAATACTGACTTTTGATTTAAAAATACTAACTTTGGATAAATATTGACTTTTGGCTGAAAATTTTTAATTTTGGGCTAAGAAATATTGACTTTTGATTTAGAAATACTAACTTTGGACAAATATTGATTTTTAGCTGAAAAATACTGACTTTTGATTTGAAAATATTAACTTTGGACAAATATTGACTTTTGGCTGAAAAATTCTAATTTCGGGTTGAACAATATCGACTTTTGGCACCATAAAAAAATGTAACTTTTGGCAGAGAAAGTCTGATTTTGGTATAAAGAGAAAAAGAAATACCCTGATAAATATCAATTTTTGGCTACTGTGGGGATGTTTTCCTGCTTGGGCCGGAGCCAAGCGGGCCTACACTTGGAGGAAGGGAAGAAGACCGTCGGTAGCGGACGGATGCCTGCAAAATCAGAACGGAATCAGGGGGGCCAGTTGAAGAACCGGGGAGAACCCTCCGATGCCTAAGTCAGTGAACTGCAGGTGAGGCTTTGAAGAATGAGGGTTCAGTGTTATGCAGGAGCGATGTGTCTCAGATTGCGTACCTCTGAACGGAGGCTTACCGGGGCCTTTTATAGGCAGAAGTGCTGAGGGAAAGGGACGGAACGTCCCTGATCAATGCCGTAAAGAGCGCGCCTGTTAGCGTCCTCAGTGGGGGGGTTACGCGTTGAGGCGTCCGTTGAGAAGTTCTACAGTTAACGCACCACTTGATTGTGGGGCGCATGTGGTATAGCCGTTATAACCGCCGCGAGGAGATGAAGGGCTGCTTGGATTCTCCTGGTCGGAAGGTATCGAGCAGGTAGTTTGCTTGGTGAGCCAGACCTGTTGTTCGGTAGTCGAGCCTGTTGTTCGGTGCCTGGTGCCCGGAGGCACGGCTTGTGCAGACAGTGCCACAGCGTGCTTCGAACAGGGTCTGTTCAGTAGGTCATGCTTGAACCAAACAAAACGAGAGGCATCTGGGGACATGCCCCCAGGGAGCTCAGTAGTGCTCGGACCTTACGATCGCTTCCTGGAGCCCTTGGCACGGTCTTTGAGGAGACGTGGCACCCTGTGGAGGGGCCATGTTTGCCTGGGGAGCCTCGATGGGGCCCTGATGGGCCGTGATGGGCCTAGGTGGCTAGAAGTGGCCACCATAGCTACAAAATACACAATTTTGACTGAGAACATGTAAACTTGACCGAGGCCAGTGCTACCTCGCCACCTACCATGTCAACCCATGGTCATGCAAAACTCTTAACCACTTTGGTAATGAGTTGGAGTTATCCTCACTCCAACCCATGATCAAAGTTATACATGGCTAACCCACTTTTTGCTTTGGTAATAAGTGAGTTAACTCACTTGAATAAATGGAGTTAACCTACATGTTTGTTGAGTGCTTTGGTTGGCATTGAAGGGTTAACTTTTTCCACTTTGATGAGAATACCACAACTACCTCTGAAACAACACTTTATTCATTTAAATTATGTACCTTTCTTTGAAATAGTTTAATCATACAAACTATTTTATCGATTAAAATTCTAATAATCGCTTAAAAAAATACAATAGTACTAAAAAAGGTGTTGTGGTGGTGTTTTCTTGTTTGGGCCAGAGCTAAATAGGCCTCCACTGAGGTGAGGGAAGACGGTCGCCGGTAGCGGACGAAAGCCTGCAAGAACTAGATCAGGATCAGGGGGGCCCGGTTGAAGAACCGGGGAGAACCCTCCGATGCTTAAGTCAGTGGACTGTAGGAAGGCTTGAAGTGGATTCACTGGTGTGTGTGTTGTACTGTGCGTGCGCGCGCGTGTGAGTACTCAAGGTTGCGTACCTTTGCATGGAAGTTACCTGGGCCTTTTATAGGCGGAGGTGTCGAAGGAATGTGAAGGGTCGTCCCTTAACGTCGCCAGAAAGGACGCGCCAGTTGGCGCCCTTGGCGGGGAGTTATGCGTTGAGGAGCCCATTGAGGGACTCTGCAGTTAACGCTCCCTGGAATGTGGGGCGCATGCCTCGCCATTGTCGTAACCGTCGCCAATTGGCGAGGGGCCTTGCTGCCTTCCCTGGTCGGAAGGTACCGAATAGGAGAGAAGGTACCGAACAGGAGAGCCAGTTCAGTAGCCGAACCTCATGCTCGGCGCTAGGTACCCTAGAACACTGCTTGCATTGACGAGGTCATGACGCGCCTTGAGCTGGACCTGTTCGGCAAGGGGCATCTGGACCGAACAGGTTACAGGGTGTCCAAAGACGGCCCTTGGGACCTGCTGAGCCACGATGAGCTATGCTGGGTCATGATGGGCCCTGCGAGCCTAGGTGGCTAGAAATGGCCACCACACTTGCCCCCCACTCTCTTAGGCGTACTCGGTGTCTGGAGTGCCTTGAGAGAGGAGGTCTGCGTGACTGTCTTTCGCATTAAATGCGACACTGACCTCGGCATCGCGAACGGTCACTTGGGCGACGCCGCTTGGTGTCCTTCCTCGGGGACGAAGAAAGCCATCATCACGAAGGTGACGTGTCGCTCGAGGGACACGCAACGGCGGGTTCGAATCGAACCGCCCTTTTCATTTTCGATTTTCGCGCCCTCTTTCCTTATAAGGAAGAGGCAGGGCGAAGGCGGGGTTTCACGCCTTCAAAAAACTTCTTCTACATCCTTCTTCGTCTCCACCGCAGCGTTCATCTTCTTCCCTTTCTTGCTGTTCTCACCTTCATCTCCGGAGATGTCGCAGAAGGGAAAGGCCGCGGCTGTCGCCGGAGCGAGCGGCGCGGCATCGAAGGCACCTCAGCAGACAAGGTACAAGTTCTTCAAGGGTCTTCGTGAACGGTACCGGATCGGGCAGGAGTATGATATAATCCTCGCGAAGGAGGAGGATTCGTACCTTCTGCAGAAGTCTGGGTGCATAGCGATGTCCCAGGACTTGCTTGAAGCTGGGTTTTGGCTACCCCTACCGGCGGTGGCCAGAGATCTCCTTAATGTGTGGGGGATCGCCCCCGTCTAGCTGACGTCGAACTCCTGGCGCACGATCTGCATCTTCTGCATCTCCTGCAAGGTGCGGAAGATCGAGCCGATGGCAGACCTCTTCCAGAGCCAATTCAGCCTAGCGGCATCACCGATGACCGGCCTTAACATAGTTTATACCAAACATAGGCTGAACAGGATGCGGATCGATTTCTCCCCCAAGTACTCCAACAACAAAGGGTGGACGCATCGGGTGCTCTTCATCGCTCGCAAAGAGGGAGCGCCGGAGTGGGGGTTCCCTACCCGAGTCAGGGATCCACGCAACAAGGATGCCTATCCTATGCTGGTTCGGGAGGCGGCAAAGATCCGGACCGCCTCAGCAACATTTTTGTGGATAAGGCGGAGTACATAATGGAAGTCCAGCTCATCCAACATGGGCTCAGCCGAGCATGGAGTAAGTGAAATCCCTATCTCTAGAGATTTTTTTTGTTTAGGAGACGTCTCCCTTACCTCTTCTCCTTACACAGGTGCTGAGGAGCTGGCTGCGGGCATGGACGGGGAGGATATGGCCCTTTACACCGAGCAAATCACCGTCACGGCATACGTGGCGATCATGGGTGAGGGTCCTCCCCCTACTGCCGCGCTGAGTCGTCTTGCGGAAAGGCGGCCTGCCGGTAAGAAGCCCTTGAAGATTAGTTTTCGAGGGGAAGTCGGCCCCAAGAAGGCAAAGAGGGTTGTGCGGCCAGCCGCCGAGGAGGAGGCTGAGCAAGAAGAGGAGGAAGAGCTCCCGCAGCTTCTTGTGCAAAAGAAGCGAAAGTTGGTGAAGGCGGCCGAGAAGATGAGGCCGAGCACCGTCATCGAGACGCAACCCCTGCCGCTGAAGGGGTTGGCGCCGAGCTAGGATTGGTCGTGGTAAGCGATCAATCAAATGAAGGCTCCACTGGGGAGCGAGCGGGGCCGTCGACGCCCCAAGGCTCCATCGCGAGCCGAACAGCGGCAGTGGGACGAGTGGGGGCGTCCACGCCCCAGGGTCCCATCGCAAGCCGCACAAGGGAGATGGCAGCAGCTGAAATGTCCAGCAATGCCATGGCTAGGCAGACCACGCCAAGAGACAGAGCCGTCCCCGTGCATAATTCGACCATCCGGGCGGACGAAGGGGACGAAGGGGCGACTCACACAGACGAGGCGTTCAGTGCTGTAGTGGGAGCGGCGGAAGGCGGAGCCGTCACCGGTCAAAGGTCGTCCATAGCGCCGCCCATGGCAGTTCCTCAGGGGACAACGACCCCTACTCCCCCTACTGAAGCGGCTGTGGAGGTTCCCGCGCAGACAGTCGCTGCGGGATCCCTCGAAGCCGAACAGGCGACCAGAACCGAGGAGGAATCCCGAAGGTCTCCCGCGGCAGTGAAGGGCCATGCGATGGGGGCTACCGCGGGCGATACCGAGATGGCTGCCGAGGACCGAGCTGGGTCCGATGAAGACCGGGTTCCGCTGTCATGGTTGCTGAAGGCGAAGTCTGCGGCGCAGCCCTCGGCATCGGTTCTAGAGGCTACCTTGGAGCGCCTCCAGGGCAGGACACCCAGGGAACTCCCCCCTTGTCCCACTGCGTCCCAGCTAGAGGTGCTAGCGCGGTGTCAAGGGTTAGTCCCCAGAGCATTTGGAGGAGGCCTACCGGGCGAGGCACTACGCCGAGGAGGAGGACGAGGGGGACATCGACGTGGAGGCGCTAACATATAGCGTTTTAAAGTCGATGGCGGTGCTGAAGCGACTGACCGTGCGTGCTCAAAACCACAAGCAGACGTGGGAGGCTGAGTTCGTCTTTTGTAAGGAGCTCGAGGTATAGCACCGGGCGCGGGAGGCAGAGCTAAAGGAGGAGGTGGAGAACCTCAAAAATGCACTTCGCACTTCCTAGCTCAACCTCACCATCGTTCGGCAGAGAAGGAGGCGCTCGCGAACGTCCTGTCCTACGCCAAGACCCAGGGCGTCACCGAATACAAGGTGGGACCGAGCTTCAAGAAAGACTTGGAGCAGTATGGGCGCTCTGTTACAAGGTGGGCCTTGGCGCCGAAGAGGATCGAGGACGGCGGCTGGCTACAACCGAGTACACTCGCGAGGCATTTGAAGCCGCACTTCACGAATGTCGACGGTGGACCCGAGATCCACGTCTGGATGGAGTGCGATTCACACAGTTCCAGACAGGGCAGATGCCTCGCGAGGACGACGGTGCGGGCCCTTCCAAACAGGCCCCGTGAATGTATCTCCTCCTCTTTCTTTTAGCTCGTCCCGAACGAGCACTTTGTAGGAAGATTCTAAATAGATCCTTCCTTTTGAGTACAAAAAATGACTTTCTTTTTCTACCTCCTTTCCCTTATATTTGTTCTGTTCGAATCGGAATATGGCGGTCGTTTCAAAAGGGTTCACCATTACCGCTTAGGTCGCTTAAGAATGAAAAAAGTCTCGACCAAGGGTGTGCGCCCGAACACCTTCTACTTTAGGGTTTAGGTATCGCACTAGCCTTTCAAGCTGAACAAGCTTTCGACTAGGGATGTCCTGAATACCCTTTCTAGCAGACCAAAGAACGGGAAGAAGGGAAGTAGGATGCCACGCAAGAGGCTTTTATAGATAGTAAGCCTTCAGGTTAGACACATGCCAGGTTCTGGGTATGGCTTCGCCACTAGGAGTAGTAAGCTTGTATGAGCCTTTTCCGAGAACCTGGGTGACCTGATAAGGTCCTTTCCATTTCGGGGCGAGTTTGCCGATTGCTTTTCGGGGTTCCGATGCCGAGCAGCGGCGAAGAACAAGGTCACCTTCGAAGAAGCGCCGCTCCCGAACTCGGGAGTTGTAATACTGCACGAGTCACTGTTGATAGGAGACTAGTCTAATGTTGGCATCGCTCTGGCATTCACCGAGCATGTCTAGGTTCTCCCTAAGCGCACGGTTGTTGGCGACTTCATCGAAGTGGGTTGTTCTGATTGTAGGGAGAGCTACCTCCAAAGGCACTACCGCTTCGGTGCCGTAGGCCAAGTGAAAAGGGGTCTCTCCAGTTTCCACCCGAGCAGTTGTTCGGTGGCACCATAGCACGTTGGGGAGCTCCTCGATTCACGAACCCCATGCAGCTTCAACTCTAGTGCGTATCCCGTGCAACAACGTTCGATTGGTATTTTCTACCAGACCGTTTGTGTGGGGATGCGCTACTGAAGTGAAGTGGTTGTAGATACCGAGCTCAGAGCATTTTTGCTTGAAGAACGTGCTATCAAACTGCTTCCCGTTGTCGGAAGTGATCGCCCTCGGAACGCCGAACCGGCAGAGGATGTTCTTTCATACGAACTTCCACGCGGCCTGGTCGGTGATCGCGGCAACAGGTTCTGCTTCGATCCACTTGGTAAAGTAGTCGATAGCGACGAACAAGAACTTCTTTCGCCCTTGGGCCTCTGGGAACGGGCCCAGGATGTCGATCCCCCATCTGGAAAAAGAACGTGGTTTAACAGGGTATGCAGTTGTTCGGCTGGCTGCTTAATGAGCTGCCCGAACTTCTGGCATTCAGGACACCTCCTGACGAAGGACATGCAGTCCTTTTGCAGGGAAGGCCACCAGAACCCTGCTCGGATGATACTTTGCGCCAGTGTTCTGCCCCCCAAGTGGCTTCCACACAAACCTTCGTGGACCTCCTCGACAGCCGGTGCAGCCTCCGTGGGGCTGAGGCACCGCAGAAGAGGTCTTGAGAGGGACCTCCTGTACAGACGTCCTTCAATGAGGGTGAATCTTTGGCAGCGTAGTTTGATTTTTCGAGCTTCCCTCTGGTCGAGCAGAAGCTCTCCTTGAAGCAGGTAGGCCATGAGGGAATCCATCCAGCTTGGTGCTGGGGGGCCAGCCTCAATAGCTGCTAAGTCCACTTCGGTGCTCGGCGAGGCTACCTCTTCTATAAACACGGAGCGAGAGGGGGTGATGTCGCCTGAAGACGCCAGCTTGGCGAGTGCATCAGCCCGTGCGTTCTACTCCCGTGGGACATATATGACTTTGAAGTAGAGGAGGCCCTCTGTTCGGCCCTTGACCTGTTGGAGGTATTGTGTCATGCGGGGCTCCCTTGCTTCGAAGTGTCTGTTTACCTGACTGGTAACCAATTGCGAATCACTGAAGACCCGTAGTCGGAGTGCTCCAAGGTGCCTAGCCATTCGGATTCTGGACAGCAGTGCTTCGTACTCAGCCACGTTGTTGGAGGCGAAGAAGCGGAACCTGAGGGCATATTGGAACTCTAAACCTTTCGGAGAGGTGAGAACCAAGCCTGCTCCGCTCCCTGTGACACAAGAGGATCCATCCACGTAGAGCTCCCATGGGGGCTCGTCAGCCAATGGAGGGTCCTGCTCGGGCGGAAGGGTGCACTCCACGACAAAATCTGCCAACGCTTGCACCTTGATGGCCGTCCTTGGATGATAGTTGATGTCAAACTCGCCTAGCTCGATGGCCCATTTGATGAGCCTGCCGGAAGCCTCTGGCCGCTGAAGGATAAGCTTTAGCGGCTGGTCGGTGAGGACCGTAATTGGATGGGCCTGAAAATATGGCATGAGCTTCCGTGCAGCTGTCACCAGTGCTAGAGCGAGCTTCTCTGCTCGAGGGTACCTTCTTTCGGCTTCTTGAAGGACCCTGCTGATGTAGTAGATGGGATGCTGCGTCACTGCCTCTTCTCTGATCAAGGCTGCGCTGATGGAATGTTCGGTAACTGAAAGGTACACGAACTGGGGTTCACCGAGCACAGGCTTTGAGAGAACAGGTGGGGCTGCCAGGTACGCCTTTAGCTCGATGAAGGCTGCTTCACAGTTGTCGGTTCATCGTACATGCCCCCCTTGTTGTGAGGCGCCTTTGGGGACTCGCAGCAACTTGAAGAAGTTAAAACTTCTTTCTACTGCTCGGGACATGAAACGGTTGAGCGCGGCGAGGCGTCCAATGAGCCTCTGGATGTCGCGGACTGTCTTGGGACTGCTCATTTCTAGTATGGCCCGAACTTTCTTAGGGTTGGCCTCTATTCCTCTATTGGATACAAGGAAACCGAGGAACTTACCCGAGTGCACTCCAAACGCACACTTAGAAGGATTGAGCTTCATATTGTACCTCCGTAGAGTTGCGAAGGTTTCCTCGAGGTCGGTGATGTGGTCGGCGCTCGAGAGCGTCTTGACCAACATATCGTCGACGTAGACTTCCATATTACGTCCAATTTGTGGCTCGAACATCTTATTGACCAGTCGTTGGTACGCCGCGTCTGCGTTCTTCAGACCAAAAGGCATCCTTGTGAAGCAGTAGAGGCCGAGGTCGGTGACGAATGTAGTGGCGTCCTGATCGGGAGGATGCATGCTAATCTGGTGGTAACCAGAATAAGCATCTAAGAAGCTGAGAAGCTCATGGCCGGATGTGGCGTCCACCAGCTTGGTTGATGCGCGGCAAAGGGAAATTGTCCTTGGGCGTAGCCTTGTTAAGATCCTTGTAATCCGCGCACACTCGCCATTTGCCGTTGGCTTTACACACGAGGACTACATTGCATATCCATCTTGGGCACTGGGCCTCCCGGAGGAGCCCAATAGTTCGGCTTTTGACAACGTGATCTTGGATCACAGTCTGCCGTTCGCGGTTTACGAGTCGCCTTCTTTCCTGGACCGGAGGCACCTTCGGGTCCAGGCGAAGGCGATGCACCATCACTTCTGGGGGTATGCCGGGTAGTTCTTCGTCCGACCACGCGAACACGTCTAAGTTGGCTAGCAGGAAGGCCTTGTAGCGCTGTTGTTCGGCTTCCGACAGTAGTGCACCAATATAGAGGACATGTTCGGGGTCGTCGTCCACCCGAACAAGAAGCAAATCTTCGGCAGGTGTGCCTCTGCTGGTGGAAGGCTGATCGGCTGGTGGGGGAGTAGTTGCCGGTGATGTAAGGGGATGTTTGTCTCTCAAGGAGAGGACATAGCACCGTCGAGACTCGCGCTGACTGCCCAGCACCTCGCCAATCCCACACAGAGTGGGAAACTTCATCTTCTGATGGAGGGATGAAGGAACAGCCTTAATTTGATACCGATTAGGCCCCTGCCGAGGATGGCGTTGTAGCCGGACATGCTTCGAACAACCAAGAAATCCACCATCTTGGTTACGCTCTTCGGAGCCGTCCCAAGAGTAATCAGGAGGCGTGCTCGTCCCATGGGTTGACCGAAACCCCCGAGAGCCGAACAGAGGCGACTCTACCGGGTGAGCTGGTCGGTTTTTTAGACCCGTAAGCAAAAAACAATCGTAAGCCAACACATCCGGGGAACTTCCATTATCCACCAGAATCTGGCGCACGGTACAGTGATTGATAGTGGCCGAAACGACCAATGCATCAGTGTGTGGAGTACAGACCCCTACAAGGTCTTCGTCTGAGAAGATTATGGCCTCCTCGGATCGTGCGCGTGCAGGATTAGGGGGATAAGGACTTGGGCGAGGCACTGAGGGCCTGTCCACCACGTGCACCCCTCGAGCGTAGTCACATCGACTTTGATTGTTCTCTCCACCTGTGCCGAAACCTCCCGCGATCAGATTGATCTCTTGCCCATTTGGCTCATTGTTGATGGGCTGCTCGGGGGTTCGCTCTCAGCGTCTTTGGTGGTCTTCATTGCTATGCACATACCGTCCAAGATAGCCGCGTTTGATCAAGGACTCGATCTCGTCCTTGAGCTGGCGGCACTCGGAGGTGTCGTGGTTGTGGTCGCGGTAGAAGCGACAGTACTTGTCCTGGTTGCGCCTGTGGGGATCAGAGCACATCTTTGGTGTCCACCAAACATAAGGCTCATCCCGGATCTCGGCCAAGATCTGTTCGAAGCCACCGTGAGAGGGGTGTAGTCGGTGAAGGGACATGGTCGTGCGGCGAATCCCTGTTACGCCGGCCTTTCTTCCTGTCACGGTCGGAACCGTTGTCAGAAGGCCTCTTCTTATCCGATTGATCGCCCTGCTCTGCACAACCAGTAGCCAGGCTCTCCTCGCATGTCGCATGGCGCTGAGCAGTAGAGAGCAGTTCGGCGAGAGTGGAGGGTTGCTGCACCCCCAACGTCCTTTGAAGGAAGCCATCTCTGGTGCCCTGGATGAGGGCACTGGTGGCCAACAGGACGTCGAGGCGGGAGATGCGTAGCGCTTTGGTCCGGAACCTCTTGACGTAGTCCCAGAGCGCTTCGCCTTTCTTCTTCCGAACAGACAGAAGAGATGCCGCTGTGCACGGCTGAGACCTTCCACCTAGGAAGTTGTCCCAGAAGGACTTCTTCAACTGGTGGAAGGAAGAGATGGAACCCGCGGGGAGGGCTTCGAACCATGCATGCACGGTCTCCTTCAGGGTGGTTGAGAAGGCCCGGCATTTGGCCGCGTCTGATGCTCCATGGAACACCATATGCGACTCAAAGCCGTGGATGTGATCCGCGAGGTCGGTGGTGCCGTCATAGGGCGCAATGGTGGGCAGAGGTAGCTTCGGGGAGACCCGGGCTTCCAAGATCTCCATGGTGAATGGGGAGCGGAAGTCCAGGTCTTCGTCCATCGGGGCTTTGCCTTCTGCCCGTTGGACCATCGCGTCCACGCGGCGCTCGAGGTCGACGACGCGACGGAGGCATCTGGCCAACTCCTGGTTGGAGTGGGCGGACTCCTCACACCGAGACCTGTGGGAGTTAGCTCCGACAACGGAACACGGGGTAGGCGGGATTACAGAATGCGGCGCCAGAGGGGCGCGAGACCGTCGATGAGATGACTCCGCCTGCTGCTCCGGTGGCGGCGGGGTCACAGAGGCCGGTTGCCTGGCTAATTGGGCCTGGAGGCCCTGGTAGATTCCTACTAGGTGCAGCATCTGCCCTCGGAGTTCCGCCATTTCCTGGGCGGTTGCGGGTACAACAGCAACAGGGACATCGCCGGGCCCACCGGGGGGGGGGGGCGATGGCGACATCAACAGGGGGGACTCGATCGCACGAGTCTGCGCACGACTGTCATGACCTGGTCGCCCAGAAAGCATATTACAGATGCTAAAAGTGTCACCATTCATGAATATTAATGTGTCATCACCATATAGGAGATGTGATATAGGGGTACAACCTCTTCTGCAAGTAAAATATTTGATGTTCTGATCTTGAAACAGGGATTTAAGACCTCTGCTCAAACCTCTGAAGCGAAATAGCAATGGTGCCAAGGGATCTCTCTGTCTCAAACCTCTTGTGGGCTTAAAAAAACCAGAATGTTACTATTAAAGCTGACAGAAAACCAACAATTGGATATAAGCCCCCCAATCAGGGAGGTATAGCGAGAGCCAAAACCAAAACGCTGCAACATCGCTAAAATGAAGTCCCACTCCATGCGGTCATAAGTTTTTACCATGTCCAACTTAAAGACTGTTATGACCCCGAATTTTCCTATTCAAATCAAGCAAAAGTTGACGAGAGATGAAAACATTATCAAGGATATAACGACCCTGCACAAAAGCACATTGCTCCTCAGAAATGATATTCGGTAAGGTAGGCACCAGGCGCATGCAGAATATGCGAGAGATGATCTATAAGTGAAATTGCAGAGGCTAATAGGCCTGAAATCACCAAAGTTCTAGGCTCCTGCACTTTTTGAACAAGGGTGATAATTGATGCCGATATACCAATTGGCATAGGGAAACCAGCCAAATAACTTTGCACCGCCGACATCATTACAAATGATATCCCAAGAAGTCGTAAAGAAAATCCCAATAAATCCATCAGGTCCTGGGGCACTAGAAGCTCTTAAAGACCAAACCGCTTCCTTAATTTCCTCCATCGTAGGCATGGAGATCAAAGCATTATTATGGTGCTCAGAAATAAGAGAAGGCACACACTGAATCAATTCATGATCAACCAAATGATGTTCAGAAGAGAGGAGCTTATGGAAGAAACCCACGCATTAGATTTAAGGACCTCTTGATTAGAGACCCAATTCCCACCATCATCAATTTTAAGCGATGGATAAAATTCTTTCTTTTGTTACATTGCACCGTAGCATGATAGAAAGAAGTGTTTCTGTCCCCATTTTGTAGCAAGTCAACTCTAGACTTCTGCATCCAGAAAATTTCTTCCCTTATAAGATTCTGTTGTAAAATAGCATTTGCCTTATTGAGGTTCATCCTGATACTTTCGGATGGGTTGGAATCAAAAAGTTGCTGTTGGAGATCCACCTTGTCTTCAGCCTTTTTAACATTCTGAATGATGATATCCGCAAAAACTTCCTTATTCAGCATCGTAGAACATTTTTCAACTCTTTAAGCTTGCATGCAGGCGAACCAGGGCATTCGGATGACCAACGATAACATTGTCCCAACAGTTTTTGACAACATGCAGAAATGAATCATGGGTTGTCCACATCTCCTGGAAGATAAACCTACTTGGACATTTTGAGAGATTGGAGAGTGAGACAGCCAAGGGAGAGTGATCAGACGACCCCCGAGGTAGGTGCTTAACCTGAGTATTAGGAAATTGGGACTGCCACTGAGTGTTATAGAGGATTCGGTCCAGCCTGGCACAAATATTAGCCATCCCAGTTCTGTTATTATTCCAAGTAAAAGCAGAACCGATATACCCAGCATCAAAGAGGAAGTCCACCATAGCATTGAGGTTAGATAACCCACCAGCAATCTTCTCGCCTGGGTTTAAGACACAATTGAAATCCCCTCCAATAAGCCGAGGGTTATCCACATTATTATAAAAGGATAAAAGGTCATCAAACAATAAGCACCTCGCCCTACGGTCACATGAAGCATAGATCACAGTGACATACATATGGCAAGAATTGTTCCCATATATGCCAACGTTACATATTGATCAGAAGAAGCAACAACGAAAGTTATGAATATTTACCAGAAGACCCAGATTGGAATCCTCCCCCTATTCCCAATGAAATATCCATTTTATATAACTACTAAGAGACGCTGCCCTAGAAAGAGGCCCTTTGGGTTCATTAAGAGCAACCAAAGTATAATTGTTCTCCATAATAATCTTTTGAAGATACCTATGGGATCGAGAATTCCCAGCACCTCTAATGTTCCAAAATAGAACAGAATTAATTGGTAACTGAGATCGCGGATCCCCTCCTCTGATTTCGCATGGGCCCTCGTAGTAACACCTCCTTTTTTGAAACCCTTAGGGGCTTGGAAATCAATCCTCAAATCACACAAAGGCATTAGAGCATTAGCTCTTTGGGCTCATAAAATAGTATCCTAACCTGTATCATTCAAGGGGCAAGCAGTATCCTTCGGGGCAGCCTCATCACGACGTGCATGGCAAGGCACATCGGCAAGTGCAGCACGCTGATGCATATCATCAGAAGCAGAAATTCCTTTGTCAATAAAGGCCGTCAATGGCACATTAGAGGCCTCCTGCTGAAAGATTACATTATCGTTCTGCATGTCAATAGGACTTCCACATGTTTCCTGTTCCTCCATTCGCAAGACGCTTGGGCCCTCGGCGACTTGCATAGATTCACCTTCTTCGGCATCGGTGATCATAGGCAAATTAGGATCTCTGGATACCTCCGCAAGGACCTCTTTTCCTTTATTAACAGGTCTCCAGGTACCTCCCACCCTGTTATTATTAGGCATAGTAGTTTTAGACGAAATAGGATTACCTTCCCTGGTCGCTTTAGGATCTTTCAACTTGCAAGCTTCCTGACCATGTCCAAGCCTTTTGCATGTGCAGCAGTACTCCGGAAGATTTGTGTAGATAACTTCCTGCCAAAAACCACCGAGGTCGCCCATCCCAATCCACATGCGTTCCGGCCTTTGCTTTAACAAGTCTAACTCAATACAAACCCTAGCTGCCTTTGTGTTTATAAGATGTTCCGTAGCATGAGCTATTTGAAGAACCGGCCCAATATTTGAAGCTATTGATGACAAAAACTTCCGTTGATAGAGATTAAATGGAAGAGCAGGTAAGTCAACCCAAACTGGATGGATCGAAGGCTCTTCAAAAGTAGAAAATAAAGGCGTCCACTTAAAAAACCTAAATATCCTTCCTTGGATATAGATGGTCTCCCGCAGAAAAAACCTGAGATAGTCATCATGAGTCTTGAACCTCATCAGAAGATGGACATTATCAAGATTCAAGAGCACTAATAACAAAAGATTCCTGGAGGCTACACCTGGTCGTAAGATGGGATCTGATATCTGGTAGCACAGGCCTCCCAAAACTGCTTTTAGCAACAAGAGCGAACTGGAAAGGTTCAGCGATGCTTCAATCTTCTCCCTGGAGAATAACAAGCAGGCTCCCCATGGTCTGTAAAGGATGGTTCATGTGCTCAATATCCACCAAAGGAAGCTCCAATGAAGCCGCGAGCACCTGGGCAAAGGTGCGAACACCCCCCTGAACGAAGGGTCCACCTGCTCCGCCAGCGGGTGCAGCCACACCCTCTGCCGGAGCCATCCGCAGCCACCCCGAGGGGCAGCTGCGGGATGAGAAAACCCTAGCAGACGAGAGAGAAAATCCAGAGCTTCTCTCTCCAAAACCTCCCTTTGGTCCTAATGATGTTCATGCGACTCAAATTCTCAAACCATCCTTCATATGTAAAGTAAGTCACAGATAGTTTACCATCAAAAGGAAAAGGAAATCAAAATAAAAACAAGCATTTTTGCAAGGCTTTGAAATGATTGCTATAACATCAAGGAAAACAAAAGGATTCAAGTGAAAAGCATGGATGTCTGTTCTATAATATAATTAATGTGCTACAGTTAGTAGGATTGTACAGGAACGGCTGTTAGATGATGTTGAGGGGCAAATGCAAAAAAGCAATGGTTCTTACATGAAATAGACTGTTCAAGATGCTGATGAGGCGCAATCATATTCTGAGAATCTTCAGGTATTGAAGATCTGAGGGATATTGAATGTGACAATGTGAAACCTTCAACTCTTTATCTGTAAGATGATTAACCCTCATCGCCAGAATAGTGAAGTCATCCCTAAAGAAAGTACCAGACATCACTTCTGAATTACCATGCCTCACATATTGCTATGATTAGCTTGAAATCAAGATTCCATCAGAACAGAAACAGAAGTGAGTAAATCATAAATGTTGTGAGTCAGAAATCATGCTTTTGTTGCATCTTCCATTGCTTTTCATAATTAGCCACCCTGTCGACTCTTTGTCTTCTTAATGGATTCATTGATAAAAAAAGTATATGCAGTAAAATCAGATATCATTCCCTTCTCATCATGCAATTCCATTCTTTCAGCATCTCCATGTTTGCAGTGTCCTTCCAAAAGAATATTATAAGTTACGTCATCTGGTATTACTCCTATATTAAGCATAGCATTCAAGAGCATATTTGCATTCTTCATTTGCCCTAGCTTACAAAGGCCATTCATGATTGCATTATACGTCACAACACCAGGCCTATGACCTTTGCTTTGCATCTCTTTCAGCAGTTTGAAAGCAGACTTCACATCACCTTTTTTACACAATCCATCAATAACCATTGTGTTTACAGCTTCATCAGGAATCATGCCAGCTATAGTCATCTCATGCAATATTCTTTCTGCATCTTGAGCTCGCCCTTCCCGGCATAGCCCCGAAATCAGTGCTGTGTATGCCACATCATCAAGCTCCACTTTTTCCATTATCATATCCCTTCTAATCTCAGATGCTGATTCTAAATCTCCCTCTTTACAACACCCGTCAATCAGTGTAGTATATGTAACTTTATCAGGCTTTAGACCCTTTCTCTTCATCTCCTCCACAATCCACTTTGCTTTCTGAAGATCCCCAAACTTGCAGAGGCCATTGACGAGAGCATTGTAAGTGATTAGATCCGGCATCACACCCTTCATCAACATTTCCTCGTAAATATCCAGTGCTACATGAACTTTCCCATCTTTGCAATGCCCATCAATCAGTGTCGTGAATGTGACATTGTTAGGGACCAGCCCCTTCAAACACATCTCTTTGAACATCTGATTTGCATCTCCCAGCCGTCTCTCTTTGGATAATCCATTGATCAGCGCACTGTAAGTAAAACCATCGGGAAAGATTCCTGCGTCTTGCATCACATTCTTCAACTCGAAACTGGCATCTAGGTTCCCAGATTTGCAATACCCATTAATGAGGGTGTTGAAGCTGACAACCGTAGGCTTCGCACCCTTTTTGGGATTTCGTCAAATATCAAACGAGCCTCTTTCATTTTCCTTCTTTACAAAAAGAATGCATCAGAACGTTAAAAGTGTACACATTAGGAGGAACCCTACCCTAGAACTCCGAATAGAATGCCCAAGCAGCACGGGCGAATTCGACTTCATCAACTGGTCGAGGAGGCGCCCACAAGCGCCGAGTGGGAGGCGAAACCGAGCCTTCCTCACCAACCTGACGCACTGGATGGCGTCCGAGACGTACCCAGAATCCGCGTACGCGATGATCATCGCGTCGAGGATGGACGGGTGCGGGGAACAGTGATGGGGTGGATCGGCAGAGGTGCGAAGCACCGCGTCGAACAGGTGGTGAGCCGAGTTCCTGCCCTTCCGGGAGACGACGGTGCGGAGGAGATCGGCGGCGTCTCCTGGCATTCGGTGACGGCAGAGAAAGTGGGCCATGGAGAGGTAGGTCTCCAGCGTGTGGCGGAAGAGCTGGGGCGGCCGCAAGGAGAGCCACCGGAAGAAGGCGAGAAGAGAATGCGCCGGCAGGAAGAAGGCATCGCCGGAGAGGAGGGAGACGAAATGGGAGGGGGAGAAGGAGGGAAGGATGCGCCTGAGGACGGGAGAGGAGTCAAGGGCTCCGCCCGGAGAGTCGGAGACGGCGGCCGCCCCAGTGGCATCGGAGATGGCGGCCGCCCCAATGACATCGGAGACGGCGGCGAGAATGGGATCCGCAGGGTCCGGTGACGGCGGGGAGAACCAGGGGAGGGCAGTGGAGGAGGAGAAGGAGGAGGAGCGGAGGAGGGGAGGGCAGCGGTGGCAAAGCGGCTTCATAACCTGCATGACGCCGGCATCACGGCTGCTCGCAAGCACAGTTCTCTCTCTTCTTTGGGGAAGTTACAGATGAGAGGCAGACGGAACTGCGGTCGGGTCCCGCTTCTCGTGTGGTATGGCTACCTCTGACGTGGGCGGGGCGAGTCCTCTGTACCACGGAGCAATGCGCCATGAAAAACAAAAAAAATATTCTCCTTATCCTTACCTTTCTAGGTATTTGCTCTAATTAAAAAATTATATTTCACTGTAAGACTAATCTTGTAATAAATTAATATTATTGGAGGGAAAATAACTTTATCAGCTCAAAAGAGAGAGAAAGGCTTTGTTTCACACCAATTTCAAGAACACCATACAGAATGTCTATGGAGAGTTGAAAGAGTTAAAGAGACAATTATTAGAATTGATAGAAAAAGGATTTATTAGACCAAGTACTTCACCTTGGGGTGCTCCAGTATTATTTGTGAAGAAGAAGGATGGATCTATGAGATTATGCATAGATTACCGACAGTTGAATCAATTGACTATAAAGAACAAGTATCCACTTCCAAGAATTGATGATCTATTCGATCAACGTCTGGAGCACATTATTTCTCCAAGATTGATTTAAGATCTGGATACCACCAACTAAGAATTCAGGAGCAGGATATCCATAAAACGGCTTTTAGAACACGGTATGGACACTACGAATTTGTAGTAATGTCATTCGGATTGACAAATGCACTTGCTGCATTTATGCGCTTGATGAATGATGTATTCAGATCTTATTTAGATCAATTTGTGGTTGTATTTATAGATGATATATTGATCTACTCTAAGAGTATAGAAGAGCATGAAGAACATTTGCGAATTACTTACAATTATTACGGGATCACAAATTATATACGAAGTTCAGTAAATGTGAGTTTTGGTTGAAACAAGTAATGTTCCTAGGGCATATTATTTCTGAAGAAGGATTATCGGTGGACTCATCAAAAGTAGAAAACTATACAGAAATGGGAGCAGCAGCTAAGAATCTACGGAAGTACGAAGCTTTTTAGGCATGGCCAGTTACTACCGGCGATTTGTCAAGGATTTTTCTAGAATTGCTTCACCACTTACACAGTAACTAGAAAAGGAACTGCATTTATATGGAATGAAAGTTGTGAACAAGCCTTTCAGCTGTTAAAGGAATGTTTATCCACCGCACCAATTTTAGCCTTGCCAGTAGAAGGAAAAATATTTGAAGTTACACTGATGCCTCGGGTATTGGACTGGGATGTGTATTGATGCAGGAAGGAAGGGTTATTGCTTATGCCTCTAGGCAATTGAAAACTCATGAGAAGAATTACCCAGTACATGATTTGGAATTAGCCGCAGTAGTTTTTGCTCTTAAACTCTGGAGACACTATTTGTATGACAACCAATTTATAGTGTACTCCGATCACAAGAGTCTCAAATATTTGTTCTCTCAGAAAGAATTGAATATGAGACAAAGAAGATGGATGGAGTATATCAAAGATTATGACTTCAAAATAGAATATCATCCAGGGAAAGGTAACACTGTGGCCGATGCACTCAGTAGAAATCCTATAACCAAAGTATGTCAATGCAAGTAAAGGAATGGAAGTTGTTTAGAAGAGTTTTCTGCATTGTGTGAAAGACTAAACTGCAGGAAGCAAGAGTTGTAATTGATAACATGATGGTGCAATCAGATTTGCTAAAGCAAATTAGAGAACAACAGAACAATGATCCTATGTTGACAGAAACTAGAGAAAAATTGGCTTTCAGATCTGATTTTAATGAAGATGAGCATGGAAATCTTCGGTTTCGAAACAGATTATGTGTACCAGATAATTCTGAAATCAAGAAGCAAATATTGGAAGAAGCTCATCGATCACATTATACGATTCATCCAGGAGTTGTCAAGATGTATCAAGATCTAAAAAAGCATTTTGGTGGTGTAACATGAAAAAGGAATTGTGGATTTTGTAGCGAGATGTTTGACTGTCAGAAGGTTAAAGCCGAACACCAGAAACTGGCAGGAAAGTTAAAACCACTTGAAGTACCGGAATAGAAATGGGATAGCATTGGTATGGATTTCATTGTCGGACTGCCCAGGACACGAAGTGGATTCGATGCAATATGGGTAATTATTGATCGCCTTACTAAATCAGCCCATTTCTTGGCAATTAAAACAAGATGGTCCGTCAATATTCTAGCAGCCTTGTACATGAAAGAATTGTCCGATTGCATGGGATTCCAAAAGACATAATTTCTGACAGAGATGCAAGATTTACCTCACATTTTTGGAGAGAATTACAAGATGCATTGGGGACTAAGTTAAAGTTTAGTACTGCTTTTCATCCTCAAACCGACGGACAGACAGAACGAGTAAATCAGATCATTGAAGATATGTGTCGTGCTTGCTATTGCAGTTTGGAAACGATGGAATACTCATTTAGCAATAATGGAGTTTGCTTACAATAATAGCTGCCAGTCAACTATTCAAATGGCACCATTTGAAGCCTTGTATGGCAGGCAATGTAGATCACCATTGTGTTGGGTAGAATTGAAGGAATCACTCTTCTTGGATCCGAAATGATTCAAGAAACAACAGAAATTATTAAGTTGGTACGAGATCGGATGAAAGTTGCTCAAGATCGACAGAAAAGCTATGCTGATCAAAGAAGAAGAGAGCTAGAATTCCAAGCAGGAGAACATGTGTTTCTTAAAGTATCACCCCGGAGAGGAATCAAAAGATTTGGTATTAAGGGAAAATTGAGTCCAAGATATATTGGACCGTTTGAAATACTGAAAAGAGTTGGGGAAATGACATACCAACTGGCACTTCCACCACAATTATCTAACGTACATGATGTTTTTCATGTGTCAATGTTGAGGAAATATGTGTATGATCCGGAACATATTATTGAATACCAAAATCTGGGGATACAAGAAAATCTGGCATATGAGGAAAGACGGTGCAGATCCTTGATCGAAAAATCAAACAACTTCGAAACAAGGAAGTTTCCTTATGAAGATTCAATGGAGCAGGCGAGGACAAGAGGAGGCCACATGGGAACTAGAAGATGCCATCAAGACAAAATATCCAGAATTATTTTCAGGTTAGTATAATTGCCTTTATATTATTAAATTTGGAGGACAAATTTTTTTTTTAGTAGGGGAGAGTTGTAACGCCCCAGAAATTTAAAATAATGAGAAAATAGAAGTAATGAGTTAAAATACCTTAGGGTTATTATTAAAATATGAAATTTGATGATAGACATAGTTAGGGGTAATGAACATTATCCTAGTGTCGCACCTCGAAATGAGTGCCTCCACAGGGCGAAACAGAAAACGACATCGAAATAAAAATCCGAGAACATCATAATTTCCAGAAAAATGTGAAGAATTAATATGCAATTATCTGAATTTTCGACGTACGGATTTCAGGGTACAGTCGACGCGACCATTTTTCGGGTGATTTTTCACCTAGTGTAAAATAAATCTAAAAATTAATTAAAAATCACCACAATTAGTAAAATATCATCTTAGTCTATGGTCAAAATTTCATGGCAATCAGATATGGTTTGGGTAAGTTTCTTCAAGAAACAAATGGCTAGTTGAATTTTGGGGGAATTACGCAATGGGTTTTCTGGGTAAATTTCAGTGGGCTACGTGGAGGACCCTCAGAGAGCCACCCCATAGGGAGAGATGGGTGACACGATTTTACCTAAGGTGTTGGGCAGGGGTAAGTGCATGCCAAACGTGTCAATGGTAAAAGTTAGAGGAGTTTACTGTGCCACCTAGGTGGGTGAGGTGCCATTGTGCATGGCAACACCCTTGGTTATAAATAACCCCCAGATGCTACGTAAACATCTTTCTAGTCTTCTTCTAATGCTGTTGTGCTTCTGAAGAAAATATGAGTGAGGGTATAGCAGAAGCATTTGGCTCTTCTTCTCGTATATGTCTTGCTCTGTTCAAGCTACTGTTGTGTGTTGATGCAAACGGGTCTACGAAGGCTCACCTACTCAGTACTGTAGAGCAACTACTAAGATCACAATACGTGCAAGTGTGCAATTTTCTTTCTCTTATTTCTGAGGATTTCTGAGTAAAGGATCACACACTCACTTCAAACAGGTAGGATTCTTCTCTTGATCTTTCCAATTTCTTCTACTATTTCCCTTGGATCCTCTGATTAGTGGTATGAAGAATTCTAAGCATGCCATTCTTCTAGTGTGAAAATTCAGACCATTGTGAAATCTGGAAAGTTGATATTGATCATATTGTTGTCGAAGTTTAGGAAATATGTTCATGATAGAAAATCAACATTACATCATGTTTTAATTGATCCTTAAGTCATAAGTATCTACATCTTGTTGTCTTCGAACAATTCAACCCAATTTAGAGTGTTGATTCTATTGTTAGATTAGATAGAACCTCAACGGTTTTGTACTTTTAGCTAACCTGATGTGTTGAGAAGTGATAAGACTCTTAGGTTAGTTCACTTTATATAAGATTAATGTAGAAAGGTGAGGAGAAAAGAGTTCAAAGAAGAAGTACTCCTCATTATCTACTTTGAGTTAATTTAGCTAGAACATCTTTGCAATTATATTCCATGATCTTCCCTTTTTCAGATCATGTCTACATGAGTTTTATATTTGAAACCACACTTGTTTAAGATCCAAATCATGTTAGGAACATTAGAGCAACTTTATAGAACCATTGGAGGTTGAATGGAATAGCTTTCAGACAGTTTACACAGCCCCTGTCGACAGACGAAGGTCTGCCTGTCGACAGGAACCTCTGGTCAGAACCCAGAAACTTCAGACTGAGTGTACCTGTCGACAGGCCCTGGCTTGCTGTCGACAGATGCACTCAGAACTGAAAACCCAGCTCTGGCAGTGCAGCCCCTGTCGACAGCAGACCAAGGCCTGTCGACAGATCTTGACTGAACCTTGTTTCTAACCTTATTTTGACTCCGTTCTTTCCTGAAAATCATACCCCTTTGTCCACTTGTTAGTCTACCTTTATATTATGGATTTTACTACCAAAACACCTATTAAATCAGTCAAGTTAACCTTCTTGTCACCTTGAGGTATTACTACAAGTTCCGAACTTAATTGTCTTCGTGAGATTGTCAATTCGAGAAATCAATGTCGAAATCAAGTTCCTTGTTCCTTGTATGTAAACCTTGAGTGATTATGAGTAAAACCTTTGTATTTCATTGATTCATTACAAAGGTAAGAGTGTGGTGATGACAAATTGAGAATCTTGAACTCAATTTAAGAATTATGCTTGGCAAATAAGGGCTAGTCTAGTCCTGGGAGGAGCACCCAAATTCGTTTAAGTGGCCGCGCGGAACGATAAAGGATTAGTGGATGTTGGCATAGCATCATTAAGTGTTTGATTGGTCATCATTTCATTTTATTGTGTGTTCATATGAGTTCAATACAATTCGTGAATGTTACTATGAATCCTTGAATCTTGAGTTCATTATTCCATAACTTTGCTATCTAGTGTCAGATAGCAATCTCAGTTTAGTTTGCAAAAGTGTGATTACATGTATAACTTCTTGTCACTTACCTTGTATCTGATCTCCTTGATTATAGACTTGAATCCTACTGAGCTAGTTAGCTCACAGAATTCTATTTTCAGGTAATCCAGATGGAATGAATGATTAAGGGGGAAAGTGTGCTGAGTGAACTACCAATCTACAAGAAGCTAATTACGCTGGTTTTCAATAGTGTTTAGCATAGTAAATGTGATGTATTAAGTTTCTGTTGACTGTTCCTCATGAGATCTGAATGAGGAAACTTTTGTAATAAGACACTTATGAGGCTATCTTTTATTAGGACGTGACAGCACTTGTCTCGCCTCTGCCATAAGGTACAAAACATGATAAGAAAGGACTGTGTGGCATTTCTCGCCGCAATTGTAGTTGAGAAGAAAGCAACTAAGATATCAGACATCCACATAGTGCAAGAATATCCAGACCTGTTTCCCGATGAGCTGCCAGGCATTCCACCCGAGAGAGATGTAAATTTCTCAATTGATCTTGTACCTGGAGCTGCACGGTTTCTCGGCAACCCTACAGGATGTCCCCCGCTGAATTAAAAGAATTGAAAGAGCAACTGATGGAACTTCTAGAAAAGGGTTTCATTAGGCCAAGTACTTCTCCTTGGGGAGCACCAGTGCTGTTCGTCAGAAGAAGGACGGATCCATGAGGTTATGCATCGATTACAGGCAGTTGAACAATCTCACTATCAAGAACAAGTACCCTCTGCCGCGTGTCGATGAACTATTTGATCAGATATCAGGAGCAAAGTACTTTTCTAAGATTGACCTTAGATCAGGATATCATCAGATGAGGATTCAAGATGCAGATATTTACAAGACAGCTTTCAGGAGCAGGTACAGTCATTATGAATTTGTAGTCATGCCTTTTGGACTAACCAATGCTCTTGCAGCTTTTATGCAATTAATGAACAGCATCTACCGGCCCTACCTCGACAAGTTCGTCGTGGTATTCATTGATGATATTCTCATATACTCCAAGACCAAAGAAGAGCACGAGGAGCATCTAAGGATCGCTCTGCAAATCTTGCGAGACAACCAACTCTACGCCAAATTGAGCAAGTGTGAATTCTGGCTCGAGGAGGTGTCGTTCCTAGGCCATGTCATTTCCAAGGATGGTATCGCGGTCGACCCTTCCAAGGTAGAAGCCGTGCTCAACTAGGAAAGGCCGACCAATGTCACAGAAATCAGAAGCTTTCTTGGACTGGCTGGATATTACAGACGTTCATAAAAGACTTCTCCAAGATAGTTGTACCTCTTACGCGTCTTACGCGAAGGAAAACCCATATGTCTGGAGCAAGGAGTGCGAGAAGAGCTTTCAGACACTCAAGTAATTGTTGACATCTGCACTTGTCCTCGCATTACCAGTCGAAGGCGCAAGATTTTCAGTCTACACTGATGCATCTGGAATCGGTCTAGGCTGCGTATTAATGCAGAATGAGAACGTGATAGCCTATTCATCAAGGCAATTGAAGCAACATGAGGTTAACTATCCTGTCCATGACTTAGAACTAGCTGCTGTGGTATTTGCACTCAATATCTGGAGGCATTACCTATATGGGGAACAATTCATTGTATACTCCGACCCAAGAGTTTGAAGTACTTATTTCTCAAAAGGAGCTCAATATGCGACAACGGAGATGGCTGGAGTACTTGAAGGATTTTGATTTCAACATTCAATATCACCCAGGCAAGGTAATGCAGTAGCTGATGCACTTAGCAGAAAGCCAGTAGCTTCGATATCTTGTCTAGTCATGGGCGAGATGCAATGTTAGAGTAATTCGCCAGTCTAGATCTGAATATTGAAAAGAGAAGTGATAAGATGTTAGTGGCTAACCTTAAGGCTCAACCCGACATCTTTGTCGAGATCAGAGAGCAACAGACTAATGATCCATTTCTAATCAGAGTAAGGGAGACCATAGCTGATAAACCAGACTTCTCCATCGCTGAAGATGGAAGAGTATTATTCCAAGCCAGGACATGTGTGCCTGACAATGAAGAGCTGAAAAGGAAACTGATGGATGAAGCCCACAAGACCAAGTACACAATACATCCAGGTGCAACCAAGATGTACCAAGATATGAAAAGGTCATTTGGTGGCCAACATGAAGCGTGAGGTGGCTGAGCATGCTGCACACTGCCTCACTTGTCAACAGGTAAAAGCAGAACACCGTCGTCCTGAGGGTGTACTTAGGCCCCTGGATATACCTGAATGGAAGTGGGAAAGCATCGGTATGGATTTCATCATGGGTTTACCCCAGACTCGTGGTGGACTTGATGCTATCTGGGTTATTGTGGACCGTTTAACCAAGTCCGCACACTTCCTTGCCACTAAGAGCACTTGGAGTGTGGATGTGTTAGCAGCTTTGTATGTGAAAGAAGTAGTCAGACTACATGGAGTCCAGTGTCCATTGTCTCAGATCGTGACCCCAGATTCACTTCTAGATTCTGGAAGGGACTCCAGGCTGCCCTAGGCACAAAACTCAACTTTAGCACAGCTTTCCACCCACAAACGGATGGCCAGACTGAAAGAACAAATCAGATAGTGGAAGACATGCTGCGAGCTTGTGCTATAGACTTTGAAGGGTATTGGAATGAACAACTGTCTCTAATAGAATTTGCCTACAATAATAGCTATCAGGCCAGCATTAAGATGGCACCATTTGAAGCATTGTACGACAGAAGTTGCAGATCGCCAGTATGCTGGAATGAAGTAGGTGAACAGCAATGGCTGGGACCAGACATGGTGCAGAGCACTAGCAGAGACATACAAATTATTAGAGACAGAATTAAGATAGCTCAGTCCAGGCAAAAGAGCTATGCAGACAAAAGAAGAAGAGACTTGGAATTTCAAGCCGGAAATCATGTGATGCTCAAAGTATCCCTGACCCGAGGATTTCAAAGGTTTGGGATGAAAGGCAAGTTGAGACCAAGATTCATAGGTTCATTCGAGGTATTGGACAGGGTAGGTGAGGTAGCATACCGTCTAGCACTACCTCCCCAGTTCTCGACAGTACACAATGTTTTCCATGTATCCATGCTGAGGAAATACGAATATGATCCGTCACACGTAATCAGCTATGATGACATTATTTGAATAAGGATATGACCTATGAAGAAAGGCCAGTAAAAATTTTAGACAAGAAGATGCAACAGCTTCGGAATCGGTCTATACCCGTGGTGAAAGTATTATGGAGAAACCATGAAGTCGAGGAGGCACGTGGGAGCCCGAAGCGTTATTGCGACCGAATTATCCGGAATTATTCAGTAAGTCATTCTTCCTCTTACGATTCTATGAATTTGGGGACCAAATTCTTTTTAAGAGGGGGAGGATGTAGCACCCTTGATTTTTAAAATCAAGAAAAATAAAAATTTATTATTTAATAAATGAGATAAATCGATTTAATTATAATAAAGGGAGAATACATGGAATAAAAGGAATTAATGCAATACCCATTAAGCTAAATTATTAGTGGGTTACTCTAATAACCCAAACCCAGTAGAATGGGCCCAAATAAGGATATCCCATTATGGGATAGAGATAATTAGGTGAAATTCGTACCTAATTAATTAAATAAATGAAAAGGGGTTAAGATAAATATTAACTAACCCATAAATATCCAAAATAAGAGTCCTAACCCATCCTAACCCCATTGGCCATGAAATAGGCCTCTCCCTACCTTATTAGATGGATAATAGCAAGAAAAATATGTGATAATTATGGAAATTCGTAATTAAAGGAGGAGGAAGAGTTTTAGGTGGTTTAGAACTCTATAGGCTATCAAAACACCCAAAATCCCTTCCCTACCACCCATAGTTCGTGGCTGGAGTCCTAGGAGACGAAGAGGAGAAGTGCTGGACGAAGAGCAAGGAAGAGGAGGCTTGAACAAGCTTGGATATTCTTCTCGTTTTCGTCATCAAACCCTAGCTTTTCTTGTCAACACCAAAAGGTAGGCAATCTCTCAAGCTAAAATCGTGAAACAATTACCCTAGGTAGCCTTCGTGTACCTCTTCAAAAGCCTATGATTTCGTTGTATTCCGTTCATCCATTTGGGCAAATTTAATTCGTGAAATCCTACTGTCACCATGAGCCCGAATCTCATGTTTTCTCTAATACTTTGCACGTACTTATTCCCATGCTATGAGAAAATTCTCATTGATACTACCATGTAATAGCTTTCAAACGCTTCTGATTTTGTGCTATTTCGATCTCCCATGAGGGAGAATTAATTCATTGAATCCCTGTCAGATACATGCACCCTACCCTTCATGATTGCTTGTGAACCCCGCTCATGCTTGACTTCAGATCATGATAAAATACCATAAATACTACTCCTTGTTAGCTTTTAACGCCCCTAGTTTCATAATTTTTCGTCATGTATACCTCTCTAATTAATTCGTTGAACCCTGACTGCATCGGTTTAGGGCACCAAAAAGTAACCTGATCAATGCATGCCTAAACCTTGTCTATTTTCAAATTAATCGTGCTTGTTGATAGATATACATGTCTAATTTCGTTTAGAACTGATTTCATGATTTTTGGATCACCGTGCGATTTTTATACTGAATTATAATGACCCTGTGTCAGAAGGGTCTACCCAGAGAAAAAAGGAAAAAACTGGACCGCCCCTGTTATCGCGACGGCGCGATGCGCCGCGATAACGGGAGTGTCGCGGTCGGCTTTGAGGCCGCGTCGTGAACGCGACGGCCCTAGCCGTTCCAATCCCGAACCGAGCCAGGCCGGCGGTTCGCCTGTCGCGCCAGGCCGCACCACCGCGACCTCAGCCGCGACAGGATAGCCCGTCGCGATATGTTTCTTAACGCGACCTAGCGCCCCACGCGACTTGATCGCGACAGCTCACCTCGTCGCCTTCATTAATTTCGGCCAGAACATATAATTGTGCTTATATCCCTGATGATTAGTCTATATGCTTCTTAATTAGCCATGATTAACCCATGTTATAATTGATTCGACTTGGTAAATTAATAATTGGCATTAATGATATACATTAATTATTTAAAATGACATTTGCACGACTTGTCATATCCTCAAGATTTCTTTACACTTGCACACATATAACATTATAAATTACCGTTTGACCTTGATAAATTATGCAATAATATATTCGGTAAATTATCGAAATAAATGACTAAATTACCCTATTTTGTTAAATACAATTGTTTCCGTTTTTACTCGTGCATTTTATTACCGATACCGTTTCCCTCGGCCTTCGAGCACTCGAGGCACGACGGACCCATTTTCTACACACTTTTCTCTTGACTTGGACCACCTCTCCACCGAGAATACTCTCGACTGGACTAGGGACTTCTTGTCAAGACCTCCGTAAGTCTTCTTGGCTTTGGCGCACGTCCTTAGTCAACGAGCTGGTTGTACCTCAAAACCCGTTACACCTTAGGGATCAGTACGATCCATACCTTAGTATATTCCTTCTCGTCTTGAGTTCACACCGGACCACCTGACCCGTGTACACAGCAAGGCTAAGGGGCGGTTGTGACTTCTACCAGACTGCCGCACCCGACTTGGTGCTGTGCAACCGTTACTATCGTGTTTATCGTCGTTTTACGATTGTACCCCTCTCATCTACAGTCTCTTTACTCTCATCTGTTCACGTTCTCTCTACACTCTCATCTATCTCGTCTAGTACTCTCTTATCTCTTCTTGGTACTCTATTGGCCATTCGTGTGATTGTCTAAGATAAAAGAAATGACTAATGCCAGCGCAATAGGGCCCGATTAGGTCCTGGGAGGAGCGCCCGAAAAGTGCCAGTACCCATGGGAGTTAAAATGATCATAGGATGTGTTACGGCATGCATCCAGCGCCAGTTTACTATCTAGATTAATCTATGACAATCAAGTGCTATCTCTACAAGTGCAAGCGTGATCGTTACTAGTGCACCGTTGTGCAATTTACATGTTATATCGTTACATGGCCATTCTATTATCGTTCTCGTTGTACTATTTTCCTTGTGCCAGTTGCAATTGTTCTCTCCTTATCGTGACATGCTCTACATGACTCTACTCTCTAGTTATCCTGCCATTAAGACATTAACTATTTAAAGCATGCTTGTGTTCATGAGATATTAAGTCCTACTGGGCGTTATTCGCTCATCCTGCGTATTTATTTAATGTGTTTCAGGTGAGTCGGATCATGACCATACTCACGAGGATGGGACCGATGAGGAGACTCAGGAGTGACCATTCAGCAAACCGTGCTGTCTAGTAGTAGTCAGTAGTATAGTTATGAGTTAGTGAGTCAGATTCATTTATGTAATAGTTTGATTTTCAATAAAGTACTCTGGGCCCTAGTTTTGGCTCTGATACGATGATGTAATGGAGATTGTTGGATTATTAATGAAATTGGAGTTTATTTGGTGTTATACCATTTGTGCAATGGTTTGCATTTATTTCTCGCTCTGTACTATTAATAACTGTAATCCCGCTCCGATATTCCGCGTCGGGGCGTTACACCATGCCTGCACCTTAAGGTCTCGGGCCCGAGCACCTTAAAGTGAGGCACTGGAAACAAGGACTAGTTGGGGACCAGTACGTCTACCGATGTCCGTCCCCCCAACCAAGAAGTGCGCTACAAGCGACTAAGTACACCCACAACACACAAGCCGTTGTCTCATTGTCGTCTTTCCCTCAGCCGGACGTACTACTCAAACTACGGAGTGAAGATGTCCAGGAAGACGACACAAACCCTAGAGGAACACAAGTACCGGGACAAGACCCCGAGCACAACGTGCCTGGCTCAGAAAGAACCTGGGGTACTCGACTCGAGAGGTAACCATGGGTGGCGTCGTATACCCGACTTGCCTCGAACGCACAAGCACACAAACTCGGAAATGCCACTTACCACAAGTGCCAATACACCGCTTAACAACCACTACACGGAAACCAACATTTATACGGGCCCATATATGTAAACAAATCATAATACCATGAAAGCAAACCATGGCTCGGGTAGCAGTCATTTGAATTGCATCTGACACAGAGGTCGCAATTCAATGACTGAAACGTGACGGACCAAACGGTCGCGTTACAGACTGAAACGCGACGTCTGGTTCCATCGCATTTCAGCTGCAGAAACCCTACCTGAAATCCCCTCCGGGAGAAGCTCAAACCACCCTAAATAGCCCATTTGCATGCTAATTTGCAGTAAAATAAACTCCTACACATGCCTTCTACTTTCCTCACCCCATTAAACTCATTTAAATCTTTACACATGAATCCTTTTGATCAAAAAGGAGAAGAATTCCCCTACCACATGAAGAACGTGTAAAACGGCGCTGCCTTGGCATTTCTCGTGCTCCACACGCCGTCCTCGCACCGAAAACCCGCCAATCCGCACGCCGAAATCTCCAAAATGCCGGAAAATCCCCACGCACACCTCCCCCACGGTCGAGCAGTGTGTTTCTGCATTGCTTGCCTTGGCACTTCTCCTTTTTGATCAAAAAGGAGAAGAATTCCCCTACCGCATGCAGACGCGCACCCCGGGAAGACGACAATAGAAACGCGACGACTAGGGCAGTCGCGATTCAAAATCACGTCGCCTGGTTTGGTCGCGTTTCAAATAACCGCACTAGAGGCTGGTTGGGCCTGGGTTCCAACCCTTCAACCCACATAACCTGTCAAATACATTTCATACATACCATTTTGGGCCACATACGGGCCACCAAACCCACTAAGCAAGGATCCAAAAAATCGCGGTGTTACATTACTATTATCTAAAAAGAAATTTCGACCTCAAAATCTAGGAAGAAATTTAAACATGCATGCATTAATCACCACATCATCTACTATCATCTAAAAAGAATTAAAAACTTACTCAAACAGGTAAGGATACACTTTAAACATTTCTTCTGCCAATTCCCATGTATCTTCTCCTCCTTGTCTGTTCTCCCACCTGACCTTCACTAATCAATTTCTTTATTTCTCAATTCTGTGTTCTTCGGCCTGTGATTTGCACTGGATATTCTGGCATAGACATATCGGGCTTCAAATCATCTCGTTGATAGCTGACTACTGTGATAGATTTAATGTACATCCTTAACATAGAGATATGAAAGACATCATATGCATTTGTAAATCTACCGGAAGATCTATTCTGTATGCTGTCTCTCAATTCTTTCAATCACCTGGAAAGGGCCACATACCTGGGACTTAACTTACCTCTTTTGCTAAATCTCAACACACCCTTGGTAGGAGAAACCCTAAAAAAAACATAATCTCCAACCTCAATTGAAGTGGCCTGCGTTCGGGTGTCTGCATAACTCTTCTGCCGGCTTTGGGCTGTTTGTAATTTCTCTTTAATAAATCTGACCATTTCTGTAGTTTGCTGAATCAATTCAGGACCCATAACTTGCCTCTCTCCGACTTCATGCCAGTTCGATGGTGTTCTGCATGGCCTGCCATACAAGACCTCATAAGGTGCCATCCCTATACTGGTGTGATAACTATTATTATAAGCAAATTCTACCATGCCCAAATGGTGCTCCCAACTACCTCCCCACACTAAACAGCAAGCTCGTAACATGTCTTCGATTGTCTTAATAGTTCTTTCTGTCTGACCATCAGTTTGTGGGTAATAAGCTGAACTATACCTCAATTCTGTGCCAACAACTCTTTGCAGACTCCTCCAAAAACTAGAAGTAAATCTTGGATCCCTGTCAGAAATAATTGTCTTTGGAATACCATGCAATGGCACAATTCTATCAACATAAATCCTTGCTAATCTATCCACAGTCCAAGACATACTCACTGCTAGCAACCTACATACCTTAGTTAACCTGTCAATAAACACCCATATGCCATTGTGCCCTGTAGCTGACCTCGGTAGTCCTGCCACAAAATCCATAGCAATATCATCCCACTTCCACTGTGGAATTGACAACGACTGTAGTAGTGCTCGGCTTTGATACTCTGCCTTTATCTGTTGACAAAACTGAACATCTTGCAATAAATTCTGCTATTCTCTCTTCATATGTGGCCACCAGAAATGCTTAAATCTTGATACATTTTGGTACTTCCTGGATGAATGGTATACCTGGATTTATGTGTTTCCTCTAGAACTCTCTGCTTTACTTCCACTTCTGTTGGTACATATAACCTGCCTCTGAGCCTGATTACACAGTTATCATCAATTGTGATACCTTCCATTTGGACAATCTCTACTAAATTTCCATCTGTCTTCTGGGCTTCAACAATCTGCTAATACAAAGATGGCTCAATAGCACTACTGGCTAGCACTGCTCGCCGCTGACTACTTAGAACATATATGAATTTTCTACTATTTCTTCATACATTTCCACTCTTTAATCATCATGTGACTCAAATTACTTTTCGCTTAATGCATCTACTACAACATTTGCTTTACTGGGTGGTAAGCCAAACTGAAATCATAATCTTTCAGATATTCTACCCACCTGTGTTGACGAAGATTCAAATCTTCTGAGAAAAGATATATTCAAACTTTGTGATATGTGAAAATTTCAAACATTTCACCATAAAGATAATGCCTCCATATCTTCAAAGGAAAAATAATTGCTGCTAGTTCTAGATCATGTGTTGGGTAATTCCCTTCTGCTGGCTTCAACTGCCTAAATGCATAAGCTATAACCTTACCATGTTGCATTAACACTGCTCCAAGCCCTCTTTTGGATGCATTTGTGTATACCACAAAACCTCCACTGCCTACTGGTAATGTCAATATCGGTGCTGCTGTAAGCCTTCTCTTCAACTCCATAAAACTCATCTTGCAATCACTTGACCATACAAAAGGTACATCTTTCCTGGTTTGTAAGGCCCTCGAATTGTTTGTCATTTTATTGTGTGTTAAGTCATGTTGTATATATATGTATATCATGTATGCGTATGTAGATACTTATGTACAATGTTATCTTGGTATACTATGTAGGCATGCGTATATTAATTGTAAATATTGCTTAATTTCATGTTGTAGTAGTGTGTATCATATTACATATATGGCATGTAAATATATAGAGTGTAAGCATGATTTTCTGCATGTTTTTAAACTCTAGCCGAAGGGCCAATTTGCATCAACATCGGTGGACGTCCATGTGAGTCAACGTCCATATCGTTGGACGCTAACACTTCAATAGGCGGCCATGGATGTGGACGTCTAGCTCTCTGAAACTCAGTGCGCAGCAGACCCCGAAATTCCGGGGGCAAGCTACCTCAACCATTGGGGAGACATCCCCAACGGCTCTCAAGCCTTCACATCAACCCCTGCGTGAGTTGAGAGGTCTCTCTCCTATAAACAAACCCCTTTGTGCAACCCTAAGACCCTCTCTTGGCTCTTTGCAAGGAGAAGGAGAGAAACCCTAAGCCCTGTGAGGAAAACCTGAGCTTTGAGAGCTCAGATCCAGCGATTTGGAGCTTCATCTGGTGATCTACAGCAACTAGAAGCTAGCTTGGACATAGGAGGAGGCTTCCCCGACCTCGGACTGGAGGTACAACACCACAGACGATGGAGTGAAGGGTTTTGGAGGCTTCTTGGGACTGCCCAAGGAGAGCTCATCACCCATTTTCACCCCTTGGGGATTTACAAGAGGCAAGTAACCCACCCACTTCGTCCATGTATGTGTCTAGGAGGTTTCTATCATTTTTATGAGATTTTATCGTGTCCTGGATTCCCCCATTCTTCTTGTATTTGGAGCTCGGTCTGTCTTTTTGCACAGACCGGAACTTGACGGCAAGATCCCTTGCCGTCAAGCTCTTCTATTAGCGGCCAACGATATTGTCGTTAATCTCCTTTAACGGCCAGACTATGCCGTTAAGTACTTCAGGACAGAACAGTGAGTTGTTCTCTCCTCCTATATGATAAATTTCCGATGTATTTTCGCATGAGGATATATTGTAAACACTATATGTTATGTAATATGGTTAATGGAATGTGTTTGTGAGATCTTTATACTTTTCTGTGATTTATCTAAGTTGTTAGAATTATGTGAAATGAAGATCATGGGTATGGTAGCTTACTGTTTGCATGATCCATGTGTAATTAGACTTCCATAAAATTTCCAGATGATGTAAATGCATGACAGTCCATGTCCCGAAAAATTTGGGAATTCTCCATGATTATGAAACTTGTTATAATTTCTGTATTAGAAAATAGAGAGCATGCCTAGATTGTTTTAAAACTTCGGAAAATTGCATGTTGTGTAAAAATTTCGGGCAAAAATTTTTGTGACATTATAAATGATAGGTACAGACCTGTGAACGGTCAAATCGAACATTCATGTTATGTTCCATGATAAATGAATTATAAATGGCATGAGATTGAATGTTTTAATTTCTGTAAATGTAATATGACTCAGAAAAATATGAAAATTTGCATGTGTGATCATAAACCTGAAATTAGTCTGTGGTTAAATTCTCATGTTATTTGGATAACTGTAGAGTGCTCTATGAAATTTCCATGCGAAAATGAGTGTTCATGCATGCTAATATGAACATGGTTGATTATGTATGCTTTAACCTGATTAGTGTAAGGTACTGAATGTTTGATTTCTGTCAACAATAGTATCATGATAGGAAAACAGAGCCATGTGTATAAGTGAGAGAATGTGAAGACATGTGTATATCATGTGTAATATGTGTGTTAAAATCGGAATGTGTAATGTGTAAGAATGTTCCATGTGTGACACTGCTTCCATAGAGGGCCGTGGAACCGTACCATGGAAAAGTCCCCATGGGAAGGTTCAATGTGTTAGATCCTAAGGGCATTAGGATGAAATCCTGGAGGTGGACAAGTACCACTGGTTAGGGTGGAGACTTGTTCTCCCGGTCTGCGCAGTCCAAGAGTCGTCACTGTATTGCCCAGGTGACGTCTATGTTATGTGAATGTGTTATGTGATGTGTCCTTCTAATGGTGGTTTGGACTATGTGTCACGGCACTAAATTGTGAATGTGAATGTGGATATGTGTAAATTGTGTAGTGTGAATATGTGTAAACGTGCAATGTGTAAAAAGAACTATGTGAACGAGTAATTGTGCAAACATGTGAAACCAATATGTTAGATTGTGAAATTGTGATCCATGATATGTTAATGTGAAATATGTTATAACAGCAACCTTAAAGTGTATGAAATGATAGTGTACATGTGCAAGAATGTGTAGAAACCATGATAGGAATGTTTCCTTTTATGCATGTGAGAACCCCATGTTAGTTGCTATCATGTTGTAGCTTAATGTGATTGAATGAGTAGTAAGCATGTGATAGGATACTTACTCTGGAATGTCTTAAATCATGTACCATATGTTTTAAATTTTGTAGAAATACCATGATAGGTTGTCTCTTATCAACGTTCAAGCATGTTATATGTTTTGCTTCGTGAATTGGAATGTAGAACCTACTGTGATGTATGCATGAATGATGTGTATGGAGTTATTTGCTGAGTCTTTTAGACTCACTCCTTGCTTCGGCGTACAGGTTTAGTTGGTGACCCGACACCTTTGAAGGAGACAGTGGAGAGTGACTCCAAGCGTGGCAAGTAGCTTGGTGGAGTCGTTGTTGTGACTTTTGCTTTCATAGTATGTAATGAGGCATTGTAGTAGAACTATATGTAATTGTGGACGAGCTATGCAATCTGATTTTAGCATTTTATTATGTGGACTTTAGTTCTCTTAAAATTGTTATTTGAACCTTGTATGTTAAATGTGGATGATGAAATGAAATGACAAGTAGTCCTTTTACTTCGCTACTCTGAATTGTATATTTATGAACATCTCAATCATGCGTGTTAGTGCTTGGGTCAATGTCCCACTGTGACGAGACTCACTATACCGACGTGGATTGGTATAATCGTACCGGTATAAGGAGGGTCGTCGCAGAGATTGGTATCAGAGAGACTTGGTTGAGATTGTACATAAATACCTAAGTCATCATCTTCATTACATGCTAAATCTTTATAGAATTGTCCACATGTGTAGAATTGATTAATAATGAAGGGGAAATAGGCAAGAAATGGTTAGGAGTAAATTAACATGGCTCTAATAGTGGCTGAAATTTATTGCAGCCATGGCTTCGCGTGGTAGACGTGGCGGTGCTCCTGCTCGTGAGGACGAGCAGAGACGTGAGGAGCAGTTTGAGCAGCGGGCCCCGGCACCTCAGGGTCCTGTACTTCCCCCACCGCCGCCAGTGGATTATGGAGTGTTCATGCAGGGTCTAGTGCAGGCCATGCAGACGCAGGCCCACACCCAGGCTGCACTCCAGGCTCAGTTGGAGGCTCAGAGTTAGAATAATGAAACAAAGAGTAGTCTGCTTTATTTAATGGCATGATGTTGTGTTGAATATGCGTTGCTTGTTGCTTGTTGTAGCAGGCTCAAATTCCAGCTCAGGACCATGGTGGACCTTCCATCATGGAAGATTCAAGAGGATGTTGCCACCCTCTTTTAAGGGGGGAGAGCGACTGTTGCTAGCCGAGAGCTGGATGAGGAGATTGAGAAAATATTCCGAGCTATTAGGTGTGCGGACGATGATAAGGTTACTTTAGCCACCTATATGCTACAGGTATGTGATAGTTTATATGTTGTATATCCTGTTAAGTTAGAATTGTTTAGTGTGGTGCTTATGAGGATTGTGTTACAGGAGAGAGCTGATGTGTGGTGGGCTTCCTTACTGCGTACCCGATTCGAGGACGGAGCTATGACGTGGTTTGGGACGAGTTCGTGAGACTCTTTCGGGCCAAATTCATCCCGAGCATATCCAGGACAGGATGGAGCAGAAGTTCCTCTCCTTGACCCAGGGCTCCATGATCGTGCTCGAGTATGAGGCCAGGTTTGTAGAATTATCTAAATATGCACCTCATATCGTGACAGATGAGCGCAAGAAAGCAAAGAAGTTCGTGATGGGCCTGAAGCCATCACTGCGGACGAGGCTAGTGGCATTTGACCATCGTACCTTGGACGAGGCCCTTAGCGCTGCTTGTAGGTAGGAGGGCGAGATGCAGCAGTATCTGGAAGAGAAGAAGGTTTCGCAGAAGAGGCCTGCAGCTACGTTCCAGTGGCAGGACAAGAAGAAAGCAGTATACCAGGCGCCGCAGCATCCAGTCACAACCAGCAGTGCACAGGTACCTTCTCAACGTTCCCCTGGTGTGAATAAGGAGTGTCCCCATTGCGGGAAGACACACGGTGGTTCCGAGTGTTGGATGATTGCGGGGAAATGCTTGAAGTGCGGAAGTAGCGACCACAAGATCAAGGATTGTCCGAGACTTCAGCAAGGAGTCCAGCGCGGAGCGCCAGCCCCAGCAGCGGTAGCAGCAGCAGCGCCAGCTACAGGAAGACCAGGAAGGCCTCGAGCCCTAGCTCGAGTGTTTGCCCTAGCACAAGAGGATGCCAAGCAGGCGGAGCATGTCACCGAAGGTACGGTTTTATTCTAGGTGTGCACGCTCGAGTTTTGTTTGATACGGGTGCCACTCACTGGTCATTTCCGAGCGGTTCGCTAGACAGTTCTCTAGAGTCAGGCATAGAGTCTGAGGATTTACTGATGATAAGTCTGTCCCCATTAATTTTAATTAATTACATATGTATTTTGGTGATTAACAAAACTAAACCAATTTTTATAAATATATCTAATGAATATTTCATAAGTCTTAAAGTACAGGAAAAATACCAAGGTCAATCAAGACAATAAAGGTATGCATTACTTCTCTGAAGCTTTAATCTTTTCAACATGATATTTCTCTAAGTCATATGATTTCTGTTGAATTCATAATGATTTCCTTATAAGACCGAAAAGTCATGTTGTTTCAATAAGTCGATGTCATAACGACTCTATAAGTTATCGCAACGATTTCTTTAGAAAGCGCAACGACTTTCCTCATAACGACTCTATAAGTTATCGCAACGATTTTTTTAGAAAGCGCAACGACTTGCCTGTCATAACGACTCTATAAGTTATCGCAACGATTTCTTTAGAAAGCGCAACGACTTGCCTGTCATAACGACTCTATAAGTTATCGCAACGATTTCTTTAGAAGCGCAATGACTTGCCTGTCATGACGACTCTATAAGTTACCGTAACGATTTCTTTAGAACTCGTAACGACTTGCTCGTCGCAACGATTTCATAAGTTACCGTAACGATTTCTTTAGAACTCGCAACGACTTGCTTGTTGTAACGATTTCATAAGTTACCGTAACGATTTCTTTAGAACTCACAACGACTTGCTTGTTGTAACGATTCATAAGTTACCGTAACGATTTCTTTAGAACTCGCAACGACTTGCTTGTTGTAACGATTTCATAAGTTACCGTAACGATTTATTTAGAACTCACAACGACTTGCTTGTTGTAACGATTTCATAAGTTACTGTAACGATTTCTTTAGAACTCACAATGACTTGCCTGTCGTAACGATTTCATAAGTTACCATAACGATTTCTTTAAGAACTCGCATGACTTGCTCGCTCGCAACGATTTGCTTTGCGCAACGATTTCTTTAGAGCTCATAACGACTTGATAAGTGTTCATAACGATTTGCTCTCTATAATGACTTGTTAGTATTCATAACGATTTCATAAGTCATATAGACAACGACTTTACAGTTTATATCAACTTGATTTTTATCTTATCTCTTGAAGCATTGACTAGTCAAAGTCACGCATATATCTATCTGTTCACTCCTGCATTTATGAGTTCTGAACGTATCTCTGCATGCATGCAGACAATATCGTCCATTATTGTGCTTACTCTGCAAACATCTTTAAAACAAGCTATTTGGGATTGCTATTCTGATGAATACTCACATCAACGCATACTGACAACAAGAGACAGTTTGAGTTGTCTGTTGTTCTAGCATTTAATGTGTGCAGGGTCCTGAAGACTTTCTATCATACAACGTTGGACCTATGGACGTCAGAAGACCTTATCTCTTTGCGTGCTCAAATGGATAAAAGATAGTTGAAGCTTCCAATTGTCAAAATAGTCTAACGTCTATCAATCCAAGAGACAACGGTTACTTCAACGACAGTATTTCAAAAGAAGATATAAACTCAAAGACAGAAGAAAAGAAACAAACCACGCAGTAGAGAACAAGCATCTCGTGTTCAAACGTTCAAATTCTTCTGCAAGAAGTCCAGAGCCAAGAACTTCATTCCTCCTAGCTTTTGCTCTTTGCTCTCCTCACTGTAGTGAAATCCTGAGAGAGCTTGTGTAGTTCTGAGAGTGTGCTTAGCTAGATTCTTTGCTCTCGGTGCTAGTGCTTCAGATCTGGCTTGTTAAAAGCTTGATCTAGGGGCTTGTTTTTCATTCAATTCTCTTTGAGTTGTTGTTCCCTTCGGGTGTGAAGGAAGACCTGGTGGTATCCAGGGTGTAGTTCCCTTCAGTTGTGAAGGAAGACCTGGTGAGGTATCCAGGGTGTTGTTGTTCCCTTCGGGTGTGAAAGAAGACCAGCTGAGCTGGGTGTTGTTGCGTCCTTAGGGGGACTGTACCCTAGTTAGTGAAATCCTGAGTTGTTGCTCAGGGACTGGACGTAGGACTCCTAAGGAGAGGAGGTCCGAACCAGGATAATTCTTCTGTTGTGTGATTGTCTTCTTTGTGTGTTTGATATTTAAACTAACAGTCACTAACCTCCTTCGAAGAACGTTTGTGTGAATATTTTTAGTTACAGGTATCTTGTAGATATTTTTAAAAGACCCATTCACCCCCCCTCTGGGCTCGTCAACAAGTGGTATCAGAGCTAGTCTCTTCGACAAAGAAAGGATCCAACGATCTGAAGAGTAAAGATCCATGGCAGCCCAAGGCAACATTGAAGGTCAGTCTGTCAACCGACCCCCTCTCTTCGATGGTGAAGATTATCCTTACTGGAAGACCAGAATGGAATACTTTCTACAAGGCCACGACTATCAAATTTGGTCCATAGTAGAAGAAGGTGATCTGGTAGTCACAAATGAAAAAGCTCAATGGACAGATGATGACAGAAAGAAGATCTCCTTGAATTGCAAAGCAAAGAGCATCTTATGCTGTGCTCTAAGTAAGAAGGAGTTCAACAGAGTTTCTGCCTGCAAATCCTCAATGGAAATGTGGGAAAAGCTCAGGATCACATATGAAGGCACAGACAAGGTAAAGGAAACAAGAATCGACATTCTTGTCACTCAGTATGAGAGATTTCATATGCAATCAGGTGAATCCATAACTCAAATGTTCAGCCGGTTCACTGACATCACAAATGGACTAGCTGGTCTGGGGAAAACTTATGAGATTGGAGACATGGTGAGAAAAATACTTAGATCCTTACCGTCCTCATGGACCCCAAAGGTCACAGCAATAGAAGAAGCTAATGACCTGAAGAGAATGTCAGTAGAAAAGCTCATTGGGTCCCTCATGGCCCATGAGATCAACATGGAAAGGCTGGGAGAGTCATCTAGCAGAAAGAAGCACTCCAACGCCTTAAAAGCTGAAGAAGATTCACAGAAGCAAGTTCAGCTGAGAGTGAAAGTGATGCAGACAGCGAGAATGAGGAAGCAATGCTATCTAAAAGATTGCAGCGGATTTTGGCTAAGAAGAAGAAGTTCCAATCAGGTAGAAGGCACTTCAAAAGGAATAAGGACTTCAAGAAACCAGATGGAAAAGAGATGAAGAAAGCAGAACCCATCTGCTATGAGTGTAAGAAGCCTGGACACATTAAAGCTGAGTGTCCAAAATTTAAGAAGCCGGAGTTCAGGAAGAAAGACAGCTCCAAGAAGTTCAGAAAGTACAAAAAGAAGGCGATGGCAGCAGCATGGGAAAACAGTAGCGACTCAGACAGTGAGTCAAGCTCCTGCAGCGATGAAGAAGAAGCCAACTTGGCCTTCATGGCTAATACTGAAGAAAAGGTAACCTCTGACTCTTCTTTTGATTCATGCAATGGTTCAGATTCCGATAGTTTAGAAGAGGCTTTCAACGAACTATATGAAAAATATAAAGAAGTAACCAAACTATTAAAAGTAAGCAAGAAAAACATAGTTTGTATAGAAAATACAAACTCAGATCTAAAATCAGAAAATGATCAATTAGAAAGTCAAATAACTGAACTTAAAAGAAGAAATGAACTGTTATGTGAAGACTTAAAAGCTAAGAATGAACAAATAATTAAACTTGAAAAACAGGAAAATGTAATGAACTAAGAACTGAAATCAAACACTAACAGAAGAAAATATACAGTTATCTAGCACATTAGAAAAATTCACCAATGGTAAAAACTCCCTCATATTAAAAGGTGCTAGAAGATCAGGTAAGAAGAAAAATGGATTAGGATATACACCCCCAGATAATGAGGAAACCATAGTTTATCCTAAAACATATCCAACACCAAAATTTGTACCTGAACAAGATATAGCATACAAAGCTGATTTCAAATATATAGAAAAAGTAACCAAATTATCCTGCTGTAGTCACTGCAACAAGTTAGGACATATCATAACGACATGCCCAACAAGACATAAGAAATTGATAATAAAAGTAAAATAAATGACACTAACCCATCAGGACCCAAAAGAATTTGGGTACCTAAAACTTGATGTTTTTATTTCAGGTTATCCCTCGAGCATCCAAATGGTATTTGGATAGTGGGTGCTCAAGGCACATGTCAGGAAACCAGAAGTTATTCTCTCATCTCCAAGCTGAAGAAGGAACAGTCACTTATGGAGATAATGGGAAAGGAACAGTGATAGGCAGTGGCTCTGTGAATAACAAAGGAAAAACAGTTATAGAGGATGTGTTATTAGTCAAGGGATTGAAGCACAACCTTATTAGCATCAGCCAGCTGTATGACAGAGGCCATCAGATCAAGTTTCAAGAGTCAAAGTGCAGCATACTGAAGGATGGAGCAGTCATCTTTGAAGCTAATAGAGAAAAGAATTTGTATGTGCTCTATCTTGAGGAACTCAAGGAACAAGACGTCTGTCTGGCAGCAAATAAGGATAAATCTACTGAATTATGGCACAGACGACTAGGTCATTGCAGTATAGATGGCATGAGAAAATTGCTGAAGAAGAATCTTGTGGAAGGTCTACCTAAGGTCAGTGCAAAAATGGATGGTGTCTGTAGACCTTGTGCTAAGGGAAAGCACACCAAGAGCTCCTTCAAGTCAAAGACGGTGGTGACCACCTCAAAACCCTTAGAGCTCCTTCATATGGATCTATTTGGGCCAATGAGGACTACCAGTCTTGGAGGAAAGAACTTTGGATTTGTCATAGTCGATGACTACTCAAGATTCACATGGGTGTCATTCCTAGAGCATAAAGATGACACTTTCGAAAATTTGTCAGTTTCAGCAAGAAAGTCCAGAAAGATCAGAAGTTCAGCATTGTGTCTATCCGATCAGATCATGGTGGTGAATTTCAGAATGAAAAGTTTGCTAGATTCTGTGATGATCAGGGAATTGAGCATAATTTCTCAGCACCAAGAACACCACAGCAAAACGGTATCGCTGAGAGAAAGAATAGAACCCTATTGGATATGGCAAGAACTATGCTCTCAGAATATGATCTGCCAAGATACTTCTGGGCTGAAGCAGTCAACACAGCAAGCTACATTATCAACCGAGTAATGATCAGGCCAATCCTGAAGAAGACTGCATATGAACTGTTCAAAGGGAAGAAGCCAAAGATCAGCCACTTCAGGACTTTTGGATGTCCTTGTTTCATCCACAACAATGGAAAAAGGGACATTGGTAAGTAGATGCCAAATCAGATGAAGGCATCTTCATGGGGTACACCTCTAAACCCAAAGGCTATAGAGTATTTAATAAACGCACTTTATTAATTGAACAGTCTGTACATATTATTTTTGATGAAACTAACCCTTCCTTGAGAAAGGAAGAAGATAGTGATAAATATGATGATGCAGATAAGTTGTCCAAGAAACTAAAGAATACATCAATTGAGGACAAGGATGATCCACCTCTGGAAGACTTGCAACAAGAAGAAATTACTCATGAAAATCTTCCAAAGGAATGGAGACACAAGAAAGATCACCCACTCGAAATATTATTGGTGATCCATCTGTAGGGGTAAGAACAAGAGGTAATGTAATTCCCTGTGATTACCTAGCTTTTGTTTCTCAAATAGAGCCGAGGACAGTCAATGAAGCTCTTTGTGATGAATCTTGGATATTAGCCATGCAAGATGAATTAAATCAATTCAAGAGAAACCAAGTATGGTCACTTGTTCCTAGACCATCAGACCATCCAGTCATTGGCACCAAATGGGTGTTCAGAAATAAACTGGATGAAACTGGTGTGATCCTAAGAAACAAGGCCAGATTGGTAGCTCAAGGCTATTCACAAGAGGAAGACATAGATTTCGATGAAACCTATGCACCTGTAGCTAGACTTGAGGCTATTAGAATTTTGCTTGCATATGCATCCGCATTAGATTTGAAATTATTTCAAATGGATGTTAAGTCTGCATTTTTGAATGGTTTTATTAAGGAGGAAGTCTATGTAGAACAACCTCCAGGTTTTGATGATACTGATTTCCGGATCACGTTTTCAAATTACACAAAGCATTATATGGTTTAAAGCAAGCACCTAGAGCCTGGTATGAAAGGCTTAGTTCTTTTCTTTTAAACCATGGTTTCAGTAGAGGTCAAGTAGATAGTACTCTTTTCATAAAGTCAAAGGTCAAACACATTCTACTAGTCCAAATTTATGTAGATGATATTATTTTTGGTTCTACTGATGAATCCCTTTGCAAGTATTTGAAAAGTTGATGCAGGGAGAATTTGAAATGAGCATGATGGGAGAACTTAATTATTTCCTTGGACTACAAATCAAACAAGGAAAGGAAGGAACTCACATCTGTCAAGCAAAGTACACAAAAGAACTCTTGAAGAAATTTGGATTCGAAAATACCAAGCCACTGTCAACACCAATGAGTACATCAACAAGGATGGACAGTGATAAAGATGGTAAGAAAGTAGATCAAAAGATCTACAGAGGTATGATTGGATCATTACTTTACTTAACAGCTAGTAGACCCGATATTCTATTTAGTGTATGCATGTGTGCTAGGTATCAGGCCGATCCTAGAGAATCACATTTAATTTCTGTGAAAAGAATATTTAGATATTTAGCAAGAACTCATGACTTAGGTCTGTGGTATCCAAAATGTTGTGAAATTAACTTAGTAGGTTATTCTGATGCTGACTATGTTGGATGCAAATTAGATAGAAAAAGCACCAGTGGTTGTTGTCAATTTCTTGCAGGATGTTTGATATCTTGGTCTTCAAAGAAACAAAATTCAGTGGCACTATCTACAGCTGAAGCTGAATACGTAGCTATTGGAAGTTGTTGTACACAACTCTTATGGATAAAGCAACAACTTGAAGATTTCGGATTAAACATCAAATCTATCCCACTGTTGTGTGACAACACCAGTGCCATAAATCTCACCAAGAATCCAGTTCAACATTCAAGGACCAAGCATATTGAGGTTAGATATCATTTTATTCGTGATCATGTAGCAAATGGTAATATTGAAATATCTTTATTGATACAAATGGTCAGTTAGCAGACATTTTCACAAAAGCCTTACCCGAGGAGAGATTCACATCTCTTAGAAGGGAATTAGGCATGTGCAATTTGTGAAAAAGGTTGTTTAAAAATGGACATTAAATTTCAGAATTAAGTAGTTTTCCCTCCATGGCTTTAAGCAAAAGAAATTCAAATTATCCTTTGTAACCGCTCTCTCATTGAAGTCGGTTTGAATAGTCAAACTCTTTTGTCTTCTTCTGCCGCCTTTTGGCGCCTCACTTTCCCCAGTGCATTTATTTATTCATAAAATCAATGACAGAACGATTCGTATCTCATCGTCTACCTTTTTCCCCTTTTCATCCTGTCGCATGAGCCGATGCCCTAACAACTCATACCTCAACCCTCTGCAAATTTGAACCTTCCTCCTCCTTCCCGCAAAATTTCTTGAGGATTCCTTCTCTTCTCCTTCCGTTTCAACCCTCCAGAGACTTTCCCACCTGAATCCATGGCCGCACCAGTCATCGCCGACAGTTTGGGTGGCTACAGCGCCGAGTTTCTCACTCCTGAGCAGCAGGAGAGGTTTACCTTTGTGAAGACAAAGCTCTGTGGCAATAAAGAAGTCGATGTTGCTAATCTGAGGAAAAATGGAATGAGCAGCGTGGTAGAATTGATCAATCAGATGCAGTGGACGGGAGTTACCACCTTTTCGGAGGTTAGTTATCCGGACCTGGTAAAAGCATTCTTCGTTTGTTTGAAACAGAGGAAGATGGGTCCCTAGTTTCTTCAGTAAAGGGAACCCTGATTAGAATAGACCCTGAGTTGCTGAAGATGTTGTTTGATGTGAAGACTTCCGGGTTTAGTGGGGTTCACACTGTGGACGCCCAAGTGAAAGGTTTGGGAATTGTAGGGCCGGGCTTCAAGCTAAGGGATGGCAAGCTTGATATAAATCAACTAACTGCTTTCAACCGCCTCCTTCATTTTATTGTATGTCAAATCTAGTTCCCAAAGTGCAACATTTTCATCTTGCACAAAGGCCGACTCTGACATGATGTACTGGGCCATTCAAAATAAGGAGATAAATATGGCCGCAGTGATGATGGAAAGAATGAAATTTGCCAGAGATCAGATTTGGGACACCAAGAGCAAGTTAAATGTGTCCCTGCCCTATGCCCACCTACTTTCCAAGATCTTCAAACACTCCGGTGTTGATCTTTCTGGGGAGTTGTAGAGAAAATAGGCCAAGCAATCAGGTCCAGAAACCTGAAGAAGAGTGGCTTCTCTGTGGAAAATGGTGTCTGGTCCAAGGCTTCAGTCGCTGAAGGCGAAGCCATCATTGACGATGCCTCAGTTGTTCATCAGGAAATGGGATCAGCGGCTATGATTCCAGAATTGCTAGTGGAGTCAGTTTCAGCAGTTGGGGCAGCAGAATCATCAGGCCCCTCTCTAGCAGAAGTTCAGCCTGAAATTGCAGTAAAAGAAGAAAGAGTATCAGTAGCAGCTTCAGAATTTCCAGAAGAATTAGCTCTAAATTTTGCAGAGAGGAGAATTGAGGATATTCTCCCAGAGGATATTATTCCAGTTGAGGACCCACTACCCTCAACTATCGTTGCATCTATTCTCTCAGATATTATTGATTCGATTCCTTCCACCACTAGTGCTCCAAAAAATAGTGGCAGAGTTGCTGAAGAGGCAGTGGCATCAGGCCACATTGATGTACCAATGGAAGACATTCCAGTAGAGCTAGAGCACCCAGCTGCTCAGGGTGACTCTGTGATGGCGGATGCTCCCATTCAGGGGGAGCAAGTATCAAATGAAGAAGATGCTCCTATTGAGGGGGAGCTATCAAAAGAAGGTTCAGTTGAAGCAACTCCTGTTGTTGATGGTCAGGAGGAAAGGCATAGAGATTCTCCAATTTTGGATGACAGAGAAGGGGAGACTGCAAGCTCTTCGAGCTCAGATGATGATCAACCTCCTCCAGCAAAAGAAGGCAAGAAGAAAGGAAAAGAAGTTGCCTATGAAGTTCCTCTCTGGCTGATACACCTTTTGAGAGGCAGGTCAAACAGAAAATTGTTATAAATTTGAAGCCAGTGATTGAAAGGCTGAATGTGCAAGGTGAGCTATTATGTTCTCTCCAGTCAGATGTAAATTCTATATTTTTGAGCCAAGCTTCAGCCAACAAAGAGTTAGCTCAAATCAGAAATGCTATGAAATGGTTTAATAAGGAGATGAGTAGCATGAAAGGTATGCTCTCGGATATTATCAAGGCAGTTGGAGTTCAAGCTCCTCCTCCTCAAGCAGCTCAGGAGCCTGAAAAAAATGTGTCTGGGCCATCAGGGCCAGCACCAAAAGCAGCAACATCATCAGAAGAAGCAGGGCCAACAGGGCTAGAAGCAGCAGCAGCACCAACAGAGGCAGCAGTGAATGTTGAAGGGCCATCTGGGCCAGGTGATCAGGTTAAAGGGCCTCCAGGGCCATCTGAGCAAGGGTCAGGGCCATCAGGGCCATTGGAGAGTGAGTCTGTGCAGAAAGAGGCAGAAGAATCCTTGGCAACCAAGCCCCCAGCTCCCTCTTCTCCCTCTCACACACCTATCCCTCCAACTCCACCCTCAGCTCCTACAGCTCCTCCTGCTCCCCAAACATTCAAAAAGCCTCAATCCAGACCAATTTCTTCACCTACTCCATTTCCTCCTAATTCCACCTCATCTCCTGACTCCTCTACTACAATTCCTTCTCCTTCTCCTATCCTTGAGGTCCCTCCAGCATCCTCAGCTGGAGCCTCCTCCTCCTCCTCCTCTGGTCCCTCCCTTGGACCAGTTGATGACCTCCCTACTACATCACATTCTTTTCTTCATCCTACTCCTCCACCCTCTTTCATCACTATCATACCTGAAAGAGCCCAACTTAACTCTCCCTTTATGGAAAAGATAAAGGATGAGTTTGAGGAAGGCATTCTCAGGTCTGTGCTGAAGGTTGGGGAGCACATTCACAGGGCAGACCCTTCTAGTCCTGCCCCCAAGAAGAGGAAAATCACTTCTACTTCCTCCCTTTCCTCTGAACCCAAATACTCTCCTTTATGGTTTTCTCTCACAGTGGACAACAAACATAACCCACTGTATAGGAATACCTTTCCAAAGTTGTTCTTGCCACCATCATTAACCTTCCCTTTCAAAATCTTTCAGATCATTTGAACACCATTCTACCCTACATTCTCTTTCAAAATCCAAAAAGTCCAAAATCTTCTCTCTTGCCCACTCCAAAACTGAAGATCAATGGGGCAAAGGTCACAAGGATCTCCTAAAGAAATTCATTCTTGCCAAATCTGCCAGATTTCCTCCAAGGGACCACTCCCTGACCTTGTCTGAGTGGTTCAGGATGTATCACCAAGAACTTTGGGCACCCTTCATTCAAAAGGAAATCAAGATGGTCAGACACTATGTGTTGTTCAACAACTACAGTCCATTGACTTCCTGAAGTTCAACTCAGCCAGTTCAAAAGGGCCATTTCAGCTCTCTCTCCAGACATCTCACATACTTCAGATGTTCAGGTAGATTTTGCTACCCTCCAAGTGCCTGAAGAACTTGCCCTTCCTTAAATCCATTTTCTAGTTATGGAGTCCTCTGTAGGATCCATCATCTTTGAGCGTTTTGCCAGGGTAATGGGCAGAATTAAAGTACAGAAAGGCTGCCTGGTTGCTTTTCCTAGATTCCTATTTAGGGAATATCACCAAGGGCATGTAAGTGCTGAAGTTCTAGCCCCATTCTGTCTGAATGTGAAAGGCTGACATCCTCAGAATGGTCCAAGTTCTATCCTCTGTCAGCTCAGCAGCTGTTTCACTCAATGAAGCTCAGGCCAGGGAAGGCAAACCAGCCATTTCTCCAGCTACCTTCTTGGATATGAATTCCATTCATCTTGTTGATGACCCTTTCAAAGTCTGGGAGGAAAGATACAAAGTTTATGTGGCTATGCACAAGGCTCTCAGAGACAACCACAACCACTATCCTGTGACCATGGACCAATTCCTCACCTGTGCCAGCTTTGGGACTCGTCGTTTCCTCAAGATGAGCATGGACAAGAATGCATATGCTGATCTTCTCTATCAGCACCTAGATCTTCATCTCAAAAGGATGGCTTCCTCCATGGGACCATCCTACTCTTTGTCTTTTGGAGTTTTTAAAACTCATTTTGAAGAGCAGGAAGCACAGGCATGGGAAACCATTTCCCATTTTGCCTCTCTTTTGTCTCCTGCCTTCTATTTACCTGTACCACCTCAAAGTTAATGAAAATTCCCTTGGTCATCTGCCTCTATCTTTTCTCTTCTTTCTTTGTCTCAGATTGTCTTTTTGCTTCATGACAAAAAGGGGGAGAAAATTAGCATGTCTGAAATACATTCCAATAATTTTTAAGGAAGAAAATTAGCATGTCTTATCTTCAGATTGATTTCAGATATTTTTTTTCACCCATGCTTATTGTTCAGTTTTGTCATCACCAAAAAGGGGGAGATTGATGATCAGTCTGTCCCCATGTAATTTTAATTAATTTCATATGTATTTTGGTGATTAACAAAACTAAACCAGTTTTTATAAATAATATCTAATGAATATTTCATAAGTCTTAAAGTACAGGAAAAATACCAAGGTCAATCAAGCCAATAAAGGTATGCATTACTTCTCTTAAGCTTTAATCTTTTCAACATGATATTTCTCTAAGTCCATATCGATTTCTGTTGAAATTTATAACGATTTCCTTATAAGACCGAAAAGTCATGTTGTTTCAATCAAGTCGATGTCATAACGACTCTACAAGTTATCGCAACGATTTCTTTAGAAAGCGCAACGACTTGCCTGTCATAACGACTCTATAAGTTATCGCAACGATTTCTTTAGAAAGCGCAACGACTTGCCTATCATAACGACTCTATAAGTTATCGCAACGATTTCTTTAGAAAGCGCAACGACTTGCCTGTCATGATGACTCTATAAGTTACCGTAACGATTTCTTTAGAACTCGTAACGACTTGCTCGCCGCAATGATTTCATAAGTTATTGTAACGATTAATTTAGAACTCGCAACGACTTGCTTGTTGTAACGATTTCATAAGTTACCGTAACGATTTCTTTATAACCCACAACGACTTGCTTGTTGTAACGATTTCATAAGTTACCGTAACGATTTCTTTAGAACTCGCAACGACTTACTTGTTGTAACGATTTCATAAGTTACCTTAACGATTTCTTTAGAACTCACAACGACTTGCTTGTTGTAACGATTTCATAAGTTACCGTAACGATTTCTTTAGAACTCACAACGACTTGCCTGTCGTAACGATTTCATAAGTCACCATAACGATTTCTTTAAGAACTCGTAATGACTTGCTCGCTCGCAACGATTGCTTTGCGCAATGATTTCTTTAGAGCTCATAACGACTTGATAAGTGTTCATAATGATTTGCTCTCTATAATGACTTGTTAGTATTCATAACGATTTCATAAGTCATATAGACAACGACTTTACAGTTTATATCAACTTGATTTTTATCTTATCTCTTGAAGCATTGACTAGTCAAAGTCACGCATATATCTATCTGTCACTCCTGCATTTATGAGTTCTGAACGTATCTCTGCATGCATACAGACAATATCGTCCATTATTGTGCTTACTCTGCAAACATCTTAAAAACAAGCTATTTGGGATTGCTATTCTGATGAATACTCACATCAACGCATACTGACAACAAGAGACAGTTTGAGTTGTCTGTTGTTCTAGCATTTAATGTGTGCAGGGTCCTGAAGACTTTCTATCATACAACGTTGGACCTATGGACGTCAGAAGACCTTATCTCTTTGCGTGCTCAAATGGATAAAAGATAGTTGAAGCTTCCAATTGTCAAAATAGTCTAACTTCTATCAATCTAAGAGACAATGGTTACTTCAACGATAGTATTTAAAAAGAAGATATAAACTCAAAGACAGAAGAAAAGAAACAGAACCAACGCAGTAGAGAACAAGCATCTCGTGTTCAAACGTTCAAATTCTTCTGCAAGAAGTCCAAAGCCAAGAACTTCATTCCTCCTAGCTTTTGCTCTTTGCTCTCCTCACTGTAGTGAAAATCCTGAGAGAGCTTGTGTAGTTCTGAGAGTGTGCTTAGCATAGATTCTTTGCTCTCGGTGCTAGTGGCTTCAGATCTTGGCTTGTTAAAAGCTTGATCTAGGGGCTTGTTTTTCATTCAATTCTCTTTGAGTTGTTGTTCCCTTCGGGTGTGAAGGAAGACCTGGTGGTATCCAGAGTATAGTTCCCTTCAGTTGTGAAGGAAGACCTGGTGAGGTATCCAGGGTGTTGTTGTTCCCTTCGGGTGTGAAGGAAGACCAGCTAAGCTGGGTGTTGTTGCGTCCTTAGGGGGACTGTACCCTAGTTAGTGAAATCTTGAGTTGTTGCTCAGGGACTAGACGTAGGACTCCTAAGGAGAGGAGGTCCGAACCAGGATAATTCTTGTGTTGTGTGATTGTCTTCTTTGTGTGTTTGATATTTAAACTAACAGTCACTAACCTCCTTCGAAGAACGTTTGTGTGAATATTTTTAGTTACAGGTATCTTGTAGAATATTTTTAAAAGACCCATTCACCCCCCTCTAGGCTCGTCAACTGGGCAACATTTAGAAGTCCCGTTGTCTGTACACACACCTGCGGGTACGGTATCGACTAGGAAGTGCATTCCGTCGTTACCTGTGTGCATTGAAGATAGGGTTTTAGATGGGTGTTTCTTCTTGCTAAAGATGAAGGACTTTGATGCTATTCTTTGTCTGGACTGGCTAGAGGAGCACTATGCGTTAGTAGATTGTCGTCGGAAGAAGATTGTTTTCCGCATTCCTGGTGAGGACGAGTTCTCTCATCCCTTGCCAAGGAACTTGGCGGGAAAGTTGGTCATCTCTGCCATGAAGGCGATGCGCATGGTGAACAAGGTTGTGACGCTTTTCTTGCCAGCGTGGTATTAGTACAAGAGGCTGATGAGTCACCTACTCTTGCAGAGATCGAGGTAGTGCAGGACTTCCCAGATGTCTTTCCCGATGATTTGTCTGGATTGCCACCGGATAGAGAGTAAGAATGTTTATAAACATTGTTATCTCAATGGACATCAGGCTGAAAATTGTTGGCGTAGGTTGGGTGCATGTCTTAAATGTGGGAGTACTCAACATAGAATTCCAGATTGTCCGATGATTAAGAATGCACTAGCCAACCCAAATCCCCGAGCAAAGTAAGGAAGACTGCAAGCCATTCAAGAAGTGGTACCTGAATCCCCACAAGAGGGCGGATTAATTGAAGGTACATTGTTAGTAAACTCAAAACCTGCATTTGTGTTGTTTGATTTTGGAGCTACACATTCTTTCATTAGTTATGAGTTTGCTAAATCTCTGGGAATACAATCAGTTCCATTACCCACACAACTCGAGGTTGCAACTCCTTTGAGTGAGGGTAAGAAACTTAAAGAATATTACCCTACTAGCTCAATCATAATACAAGGACATGATTTACCCGGTGACTTGATATGTTTAGAAATGTGGGATTACGATGTAATTCTTGGGGTTAATTGGCTATCTAAATATCATGCAAACTTAGATTGCCAACTCAGACAAGTGACTTTCCAAGGAAAGGAAATTTATTTGATGATCTTTGATAAACCCCACACCAGGATAATACCAATAATTTCAGCAGTTAAGGCTTGTAAACTAGTACAGAAAGGTTGTCAAGGGTATTAGCTTCTGTGACCCTATTAAATAAAAATATTACTGGATTGGAAGATATTCTGGTAGTAAGGAAATTTCTTGATGTTTTCCCTGAGGAGCTACCTGGCGTACCACGTAATAGAGAGGTGAATTTTTCAATAGAATTGGTACCAGGAGCAACACCAGTATCAAGAACCCCATACAGAATGTCGATGGAAGAATTGAAAGAGCTAAAAAGGCAATTGTTGGAATTGTTAGAAAAGGGATTTATTAGACCTAGTACCTCACCTTGGGGTGCTCCTGTATTGTTTGTGAAGAAGAAGGATGGGTCTATGCGATTATGCATAGATTATCGACAATTGAATCAAATGACTATAAAGAACAAGTACCCACTTCCAAGAATTGATGATTTATTTGATCAATTATATGGGGCTCAGTGTTTCTCCAAGATTGACTTAAGATCTGGTTATCATCAACTCAGGATCCAAGAGCAAGACATTCATAAAACGGCTTTTCGAACAAGATATGGACACTAAGAGTTCGTAGTAATGCCGTTTGGATTAACTAATGCACCTGCTGCATTTATGCGATTGATGAATGACGTGTTTAGGTCTTATTTAGATCAATTTGTAGTTGTATTTATTGATGATATACTGATCTATTCTAAAAGCATGGAAGAGCATGAAGCACATTTACGGATTACTCTGCAATTGTTACGAGATCATAAGTTATATGCAAAGTTCAATAAATGTGAATTCTGGTTGAAGCAAGTGATGTTCTTAGGACACATTATTTCTAAGGAAGGTTTATCTGTAGATTCCTCAAAGATTAAAACTATAGAGAAATGGGAGCAACCTAAGAATCTCACTGAGATTAGAAGTTTTCTGGGCATGGCCAGTTATTACCGGCGATTTGTCAAGGATTTCTCTAGAATTGCCTCACCTCTCACACAACTGACTAAGAAAGGAACTGCATTTATATGGAATGAGAGTTGTGAACAAGCATTCCAATCATTGAAAGAATGTTTATCTACTGCACCAATTTTAGCCTTACCGGTAGAAGGAAAAATATTTAAGGTTTATACTGATGCTTCCAATATTGGATTGGGATGTGTATTAATGCAAGATGGAAGAGTTATTGCCTATGCATCAAGACAGCTAAAGACTCACGAGAAAAACTACCCAGTACATGATTTGGAGTTGGCAGCAGTAGTTTTTGCCCTCAAACTTTGGAGGCACTACTTGTATGATAATTAATTCATAGTGTACTCCGATCATAAGAGTCTCAAGTATTTATTTTCACAGAAAGAACTGAACATGAGACAAAGAAGATGGGTGGAATATATCAAAGACTATGACTTCAAGATTGAGTACCATCTGGGTAAAGGTAAACACTGTGGCTGATGCACTTAGCAGGAATCCTATAGCCAAGATATTTAAATAGAAAGTAAAGGAATGGAAGTTGTTGGAAGAATTTTCCACACTTAGTTTGAAGGCTGATCCACAAGAGGAAAAGATTATAATTAATAATTTAGCCGTACAGTCAGATTTGCTAAAGCAGATTAGGGAGCAACATGACAATGATCTTATGTTGGCAGAAATTAGAGAAAAGATGGCTTCTAGACTTGATTTTCATGAAGATATCCATGGGAATCTTCGATTCCGAAATAGATTGTGTGTGCCAGATAATCCCGAGATCAAGAAGCAAATTTTAGAAGAAGCTCACCAGTCACATTACACTATTCATCCAGGAGCTGTCAAGATGTATCAGGACTTGAAGAAACATTTTTGGTGGTACAATATGAAGAAAGATATCGTGGAATTCGTAGCTAAATGCTTGACATGTCATAAAATCAAGGCTGAACATCAAAAACCGGCAGGAAAGTTAAAGCCACTTGAAATACCAGAATGGAAATGGGACAGTGTCGGTATGGATTTTATTGTAGGTCTACCCAAAACACGAAGTGGATTCGATGCTATATGGGTAATCATTGACAGACTTACCAAATCAGCTCATTTCTTAGCAATCAAGACAAGATGGTCTGTTAATATTTTAGCGGCACTATACATGAAGGAAATTGTGCGGTTGCATGGAATTCCAAAAGATATTGTCTCCGACAAAGATGCAAGATTTACTTCACATTTTTGGAGAGAACTGCAAGGGGCATTGGGGACTAAATTGAAGTTTAGCACAGCATTTCATCCTCAAACCGATGGACAGACTGAACGAGTGAACCAGATTATTGAGGATATGTGTCGTGCTTGTGTACTAGAATTTGGAAATGACTGGAATACTCATTTAGCCATCATGGAATTTGCTTACAATAATAGTTATCAGTCTACTATCCAAATGGCCCCATTCGAAGCTTTATATGGTTGGCAATGCAGATCGCCATTGTGTTGGGTAGAATTGAAAGAAACACACATGCTTGGACCTGAAATGATCCAAGAGACAACATAAGTTATCAAATTGGTACAAGATTGAATGAAAGCTGCCCAAGATCGATAGAAAAGTTATGCTGATTGCCGAAGAAGGGAGCTAGAATTTCAACAAGGAGAACATGTGTTCCTTAAAGTATTTCCTCGACGTGGGATCAAGAGATTTGGTATTAAAGGGAAATTGAGTCCAAGGTATATTAGACCATTTGAAATACTGAAGAGAGTTGGTGAAATGACTTACCAATTGGCACTTCCTGTAAGGCCCCCGATTTTTCGTCCTTTTCTTTTATAAGTACCTTATTGTGCGAATGTTTACGTGTCATGTATGTAGCTAGATATACATATGCATATAACATGTGCGTGTAACTAATCGTATGCGTATACATATAAAACTTTTATTTTATGCATGCATGTAAGCATGTATGTATACATATGTGCTATCTATGCTATATATATATATGATATTTACTTAAGTGGTAAATTAGGTGTATGATGTGTTGCTCAAATTATATATGTGGTATTGAATGAAGACTGGTATAAAAGTGTGCATTGTGTGTATAATTAGTTAGTAAGTGTTGTTTATTGCATTGTGAAGATAGTATGTACAGTATACTGAGCACATTATATACCATCTTGACTATTTATGAATACATGTGTGTACTTAGTGTATATATATATATATATATATATATATATATTGTTTGGTTGCATGATGTAATTGGTGTGTACATTATACCCTATGTATTGCATACATGTACATAAGAAGAATTAGGGTTTCTGTGAAATTATATGTTCTGGCCGAAGACCATGTTGACGGCAGCATCTGTGGACGTCAAGGACAAGTAGGCGGTGACCTCGATGGATGCCAACTATTATTATGGACGTCCGTTGATGTAGACGTCTACTTCCCTGACAATTTTCTGAGCAGCTGCATGGTGTGCCATGCGTCCGATTGGGGGATGCCAACCACCCCCAACGGCTCCTTCGCCCCTGCCAAGATAGACCCCATGTCTTGTCTATATGACCACCCACCCCTTGCAACCTAGAAGTCCCTTTGGCCCTTGCAAGAGGGGAAGAAACCCTGGCCCCAAAAGGGTGAGAAAAACCCTAAAACCCTGAGAGCTGTGAGGAAACCCGAACTTGGAGGCTTTGATCCAGCGGTTTGGAGCTTCTTCCGGAGATCTACTTCGACAAGGAGGGAGACAACACATCCGGCTACACATCCCCGGCCCTGGATTGCAGAGGGGAGCATCACAGAAGCCGGAGTGAAGGCATCTTGGAGGCTTCTTGGAACTGCCCAAGGAGAGCTTCTCCAACCATTTTGATCCCTTTAGGAGTTTTTCCAAAGGCAAGTAACCCTTGCACTTCGTCCATGTATGTGTCTAGGAGGTTTTTGTGATTTTTACGGATTTTCCTCGTGTCCTGGATCCTCACATTTCCCCCTTCTTTAGAGCTCGGACTGTGTTTTTGCACAGGTTCGAACTTGACGGCAAGGTCTATTGACGTTGAGATCTTGAGTCAGCGGCCAACGATGTTGCTGCCAACTCTTGTAAACGGCCATAGTATGCCGTTGAGTTCTTCTTGACAGAACAATGAATTGTTCTGCCCTATATCCTTAATTTCCATATTTCTACGCATGAGGATATAATGTAAATTTTATATGTTATGTAAAATAGATAATGTGATGTGTGTGAAATTTCCTGTATTTTTCTGTGGATGGCATAATTTATTAGAATTATTGAAAGGCATGTGTAGGAAAGAGGTTATGCTTGGTTAATTTTGTTCCCATGATTTCTGAGGAATTAAATGCTGTAGAATTTATGAACCATGTTTATATGTATCAGTCCATGCCCTGCAAATTTGGGAATTTTTCCCATATTCATGCGAATTTTTATAATTTCCTACAATGAGAAATAGAAAGCATGTGTAGACCTTGTGAAAATTCTAGTAAATCGTGTGTTGGGAAATAAATTTGGGAAAAATTTCTTGTACCAATATGTATGTGTGGTTCATGATTGTGCATGATCAAATCTGAAATCCATGTCATGTTCTATGTTAACTTAGTTTATGAATGGCATGAAACTGAATGATTTAATTTCTATAAATGCATGTGAATTCAGAAAAATGTGAAAATTTGTATATGTGTTCCTATACCCGAAAACAGCATGTGGTTAAATTTTCAAAAAATTTGATGACAGTAGCCTATACTATGAGATTTCCATGTGAAAATGAGTTATAAATACATGTACCATGATTAAGGTTAAATGATGTGCGTTCCAATTAATCCATGAGGGCTACTAAAGGCTTGATTTCTATTATTAGTGGTATCGTGCTAGGGAAGAATAGAACCATGTGCATAAATAAGAAAGTGTGAATATCATATGTAAAACGTGTGTTAATCGGAATGTGTAATGTGTAAAATGTGCCGTGTGTGACACTGCTTCCATAGAGGGCTGTGGAACTGTACCATGGAAAAGTCCCCATGGGAAGGTTCAATGTGTATGTGTATCCTATGGGACATTAGGATGAAATCCTGGTGGCGGACAAGTACCGTCGATAGGGTGGAGAGGGCTTCTCCCGGTCTGCGCAGTACCAAGGCTTATCACTATTTTGCCTAGGTGATAAGTATGTGTTATGTGTTATGTGTCCTTCTAATGGTGGTTTGGACTATGTGTCACGGCATATAAATGTGAAATGTGAACGTGTATATGTGAAGATTGTGTAAGTGCCATGTGAATACGTGCAAAGTGAAAGATGTGTACATGTGAATGTGTAAATGTGTAACATGTGAAACCAATGTGTTAGAGTGTAAAACTTTGATTCCTAATGTAATAATGTTAGAAACATATTAGAACAGCAAGCTAATTAGATAAGCAATCATGTTATTGTGTGCAAGAATGTCTATAGAATCCACGCTAGAATCTTCCTTTCACCATGTGCAAAAACCATGCCTAAATTGCTCTCATGATGTGGTGTGAATGAGACAAGTTCTTAATTGAGTTCATATGTTAAAGGAATGAGAAAAGAACATGTGTTAGATTAGTTGTTTGTTTGAACGTAATTCATATGTTATAAAACTAGTAGAAGCATTATGCTAGGCTTCCCTTGAATAAACATAGATATGCGTAGAAGGTGTAAGAGAGTGAACCATGTGATGTGAATATGTTAGAGTGAGATATGAAACTTGCATGTTATGAGACTCCTAATCCATGTCAAAACAGCAACCTTAATGCATGAGAAATGATAGATAGCATGTGCTACCATGTGTAGAAACCATGATGGTAGTGTTTCCTTTAATGCATATGAGAACCTCATGTTTAGTTGCTTTCATGTTCTAGTTAATTAGAAATGTAGCTTTCATGTGGTTGGATGAGTAGAAACATGTGATGGGAAGTGTTATTCGAAACATCTTAAACCATGTACCATGTGTTTTAATTTTGTAGAAATACCCTGACAGGTTGTGATAATATCGCATAACCTTGCTACACGCTTAGATTGAATGCGATTGAATGTGAATGCCTATATGATGTATGCATGTATGAAGTGTATGGTGTTATTTGTTGAGTCTTTTAGACCCACTCCTTGCTTCGGCGTACAGGTTAGTAGGTGACCTACATCTTTTGGAAGAGACAGTGGAGAGCGACTCCGAGCGCGGAGAGTAGCTTGGCGGAGTCGTTATTGTTATATTTCGCTTTCATAGTACGTAATTTGAGGCATTGTATTGAGCTATTATGTAATTGTGAACAAACTATGTAATTTGATGATAAAATTGTAGTATGTGGACCATGTATCTTGTTTAAATTTCAGTTAAGTAAGCTTTAGCTTTCCTTTATTTGCTATATGGACTGTGGATGTCAATGTGGATGATGAAATGAAAGACAGTAGTCCTTTCTTCCGCTACTCTGTACTATATTTGTGTACATCTCAATCGAATGATAGTGTGGGGTAAATGTCCCGCTGTGGTGATCTTCGTCATGCCGACGTGGGTTGGTACAACCGTACCGGCATAGCGAGGGTCGTCACACTTCCACCACAGCTATCCAATGTACATGATATCTTCATGTGTCAATGTTGAGAAAATATGTGTATGATCCAGGACACATTATCGAATACCACGATCTGGAAGTACAAGAAACATATGAAGAGAAACCTGTACAGATCCTTGACCGAAAAAATAAACAACTTCAGAATAAGGAAGCTCCATTGTTAAAGATTTAGTGGAACAAGCGGGGACAAGAAGAAGCAACGTGGGAGCTGGAAGATGCCATCAAAATCAAGTATCCAGAATTGTTTTCAGGTCAGTGAGCATCTTATATTTTAATTTGGAGGACCAAATTTCTTTAGGGGGGAGAGTGTAACGCCCCTAAAATTTTAATTTCTGAAAAACATTAATAAGACTATTATTAGACATGATTCTTATTATTATTTTGAGATGATTAATATCTGGGATTAGTTAGTGTTAATAAATGCTAACCAGTGTCGTGCTCTGAAGTACGCGCTCCGACAGGGCGACATCGAAAAATGATAAAGAAAAATAAATTTGAGAACACCATAATTCTCATAAAAATGTGGAGACATCAGAAATCTAATTATCCGGAATTGTTGACGTACAGATTTTGAGATTAAGCCGACGCAACCATTTTTCAGGTGATTTTTCACCCTGTGTAAAATAAATTGTAAAAATTAAATAAAAATCACCATAATTTGTAAAACCATTGTATTAGCTTATGGATAAAATTTCAATACAAATGGACACATTTAAACCTATTTACATGTAGATTTTTGGACCAGCCGATTTAGGGGCCAATTCGGGATGAATTTTGGGTGATTTACGTGTCAGGCTAAGGAGGGGCCAGCACACTTAAGAGAAGGGTTACCACGTAAACCCCTTAGGGTAATGTCATGCCCCGCCAATTTAGCAGCGGAATAAATCGGGGAGGCATGAACAACGTGTATGGTAGCGTAAATTGCGCATACATTCGCAAATATCAGAGCAACTAATGAACAATATTGTAATAAAACTCATCATTTTATTGATAATTCATCTAAACTATTACAACCACTAATTCAGAGCCAAAACACGGGCTCAATGACTTCATTACATTGGAAAAGAAATCTAAAGCAAATATCTAACTAGACTCTAAGGTACTAAGGACATTCCATCGCTATGACTTCAGGACACTCATCACTCCAGTCCAATCCCCTTGTTGTATGTAAGGTCATCACTTGACTTACCTGAAAACATAATAACAAATAACGAAGGGTGAGCGATAACGCTCAGTAGGACTTAATATCTCGTGGAAACAAGCATGCTTTAAGTGATTAATGTCTTGTAACGCAGGTTAACTAGAGAGAATGATCAAGTATAGTCAAGAGAGAAATAGTACAAGATAACAAGTGAACGATAATACATTTCTCAAGAGTATTGCAAAATTAGGATGACAACATAACGAGATAGCGTGTAACAAGATAGTGTATAACAAGATAGCGTGTATCAAAATGACATGTAATATGATAGCTTGTATCAAGGTGACGTGTAACGAGATAACTTGTATAGAGATAGCATGTATGGTTGCACCACGGGCACTAGTCGAGTATGGCAATAGTCACTTTGGGACAGTAGCCATTTAACGATAGTACATTTCGTCTGAACTCCTCAGACAAATGTTAATCAGTCAGTGCTAGCACACTAATAGCACAGAACTGGCACACTATGTCTGAACTCCTCAGACTAATAGTAAAACAATTAGATGTCTAGCCAATGTCGAGATAGTCAGAACCGGTGCAATGCATAACACCGTCAATAGCCCCTGCAGGTATTTTCGGGTGGCTCTCTGCCCCAGGACTAGATGGAGGGCCCTCGGCACTGCCCCTGCCGTGCACTAAGCATTAAAGTTAGTAGGGTCATCGGACCCATATTATGTGCTAGACAGCCATGTATAGTACAAGCAATGGGAGCCGCAACAGCTCAAGAGTCTCAAGAGAGTACTAGATGAATAGACGAGATAGTAGAGTGAACGTGAATAGATGAGAGTACAAGGATAGTAGACGAGATAGGGGTATAATCATAAAACAACGATAAACCACGATAGTAACAGTTGCACAGTACCAGGTCGGGTACCGGCAGTCTGGTAGAATAAGTCACCACCGCCCACTAGCCGTGCTAAGAACACTGGCCAGATGGTCCGGCGTGAATCACAAGATAAGAGAGATCTCACTAAGGCCGTTTGGATCGTACTGATCCCTAAGAGTGTAACGGGATTTAAAGGTACAACCAGCTCGTCGGCTAAGGACGTGCGCCAAAGCCAAGAAGACTTACGGAGGCCTTGACAAGGAGTCCCTAGTCCAGTCGAGAGTATTCCCGGTGGAGAGGTGGTCCAAGTCAAGAGAAAGTGAGTAATGAAACGTTGTCTGTCTTGCCTCGAGTGCTCGAAGGCAGAGGGACGCGATAACGGTGTACAAATCACGCGAATAAAACGAAGACATGTGTCATTTAAATAATAGGTAAGTTAGGTAATTAATTTCACTTATTTCCAGATACATTATTGAGTAATTTAATAGGGTCAAATGGCAATAAACAATGTTTAGTGTGCAAGTGTAAAGAAATCATGAGAATAGAGTAAGTCGTGCTCACGGCTTTTAAATTAATAAGAGTCATTTAAATATTATCCAATAAAAATTCAGATCATTTATCAAGCTTAACAGTACATGGTTTAACTTGTACAAGGATTAGATGGCATTTAAAGCAGGGATATAAGAGCAATTAAAGGTTCTGGTCGAAATTTCAAGAACGCGACGGACCTACCCGTCGCGATTCAAGTCGCGACAGGGCGGTCGGACGCGACACGGGGCCTGGCCGGTCTGGCCTGGTCCGGGGTGAATCGCGGCGGCTCGTGCCACCGCGTTCTTGACGCGACGCCATCGGCCGGCGCGACCCCACTGTTATCGCGGGGGGTCGCGCCATCGCGATAACAGGTGGGTTTGCCCTTTTCCTTTTCCAGGGCGAGCCCTCTGTGATACATGGACGTTCTAAATTACATATAAAATAGTATGGTGATCCAAAAAGTACGAAACTAGTTTTAAACGAAAGTAGACATGTATATCTATCAACATGCACGATTAATTTGAAAATAGACAAGGTTTAGATATGCATTGATCAGGTTACATTTCGGGACCTAAACAGGTGCAGTCAGGTTTCAATGAATTATTCAGAGATGAATACATCATGAAAAATTATGAAACTAGAGGCGTTTGAAAGCTAACATGTATTAATATTTATGAATAATTTTTATCATGGAATGATGTCAAGTGTGCACGAAGATTAAAAAGGAAACAAGGAGAGTCGAGTGCACAGGTCTGACAGATATTCAAAGATTTAATTCTCTCTCATGAGATATCGAAATCAAGCAAGACTAGGGGCATTTGAAAGCTAGTGTGATGTAGTATATCTGAAAATTTTATCATGGCATGAGAGCATGTACACATCGGGAATTAGAGAAAACATGAGATTAGGGTTCATGGTGACAGCAGGATTTCATGAATTAAATTCGCCCAAATGGGTGAACGAAATACCACGAAACATAGAGCTTTTGAAGAGGTACATGAAAGGCTACCTAGGATAATTATTTCACGATTTTAGCTTGAGAGATTGCCTACCTTTTTGCGCTGTAAAGATCCTAGGGTTGAGGGGTGACGATTTCGAAGTTCTCCTTGCTCCAACCTTCTTCTTCTCCTGCTCAAACCCTTCTTCCTCATGCTCCAGAGCTCCAGCACGAAAATGGGGCTTAGTTGACACTAATTAGAGGTCTATTAGGTTGCTTAAGAGTCCAATAACTTAAAACTCTTCCATTCCCTTCAAACTCTGAATTTTCACATTTATCTCCCTATTCTCTTACATTATCCACCTAATAAGATGGGGAGAGGTCCAATTTCGTGGGTAATGGGTTAGGATAGGCTTAGGACTCTTATTAAGATATATATGAGTCATATTAGTGCTTTAATGACCCCTTTTTATTAAGAGATAATATAGTTACGAATTTCCCTATTTAATTTGGGTCTCTTATTTTCACCCAATTGTCTCTCATCTAAATCCAAATTTTAGATTAGGATAGAGTCCTATTGAGTTATACTAGGTTTAGAACTCTTTCTAAGATGATTAAGAGTTAAAATACTCATATCTTAACCCTTTTCTATTTATTAATATTTTAAGTACGAATTTCACTTATTTAACTCTCATCTCATGGTGGACTCTTCATAATGGGCCCAAAACTTTATGCTAGGACCATTAGTAAACCCATTACTAATTTGACTTAATGGGTATTGATTTAATTCCATTATTCACCTTTATCCTTATGTAAATATATTATCACACTTATTCAAGTATTTCATACTTTTATTTCAATTAAAATATTATTCATGCCAATATTTCTAACCTTCATCTTTGGGCTCTTACTCTTGCCCATTACACTCGTGTGAGCTTAATTGTACAACCCATGTACTTACTTTACTTATTGATTTTTAATTATCCTTTTATTAGAGAATTTATTCATGGGCCAAGATTGTCCATTGGTCCAAATATCATAATGGGCTATCATCCCATATTATTTAAGTCTACACCACATATTTATTTTTAATTTTAATCCACTTTGGTCATAAAAATAATGAGTTCTTCGACTTATTCCTTAATTATGCTAATAAGTCGCATAAATTCTTAAACTAAGTCCAAACGAATTTTCTATGCCCAAATTTCATGATGGGTCATTAGAGAACATTATTAAAGTATAACTACTATTTTTACGAATTTTATAGTGGTTTATACTCATGCAATAATGATGCGTACCTTTTTAACTAATTGAATTTATTAATTGATAAATTTCAATTTATCCATAATTTTAATTAATGGATTTTCCGGGTACTACATGTAAGCTTGGTAACTTGCATGTGATACGTGTAAGCAGTAAATAAAAAAAAAAACCAAGAGTTTTACTGCTACACTTGGTAGCTATCTTGTCGTTTCGCTGAGAGGCCAAGAGAGCTATAAAACTCCCCAGCAGCCGTCGTGTGAGCATTTTCCGCTTCCACTGCTGCTTGCACCTATAATAGTCTTGCTGTGAGAGTTGTTCTACTCTTGTGAGAGCTGGTGCTGCTGCGTGAGTTGTTTGCATCGGTTGCTTCCGGCAAAGTGCTGCAAGTTCTAGCTGAGGAAGTTGTTGGGAGCATCTTGGCTGCATTTTCTATCTTCCAGTTGGGGGTTCACTGAGGAAAAGACTCTCCATCTCCCTGAAGCTAGGTAGGATTCAACTTCTTCCATTCTCTTACCTAACCCTTGAAGTGGTTTTTGAGTCACTGTTGACTGTTCATGGTATTTTTGTGTCTTATACCACTTGGAAGTCACTGCTGTAGAAATAGAAACTTTTCCAGTGTCATATTGTAGTTGGTTTCTAGCTTAACATGGTTAGATCATCTCTACAACCCTAGAGTGCAACTCACTGTCCACATACATGATCATATTGGATAATGCAAAAGTTCAAACCCTCTGTTAGGTAATTGGAGTGCCAAACTTCAACTCATGTAGACTTCAACTCATGAAGGCTTCAACTCATGACAGATTTATACATGATTCGACTCATACATTCGACTCATGTAGACTTCAACTCATGACAGATTTATACATGATTCGACTCATACATTCGACTCATGTAGACTTCAACTCATGACAGATTTATACATGATTCGACTCATACATTCGACTCATGTAGACTTTAACTCATGACAGATTTATACATGATTCGACTGATACATTTGACTCATGAAGACTTCAACTCATGAAGACTTCAACTCATGAAGACTTCAACTCATGAAGGCTTCAACTCATGACAGATCTATACATGATTCGACTCATACATTCGACTCATGTAGACTTCAACTCATGAAGACTTCAACTCATGAAGACTTCAACTAATGAAGACTTCAACTCATGTAGACTTCAACTCATGTAGACTTCAACCATTCGACTTCCAGTTTATACATGATTCGACTTATACATTCGACTTCTAGTTTATACATGATTCACCTCATACATTCGATTCATGTAGACAGAACTTAAGCTCATGTAGACAGAACTTCAGCTCATGTAGGCAGAACTTCAGCTTATGTAGTCCAACTTCCAGACCTGTGTTCTTCTGTCAGAATTATAATTTTCAGCAGTAGATTACTGCATTCCAGTGGATTATAAATAAGTAATGATGATTATTATTGGATCTTTGGATCTCATTTGATTATTATGCCTGTGCAAAGGGGCTAGTTCAGTCCTGGGAGGAGCACCCAAATTCGTTTGTGGCCGCGTGGGAACGATGAGGACAAGTGGATGTTGGCATACATCGATTCGTGCTTGATTTGTCATCATGTCATATTTATGTGTGTGAATTTGTTTCTGAAACAGAACTCAAGTGTTATCTTGATTGCATGATTATGATTCTACTGTTCTATATGTGTTATTCAAGTGGACCTGTAGACACGAGATTTGGCCCATCTCCCGCAAGGCTCTTTTGGCTCATTAAGCCTCGTTTGACCATTTGTTGACTTGCCTCGGATGCCATGTAGACGGCAGCATCGATGGCCGCTGACTACTGGTTGGCGGCAAGCCCCCTTGACGTTGACCCATCTTGGCATCCACATCCCTGGACGTCTGCATGGTGTTGGCGGCAATATCGCTTGACGTTAACCTGGTTTACCTGATCTGCGCAACAACCCCGAGAATATAGCCCACTAGCGCCTTTCCCTCGCCCATGCACCACATGGGACCGTTCCCAACGGGCATATGGGCCACCTTGGCACTCCCTTGACCCAGTAAAACTCCCATGTGGCCTCTCCCCATTGGTTGGAGCCTTCAGACTTGGATTGCCATGTGTACAAGTGTGTTTCTTCACACTTGAGCATCCAAGGTAGCTGAGCTCGAGCCCACTGTCTATAACTCCCCCTTGAGCCCTCTAAGCCAGGGGAGAGAGGCTGGACGTCCACATGCTGACCCTTTGAAGGAGGAGAGAGAAAATTACACCCAAGCTTCATCAAGTCATCCACTTCTTCCTCTCACGAGTTGGGACGTCCAAGAGGGCTGCTTTGAAGCTGGAGGAGCCCTTGCAAGAGCTACAACATCAACAACGAGGATCTACACCTCCCTTCCTCTCTCTTTCTTAACTCTCTTCTCTTAGTTACATGCATATCACACACACTCTCCCACTCACTCTAGGCACGTAGGTCCTCTCCCTACACACCTCGAAAGGGGTTTCCCAACCAAAAACGGATGGAAGAAGGGTGGTCATAGAATTTGGTCACCCCTCTTCTCAAGTCTGCAACGGGTACGAGACTCACCTTTTGGGCTGTCTCTTCACGTTTTGGGCATTTACTACTCTGTCATTAGTCTTATAGAGTGTCTTTTTGTGGCAGGAAAACACACGCAGGAGACCGCGGAGCTCTTCTCCTTTGGCCGGCTGAAGGAGGAGAAGTTGAAGCCCTCGTCTCCATCCGCTGCGCGAGGCGACCACACCGGCGCGATTCTAATACTCCTTGGGCACAGGTAAGGCCTTGGCGATCACGTACTCCCCTTCATTCAGCTGTTTTCTTTGTTTCCCTCTAGTGAACTCAGTCAACCAGAGGGTCAACGAGGTCAACCGGCAACCCCATCATCGCCAACGAGTTCGACGGTGTCCGCGAGCGTCCGGGAGATCCAGAGGTCGGCCGGGGACGGCGCGGAAACAAGACGTCCATAGCTCTTTTCTGGCGATCACGGTGGGATAACATTGCTGCTGCGGTCTGTGTTCATCTAGGTAGATGGCAAGCGATCCTGCCGTCTACCCAGGTAAACGTCCCCGTTCCTGCCGTTTACTTCCTGTTAGCGTCCACTTCTGTTGTCGTCGACCTGTTGTTAGCGTCAGTCGATATTGCCGTTACTGTTTCTGATGAACTATGCGTCCATCGTCTTGACGTTTATGTTCATAGAAGCATGCTTTTTCATTGTTTTTTGATTGTTTTGCTTTGATTTTTCCTTTCTGTTTGCTGTCTGTCTGTCACTAATAGTCCTCAGTCACTAGGGGTCATCTTTCTCACCTCTTCTAGCCTCCCCTCACATTCTAGGATCACCCTTCCTTGGTTTACAACCTTTTACTCGGGGATTCCCTCTCGGGTAAATCGGGTTGGCTCCAAGGAAAACTCTGTAAGTCCCTAAATTTCATGGATTCCCTCATGGTACGGGGCAGGAGGACCTTTACCCTCCCTGTCTAGCTCACCTACTCACCGGGATTCAAGTGAGATTTGAGAGAACGATCTTTACAAATCAAGTTAACACATAACTTTGACATTTAAAAATCTTGGGGACGTTGTTTGATAACATTGTTTGGTAGAAATTCATACTTCTACTAAAAACAGTGAAGTTAGTCAACTTTAACCATTTTAAAATAGTAGGTTGTGTGCTAATGGACACTGGTTTGACCCTGTCAACATGGCTAATAAACCGGCATTTGAGTATGATGATAATGTCAATGAGATTGTCGGTATGATAAACACTGATGTTCAGCCCGAGGAATCAGTCCAATCATCCTCCCAAGCCGACAATGAGGAAGTCAGCTTGAGGGTCAACCCCACTCACGCCCAAAATGCTCAAGAAGACACCGAGTTTTCTAAACTCATGTCTCGCTATTCGCCCGATGAAATTATTTCTATGCTTTCCAAGCATACCATCCGGGCAGCGGCGTCTCCTTCCACTCCATCCCTATCCCCTTTCAACGCCTCTACGTCTAGGCCCACTCCTAGGCCGGTCACCTCACCCGGTGCCCGTCTCTACCTTCATTCCTTCCCCTACCCCCGCTCCGTTCCCTACTCCTATTCTCACTCCTCCTTCCGCCCATTCACCACCCGTTCAAATCACACCCCCAACCCAATCCGAATCCATTCCCCGTTCCGAGGTGGAGGTCTTGTTAGGAAGCTCCTGGCTGAGTCCCTATCTTTGTCAAAACCTCACTCACTCCAAAACTACTGCAAGCTTCCCAACACTTATTTTCCCCCCGATTTCAAGGCCCAAAGTACCGCAAGTATGATGGGACCTCTGATCCCCAATTCCACCTTGCTGGCTTTACCATGGATTCCCATCGGTGGCTATACGATCGGGTCCTCTTAGTTCACCTCTTCCAACAATCGTTAGAAGGGGAAGCTTTGAGGTGGTTCACCTCTTTACCCGCATCGGACCTCGTTAATTTCGACATAGTCTCCGAGCGATTCATCTCACATTTCTCATACATGGCCACTCAAGTTCCTACACTCCCCGACTTGGTGGCGGAAAAGATGAAGCCAGATGAAGACTTTGTTACTTATGCTAACCGATGGAGATCTATGGCTTCAAGAGCCGATATACCCATCCTGGAGTCCCAAGCCATCACTATGTTGGTTACCAACACCACCCCCGCTCTCCGCTCTATCTTGATGTTAAGTGAGTTCCCCTCATTCACACATCTCTACAATCGAGCCAGGGTGGTTCAGAGCCAAATTAAAGACTCCTCTCTACCACATTTCTTCGAAGGGAAGCCCAAGGGACGTAAGGCTCCCGCGGCACCTACCACCGAGGGGGTGACCGTCAATGAGTCCGTCAACGCTTGCAGCCAACCGTTGAGGCCTCCGAACAAACCCTCCAATCCTCCATCCACTCCTTCCAACCCTCATCAGTTCCCATCTCACCCCTCCAAGCCTTACTCTGCAGTTCCCCCTCCTGCTGGCTACACCCGACCTGGCCCTAAAAGGTCGCATTACCCTCCTCTCCCTGAGACCCTCGAGGACGTATTCTTCGCCCTCATGTCCTGTGATGCAATCCAACTCCCCCCACAAAGGGAGAACACCAATCCGAGGATGGATACCTCCAAATACTGTCCATACCATAGGGCCCATGGTCATTTCATCAACAATTGCTTTACCTTCCGTGACTGGGTCTATGACATGAATGACCAAGGAAGAATCAACTGGGAAGATGTCAAGGTGGCCATAGCCAAGTCTAGGTACACCAAGAAGGACCTCGGCATTTTCAGTAACCCTCTCCCCAACCACCAAGGCAACAATCCCTCCTCCTTTAAAACCCAAGAGAATGTGCATACCATAATACACTTAGGACCTCGGGTTGTGAGGAGAGAGCAACAGTGGGGGGTAGAAGGCTTCGAGGAATGGTACCCATGTCCCACTGCAGAGTCTCAGGAGCCCTCCGTATCAGTGGATGCCATTCTAGAGGAGAGACCTTTAACGCTCATCCGACCTCCTCAAGATGCCTATCCTACTATCCTCACTTCCCCTACCTGTGAGTCATCTACCAGACCCCTCCAGCTCATCTTCCCTAAGTCCCAGGAGGCCGTTCATGTCACGCTCAGAAATCGAATTGTTCCTCCACCTCCGCGGCCATCCCAAGATGAAGAGGATAGTGGACCATCACCTCCGGCCGGCACCGAATATGACATTCTCCAACATCTAGATAAGACACCCGCGAGGGTGTCCATTTTAGAATTGATTCGGAGGTCGCCGTCGCATCAATCCACCCTCCTCCAGTTTCTCCAAAAGATCATGGTCAATGATGACCTCCCTCCTAGTGGGGTCACCAACGCCATTCTATCCCTCACTCAAGGACCCTCAATATCTTTTTCGGACAAGGATCTTGTCACCCCCGAGTGTCGTTCGCTTCCTCTCTGTCTCACCATTAACCTTAACGGGGTTTCGGTAGACTCCACTCTTATTGACACCGGGGCATCTGTTAATGTCTGTCCGATGAAGACTCTTAAGCAATTGGGTTTAGGAGAGGAGAATCTGGAGAAGAGCTGCTCCACCATCGCTGCCTATGACAACTCCAAAAGGGTTGCCAAAGGCAAGATTGCTCTTAAACTGGAAGTCGGGCCCGTCATCATGTCTACCGAGTTTCTAGTTCTTGATGTCGATCCGGCCTACAAGGCCATCCTTGGTCGTCCTTGGCTAGAGCAGACTCTAGGGGTCCCTTCCACCGCCCACCAGTGCTTCAAATTCCCTTTCAATGGGCGGGTAATCAAAGTCAAGAGCATTCCCATCCTGGAGACCCTCAACGCAGTCACTACAGAGCAGATGCCGCACCTCTTCATTCCAGATAAGGGGAAGAAACCAGTTATGTCAATCTTTGACTTCCCCTCACCCTGTGATCTCAGCCAACCTCCCCAGCCTGCCGAAGAACCCCCCGTCCCATGTTCCCCGGGAAAAGGTTGGGAAGTGATGGCAATATTGGCTATGTTCATGGCCGCGGGTTAGGTACGGACGAACAAGGAGAGATCCATAGTGTTCAGGCAATTAGGAGGTTGTTACCCAAGGCCGGTCTAGGTTTCCGCCCAGACCCTGTCCATCCAAATCCATTCATACCCATCAACCTCTTACCTGGACTCTGAAAGAGCACTTTGTCCAAGGACCCACCTAGCTGGGAACCAGGGAGCCGTTAATAGAAGAACTGTCTTGCTCCGAAAGCGATGAAGAAGAAGAAGAAGAGGTGACAGAAATGGAGGGAGTCTGTGATGACTTTGGCCTCCTCTCACTCTTTGGGTCCGATCCCCTCTCTTCACCATCTCCATCTCCGCCCTCATCTCCCCTTACTTCCGTGTGCCCTCCACACGATTCAGATCTTCCATCCACTTCTTCCTCCCCTACTTCTCCTCCAATCCTTTCTCCATCTCCCACTTGGCCAGTCGAGGCTGCCCTGAGCCAGCAGCTCATGGTTTTGGGCCTTGACTCCAAAAAAAAAAATGCCAATTATCAAAATTGGAAATCCGAGATCTCCATCGAGCACCCTTCCTCTTTGGAATCTCTTCCTCTCGGCCAAGGGCCGACGCTTTCCGTCTAGATCCTCACCCCTCTCGGGGTGCTTCCCCTGTACATACTTTTGTACATAGTCCTGTGCATAGCAGTCTAGATCCTAGTTTAGATTCAGGTTAGAGTCAGGTTTAGGGTCCAGTCGAGAGTCAGGATTAGGAGAGTCTGGTCCCTCTCAGCCATGCATTCACAAAGAGAAGGGTAGGCAAGTCCCTGCCCGATATGTCATGGCATTGGCTGAGAGGTGTGCCAAGTTAAGTCAAGTTCCTGAGTTTCTTGAGGAGCCTGCCCTCGTAGAAGCGGATTTCGAGGAAGGTGATTCTGTAGATGACGGTTTAGGAGTTTACTTGCTAGATTTCAATGAGAAAGATGGGCTAGGAGATCTTGGGTCGGAAGAAGAGGACTCGGTGAGCTCCTATGTGGATGGCACAAAAAGGTTCGACGAGCCCACCACGACTGCAGATGAATCTACCAAAGAAGTCAATCTTGGCACTGAAGAATCCCCGAAGACAGTGTTAATTAGTGCCAACTTGAGTGAAGAAGAAGAGCAAGCCCTTGTAGCTATCCTCAAAGAATTCTCCGACGGCTTTGCCTGGTCCTACGAGGACATGCCGGGACTCGACACCTCTTTGGTCGAACACCGGTTGGTTCTAAAAGCCGACGCAACGGCCGTCAAACAAAAGCTAAGGAGGCTACATCCCAAGCTTGCACTCAAGATCAAAGAGGAGATTGACAAGCTGCATAGAGCCAAATTCATTAGGGTTGTGCTATATCCACATTGGGTAGCTAACATCGTCCATGTGATGAAGAAGGACGGTAAGGTTAGGATCTGTATAGATTCCGTGACCTTAATCGTGCTTGCCCAAAGGACGATTTTCCCTCTCCCACACATAGATGTCCTAGTGGACAACACTGCCGGTTTTGAGATGTTATCCTTCATGGATGGTTTCTCGAGGGTACAACCAGATCCGTCTGGCGGAGGAAGACCAGAAGAAAACCTCTTTCACAACGCCCTGGGGGACTTACTGTTATGTCGTCATGCCCTTCGGATTGAAGAATGCGGGAGCAACTTATTCTATGATGGCAATTTTTCATGACATGATGCATGTCACATGGAGGTCTATGTGGACGATGTCTTGGTAAAATCAAAGACTCGACATGGCCATGCTGAGGTCCTCCGGGCAGTTCTCCAAAGGTCTAGAGAGCACAATCTTAAAATGAACCCAAGAAGTGTGTCTTTGGTGTCTCTTCGGGGAAGTTGCTTGGTTCATAGTAAGTAAGCAGGGAATTGAAATTGATCCTAACAAGGCCAAAGCAATAATCAATATGCCTCCTCCTAGGAATATCAGAGAAGTAGAGGGCTAATTGGTAGACTTCAGTTCATTAGGAGATTTATCTCCCAGCATTCAATCCGTTGCAAGCCCTTCTATGAGATGCTTAAGGGAGAGGCTAAGTTTGATTGGAACGATAAATGTCAAAAGGCCTTTGATGAGTTGAAGAGCTATCTGCTCAATCCCCCTGTTCTCGCTCCTCCGGTCCCGGGTCGGCTTTACTGCTCTATGTGTCAACCACAGAAGACTCAACTGGAGCAGTCTTGGCCCAATACGACGACGAGAAGAAGGAGAGAGCGGTGTACTACCTGTCCAAGTTGTTCAATGAAGCTGAAAAGAAGTACACCGCCATGGAAAGAACGTGTGCGGCCGTCGTCTGGGTTGCCCAGAAGTTGAAGCACTATTTCTTGGCTCATGAAGTGAAACTTCTGGCGCGTATGAACCCTATTCGGTACTTGCTTGAGAAGCCTGTCCTGACTGACCGGTTGATGAGGTGGCAGAGTTTCCTCAATCAATTTGATATCACCTATGTCAACCAAAGTTGATCAAGGGCACACTATTTCTGAGCATTTGGCCCACCACCCCTTACCTTTATACTCTCCCGTTGATGAAAGCTTTCCCGATGAAGAGTTAGGAGCCATTATTGATGGTGAACCTTCGTGGGTGCTTTACTTCGACGGGGCTCTCAATTCCAAAGGTGTGGAATAGGGGAAGTTCTCTCTCGCCTGAAGGGGTAGTCATTCCGCACGCCTACCAATTAACCTTCCGAGCCACGAACAATGTGGCTGAGTACAGGCGCTCTTAGTTGGGCTGAAAATGGCTTTATTGCTCGGAGTCAAGGTGTTAAGAATAATTGGAGATTCACATTGATACTCCGGCAATCCTTAGCAAGTACCAGATCCGGGACCCCAAGTTGAAATCATACCAAGAGTTGGTAGGAAAGTGATTCGACAGTTTAAGAAACTCACCCTAGTGCACACACCTAGGGCTCAGAACATTCTAGCAGATTCGCTTGCTTCCCTAGCTTCTTCCATTCCTATTCCTTTGGGAAGAACTTCTGAAACTGTCTCTGTCCAGAGATTAAGAGTCCCCTCCCATGCAGATCCTTGGTTTTCTCAACTCACATCTCCTTCTCCATCCCTTCGAGTTCATGCGCTCTCAAAAGAGCCGAAATTGACCTCGAAGATGGCCATCCTTGGTATTTTGACATCGAAAACTTTCTCAAAGATGGATCCTTCCCCGATTATGCCACCTCTGCCGATAGACGGGCCATTCGCCGCGTCTCGGAGCGTTACAAGATCATAGGTGGCATTCTATATAAGAAATCTCTCAGTGGGTGTATCTTCGTTGCCTCGATGAATTCGAATCTCAAAATGTTGTTGAAGCCGCTCACTCTAGTGAATGTGGTGGCCACGTCAATGGTAGGGCAATTGCAACGACCCACTTCCACCCGGTACGGTTATACCAACCCACATCGATGAGAGCAAGCCGCTACAGGGAGAATACCCCACAGTAACAAATGAGCTGAGATATACACAAATAGAATTGAATAAATGCAGCGGAATTTAAATAAATCTTATTCCATCAACTTTTAAATCCACATACCACAGTCTGTATAGTTCAACAAGAGATAACATAAGTGCGAAATGTTTCAAATACATAGCTGACTCCAAGTACATTTGAACAAAATCTAATTTCAATTGTAGCATTACATACTTATGAAATATAAATTACAATTCTTCAATCCCTTAGTCCAACTCCACTTCAATTCTTGCTAGCTCCTTCGCTGCTAATTTCCTGAAATGTTTAGCAAGAGTGAGTCTATGCAATAGACTCAGCAAGTACTTAAGATTCATATATACATGCTTTTTAACAATTAACACAATATTTCAGCAGTTAAATCATACATGATCATGCTATAACCTAAACAAATTCATTAAACAATATCTAAACAATGTAAAACTAGAATCTACACAAGATCACTAACATCATGGTGTCATTAACATGAGTAAATACACATTCACACACGTTTCATGCTTTATCTAAGTCATTGTAAAGTTGCACAACTAAACCATGGAAACATATACAAGATAGGTAGCACTCCTAGCATGATTCCTAACTCACTTAGCATGCAATCAACAATTTACTTCACACTTAGCTTGCTGATTTTATACAAATTTTATCACATTCATACTACCTTTGCATAGGGATCACTTTTAACTATACAACATAACACTAAACACATGTGCACTCCAATCATTCAAATTTCATGAATATGAAAGCATATACTTACATTTGGTACTAATGGTAACATCACTTTTAGCAATTGACAATTTATACATAACACATACACACACACATTTGTACACATCAATAAACATTTATCAATTAACACTATTGTCATTTATACTTATACTATTTTCTCATTACACACGACCATATGATAAAACCTTGGCTTTCACATACACTCACTTTTGGTTTTATCACACAACACTTACACGCATTTCTCATTATTTCCTCTTTCACATTCACACCCTTCTTATCATTTCACTTTTGCACATAACCTGTGCCACATTTACACATATCTTGCACATACCTTGTGCTATGAACACATATCACTTTTCTCATTCACACTTATACTTATTTTCACTTAATGCCAAGACACAGCCCCAAACCACCATTAGACGGTCACATAACACACACATTCGCATTCACTTACTTAATCACCGGCACAGTGATAAGTCTTAATCTCTGTAGAAACGGGAAAGCCCTTCCCACCATTACCAGTGGAACTTGTCCACCTCCAGGATTTTACAAGACCCTTTGCCAGGTATACACTTTATCAAGACCCTTTCCTAGGGTATCATATAATGCATTGAGCTTTCCCGTAGGGGCATTACTACAGTACAGCTCCAAGCCTCTAAGGTGGCAGTGTCTTATGGGCATATTTTGTTTATCTGTCACTTAACCATTTCACACACCTATACCACTTGTTCTCTCACATTCCATACACACACTCATACATAATCATACACACATAAGTCCTCATTTACTGATTTTAACCTCACTGTTGCAACTACCAAATATCATATACAGATATAATCATACTGAAATTTACTGAATCACATCAAGTCACAACTAACATGCTCACATAGTCATTTTAACATTAACAATCCATAACATACTTTCTGTCATCAAATAATATGAGACTTTAACCACAGACATTTTAAGGTTATAATCGCACATAATTTTTCAAATTTTTCTGAGTCTATTACATTTACAGAAATTAAAACATTCAGTTTCATGCTATTCATAATTCACTTTAAATGGAACACAAACACGAACATCAGATTTAACCATTCACAACCTGATCCTAACATAATCATCATCACAGAAATTTTCCCTTGATTATGCACAGCACCAATTTAATGTAAATTTTACAATTTCTATGCATGTCTTCTAATTCCAAAACAGAAATTCAGTAAATCCCACAGTCATGGAAAAATTCTCAAAATTTCATGGCACGGACTGATACATATACCATATATATAGACAAATCTAGGGCATTTAATTCCTCAGGAATTAGGTAGAATAGATGAACATGCTAATCCATTTTTTTTCCCCAACATGTATTTCAATAATCTAAAATTTCATGCCATCCACAGAAATAAAGAATTTCCACACACATCACATTACCTATTTTACATAGCATATAAATTTACACTATATCCTCATCATGAAAACAATATCGAAAATAATCATCTACCAGGAAGAACAGCTCACTGTTCTATCCTGAAGAACTTGGCGGCAGCCTCTGGCCGTTCAAGGGTTTTTGACGGCACGATCGCTGGCGCCGATGGGAGATCTTAGCGTCAATGGCATTGACGCCAATTCCTGTCTGTGCAACAGCACAGACCGAACTCCAAATATAAGGTGAAAAGGAGGGTCCAGGACACGATTTAAAATCCACAAAAATTGCTGGGACCTAGGCACATGTATGGGATTGAGATCTATGGGTTACTTGCCTTTATAAAACCTCCAGGGGTGAAATGGGCGATGACGCTCTCCTTGGGCGTCCCAAGAAGCCTCCAAAACTCCTTTACTCCGTCTTCTGTGGTGCTTGTAGCTACCAGTCCAGGCTGGGGAAGCCTCCTCCGTCGCCAAGCTAGCTTCTAGTCGTAGTATATCGCCGGAAGAAGCTCCAATCGCCGGATCTGAGCTCTCAAAGCTCAGGTTTTCTCACGGCTTAGGGTTCCTCTTCTCCTTCTTGCAAAGAGTCCAAGGAGGGTTTTGGGGTTGCAAATCGGGTTTGGTTTAAAGGAGAGAGACCTCTCCTTTCACGCAGAGGTTGATGTGAGGCTTTCACAGCCGTTGGGACAGCTCCCAATGG
>CM024758.1:103230110-103394479 GCA_014218235.1 Colocasia esculenta | reverse complement strand
CAGAGGTATCTTCTTTAAGATTATGCCCAATCTCTTCAATAGAGCTCTATAGATTCCAATGATGGGGTAGATGTCCTCACCCTCGAGATGGATCCTGAAGTGACCTACACATTGATGACCATCAAGCATTTGATGAGTTCAAAAGGATTGCCAGAATGAATGCAAACTAATTACGATCAAATGGTAAATGTATGCAGCATTAGAAGTAGTTGTAAAAGGGATGTCTTTGATAATAATAGGCAAATAAATGCTACAAGAGAGATAAGTTAATTAGATCCTATTACGAATAAGGAGAAGCTAAAACTTAGTCTAAAGTTTTTAATATTAAAAAATAAGATTTTAAGAGTATATATTTTAAATAAAGTAAAAATTATATATTATTAGAAATAAAAATGAGAAAATGGAAAATAATCGAAAACAGAAAAATAGATATGGAAAGGTCAGAACTAGTTGGAAGTCAGAAAATAGATATCCATTGGCAGCCCTAATGCAAACATTTTTCCTCCTTCGAACAGAAAGATCCATCATATATTCATGACTATCACTTTTCCAAATGATGGTAGTAGGGAGCTAGTTAATGAAACTCACAAACACTGTTCTACTACATTCTTAAGAAAGAAAGATTAATCTTCCAGTTTTAATGGTCAATTTCATTGGACAGTGTTACTGTAACACCCCGAAAATTTAATTGATTAGAATTAAAGAAAATAGTAAATACTACCATATTGATTAAAAGTGTTTAAATAAAAATAAAATAAAATCTTGGTTAGACTTCCAATAAGTGGAATCAACCTTTTAATTTTGATTTGGCCAAACAACTCTTATTGGACCAAAGATGTAAGACTCAGCTTCCCGGCTTTCCGTCTGGTGTCTTGGATGACTGGCCACTAACACATCCAGGCTGGGCGACGCGTTAGTGTCACGTCGTGGGTGTCCGACATGACAGTCATCTTTGTCGTGACCAGCTTGTGTGTCGCGTTCTAGTCGTGCCTTGCTTCTCCATCGTGTCTTCGTGTCGCGACCGGTCAACGGGTCGCATTTCATCGCTTCAGTCTTCTGATGCTTGTCAGGGTGGCAGGCGTGAAGTACGACCTGTCGGGTTGTTGCGGCGTTTCTGGGGACGCGTTCTTGTCGCGGTGCATTGACCCGTCGTGTTAAGGTCCTTAACGCGACGTGTCGCCCCGTCGTGTCTTGGGTGCCGAAGGCTTAAGGCCTTGGCCGTGACCCCTTCCCCCTTTTCCTCCTTCCCCTCTCTTCTCCTCCCCCTTCGGTGGTGCTTCGCCTCCCTTTCTCCCCTTTGTGCGTTTCAGTGGTGAGGAGGGTCGTGCTCGCGTCCATGGTGTTGTAGACCTTGCGTGGAGTGAGGAGGAGGTGGCCAAACCGACGTGAAAGGCCGTATTGGGTTCGTTTCTTCATTTAAGTTAGGGATTGCTTGAACCCTTCTCGATCCTGGTAGATTGGAGCCCCTCATGTATTTATTGCTTCTCCATGCTCCCCTCCCCCGTGTGGTATGTGTGTGGCTTTTGGGCGGCCCCAGGATGGAGCATCCCGTGGATCTGCCTCTCTGCTGGTGGTCGCGACCCGCGGTGCACGTCGAGACACCAGAAGAGGCGTATGCCAAGTCGGGCGCGACCTTATCGCGACGCGTTTGCCTGTCGCGATAATGATCACTGTCGCGAGCGTGGTCCTGTCGTGACAGGGTTTGCTGTCATGATGCTTTGCCCCGTCGTGACATGGTATCTGTCTCGGTGTCGTTCCCCATCACGATGGTATCGCGGCGACCTAGGGGGACGTGACAGACTTGTGTTGCCTTGGGTTTTTCGTGGTTCCGATTGGGGTGTCGGCATGTGCCCCAGGGCAGGCTTGCCCATAGGACCTTCGGGTGGGGAACTCGACAGGTTGCCTTGCTGTGTTCAGTGATCGAAGGTGTCACCTTCGTGGCCATGTCTTGGCAGCGGTGCCAGGAGGGTCGCGTCTGTCTAATAATTGATTGACAGGCAGTCTATCGATTATTAGCAGAGTGACGCTTTCCATACTGACTGGTGGTGTTCTGAGGCTCTGGCTCTTTCGTACGTGCTTTTGGTTAGCCGATGGCCTTCTCGAGGGTCGGTGCGTGCCTCGTGCTTGCTGGGCTTGTCGTGGGTTACAAGCCAGCAGTTCGGTGTGGTTTTTGTTGTGCTTGCCCTGCCCGTTCGCCCAGTGCTTGGCACTTGAGGGCATGTCCCGTTCAAAGGTTGTGTCCATTTTTTGGGACTCCCATCCTTTGGAGCCTGTTGAGGGAGTGCTCTAGACTACGAGCATGCTCGAGTTGGCAGACTCTAGAGCTGAGGGGAAAACGAGGTTTGGACAGCGGCGCCGAGTCATTTGTAGAGCTCTCTTGTCTGGGGCGGGACGCTGAGGTCGTTGAGGCGGTTCTCTTCCCAGCGCGGCCCAGACAGTCCTTTGTCTCACTGCCTCTCTCTCCGTTGGTTACTGAGCCACGTAGTGGGCTAGGCGTAGGGCTACAGCTTGGCCAGGCTGCGGTGTTACGTGCGTTCTTGTAGTGTTTTGTGGCGGCTTTGTCTCGCTCTTCTGCGGAGGTTAGAGGCTGTGATGGTGCCGGCGTGTGTGGCTTCCCGACCTTGCGTGTGTGGCTTCCTGACCTTGCGGCGTGTGTGGCTCTGTCTCGCTCTTCTCTCGGTTCCGTAGTCCCATTCTTGAGTGCCAGTCTGTGGTGGTGCTGACATGTGTGGCTTCCCTACCTTGCGGTGTGTCCGGGGTCCAGGGTGGTTCTGCTTGTGAGCCCTCGACCTTGTGGAGTTTGAGGTGGCCGTGCTTGTGGTGAGACGTCGTTCTCACTTGGTTGTTGCATGGTCTCGGTGGGTGTGTCGAGGGTTGCTTCCACTTGGTGCGCGACTCCGTTGGTTTCTGCAGGAGTCGTGTGTGTGTCATGACCTTGGTTGGTTGTCCTGACATTGCACTATTCTATTCCACTGATTAGTAGTACCATGCTGTAGTGTTCCTCGCTTTACAGCTTTCTAGTGTAGTTTCCAATTTTCGGAGTTCCTGCTGCTCTGGCCTGTGAGGGACTGGTAATTCCTATTGGGCCTTGTTCGCGAAGCTCACCCCCCCACTTCCTTCAGCTAGGGACTCGTCGTCGCGGGAGCTCGTGTCAGACAATTGCGGAGGCGGATGTGGCGTCGTGTTTTGTCAGCAGCAGTGAGAGCGAGTGTTGTGAGCTCTTGTACTTGAGTGAGTTTGAGAGTTGTTGTTTGCAAGTTCTCGGGGTATGCCCCTTAAGGACTGCACCTTTCTTCTTGTACCTGTACTTTTACTTGGGACACGTTGTACAATTGTTATATTGTAATAGTTATTTAAATTCACTACATTCTCATTAGACTATTCTTCTAACCCTTTCGAATCTTCGGATCCGTGGGTGGCAACACAAACTTCGGAGTACCTGGCGGGAGTCCTGGAGGTTGGGTCGTTACAGTTGGTATCAGAGCGTGGGTCTACTGAGATTTGTAATGAGTTAATAACTATAGCTGCCCCAAAGAAAGGTACTAGTACGCTACTGACACCGTCCGACTAGTGTTAGGCTTGTGCTTTCAATTGTTTTACAGATGTGCGCTTCCCTGCTAGGTTCGTGTGCGTGCTGCAGGAGGGTTGCAGATGTTGCTATGTTGCGTGCATGGCGAGTGTGGTCGCTCGATGTGTTAGTGTCGTGGTGGCGCGTTGGTGGTGGACTCGCTAGCAGTGGTCTTCCTCGTATGGAGACGGTTGCAGGCAAGTCTAGGCACGGTGCTTCTGGTTTTCTTCATCGCATTTGGGTGCCTGTGTGTCGCTAAGGCTGAGAGAGCCTGCATGTGGTGTGGCCTTCACTGGTGCATGTTGTGTTGTCTGTGGAACCAGTCGAAGTGTCTTTGCCTTGTTGGTTGTTCCCCTGTTGTTGGGGTTGTTGTGTTGGTTGTGTGTGTGTGGTCTCCTATCTGTGCGCTATTGTGCGTAGTGCTCTGCTTGGTCGGCGTTGTTGCTCGGGCTAAGTAGATTTTTGTGTGCCGGTTGCATCGGTGGTTGAGCGCTTTGACACTTGTCTGTGGTTGTTGTCGGCCTGGTGCTGGCTGTTGTGAGCTCTGGTGAGGTGCTCCTAGAGTCCTTCTCTTTGGTTCTGGTGGAAGTGATTTTTCCCCAGAACAGTGTTGTGCTCGTTTCTGGTTGCGGTTGCATTGCCCTCTAGGTTGAGGTGCATCGCTTGGTTTCCCTATGTTATGGTGAAGTTTTCAGAACCGTTTGTTGTTCTCTTGGTGAGGGTTTCTCCCAAGACTGTTCCATGATCGTTTCTGTTGTTGTTGTGCTACCTCAGGGTATGAGGTATACTGTGTTGTAGCTGGTGCGTTCTGGTGGGTTTCCCAGGGCTGTGCCTTCATGGTTCTGGTGGAGGTCTCCCAGGACCTGCTTGCGTTGCTTCTATAGTTCTGCTTGCTGCGGTGTTCTCTCTAAAGGTTTGTGTTGTTTGGTCATTTGGTTGTGCGTTCTAGTGAATGTTCAGCCCAGGATCGCCATTGTCGTTTTTGGCGGAGGTTCTTCCCAGGAGTGCTCTGTGTTCATTTCGGGCCACCGTTGTGTTTCCCCTGTGGTTCGAAGTGTGCCGTTTGGTTGGGCTGTGTTCTGGCGAGGTTCTCCCAGGACGGCTCTTGGCGCTTTTGGTGGAGGTTCTCCCCAAAGCTGCTTCATGCTGCTTTGGTTGTCGCTGCTCTCTTTCTACAGAGATGAGTTGTCATTGTTGTTGGTTGGACTATCCGTGTTACAGTCTACTTAGGCGTTGTCGGTAAAGGTGTGGTGCGCTTGGCCATGCGTCTGGCTGTTGCGTTGGCCAGCTTGTCTCATTAGTCATTTCCAAGTTCTCGGCTGCGCTTGTGGGCTTCGTGTGTCCCCGTGCTTCGAGTGGTTTGCTTCGTTTCTCACGCCCTAAGTTCTCTCGCTGATGGTGGTCTTCTGAGTGCATGGGTGTCTGGCTGGCTGTGCTTCTTTTGGAAGTGCCAGTCTTGCATTGTGGATTTCTCTCGTGTGTGGAAGAGACTCGTTGTGTGTCTCCCTCCTCTACTTTCGTGGGTTGCTCGTGGTGGCGATGCTCCACTATGGTGTTGTGTTGCCAGGGTGCGCATTGTTGCGACCTTCTGGTGGAGTCATCTTCCCTTGAGTTGTTTTTGGGTTGAGCTGGTTGCTCCCCTCGTGCCGATGTTTCCTTGTGGCACCGTGGGTCGGTGGACTTGTTCGTGCCATTTGTCATCTTGATCGTTTCTTGCTACCTGCCTGAACAATTTAAGTCATTGGGTCCTTGTTGATTTGGTGTGAGGTAGTACCTTTTTCTTGTTGGGTTGCATGCGTGAGCGTTGCTCTGCTGTGCACCAATTTTCTTGCTAGGCTTGCTCGTGGAAGCGTTCCTCCGGAGTGTGCTCAATTGTGCCTCGGCTTGTGCATTGGAGGCTTTTCATATCGTAGTTTTTGTGTTTGGCCTCTCTATCGGTTGCGATGGAGGTTGTGCCTCTTGCTCTTGCGCGCTAGGGAGTTGTTGTGGTCCTTTGCTCCCCATACGGCAGAGTCGGTGCTCCGTGTTCTGTGTGCTTTTTGGAGCCGACGTGGTTGTTGTGCTCTTGATGTTGTCGGCTTTTCGTGCCCTTCTCTTGTGGGTCTTTGATGGAGAGTCCCCTTCGGTGGGCCCAGTGTCTTCTCTGGCTGTTGGTGCGGTTGTGTGTGCTACACCTTGAGCATTTTCTTTGATGCTTCATGTTTTTGTGCCTCAAGGGCTAGGGCCGGCATGGCCTATTGTGCCCTTTTCAGGCTTGCAGTTCTTTGCGTGTGACTTTTTGGCTGGTCTTTATTGAAGAGTCCTTCCTGTTAGCCCGTGGTGTTGTTTCGGCCACTGATGCACCTGTGTTGCACTTTGCTTAGTTTTGGTGCTTGTGGTAGCACCGTGTGCTTGTGCTCGAGTGTTTCGATTTTCTGCCTCAGAAGCCTTGGTGCATTGTGTTGTACCTTGGTTGGCTCCTGGTGCTTGTGATAGCACCATGTGTTGTGTCGTGTGCCTTGATTGTGAGATTTGTGCATCGTTTCACGACTATGTCGATGTTGGAGGTGTGAGCTTTCCGCCTCTGGGACACATGTGTTGCCTGAGTCTTGTGGTTGTACCATTGCCGCTGTGGGGTGGCTGCTTTGCCTTGTTTAGGTAGCCCTATCGTTGTACGTCAGGCTTTGGTCGTAGCCTGTGTCTGGGTTTTCCCTCTCGCTTTGGGAGCGAGTGTGTTCGGTTGTGGTACCCTACTTCGGTCTGGGTCCCTCTGAGGTCGACGTGTTGCCCTCAACCTCTGCGGTTGTTTCGGTTCCCGTGTGGTTGTGCATCTTTCGGTGGTGCACGTTGGTACCCACGCTGAGCTCCGTGTGCGCATGGCGGGTGTGCTGCCAACTCTTGTTGGTTCTCCAGTTGTGCGTGGTGTTGGTGAGTCTAGAAGCCGATGGTGGAGTCTCTTGTCGGTTTTTCTGGTGACAGTGAGGCCTATTGGCTTGCTAGTACTCAACCACGTGGTTTGTCGACGTTGTGAGGTGCCAAGTTCTGGCTGACTTCAGATGTCTTCCGTGCTTCTATTGCGATGTGTTGCACTATGGAGCGTGTGGTTTCCCAATCTGTGGCTCCACGTGCATTTAGTGTCCCTGTCGGACCATGAGAAGGTCTGGGTGAGACCTAGTGTGACAGTGGATGCCGTTTTCGCGGTGTTGAGGTTTCTCCGCGTGCGTTTGCTATCCCCGTTGGACCGCGAGGAAGGTCTGAGTGAGACCTAGTGGTGGCGGTGGACGTTGTTCCTTGTGTTGAGGTTTCTCCGCGAGCGTGTTGTCGCTCTGGTTCTTATCGCTCGCGTGGCTTCTTGGTTGGGCTGGTGACCGATGCTAGCTGCTGCTAGTAGCGTGAGGTTGTTCCCCTGAGTGTTGTGCCTGACTCTCAGACATTTGTCCTGGTTGTTGTCAGCAACTATGTACTCTATCAAGTTTCAGTGGTGATAGAGTGAGTTGCTGATCGGCGATTCCCGTGTTGCTGTTGACAACTGCATCCCCAGTCGGGTTCCGCTGGCGACGGAGTGGGTTCCTGGTTGGTTGGTCCCAACAGCAGGGTCTGTTGGTGGCTGCAGCTGTGCGGTTCTCAACTGACGTTTTTCTGCCGTTCAGGTCAGATTTACCGTTGCTCGGCACCTGTGGGGTTGTTGTTTCGTTTGGACGCCCCATGTGAGGCCCCCAAATTTTGTGCATATTATAAGTATTTACTTATATATATATATATATATATATATATATATATATGAATATGTTTATTCGAGTACATATATATTTTATTTAAATAGTATATAGTATTTAGTTATTGTTTATACACATTGCATGTATTGGACTGTGTATGTATGTTGTGTATGCAAGACTTGGATATTTTGATTCGAGCCGAAATTCTTATTAACGTTAACATCAAGTGACGGCAACTAGTATGCTGTTAACTGCATGGTCAGCAGAAGTTGACGTCCAGATCGATGGACGCTGACTCTCTGTGAACGGCAACTGTTTGGCTGTTTACTTGTGCATTTTGCTGTGATTTCAGATCCGAAACGCTGCGGTTTCCCCGGTTTCGGATTAGGAAACTACCCTCCAATAGTAGGATCCCATCCTTAATGCGTACCCCGATGCCTTAAGCCTATAAAACACCCGAATTTGGGCGAGGTTAGGTCTTTTTGGCTTTTGAGAAACCTAGGGCTTTCTGTGAGAAAACCCGATCTTTGGCGAGCTCGATTTTGGCGTTTGGGTGATATTTCCGGCTATCTACTTCGACTAGGAGTTGCAACTTGGATTGAGGAATCATCCCCGACTCCGGAAGACGATTTACATCGACACAAGGATCGGATCTGGGAGGATTTTGGGAGTCTTCTTGGCTTGGCCGAAGAGTGCTTCTTCGACAGAATAATTAAATTAGTGAATTTATTTCAGGTAAGTGACTTGTTGGTTCACTCTATAGACTTATCCTTTAGGGTTTTCATATTTTTACGGATTTTTATTCCATGCCTGGACCCCAAATTATGTGTTTTCTGTGTTTCGGTCTCCACTGTGTGCAGACAGGATATAGACGGCCACTTTGTTGCCATCAAGTTCCTGGGTAAACGGCAGTCAATCATGTCGTTTACCTTGTTGGTGTCCAAATCCTGGACGTCAAGTTTATGTGGTTTTCTTGAATAGTGAAACTGATCTCTGTGATGTGATTTTTTGAGAAAAGCGGCTATATGTGTGTATTTAGATAATCATGTCCTGTTTAATATGTTCATTTGAGAAATCCATGAAGTCGTGAAAATTTTCTGATAATATCTGTTATTTATAAAATTTCTGTTTTGAATATGATAAGCATGTTATGAGAGATTTAAATACAGATAATTATATATGGTGCCATTTATTGTCTCAAAATTGTCCAGGAAGTTGGGCCACTGTGTGCATGTTTTATATTTGTTAGAATAGATGGTTCACTCTCTACCATGTTTAAATTGAAATATCTTGAAATTTACCTGAAATCTCTGTTTAATATTGAAAATAACTATACTGCTTCAAAAAATATGAGAAATTGCTGATATGTTCTGTGATACCTATGTACCATGTGGTTAAATATTCAGATTGTTCTGATCACCGTAGAAAGAATTATGAATTTTGGAAGGTTTCTGTACCATAAATTAAATGTTAAGTCTCAACCATGTTTAAAAGTGTGAATAGCCTTATGTTTTAGATTTTGTTAATTTTTTTTTATGATTCTTTGAGAATCTAAATGTAATAAGTTTGTGCTCCATGATTTATGTGTGTGCATATGCATGGGAAGTGAGAGAACAAGTGATATGCGTGTGTATATGATTAATGTGACAAGATAAATAATTGTGGCCCATAAGACACTGCCACCCTAGATTGCTTGGAGTTGTACTGTAGTAGTGCCCCTACGGTAAGCTCAACATGTTACGTGATACGTGAGGCAGGGGTCTTGAAAATCTTGGAGGTGCACAGGTTTCACTAGTAATGGTGGGGAGGGCTACCCCCGGATTCTGTAGGAATCTAGACTTGATCACTTTGCTTGGTAATTAAGTACGTGTAAGTGCTACGTGATCTTCTAGTGGTGGTTTGGGCTATGTCTTGGCAACGTGTAAAATGAACATGTGTAAAATGTGTAAAATGACAGGTGAACGTGGCACAAGGTATATGCAAGTGATATGTGAACGTGGCACATGTTATGTGCAAGTGAAGTGATTCGTGATACGTGAATATGAAAGCAAAAACCATGTGAAATCGTGTGTAAATGAAATGTGAAAGTAAGCTCATGTAAAACCAAAGTAAAAGCGCATATGTTCATGTCCTACGTGTGTTAATTTGATTGATATTAATTGTGATATCATGTTTAGTACCATGTGTAGGTGCATATCATATCCATGAATTATAATTACTTGATGTGTATGTGCTTAGTATCATGTTGTAATTTAAATAATGGTCATGTGTTAGTGTTATGTGAGAGTAAATATCAAAGTATGTGATTGTATAATTGTGTTTACATTAATGATACCATGTTATTAGTATCCATGTTTAGATTTATTATTTCACATGTGTTAGTATAGTTTTACTTAATAGATTTCATGTTTATTATCCATGTTTTAGAATGAGCATGTATTAATATTGTTAAATTGTTAGAAAGCATGTGTGATAAGTATATGTTTGAAGTTTAAGTTACTTGCTGAGTCTATTGTGTAGACTCACCCTTGGTAAACATTTTAGGAGATTTAGTAGCTGAAGACTTGGCAAGATCTGAAGAAGAGCACGAATTAGATTGGAGATTGTATTTCTTTACTAGTATGTGATGAATTTTTTATTTGAACTTTGGTTATGAAATTGGAACTGGCTACAGGTTAATGGTTATTATGTTATGTCATTTCTTCCTTGGACTATATAGACTGTAGATGTGGTTGATAAAGTTGATGGAATAAGAGTTTATTTGAATTTCCACTGTTATATTCCTTTCTATTTGTGTATATCTCAGCCCACTTGTCTATCTTTGGGGTTTTCTCCCCTGTAGCGGCTTGCTCTCATCCGATGTGGGTTGGTATAACCGTACCGGGTGAAAGTGAGTCATTACAGAGATGGTATCAGAGCCACAGGGTTGAGATTTTACATGAATAGCCATCAACTAAATCATATCTCTAAGTCTTTGTAGTGAATAGCCAGATCTAAGGAATAAGGAAGATAGGCCTAGAAAGTGATAAGATGAATGTAAGAGAATATACTATGTGTTGTAATAATGGAGCTTGACTTGGTATTTATTTTGAAAGCAATTTCTGGAAGACCCCATCGTTCGAGTGTGCCTATTCTAGATGAGGAGCCGAGGAGGACTACAATTGAGCAGCCGAGAGTACAGCACCTCAAGGACCACCTGCGCCACCCCGCCACCGTTGGTTGACTACGACACATTCATGCAAGGGCTTGTACATGTGATGCAGACACAAGCGCGATGCAGTCAGCTCTTAGACGCAGCTTCAGACTCAGGTTCTGTCACCAGCTCAGCAGGACCATGGTGTAGGAGGTGTATCGATCATGGAGAGGTTCAAGTGGATGCTCCACCTCCTTTTAAGGGGAGAGTCAGTGTAGCAACATGAATTTTTACGAAAAATAAATATTTAATAAAGAATTAAAACCTAGCTAAATGGATATTTAAATAGAGCATTAAATAAAACTCATTAGATGGAAAAATAATGGGATTTGTTAATGGATCATCTAAAATTTATTGGGTCAAAAATATGAATTTACGAAGGGAGAATAATAGGAAAATATCCTAAATTCGTAACTAAATTATTACCTAAATAGAAAAGGGGTATTTAATGCATTAAATAGCTATTTGAGTTATAATAGAATTCCTAACCTACCCATATGGGTTAGCACGAATTTAGATCTCTTCCTAGTCTAAATAGAGATTGGAGGCAAGGAAGGAAGGTGGGAGTAAGGAAATCTCGGAATTAAATGGAATTAGAGTAAAAGTAGGAATAGAAATACATACTTGCATAAATACACCTCTTAAACTCTATTGGGCAACCCTAGCTCGTTGCCAAGAGTTGCTGGACGAGGAGAGGAGGCTAAGGAGGAGAGGATTTCGTGGAGAGAGAAGAGCTTGAAGCTTCTTCCCTGTTCTTCAAGTTCTAGCCCTAGAAGACAATTCGAGTCAAGGTAGGCTTCTCACAAGCATAAACCGTGAAACTTTTTCTGTAGGATCTTTCTACCCTCTAGAACAAAACCCTCAAATTTCATAATTTTCCAGCGATCAAATCTTTTTCTTATGAATTTTCAAAGTTCTGCAGTTCTTATGACCCCGAACCTTCATGCTTAATTCATATCTCCTTGAATACTCTATCTCATGCTTCAAATTTTAATGGGAGATACTGATTCATGATAGGCATCTTTTGCCCCTAAAAGCCCTAATTTATATTGAGCATGTTACTCGAATTAAATCGATCTTGCTCCCTGTATCATGTTCTATGTTACTTGTTCTTGTTCGTTCTCAAACCATGTTCAAACCATGCTCTCTCTCTAATTCCGATTTTTGGAAGTACCCTTACATGTCTAGTTTAATTTGCAACTGGTTTCATGATTTTTTCGTGACTATATAATTAGTTATGATTTCCTGAACGACCCTGTATCGAAATTTCAAGTTCTAGCCCGCAATCCAATGCCTGGTCTGACTCCTGTCGGAGTCAGGCGCAGACAACCAGAAGGCGACACCTCGATATGTCATTTTCTGGGGCCTGATTGCGACAGCCACCCTGTCGCGACCAAGAAGGCGACAGGTGAGCCGTCGCGTTCTCAGTACCCGATTTGCATGCCCTGTCGCGACCCTTTTTAGGCCCTGTCGCGTTCTGTCCTGACCCTGTCGCGACCAGTACAGGGGTATGTCGCCTTCACAAGTTTTTGATGAAAAACCCATAAAAATAAAATAAATAAAATATTTTTGTCACTTTATAATGTTTTTGATTGAAAAACGCCTTCTTACCGTTATACACCCTAGTAAAAACCCTACTTAAAAGGATGCTATATTGAATGATTTAAATACATGTTCACGACTTATCTCTATCTATGATTTCTCTTGCACTTGCACACACTTGAACCATCCATTTATGGCTGAAATCTTACAGAAAATATCTCATAATGTATTACAATAAAGCATATTAACTGCCCTATTTTAAAGGACTTGCATTCGTTTTCTTGCGTTGTTTATATACCGATATTGACGCTCCACTGTCCTAGAATTCCTCTAGAACGTCGAGCACCTGTTTTATATACACACTTTTCTTGGCTTGTGGTGAACTCTCCGTCGGATATTCCTTTCGCCGGACTAGTGAACCCTTGCACAAGGCCTCCGTAAGTCTCCTCTGATCATGGATTCCCACATGGTCGACGAGCCGGTTGTACCCTAATACCTATGATACCCTTAGGGATCTATATGATCCAAACGGCTATTAGAAGATTCACTCTCATATTAAATCACGCCGGACCTCTGGACCCGTGCATAACAAGGCAGTGGTAGGGTCGTGAGTTCCACCTGACTGCCAATACGACGTGCGCGTGTTGTGCAACGTTACTATCGCCTGTTTACTCGACGTGTTACGTGCAATGTCCACTAGCTCTCATCTATACTCTACTCGCTCACCTATTCACGTTCACTCTACTAGCTCATCTATTCATCTAGTGCTCTCATCTACTTCTTGGTACTCTTATTGGCCATTGACTGATTGTCTAAAGATAAACAATATAACCAATGCCGGCAATAAATAAAGGGCCCGATCTGGTCCTGGGATGTGCGCCCGAAAGTGCTAGTGCCCATGGGAGTAAATGATCAAGTGTTGGCATTACACTCAAGTGCTATTACTACTATCTATTCTACTATCTCGACTATCTATATGACAATCAAAAACAAAAACGTGCTATACTCTCGATGTCTAGAATGACAAACAAGTGTTGTACTCGTCGTGCTATTACTATACTTGTGCTAGTTGTGCTATGGCCATCCTGCTATTCGTGCTATACTCGATACTTGTGCTCTTTTGGAAACTATACTCGCTCTCGTGCTATGTTCTATCTCTTGCTATATTTTGACTTTCTTGTACCTGCTATCTTTAGATACTCTGCCATTAAATGCATTAATTATTTAAGCCTGCTTGAGCCTGAGATTTAAGTCCTACTGGGCGTTATCGCTCACCCTACGTTATTTAATGTTGTGTTCTCAGGTGAGACCGAGGATGACACATACACTCACGAGGAAGGGAATGTCCAAGAGTGAAGCCAGGAGTACCCTCGTCGTTATGTTATCTTAGAGTTGTAGTTAGTTATTTCCTTCTAATGCAATGTAATTGGGCCCTATAGAATGGCTCTGATATTAGTGGTGTAACTAGACATTTGGAAAATTAATAATGAGAAAGATTTGCTTTAGTATTATTCAGTGTGCAATGGTTTGATGTCTAGTATACGCTCTATACCTTTTCTTGCAACTGCCTTCGCGCTCCGATATTCCGCGTGGGGCGTGACAGTCAGCCATTGGTTGCAGAGAGTTGGCTTAGAGAGATTGAGAAGATATTTAGAGCTATTAGGTGTGCAAAGGATGACAAGATCAGCTTGGCGACGTATATGCTTCAGGAGTTAGCAGATGTGTGGTGGTCTTCTGTTCTTCTCACGTAGTTCGAGGGAGTGGAGCTAGAGGTGACTTGGGGAGAGTTCGTGAGGTTGTTTGAGGCCAAGTATGTTCCCAAACATATACAGGACAAGATGGAGCAGGAATTCTTGGTGTTGACTCAAGGCTCGATGACAGTTTAGAGTATGAGGCTAGATTCACGGAGTTGTCGAGGTATGCACCGCACATAGTTGCTGATGAGAGAGGTAAAGTAAAGAAGTTGTTATGGGGCTTAGACCATCATTGAGAGCCAGACTAGTAGCATTCGACCACAGGACTATGGATATGGCTCTTAGCACGGCGTGCAGACAGGGAGTGAGATGGAGTTGTACCTAGAGGAGAAGAAGGCTCGGTTGAAGAAGTTGCCAGAACCATTTCAGCAGGAAGAAACTCATGGAAGGTCAGCAATTGGCTATAGTACTAGCATAATCAGCACCTCAGTCAGTAGCTTCTGCAGGCAGCGAGAAGCCTCAGTGTGTGCACTGCGGCAAGTGTCATGGCGGAGACTTATGTTGGACAAGAACTGGAAGATGTCTAAAGTGTGGCAGTAAGGATCATCGGATTGGATAGTGTCCGAATTTGAAGAAGTTCGTTACACGAGATGTACCAGCAATAAGAACGCAAGCACCGACCAGAGTGTATGCGTTGACTGGAGACGACACCGACAATGTCACCTCAGGTACATGATCCGATCATCGAGGACGAAGATCATTTTAAGGGGGAGAGGGTGTCAGGCCCCCGAATTTTGTGCATATTATAAGTATTTACTTACTTATGTGCATGTGTATATAATATATATATATATATATATATATATATATATATAGATGTTTATTCTAGTACATATAATATATTTATTTAAATGGTATATAGTATTTAGTTATTATTGTACACATTGCAAAGGCCAAAAGAACTAACCTCGCCCAAATCTGGGTGTTTTATAGGGTTAAGGCGTCGGGGTACGCATTAAGGATGGGATCCTACCATTGGAGGGTACTTCCTAATCCGAAACTGGGGAAACTGTGGTTGTTTCCCGATCTGAAATCGCAGCAAAACACACAAGTAAATGGCCAAACGGTTGCCGTTCACAAGAGTCAGCGTCCATCGATCTGGACGTCAACTTCAGCTGACCATGCAGTCAACGGCACACTAGTTTCCATCAACATGATGTTAACGTCGCAATTGTCACCGTCGACTCACTCTTAACGTCAATGGACATTGACGTTAATAAGAATTTCGGCCAGAAATTAAAATATCCAATGTCTTGCATACACAACATACATACACAGTCCAATACATGCGGAAACCTAGGCCTTTCTGTGAGAAAACCCGATCTTTGGCAAGCTCAATTTGGAGTTTGGGTGATATTTTCGGCTATCTTCTTCGACTAGGAGCTGCAACTTGGATTGAGGAATCATCCCCGACATCGGAGGAAGATTTACATTGACACAAGGACTAGATCTGGGAGGATTTGGGCGTCTTCTTGGCTTGGCCGAGGAGAGCTTCTCTGATAGAATAATCCCATTAGCAAATTTATTTCAGGTAAGTGACTTGTTGGTTCACTCAATAGACTTATCCTTTAGGGTTTTTTGTATTTTTACGGATTTTTATTCCATGCCTGGACCCCCAAATTATGTGTTTTCTGTGTTTCGATTTGCACTGTGTGCAGACAGGATATAGACGGCCACTTTGTTGCCGTCAAGTTCCTGGGTAAACGACAGTCAATCATGTCATTTACCCTGTTGGCGTCCAGATCCTGGACGTCAAGTTTATGTGGTTTTCCTGAATAGTGATAACTGATCTCTATGATGTGATTTTTCTAGAAAAGCGGCTATATGTGTGTATTTAGATAATCATGTCCTGTTTAATATGTTCATTTAAGAAATCCATGAAGTCGTGAAAATTTTCTGATAATATCTATTATTTATAAAATTTCTGTTATGAATATGATATGCATGTTATGAGAGATTTAAATACAGGATAATTATATATGGTGCCAGTTATTGTCTCAGAAATTTTCCACAATGTTAGGGCCACTATGTGCATGTTTTATATCTGTAGAATAGATGGTTCACTCTCTACCATGTTAAATTGAAATATCTTGTAATATGCCTAAAATCTCTGTTTAATATTAAAAATAACTATACTACTCCAAAAAATATGAGAAATTTCTGATGTGTTCTGTGATACCTATGTACCCTGTGGTTAAATATTTAGACTGTCTGATCACTGTAGAAAGAATATGAATTTTGGAAGGTTTCTATACCATTAATTAAATGTTAAGTCTCAACCATGTTTAAAAGTGTGAATAGCCTCTTGTTTTAGTTCTGTTAATTTCCGTTTATGATTGATCTGAGAATCTGAATGTGATAAGTTTGTGCTCCATGATTTATGTGTGTGCATATGCGTGGGAAGTGAGAGAACAAGTGATATGCGCGTGTATAATGATTAATGTGACAAGATAAATAAATTATGCCCATAAGACAGTGCCACCCTAGATTGCTTGAAGCTGTACTGTAGTAGTGCCCCTACGAAAAAGCTCAAACATGTTACGTGATACCCGAGGCAAGGGTCTTGAAAATCCAGGAGATGGACAGGTTCCACTGGTATTGGTGAGGAGGGCTTCCCCTGGTTTCTGCAGGAACCTAGACTTGATCACTTTGCTTGGTGATTAAGTAAGTGTAAGTGTACGTGTAAGTGCCACGTGATCTTCTATTGGTGGTTTGGGTTGTGTCTTGGCAACGTGTAAAATGAACATGTGTAAAATGTGTAAAAATGACAGGTGAATGTGGCACAAGGTATGTGCAAGTGATATGTGAACGTGGCACATGTTATGTGCAAGTGAAGTGATTCGTGATACGTGAATATGAAAGCGAAAACCATGTGAAATTGTGTGTAAATGAAAGTGAATGTAATGTGAAAGTAAGCTCATGTGAAAACCAAAGTAAAAGTGCATATGTTTATGTCCTACTTGTGTTAATGTGATTGATATTAATTGTGATACCATGTTTAGTACCATATGTAGGTACATGTTATCATATCCATGAATTATAATTACTTGATGTGTATGTGCTTAGTATCATGTTGTAATTTAAATAATGGTCATGTGTTAGTGTTATGTGAGAGTAAATATGAAAGCATGTGATTGTATAATTGTGTTTATGTTAATGATACCATGTTATTAGTATCCATGTTAAGATTTATTATCACACGTGTCAGTATAGTTTACTTAATAGATTTAATGTTTATTATCCGTTTTTGAATGAGCATGTATTAATATTGTTAAATTGTTAGAAAGCATGTGTGATAAAATTATGGTTTGAAGTTTTAGTTACTTGCTGAGTCTATTGTGTAGACTCACCCTTGCTAAACATTTCAGGAGATTTAGTAGCTGAGGACTTGGCAATATCCGAAGAAGATCGCGAAGGATAGATTGGAGATTGTATTTCCTTTACTAGTATGTGATGAATTTTGTAATTTGAACTTGGTTATGAATTGGAACTGGCTACAGGTTAATGGTTATTATGTATGTCATTTCTTCCTTGGACTAAATAGACTGTGGAATGTGGTTGATAAATTTGATGGAATAAGAGTTTATTTGAATTTCCACTGTTATATTCCTTTCTATTTGTGTATATCTCAGCCCACTTGTCTATCGTTGGGGTTTTCTCCCCTATAGCGGCTTGCTCTCATCCGATGTGGGTTGGTATAACCGTACCGGGTGGAAGTTGGTCGTTACACCTCACGTGTGGCTGGAGTGAGCCATTGGTTTTGGTTTTGTGCTCCAGGTGCGTTTGGAGCGTGTTGTGAGCTGTTGGGTTTTCGGTTTTGTGCTCCCATGTGTTTGGAGCCTGTTGTGTGAGTCGTTAGTTTTACGGCTTCGTGTGCTTCGTGCGTGTTTGGTGGTGCAGTTGTTGCCACGAGGAAGTCGTGTTGAGACTTAGTGGCTTATTCGCACTGGTCTTACGTTTGCTCCCTGTGCTTCGTTTCGTGCCTCGGGATCTTTTGGGCGTGCCCTAAATTTCGAGGATGAAATTGTTTTAAGGGGGGTAGGATGTAAGAACCGGATTCCCAGCTTCCGCCTGGTGTCTTGGATGATTGGCCACTAACGGGTCCAGGCTGGGTGACGCTAGTGTCTCGTCGTGGGTGTTTGACGCGACAGTCATCCTTGTCGTGACCAGCTTTTTGTGTTACGTTCTTGTCGCACCTTGCTTCTCCGTCGCGTCTTCGTGTCGCGACTGGTCAACGGGTCGCAACGGTGTTCCGTCGCTTCGGTCCTCTGACGCCTGTGGGTGTCAGTACGACCTGTCGGGTTGTCGTGGCGTTCCAGGGGGACGCATTCTTATCGCGGTGCGTTGACCCATCGCGTTAAGGTCTTTAACGCTACGAATCGCTCCGTCGCGTCTTGGGTGCTGAAGGCTTAAGGCCTTGGCTGGCGACCCCTTCTCCCCCTTCCCCTCTCTTCTCCTCCCCCCTCCGACGGTGCTCCACCTCCCTCTCTCCCCTTTGTGCATTTCAGGGGAGGAAGAGGGTCGTGCTCGTGTCCTTGGCGTTGTAGAGCTTGCGTGGAGCGAGGAGGAGGTGGCCAATCCAATGTGAAGGGCCCTATTGGGATCGTTTCTTCGTTTAAGGTAGGGATTGCTTGAACCCTTCTCGATCTGGGTGGATTGGGAGCCCCTCGTGGTTTGTAGATAGTATTTACTGCTTCTCCATGCTCTCGTCCCCCAAGTGGTATGTATGTGGCTTGTGGGTGGCCTCGGGATGGAGCATCCCGTGGGTCTGCCTCTCTGCTGGTGTCGCGACCGCGGTGCGCTTTGCGACACTAGAAGAGGCGTCTGCCCAGTCGGGCGTGACCTTATTGCGATGTGTTTTCCTATCGCGACGCGTGTTCCTTTCGTGACAGGGTTTGTTGTCGCGACACTTTGCCCCGTCGCGACATGGTATCTGTCGCGGTTTGTTCCCCGTCGCAATGGTATCGCGGTGGCATAGGGGGATGCGATAGTACCTGTGTTGCCTCGGGTATTTCCGTGGTTCGGTGGGGGTGTCGGGGTGTGCCCCAAGGCAGGCTTGCTCTTAGGACCTTCGGGTGGGGAATGAGGAAGGTTGCTCACTACGTTCAGTGACCGAAGGTGATACCTTCGTGGCCGTGTCTTGGCAGCGGTGCCAGGAGGGTTGCGTTTGTCTAATAATCGATTGACATGCGTTCTATCAATTATTAGCAGAGCGACGCTTTTCGTACCGACTGGTGGTGTTCCGAGGCTCTGGCTCTTTCGTACGTGCTTTGGGTGGCCGACGGCCCTCTCGAGGGTTTGTGCGTGCCTCGTGCTTGCTGGGCTTGTCGTGGGTTACAAGCCAGCAGTTCGACGTGGTTTTTGTTGTGCTTGGCTTGCCTGTTCACCCGGTGCTTAGAACTTGAGGGCTTGTCCCGTTTAGAGGTTGTCTCCGTTTCCTGGGACCCCCATCCTCGGGAGCCTATTGAGGGAGTGCTCTGTCTACGTAGTGCTCGAGTTGCAGCCGAGTTGGTTGACTCTAGAGCTGAGGGGAAAATGAGGTTGGACAGCGGCACCGAGTCGTTTGTAGAGCTCTCTTGTTTGGGGCAGGACGCCGAGGTCGTTGAGGCAGTTCTCTTCCCAGCGTGGCCCAGACAGTCCTTTATCTCATTGCCTCTCTCTGCGTTGGTTCTGGAGCCACGTAGTTATGCTAGGCGTGGGGCCGCAGCTTGGCCAGGCTGCAGTGTTGCGTGCATTCTTGTGGTGTTCTATGGCGGCTCTGTCTCGCTCTTCCTGGGAGGTTAGAGGCAGGAGCCAGGCTGGCGAGCAGAGGGAGTGGCTGGCATGTATCTCTTGGCTACTAGTGGCGGTGGCGTGGTTGTTGTTGTTGTGACGGTGTTTCCTCATGACGTTTCCAAGTGTTATCCATTGTCCTTTCCTGCATGGTGGTTGTAGCCTAGCCGTGTCTAGTTTCCGTGGGCGTGTTGGTCTGGCCTTGTGCAGACCCGTGCTTTCGGTGGTTTCTGCTTCGGTGTCCTCTAGTTCCGTAGTCTCATTCTTGGGTGCCAGTCCGTGGTGACGCCGACGTGTGTGGCTTTCCGACCTTGTGGTGTGTCTGGGGTCCGCGATGGTTCTGCTTGTGGGCCCTTGACCTTGTGGAGGTCTGAGGTGCCGTGCTTGTGGTGAGACATCGTTCTCACTTGGTTGTTGCATGGTCTCAGTGGGTGTGCCGAGGGTTGCTTCGCTTAGTGCCAACTCCGTTGGTTTCTGCGGGAGTCGTGTGTGTGTCACGACGTTGGTGGTGGTCGTGACGTTGCACTGTTCTATTCCGCTGCTTAGTAGTACGATGTTGTAGGGTTCCTCGTTTTAACTTTCTAGTGTAGTTTCCTGTTTTGGAGTTCCTGCTGCTATGGCTGGTGAGGGACTAGTAATCCCTACTGGGCCTTATTCGCGAGGCTCATACCCCCTACTTCCTTCAGCTAGGTGCTCGTCGTCACGGGAGCTCGGTGTCGGACCGGTTGTGGAGGCGGCTGTGGCGCCGGGTGTTGTCAGCAGTAGTGAGAGCGAGTGTTGGGAGCTCTTGTACCTAAGTGAGTTGAGAGTTGTGCTTTGCAAATTCTCGGGGTATGCCCCTTAAGGACTGTACCTTTCTTCTTGTACCTGTGCTTTTACTTGGGACACATTGTACAATTGTTATATTGTTATAGTTATTTAATTCAGTACATATCTCATAAATTATTCTTCTAACCCTTCCGGGTCTTTGGATCCGTGGTGGCAATGCGAACTTCGGGGTCCCGAGCGGGGGTCTAGGAGGTCGGGTCGTTACAAAAGAACAAAACCAAATGACATTAAATCCCCAAAATCTGTAGGTTTAATTGGGCTTCAATTGGAAAGGCTAATTAGGGTTAAATATATGGTTAATGGACCCATAAAACTATCCTAAATTTGTGTACAACCACAATGGGAATTTTCCTAACAGTTATCCCACCTAGATTGGAAGGTGAATCATCAATTCTTGGAAGGAACGAAGCTAGAACCACAACCCCACTTTCCTAGTTACATTAGGACTTGAATTTACCCTAAATCTATAAATAATCGTCATAACTCTCTTAGGGAAGGGTTACCATCGTGTTGGGGTCATGAGGGGTCGAGCTAGGGCACTAGAAGATGAGGAGATCGACCACAAACCGAGCTTCTTCTAAAAATGTTGTGTTGCTTTGACTTGAAGATAGACCTATCTTAGAACCAACCAAAGGTAGGTGTTTTCAGGCTTAAACTAAACATAGCACATACCTCATGAAAGAACATCGAGTCTAGCTTCATATGCATTTTTTTTGCCCATTATTAAGCATGTTAGTTGTATTAAGCGTTTTCCAGGAGTCGCGCATGATTAGGGCTTTTCATGTTCATACCATGATTCACGCAAAATGAGGTCATATTGGGTTATTCCAAAGCCATAGTTCTCTTCTACTCGTTGTCCTCTACACTTTTCATGTTCGGAGTTTTGTCTAAGGAAATCTACATTCCGAGTTATAGGTCAATCATAAGGATGCACCGTTTTTGCTATTTTCGGGCAAGAACCATGAATGCGACCACTCCAGACGTCCATTCCTCATCACTTGAACATGATGTACTAAACCATCGTGTTTACTCAAAAAGAGACCGAACACCCTATCGTGTTTAAGAGTCTGTCCCGATAGCCCTGGCACATCAAACTGTGTGCCACATGGATTTCAACGCCCTTTAAGAACACGATTGGTCATACCGTCATGATTTGACTTGATTCCTGCTCTTGGTTTTCGTGCATATTTTTGTTTTCATATTTTGAAAACCCCTCTAGAATGCAACGTAGATAGTCGTCGCAATTCTAAGTTGTTGTGACCTGTTGGTAGTCGCATTATGAAGACGACTGTTCTTACCATCGCATTTTGAACCCTATAGCGACATGTTGTGTCACGCCCCGATATTTAGCAGCGGAATAAATACCGGGGGACGTGAACGATACAAATAGGTGTATCACAGTTGAATAACGCAGAGTCACGATTGAATATAATAACACCTTTCAAATCATAATAACATCATCAAAGGTACTCTTTATTCATTTCATTCAACTAGATACCACCTTACATAAGAAAGAACCATCTAAAGGTCCATTATTCAAATAAATCTTCCAGAAAAGTTAACTAATACAAAGACTACTCATTGTCTATTGCTAAACTATCATCGACTCATATGGAGGGTGCTTTTCACTCTTGCCCTGTCCCATCGGACTCCACTGGTTCTTCATCATTCCTGAAAAAGGGTAGGATGATAGGGTGAGCGAACTAGCTCAGTAGGATTTAAACATCAATATGGTGCGGGCACTAATATACGTGATTAGCATTTTAATCAGGCAAGATATGAACATGTATATGATGACAATGCTTGCAATACTAACAGATCGAATAGCAGAGTAGATCGGATATCATTTCAGATCAAATGTCGAGTTGCATATGTACAGTGGACAGATATTCCAAGAATAGAATCGTATCAAAGATTGGCCATATTCAGACAGATATCATGTGTTCACATGATCCGACGTATCATATCAAATCATCATATCAGATCAAATCAGACTTATCATATCAAACAAAGGCACATTCACACAAATCTTGCATATCGTATCAGTGCCATGCCACGCACCACAAGTCCATACTCCCTCGGTTAAAAAGTATGTTGGGGTGCTCCTCCCAGGACCAGACATGGCCCTTATTGCACAGGCATTAGTCAAATTTGGACCGGAGTCCCACGTTGTGCCGAACAAACATATTCATATTATGGCCACAGAGTTTCAAAGGCAAGATCATAGTAAAAAAAGAAACATGATCATTCATAGAGTCAAGGTATGACAAATAGCTCAAGAGAACCAGGCAGGATAACGACGTATCTTATGTTTCATAATCATTAATGCCTTGACAGGAGGGTGTTTCAAAAGACAAATCATATGCAGAACATGTGCTCTCAATTTCCCAAGAAGGGTGTGCCTATTCGTGCAAAAGTGTAAGTGACGAGTCACGGATCTTTCCTAGCATGTATGCATATGACAAATAATTAATTGAACACCGGAAAGCATGTAACTATTGGAACTCATATGCAAATCATGACCTTTACACCACTAACAAGTCCATACTAACATGTATTCATCCCCACATTCATATCATATTCTTATCTTATCAATTGACAATAAGCAAGATCACAAAATAATCCAATGAACATAAGGACAATCAAAATTACACATTAGAATCATATTCGTATCATTACCATTTTCTTCAATGGGTTGATTTATTTTAAGTCCATGCATACTATAACATCATGCACATGCTTGTAGATATCATGAAATGATCAGACCCAAAAATATGCAAAATCTTGTAAGGGTAGTGTCGACACACCCCTGACTGGTGTCGACACTAGCCTCAAATGCAAGGCAAAATAATGCAAAACTGGCCAAGTAGTGTCGACACTAGTCCAGGTAGTGTCGACACAGTGCCTCAAATACAAGGCAAAAAGGTCAAGTAGTGTCGACACTAGTCCAGGTAGTGTCGACACAGAGACAGCTCCCAGAACACCTTCTGCCCAAGCTGGGACAGTGTGTCGACACTAGCTCAAGTAATGTCGACACTAGAGGCCTTCCCAGAACACCTTCTGGGCTGTTTTGGGACAGTGTGTCGACACTAGCCCAAGTAGTGTCGACACTAGTGCCCTCCAGAACAAAACTTATAAGTCATGTGGAACCCGAAAACACATCCCATACAGCAATTCACTTCCAACTCTTATAACTCTCTAACGATTGACATTTGGATAAAATGTTCAACATCAAAGATGAAGAGGACAACTAGTGGAAAAACTTTTATGTTGAATGATTGATCTAATTAGGTCTCAAATCCAGAGAAAAATATGAAGAACAAAAAGTCAAGTGTAGCCCGAAATCATAGTATCATGCAGTGACTCTCTTAAGAAGCTTATAATTCTCTAACGAAAGACTTTTGGACAAAACATCCAACATAAAAGATGATCGTGATTTCAAGTAGAAGAACTTTCGTGAAGGACGTTTAGTCAAATCCAGTCTCGAATCTCGTGCATAATAAGAAGAACGGGAATAAGCCCTAACTGGACACGACTTAGAGAAAACGACCAATACTCCATGCATACTCCATGAAAATTGGGCAAATCAAGTGCAAATGAACATAGACTCGATTCTCTACATGATGGTATAGGTTTTCTTTAATCTTGGTCCGAGAAACACCTACCTTATGAAGATCTAAACCAGTCGACGTTCTGGATGCAGCAGAGGATGAAGGGGATGAAGCTCCGGGTTCCCAGCCTTTCTCCTTCTCCTCTGAAGCTCTAGCCTGCCTCCAAACGACCCCACTCATCTAAACCTTTCCAAGAGTTTAGGGACGAGTTCTTATAGTTTAGGATGTAGTTAAGGGTCCTCACGAGACTAGGAAAGGGGTACGAGCTCTTTTCCCACTTCCATAAAATCTGGGATTCCCTTACCCAAAAGAGGTAGCAAGGATTTAGGAAACCACCAATTGGGGTTAGTTCGGTTTGGCTTACCTTACATGACTAATCACCATATTTTACCCTAAATACCCTCACTAATTACCACATATTACACACGAATTCTGGGTAGTTTTCTGTCCTAGGTCATTATATCCTGGGCCAAATTGCTCATTGGCCCAATCTGTTAATGGGTCATAACACATAGTATTGGAAGTCTCTCCACTAGTTTATGTAATCTTATTCTCCTTTATTTCTAAAATTTTAAATCACTAAATTCGGGGTGTTACATGTTGGCATGTTGCAACCTGAGGCGAATACCAAAACCATCATGATTATGATTTCAGCAGAGTCGTATTTTTACTGTGACGGTTAGAATGGCGACATCTGAGCCCGTCGCGATCAGTGGCAACTCGAGACTATTATTTAGTTGTACAGTTAACCTGTGCATGTCTTACTTGGAAATATGTATTTAGTGTTCAAGGCGAAAGTCATCAACCCACATGAAAGCTATAAGAACAGGTAAGGCCCTCGATTTTTTTTTTCATTTGTTTCATTATTTGTATGCTGTGGATACTCTTGGTGTTATGTATGATGCAAATGTCACGTAAGTACAGTTAGTATACTATTGCATGCAGTGTATAACTAGATGTAATAATGTATGAATGGACATGGTCACATGTAAGTGATAGTGTTAGGAACGGATGGGTGGAAGGATCAGATCTAGAAGGGGGGTTGAATAGATCTAATACCAATTAACGCGGAAGCTTAAGCAATTAAAATTACTTCTAATCAGAGATCAAATCACCCAATTAATTTACTGATCTGAAGTGTGATTTAGGTGTGTGAGCAAATCAATTAGTAGTGTGAACGAAATCCCTATGCATGCATCTAGCGAGATACAAAGGCAAACCACAATTCAAACCAATGCACAGAGGATTTTTAGGTGGTTCGGAAATCACCTCCAGTGACTCCTACGTCCACCCTCACACAGTGAGGCCACACTACTCAAAAACCTTGAGTACAACTCACACAGGAGCACGACGACTCCAAACACCCTTGAGCACGACGACTCAAGAAACACCTGGAGCACGACGACTCCAAACACCCTTGAGCACGACGACTCAAGAAACACCTGGAGCACGACGACTCCAAACTGCACGACGGCTCAAACAACAACCGGAGTACGACGACTCCAAATTGAGCACGACGGCTCAAACCACACAGTGAGTGCGACGACTCACAAACCTGAGCTCGACGGCTCAGAGTACAAAAGCTAGATCAAACACAAAAGAGATCAGATCCTCTAGCAATGATCTGATTCAAGACAGATTCGTACACAGAAATTTGTGCAGAACTTCATGCACAAATCTCACAGACGAAATAAGGAAGAACAAACTCTGAGATGAGGGAAATGGATGTAGAAAGAGTGTTCTTCGATGAAGAGGCCTTGCAGACGCTTCAATTGAGGAGCCTTGATGGAAATCGATGGAGATTCTCCTCAATTGGCGATGCTCTGCTTTGATGGCATCTGAAATGCCAGAAATCCTTCTTCTCCTGAGCCTCTTCAGTTGGATCTGCTCCCTTGCCTTGCACAGCAACCTTCTCTCCAGGGATTCCCTTGATTCCCTTGATCCTCTTGAAAGGATGGCTTGTAGCTTCTGGAGATGGAGACAGATCTGGAGAACCCCTTGGCCGCCAAAAGGTTCTTCTGGAAGTGTATGGGCTCTCTTCCTTTGGGGTACAAGGAACATGGGTATTTATAGCCCCATATGTCCATAAAGTGCTTTGGGGTGCATGGGCACGGAACCCTAGGTCAAATCCCCTAAATCCCAAGCATCCACGTGTACAGAGAAATTCACGATTTTGACTTTCAGCCGGAGTGTGTCGACCTGCCCTGAACTAGTGTCGACCTGCTGTCCCATCTTGCAAACTGGTCTGCTGGAAACTGGTCTAGTGTCGACCTGCCCTGAGGTGAGTCGACCTGCCCTGAGGTAGTGTCGACCTGCCCTGAGGTAGTGTCGACCTGCTGTCCCATTTCGCAAAACTGGTCTTCTGGAATCTGGGACTAGTGTCGACCTGCTTTGATCTAGTGTCGACACTACCAAGACAAAAATGTGTGAACCTGAAAATTTAACACATAAACATTAGTACAAGATATTATCATTAAAATATGAGATATTAAACATCAAAAACATGTTGTTTAAGCATTATTGTGATATGTATAAAATGTATAACATGTTCAACATATCATCATCAAAATCACAACATGTCACAATATCTCATCATTAAAATCACAATATGTCATCATCAATATCACAGTATGTCATCATCAAAATCAAGGTATGAGTGATGTTCATTGGATATCATTAAATTACAACTTTAGGAAGTTCCAAAACACACTCAACCCAACAATCTCCCCTTTTTGATGATGACAAAACATATGCACAATCTCCCAATATCTTGACTCCCTTGACTGCAATAATCCCCCTTTGACCATATACACACTTGACCTTTCTCCTTTAAAGAACTTTCTCCCCTTTGAAGGCCTTTTCTCCCCCTTTTGGAAGCCCTTTTCTCCCCTTTTGATGTGCCTTTCCCTTTGTGCCCTTTTCCCCTTTTGACAGCATCAAAAGGATAGACAAGAGAGAGAAACAAAGATGGTAGGAGATCAAGAATGAAATGTAGGAATAAATGGTCAGAAATTCAAAATAAGTGAGGCAAAGTGATATTACAGTGAGAGAAATTATTGTGTTTTTGTTATTGTGCAACAAAGTTTAATCACAAAGACACACTCAACACAAAGAATAGCAAATTATAATGATCTGAATGTGGTTAAAATAATGATGCAATGTGAAATAAAGTGACCTATATGAGTGAGCAGAATATTTAACAAGGATGTTAGGAGCTTTAAGTTTAACACAATGTAAAATAATAGGTCTAAAACAGTAAACATGAACTTAATTAAGGTCTTAAGCTTTTCTATCCTGTCTTTTGATTTTCCTTCAATTTTCACTAGGAAAGAATACAAGAATAAATTAGTTAAATCTCACTTTTCAGTGCAAGAAATCACATTGATCAGATGCAAGACCTCCTGATTACTCAGTGGTTTAACTTTCATTATCTTATACAGAGTTGAAAATTTGATTTCCACTTTTTGACGCGAAACAAATCACTTGTTAGGTGAAATGGCCGGTTACTCAGTGGTTCAAGCATTTGCATTGCTCTGTTTGTATCTTTCCAGATTGATCATTTTTCTTTTGACATTTTACAGGAATATTTTGCTTTGACCAGAAAAGTCATGACTATGAATTTAGAAAATTATTTAACATGTGGTAAAAATAAAGCTTAAACATACACATGTGAAATATTAAAGCCACTCATGTGCCTAATAGTGTTTTGCAAATCATTTTAAAAACATTCAGTATTATGATTGCTTAACCTTGAAATGATACTGAATCTTTGAAATTAAACTAAATGCACAATGAGTTTAGTTTCAATGTCTTAATTCTCTCATAAGAAAATAGCACAAGGACTCAAAAATTCTGATGAATTTGGGGTTCAAGATAGACAAGTAAGGTCAAGAGATATGACAATGACTCCCCCTCAACAATGCATACAAGACTCTTGATACTTGGCGGAGAAATATACTCACGCATAGTGAAAGTGTCCAGACAGCCTGACTTGTCTTTCTTCAAATCACCATTTGATATACCAAGAATGTCAATGCAATGTGAGAGTGAGGAATTTATGAGCAAGAATATTTGTCAACAAACTGAATGGGAGTTGATGATGAATCAGATATGACAGAATATTTCTCCAGCAAATTTCTCCAGCATTTCACTCAAAGATTCTTTCGAATTCACTCCCCCATAAGATATGCATGATATGAAATGATCATTTAAGCAATTCAGATATGTTCATTCCAAGCAATTTGCACAGAAAGAGTATGAACATGATCAAGCATATATCAACAGGCAATTTATTGAAGGAGAAGAATTTTGCAAAGACTCAAAATAAAGTTTTTGAGATTTTCATTTTGCTTGATGACCTTTATGCAGAAAAGACTATTGATACTTGGCGGAGAATTTTTCTCACGCATGATGATAGTTTCCAGACAAGCCTAACTTGTCCTTTCACATTTCACCATTTGATATACCACATAGTCACTGCAAAAAGGGTCAATTACACTTTATTTTTAGCATGAAATTCATTGCATTTATTGAAAACATTTTTGCACTTTTTCAAATTTACTCCCCCTTAATATGTGCATGGAATGAAAAAGTTAGCAAGCAATTCACACATGATTATGAGCACAATTAGCTTTAAGCATAACATGACTTTTGGTACTTGGCGGAGTATTTTACTCACGCATAATGATAGTTTCAAACAAGCATAACTTGTTTTTCCACATGTCATCATTTGATATACCAAGAAGTCAAAGCAGTTAGTATGCACACAGACTCATGGGAACAGTTAAGCATGCATGATAACACAACATGATTCCAATTGTTATGACATAAAGTTCATTGTTGGGAGTAGCATTGAAACACATTTCTCATTTTTCAGATAAAATTAACATTCATTTCAATTCAGGCAATTCAAAATTGAAATGATAAAGAAGTTTTACCTGAATGGTCTTCATTTCTTTTTCAAAGATTTTACCTGTGTTCTCCAATCATTTCTAGCTTGCACAGCCAATATCTTGAATCCATTTACAGTGTATGGCTGCAAGACTTCTCAGCTTGCTGATCAAGCTGGTTTTGGGACCCACACTTGTTTGGGTCCTGCAATGAAATCAATGTTAGATTGCAACAAAGATTTCTGAATCCAAAATGCTTTTAATTTTTGTATAGATGCATTTCTTTCATTGATAGAACTATGAGCAGAATTAGTTCCAGATTTTCTTTTTGCCTTGATCAATGCATCTATGTTTTCATGAAGTTTTCTATTTTTGGATTTTTAATATGAGCAGAAACAAAATGATTTTGTGCAACATTTCTATGCCTATACACATGGAATTTCTGAACATTTTCAGTATGAACATGATGTTTATTCCTATGTGTATGAGCATGTGCATTAGACTGGAATTTCTGAGCATGCACAACAAAATCATTTCTGTACCAACAGTCCCTAGAAATATGACCAATTTTATGACAATGAAAGCATTGGACTGATTTGGCATGTTTATTGAAATTTTGATTTCTATTCCAGCAATGTTTGGCAAGATGACCAGTTTATTACAATTAAAGCAAATGAGAGCATTTTTACCTGGTACTTACCTTGGCATGTATGCATTTGCTGGAATCTCCTTTTCATGTGAGGAGGCTTACCATGAGGGGAAGGAGGTACCTTTTGGTGGCTCTTGGCATGATGTGAATTTTGAACTTGCCTTGGAGCTTTTGGACTGATGGAGGAAGTAGATGAATCTTCTTGACAGTAGCATTCTCCTTTTTCTCTTTCTGTTTCTGAACAAGAACTTTCACTAGTTTTCCATTAGAGATATCAGGGTTCTTGTTCACAGCAGATTTCACAAATGTTATTGTTTTCTTTTCATTTTTCTTAGTTTTACAGAAGCAAGACTTGTGTTCTTATTCATTTTGAATCTTCTGTTTTTCATTTAATGCAACAACTTCTTTTTCTGAAGTTTGAAGCTTGTTTAGCATGACATCCAAACCATTTTTCATCTTGTTCTTTTCATTTTCAAATTGAGCAATTTGTTTTTCCAAGTCAGAATTTTATTACTCAAATTGCTACATTCATTGTCCAATGGTCTGTCATGGAACAAGCCTTCAATCTTCCTTTTTAAGTGACAATTTTCTTCAACAAGTTGTTTGCATCTCTCATTTATTTGATGATCATGAGCCATATTAGAATTTGTTGTTTAATTGATCATTATCAAATTTGAAATTGTTATTGAGATCAATCAATTCTTCTTTTTCATTTTCCAGATCAATGACTTTTGATTTCAATAGCTCATGGTTTCTTTCAATCCATTCAATTTAGTTTCACAGATTTGGACTTCATCTTCCAAATTCTCTTTTTCAGAATTTAATTTTTCAACTTCATTTTCAAATTCTCAATTTCTTCTGAAGGATCTTTGTCATTTTCTGGAGCAATTCAAGTGTATTTTTCAAGTTTTCACTTTCTTTATGGCAATGTTTTAAAGTCTTTTTCAAGTCTTTATTTTTAGTGTTCAGTTGTACATTAAGACTTTGTATCTTTTCACAGAATTTAATCAATTCAGCATAAGACATGCCCTCATCTTCATCAGAATCAGAATTAGAATACACAAATGGATCTGGAGTTGATTTACCTGACCTTTAGACCCATTTGAACTCTTGTGTTCTGAAGAGGATGAAGAGTGTTCTGAACTCTTAGACTTTGCTGTGAGAGCCATAGTTTCTGAATTCTTTTTGCTCCTTTTCTTTGTGAGTTCTTTCCATCACTTCTGTTAGCCATGAAGCATAACTCCTCATTTGCTGAACTTGAAGAGTTCTCTTCATCATCCTCACTTTGGTCTTCATCGACCAAGTTGCAATCATGGCTTTTGGCTTCTTCAATTTGTTGTTTTCATATTGTCCTTTTTGATCTCAGGACACTCACCTTTCATGTGTCCTTTCTTGTGTACCTGTAGCAAACAATATCTTCATCAGTTTTTGATTTTGCTGTCATTCACATTTGAAGAAGAAGCATTCCTTTTATTAGAAGAATATTGTTTCTTTTCATTGAATTTCTTCTTCTTGATTTTAGAAATTTTCTGAATTGATTAGTCATGATGTCAAGTTCATCCTCATTAAACTCAGACTCATCAGAACTTGATGTTTCTTGATTTTTCTCTTTGTTGCTTGATGAAGCCTTAAGTGCTACTGGTTTAGCTTAAGCATGTGTTCTTCATTTCTCTTCAGATTTATTTCATAAGTCATTAAAGATCCTATGAGTTCATCCAAGGAGATTTTGGATAAATCCTTAGAATCTTCAATCACTGTAGCCTTTGTGTGCCAAACAGATGATAGAGAGCGCAAGTTTTTCTTACCAGATCAGCATCAGTGTATTCCTTACCTAATGCCTTCAGTCCATTGACAATTATCATAAACCTAGCAAACATTTCAGAAATCGATTCATCAGATTTCATCATAAACAATTCATATTCAGAAACAAGTATGTTTGCTTTGATTTCCCTAACTTGAGATGTTCCCTCATACATCAATTCAAGTTTATCCCACATTTCTTTAGCAGATTTACACATGGATATTCTTGAATATTCTTTAGGGTGGACTGCACACTGAAGCATGTTCATGGCACTATAATTAAGAGTAGCTTTCCTAATTTGCTCTCTAGTCCAATTTCCTCATCTTCATGATTTTCATAAGGACCCACTTCAACTATCCTCCAAATTTCATAGTTTTGAGCCCTAAGAAAAACTTGCATGCGATTTTTCCAGTATGAATAATCAGACCCATCAAAATATGGTGGTCTATTAATGGAATGGCCTTCGGCTACAAATCCTCGAGAATCCATCAATTAGAATGAGATGGTGAAAGAGCAAGCAAACAATTCAAGCAATTAACACAGAGATCAAACAGAAGCAATCAAATCAGATCAGTAATCAGACATTAACCCGCTCTGATACCAATTGTTAGGAACGGATGGGTGGAAGGATCAGATCTAGAAGGGGGGGTTGAATAGATCTAATACCAATTAACGCGGAAGCTTAAGCAATTAAAATTACTTCTAATCAGAGATCAAATCACCCAATTAATTTACTGATCTGAAGTGTGATTTAGGTGTGTGAGCAAATCAATTAGTAGTGTGAACGAAATCCCTATGCATGCATCTAGCGAGATACAAAGGCAAACCACAATTCAAACCAATGCACAGAGGATTTTTAGGTGGTTCGGAAATCACCTCCAGTGACTCCTACGTCCACCCCTCACACAGTGAGGCCACACTACTCAAAAACCTTGAGTACAACTCACACAGGAGCACGACGACTCCAAACACCCTTGAGCACGACGACTCAAGAAACACTGGAGCACGACGACTCCAAACACCTTGAGCACGACGACTCAAGAAACACTGGAGCACGACGACTCCAAACTGAGCACGACGGCTCAAACAACAACCGGAGTACGACGACTCCAAATTGAGCACGACGGCTCAAACCACACAGTGAGTGCGACGACTCACAAACTGAGCTCGACGGCTCAGAGTACAAAAGCTAGATCAAACACAAAAGAGATCAGATCCTCTAGCAATGATCTGATTCAAACAATTCGTACACAGAAATTTGTGCAGAACTTCATGCACAAATCTCACAGACGAAATAAGGAAGAACAAACTCTAAGATGAGGGAAATGGATGTAGAAAGAGTGTTCTTCGATGAAGAGGCCTTGCAGACGCTTCAATTGAGGAGCCTTGATGGAAATCGATGGAGATCTCCTCAATTGGCGATGCTCTGCTTTGATGGCATCTGAAATGCCAGGAATCCTTCTTCTCCTGAGCCTCTTCAGTTGGATCTGCTCCCTTGCCTTGCACAGCAACCTTCTCTCCAGGGATTCCCCTTGATTCCCTTGTCCTTCCTCTTGAAAGGATGGCTTGTAGCTTCTGGAGATGGAGACAGATCTGGAGAACCCCTTTGGCCGCCAAAAGGCTTCTTCTGGAAGTGTATGGGCTCTCCTTCCTTTGGGGTACAAGGAACATGGGTATTTATAGCCCCATATGTCCATAAAGTGCTTTGGGGTGCATGGGCACGGAACCCTAGGTCAAATCCCTAAATCCCAAGCATCCACGTGTACAGAGAAATTCACGATTTTACTTTCAGCCGGAGTGTGTCGACCTGCCCTTAGCTAGTGTCGACCTGCTGTCCCATTTCTGGCAAACTGGTCTGCTGGAAACTGGGTCTAGTGTCGACCTGCCCTGAGGTAGGTCGACCTGCCCTGAGGTAGTGTCGACCTGCCCTGAGGTGGTCGACCTGTGTCCCATTTCTGCAAAACTGTTTGCTGGAATCTGGGACTAAGGTCGACCTGCCTGAGGTGAGGTCGACCTGACCAAGACAAAAATGTGTGAACCTGAAAATTTAACACATAACCATTAGTACAAGATATTATCATTAAAATATGAGATATTAAACATCAAAAATGTTGTTTAAGCATTATTGTGATATGTATAAAATGTATAACATGTTCAACATATCATCATCAAAATCACAACATGTCACAATATCTCATCATTAAAATCACAATATGTCATCATCAATATCACAGTATGTCATCATCAAAATCAAGGTATGAGTGATGTTCATTGGATATCATTAAATTACAACTTTAGGAAGTTCCAAAACACACTCAACCCAACATGTATACATATGCATGACATATATAGGTGTAGTGTGCATGGGTTCTGCATGTTTGGAGTTATGGACGAGCCAGCTGGCGTCAAATATCAATGGACGTTTGTGTGTGTAGGCGTCAAACCTATGGACGCAACCACTAAGTCAGCGTCAGCGAATGTGGACGTTAATTTCTCTGAACTGCATGCGTTCCCAGAGCGATTTCCGGAGCAAGCTAGCTCACCCATTGGGGCAGCTGTCTCCAACGGTCTGAAAGGGCTCACATCAAACCTGCGGGAATGGGAGAGGCCCTTCTATATCTGACCCTTTGCAACAGAAAACCCATCTTCTTGACTCTCTTGGCAAGAGGAGAAGAAGGGAAGAAAAGAAACCTAGAAAATCTGTGAGAAAACCCCACCTTTGCAGTTGGATCCGACCTTCTGAAGCTGTTCCTGGCCATTCCCGACAAGGAGAAGCTGAAGTGAAGGAGGAGGCTTCCATGACCTCATCTGGAGTCATCTCGTCCTAGAAACCGGCGTGAAGACTTCTGGGGAGCTTCTTGGGACTGCCCAAGGAGAGCTTCTCCGACCATTTAGATCCCTTCGGAGTATTTTCTAGAGTGAAGCAACCTACCCCTATCGTCCATGTAGATGTCAAGTAGGGTTTATGATTTTTATGCTTTTTCCTCGTGTCCTGGATCCCCATTCACCCCTTATTTGGAGCTCGGTCTGTGTTTCTGCACAGACAGGAACTTGGCGTCAATGCCTTGACGCCAAGATTCCCCGTATGCGTCCAGCGATCTTGCCGTCCACTCCTGGAACGGCCAGAGACCGCCGCCAAGTTCGTCTGGACAGAACAGTGAACTATTCTCTCCTTATATATATATTTACTTTCAGTATGTTTTGCGATGAGGATATATTGTAAATCTATTATGCTATGTAATGTGAATGTGGGAATGTGTGGGAGAATGGTTGTGCATTTATTGTGGATGGTTGAGTTATTATTTATTTAAATTGCATGTGGAAGACGACCATGTATGCTCACCATGATCCTAATAATCTGTGGGAAATTATGATGCCCTAATCCTGTTGAATCATGTTTATATACGCCAGTCTCTGTTCTGATTTTTCTGGAATTTTCCCATGTCAATGTGATTTACTGCAAATTATACTTGGAAATAGAAAATATGTGTAGAATTGCTAAATTTCCAGTAAATTGTGTGTTGTGTAATAAATCCGGGTAAAATTCCTGTGGTATTTTGCATATTGGGATCAGGGTTATGATCTGTTAAACTGAACTTTTATGTTATACAGCATGATAAATTGAACTTTGGAATAATACGGGAATTTATGTTAAATTTTCTGCAATTGCATTTGGGATCCGAAAAATGTGAAAATTTTCATGTGGGGTCCTAAAACCGAAATCAGCATGTGGTTAAATTCTCAGGTCATTTGGACAACTATACCGTGCAATATGAATTTTCCATGCAAAAATGGGTAATTAATGCATGCCATTGTGAAATGATTTAATTTCTGTGTAACCCAACCTGATTGGTGAAATTTCCTGAATGATAAATATGTCATCTGTAGTGGCATGATTAGGAAAACAGAGTCGTGTTGCGAAGGAGAGAATGATTGAGTTGTGAGTGTCATGTGTAAAATGTGTGTAAAAACCGATATGTGTAATGTGTAAAACTGTGCCAAGTGTGATACTGCTTCCATAGAGGGCTGTGGAACCGTACCATGGAAAAGTCCCCATGGGAAGGTTCAATGTGTTGTGATTCTAAGGGCATTAGGATGAAATCCTGGAGGTGGACAAGTACCACTGGTTAGGGTGGAGACTTGTTCTCTCCGGTCTGCGCAGTCCAAGAGTCGTCACTGTATTGCCTAGGTGACGCCTATGTGTATGTGATGTGATGTGTCCTTCTCTGGTGGTTTGGACTATGTGTCACGGCACTAAAGTGTAAAATGTGAATGTGATTGTGATCATGTGAAAATTGTGTAGTGTGAACAATGTGTAAATGTGAATGTAGAAATGTGCAATGTGTAAAAATGTGAAACCAAAATGTGAGGATGTGAAATTGAAATCCATGATATGATGATCTGAAATCATGTTAGGACAGCAACATAAATGTGGTTATGATCATGTATTGTATGTGTACAATGCGTAGAATCCATGCTAGGGACAATCCTTACTTATGTGTAACCCATTCCATGAGTGTTTAATCTCACGTTGTAGTTTGAATGAGAACATAGCTTTCATGTGTTAGTTTGCAAAGTGTTTAATCATGTCAAAACAGCAAGCTTAAAGCATGTAAAATGGTTATGTGCGTGCGTACGAATGAGAAGTAACCACGTTAGCAATGTTCTCCTTCATGTATGTAAGCTATTCATGCTAAACTTGATTTCATGTTTTAGCTTAATTGAGAGTAGAACTTTCATGTGTTGGAATGATTAGAGAGCATGTGATAGGAGATTTTAATTTAAGAAATCTGAAAGCATGATTCATGTGTTTCGTTGATAAGATTACCATGATAGGTTGTTATTTCTAGGTCACGCATGCTACATGTTTGTGTCTTGTAAGTGTGTATGTAAAATCCACTATGACACGTACATGTATGGTATGTGTAGTGTTATTTGCTGAGTCTTTTAGACTCATTACTTGCTTCGGCGTACAGGCATAGTTGGTGACGACACACTTGCGGAGGAGGCAGTGGAGACCGACTCCGAGCGCGGAGATTAGATCGTTGGTGTAATTTGCAATATTTTGATTTCATAGTATGTAATTGCAACATTGTACTAGCATTATTATAGAAGGAAAATGTTTAAGTGTGGACAATTATGTATTGATTTTCAGCAATGTAATTATGTGGACTTTTAGTTCTTAAATGTTATCAAATCATGTATGTTAAATGTGGATAATGAATGAAATGAAGATAGTAGTCTCTTACTTCCGCTACTCTATGTTCATATATCACGTGTATCTCAGCTGAATGTTATTGTTGGGTAAATGTCCCGTGGCAACGTTCACTATACCGACGTGGGTTGGTATAACCGTACGGTATAATGAGGGTCGCCACAACATGAATCTCTATTCTGATTGTTTAATGATTACTTGGCTCCATCCACCAAGTGAATGTTATGTGCTATGTTCATACTCTAGCTTGATAACAATTGAAAGTGTTACATGTTAAAAGTACAGAAATCATGTGATAGTCTTAATTGCTTATACCATGTCATTCCTTCTTGTTAATGGCTTTTCATTATGTTTAAACTAATGGTTTGTAACATTGAGACACGTTCTACACTACACGATTGCACAATAGGCAGCCCTTTCTTGAGGCATTGGAAACACTCTGTCGGTCATTCCGTATCGGCAGACTAGGGACCTTTCCACTAAGACCTCCGTAAATCTCAGTACTATGTGGATTCCCTCATGGAGACCGAGTTGGTTATACCATTGAAGTTCACAGAAGATAGAAATCACTTCCATTCTTATCTACTTCTAGTGAGAGCGATTTTGATACATAGAAACCAAGCCACTAAGTGTAATGATTGAACTAAAGAAATTAAGCCGTTATGTTTCCGAAATGTACTCTGGATCATGTTCACTTGTCTTGTTCCTTATATCATTGACATGATCTTTAGTGCATGACTGTTTATTTCTTCAAAAATCAAATTGGGCATAATTGAAATGGAATTACCAGAAACTATTGAACTTTAGTCCAGGACTAATGCTTGTGCATGTAAGGGCCAATATGGTATTCGGAGGAGCACTTGAAATACTTATAATCGCGAGAGTATATGATCCATTGAGGTATCTGGAAATCACCTAATTGACTGCAAGATTGATTGGGTAATTTCCACATTGTTATTGAATCATTGAATGATTGAATGAATAATTGATTGATTGAACTGTTACAAGTGAAATGGCCAAATCTATTGTACATGTCATCATTATTGAATCCAATAAGTCATTGTCCATTAGAATTCTATGGAATTCAACTTGTGCTTTTCACTGTTCATGCTATCGATTATGATTCTCTTCTACTTGACAAATGATCGTATTGTCATCCATTCCATTGATAAGTGTCCATTTCACATGATAATTGTCATCGCATCTTGTTTATTGAACCGTTCTCATACATGTTATACATATTGAATTGATCCGTATTGATATCAGGATTATCTTGCCATGAGTATTGCATGATAATATCTCACATGTTAACATGTTAATTACGTAAAGCATGCCCGCACCATGATATGTAAACCCCACTGGGCGTTAGCCCGCTCACACTTGCTTCTTACAATATTTTAGGCGATGACTATGAGAACATAGAGAAGGATGGGGTTGGGGAAGAGTGAACATCTTCACTGAGTGTACCCAGCAACATAGCACGTCAACCAACCTGATAGAGTCAATAGAGTCTGTAATAGCTAGTTTACTTCTTCAGGAGTCTTATGTACTTTGTATGACAATAATGGGCCCTATGTTTGGCCTTGGTTATGAATGGTTGTAAGTTAATATTGATGGAAATGAAATAAAGGATTATTTGGCCGACAATATTATTGTCTCAAGTCTTTTGTTATACTTAGTTATCACTCTGAATTACATAAATGTTGATACTTGTGTTTGTATTGCTCATGCTCTTGATATTTAATTCCACTGCTAAATTTCGGGGCGTGACAGTTACTGTGATTCAAAAAGGTCTATCACATATGCCTACCCTATCACATCATTGCTCAAATATGTGGGAGTATCTCTTACTCCTAATGAGCTGATCATCCTCAAGAGTAGAAGTACATATGATATCACCACTGGGAAAGAATGGGTTATAGAATGATCAACGAAAGAGTCAACAAGACTTTGAAAGGTCAAGCAGATCAAGCAGAAGAACAACAAGATCTAACAGAACAAGAAGACACAGAAGAAGCAACTGATTAAGATAATGAGGTTGATGGTGAAAATTAAGACCACATTGATATTCCTCAAGAATCTCATCCAGATGTTCATGAAGCTCCTCTAGCCCCAATGTCTGATGCAATGAAGAATTACTTTGATGAGAAATTTGATCAACTGCAACTCAACTCTCTAAAAACTTTGATCAGTTGAAGCTGCATATGGATACAAGGTTACAATCAATTGAAGACACAAAGTCAATTGGAGAAACATCTAGATGACATGGATTATGTCATGATGAAGCTTCATGATGATTATCAGAATCTTCAAAACTTCTACAATCCTACAAATCCTAAAGATGATAATTTCTCCACCATGTCATCTTATGGTGCTCAAAGTCCTCGTCATCCTACTCCTCCTGGGGATGACAATCCTTAGAAATGTCAAGGGAGAGATTTCTTTTAGCTTCTAATTTGAGAGGAATAGGTTGGGTAGTAGAAACTGAGTTCAATCTGTAAGTTTCTAAAATGCATGTGTATGCCTTTATGCATCAAATGTAATGACTGAAAATCTTATGAATGAAAACAATCCATATTGCTTGTATGATGTTGTACATAACCATGGTGCCTTATTGCCATTTATATTCATCTCCATCTTTTTGATGTTGTCAAAAAGGGGCAGAAATATGAATGTGAGTTTTGTCATCATCAAAAGGGGGAGAATGTTGAGTTATGATTGTGTGAACATCCATAACCATTGTTTTTTATTTGTTTTGATGATGACATAATTCTTGTGCAATTGCCTTGTTGATGAACATAATTGTGTTGTTGATGAAAAACCTTTCATTCATGTTGAAAATCCATTTGTCAACTTGACATATTGATATTTTACATGAATGCGATTCACATGTCAACTTACTGCCTTAGTGTGTCGACACATGCTCTTCAAGGTGTCGACATATGTGCTGTGTTTCGTAAACTGGAATGTAATGGTCACATGGTTGTGTCGACACAATGGTGTCATAGTGTCGACACATGATTGATTTACAGTGAATTGTTCTTAATGAAATGAATGAGTGTGTTGACACATACCATGAGTGTGTCGACATGAGTTTGAATTGCGTCACTTAAATAACCTTGCATAGATGGTTCATTAATTCTGATAATTTCTATGTGTAGGGCCACAACATACTTTGACTAAAAGCATCCCAAGATGAAATATGTTGAACTCAAAGAGTACAAAAAGCCCAAGCTAAAATCAAGGAACATACAGAAGATTCAAGTCTTTGGATAAAACAATATATGTCAATAGCCAGGGATCGTCTGTCGATAGATGAGGATAGATCTTGACAAATTCACTTCTGAATAGCAGATTCCAGCAGTAGTTGTCGACAAGTAGAAATCGTCTGTCGTCAACCACTGAAAGTCTTCAACAACCAGCTTCTCGAAAAACCAAGTTAAATGGTAATTTTCAACAACCATGTTGCGTCTGTCGACTACGCAGACAAGTCTTCAAGATCTCAGTTCTGGATAGAATATTTCTAGCAGCAGTTGTCGACAACGTATGTCGTTATCGACAACCGTAAATACATTGCCTATAAGTGAGTAGCATGTGCATTTAATTACAACGTCCTTTTCTCGTACACATAGATTTCCACGTTGTGTAAGGATAAGGACACACCTATAAAAAGGTACCCCTTGCCCCTTTTCGAGGTAAGAGCCTACACAACTCCAAGAAAGGTAGTGGAGGCCAAAAGGACTTCTCCATTACTCTGCTTTAGCTCCAGAGATTGTAGACCAGTGATTTCATATGAGGAGATCGATTGGAAGCCAAATTCGCCATCAAGGTTCAAAAAGAAGAAGGTGAAGAAGAAGAAGAGGAATCTAGGTAGCAGAAGAACCAGAGGAGAGTCCAAAGCAGAACATCTGCTTGACAATGACCAGAGGAGTCTAATTTGAAGCAAGGAAGCTAGAACAAAGGTGAAGAGCAGAGGGCAAGCTTCTTCAGCCTAAATTTCTCAGGGACTTCATCGAAATCTAACTCCATATCAACCAGCAACAGTATCAAGGAAGAAACAATGTGGATTTTTGATCGTGACGATCAGATCAATAGTTGGAGAGATATTTCTTTCGTCACTCATACTTACTCTAAATTCATTTCATATCTATGTGTGTATGTATACTGAATTGAGATTAGTACGTGGATTCTATATGAGTGTGTGCCTTGTGATCTATACAAGTGTTTTGTACAGATCATAGTGTGTGTGGTGTGTAGATCTGATCAAAGCTAGAAGATCTGATCTCTTGTGGATCTGATCTAGCGTGTGTGTGTGTCTAAGACTGTATGCTCGTGTGTGTTGTACTTAGTTTTTTGAGTAGTGGTGCCTCACAGTGTAAGGGGTGGACATAGGAGTAACTAGATATGATTGTTGGGATCGACTAAGGTGTATGTGAATGTGAATAGTAAATCTGAGGGAATGGTAGCAGAATTTAAAACACGTAACTTACACAGATCAGCCAAATCAATTAGTGGTGTGTGGATAAAGTGTGAATCAAGACAACAAGCCACAAAGAAACCACTTGGGAGAGAATTTTAAGGTCGTTCGGAGAACACAACTTGTGTCTCCTACATCCACCTCCCCACAATGGGGGAACTCACTATGCAATTGCAAGTACATAGACCAGAGCACGATGGCTCCAACACCCTTTGAGCACAACGACTCAAATTACTTGAGCACGACTTCTCAATACCCCTAGCACGATGGCTTAGAAAACCTAAGCACGACGTCTCTAACACTTGAGCACATAGTGCTCAACCCTTTGAACCGTGACGGATCCAAGAACTACTAGAACAAGCTCAAAGAGGGAGTAGATCCTCTAGCATGATCTATCCTAATACAAGTGTGAAAAGAGAATAAAAACAATCAAGTGATTTGTGCAGAACACTTACACAGATCACATACAATGAATTGCAAAATACTCAATTTACAAATTACAGACTCTGAACTACTCCTCCAACTTTCAGATCTGTCTTCAGTAGCACAAGCATCCCCTTAGCACAATATTTATAAGTATTTAGAAGAAAAGATAATTATATGCTTCAATATATAACAACAATCGATGTGAGGCTTAAGGACAATCGATATGGACATTGTAATTAATGTGAAGCACACAACAATCGATGTTTGAGTTGATCAGCAATCGATATGATGACAATCAATGTTTAATATGAGGCAATCGATGTTTAAGTTAATCAAAAATCGATATGATGACAATCGATGTTTAAACATGAGGCAATCGATGTTTAAGTTGATCAACAATCGATATGATAACAATCGATGTTTAAGTTGATCAACAATCGATATGATGACAATCGATGTTTAAGTTGATCAACAATCGATATGATAACAATTGATGTTTAAACATGAAGCAATCGATGTTTAAGTTAATCAACAATCGATATGATGACAATTGATGTTTAAACGTGAAGCAAATCATGTTTAATTTATTAACAATCGATAAGATGACAATTGATGTTTAAACATGAAGGAATCGATGTTTAAGTTGATCAGCAATCGATGTGATGACAATCGATGTTTAAGTTGATCAACAATCGATATGCAGACAATCGTTGTTTAACATAAGGCAATCGATTGGTCATACTTCAACTGACTATAACAACTCATGAGCAATCGAATTGGCCATTTATGCAAATTATCAACATGTCCAGTCTATCTATAGTTTGTAATCATTAATCAAAGGATATGCAACATGAAAGCACTTAAGTTCATCATAAAACAATGATGTTATTATATCAACAAGATGAACAATGATTATGTCATCATCAAAACAAATCTTAACAATCATTATCAAAACAATGACTATGGTTATTCACATAACCATAACTCAACATTCTCCCATGTTTTGATGATGAAAAAACATTTTCAACTAAAATTTCTCCCCATTTTTGACAATAGAAAAAAGACTATATCTCCCCTTTAATCAAGGACAAATGTAGTCAGCCCCTTGACAAAACACTCTCCTCCTGTGATGGTTGTTGGATCGAGATGGAGCTTTAGATGTCCTAGAGGGGTGTGAATAGGACTTCTTGCACTATTAAAAAATTAATCTGTAAATAGATAACATAAGATAGTATCGTTAGTACTTAGTGTAGTGTGTGTGAAACAAGTGAAAATTTGGCGGAAACAATCATTCAAGTGCACAAAGGATTTATCCTGGTTCGGACCTACTATCAAACGGATTCCTATGTCCAGTCCCCAAGCACCCCTTGGGATTTTCACTATCTATCATGAACACTTGTCCTTCTCTCACCAGAGAGGTATTACAAACCACTTGCTCCCACGTAAGTCTTCCCTTCACAGAGGGGTATTACAACCACCTACAACAATAGGTCTTCCCTTCACAGAGGGGCACTACAGGGAACAAACCCCTTGCTGGTTTCTATACTGAAATGAACACACTGTCTCTACGCAGAAAGATGAGCAAACACAAAAGATCAGAAAGAGTTTTACAAATAAGAGTGACTTCTCTAACTCTTTATGACTGAGGGTGGACTGAGAAGAATTACAAACAAGTAAACCACCACCCAAAAGCTTCGAATGCAAGAGAGTAAAAAGTTGTAGCTTGAACAGAAGGCTCTTCAGATCTTGTGTGCTCTTTTCTTTCTTTTGTGAGTGTGGAGACTTCTCTCTTTTTCTATCTCTAACGCTTACACTTCATGCATTAGTTTTCTTGCGACTTTCAAACTTCAACTTATATAAACTTCAGTCTTCAGCTTGACGTTTAAAGTAGCTATTTGAATTTTAACATTGTGTCTTGAGACTTCTTGAGATGTCCATCATCAGATCATCAAACTTTGAGTCGTTGAGTCTCAATGATTTCCAGGCTACATTGGTAGCTGCATGGTTCTATTCAGATATATGCGCGCACCATACCACGTCTTTTCTCTTTCTCGGGGTTAGACTTGTGAGAGATAAAATAAGGTAAGGGATAAGTCGTTTGCAAGAGATAACTATTAGTTCCAGAAAGACAGTCTGTTCTTTGAACAGTACAAAGTTAGTTGAGCATTCAAAGAGTAATGGGCACCTGCTTGGCATGCAGTACATTTGCAAAGGAGCTTTTCCTTAAATTCTGGAAACTGGACATCTGGAGGATGCTAACACATGTCTTTGTAAGACACATAGCTATCTTGAAAAGATAAACTATGAAACTGATCTTCAGAAATATTATGTAAGAATATTAGACAAAAGAATAGAGAAGTACAATGCACATTGTATAATTATCGTACAGATAACAAAGAGAATATCACAATGTAGATCATGTTAATCTGATGTTCATTAAATGATTAAAACATTAATCACAATAATAATGATACATTAATAGTTTTGCAAATATAACAATAGTCATTAAGAAATTAGGTACAATTGAATAACATAAGTTGTAACCTAACTTTGACTCTCCAAGAGTCGGAGTAGGTCAGCAATCAATATAACCAACAATTGATGTGAATCATATAGGCAATCGATGTTCAGAAAAAGGCAATCGATATTCATAACAACAATCGATCTTTGTGTAAGAGCAATCGATGTTCTAAGGCAATCGATGTTTAAGTGAAGCAATCAATGTTATAAGGAAGTCAGTATGAAACTTAAACTATAGACTTCGACTGTATAGAAGTCAGAGTTATATCAACAATCGATACAACCAATCGATAGAAATGATCAACAATCGATAGGCAATTGATATAATACTTGGACTGTGAAGAATTTGGAGTAAGATCACCAATCCATACAAAGAATCGATACAGAAATAGTCAACAATCGATACAGAAATAATCAACAATCGATATTTTCAAAGGCAATCGATATAATACTTCAACTGTGAAGAAGTCGGAGTAAGATCAACAATCGATACAGAAATGGTCAACAATCAATACAATACAAAGGCAATCGATAGACAAACTTAGACTGTAGACTTCAACTGCAGAGAAGTGGAGTGAGACATCGATTGATGGTCTTTATATGACAATCGGTATCAGACTTTGACTTCTTGAGCGTCGCTATGAGACATCGATTGATGGTCCTTATATGTCATTTGGTACCTAACTTGGACTTCGTGAGAGTCGCAGTGAGACTCCGACTTGTGATATTCTTTTATTATTGGTATCTCACTTCGACTTCTTGTGAGTCGGAGTAGTACATGTTTGTTCATCAATCGATATTATACTTTCACTTTTCAGGAGTCGGTGTGGGAACAGTTTGTTCAACAATCGATATCACACTTCGACTTTCCAGAAGTTGGATTCAGTATGATATATATGTACATGTTGTGTACTTGGAAAATTTTCTTAACAATAGATGACAGTGTGTCGACACGGAGACTTAGTGTGTCGACACCAATTGACTATGGATGTTTATACAATATAGTACATGTATGCCTTTGCTTTAACACATTAATTTTCATACAAAATAAAGTGTGGTATAATTAAATAAATTTGTTTAACTAAAAGATTTTGTCATAAGAAAAAAATACGTTATCAATCATTTGTAAGAGATAATTGCACAAAAATTCTCCCTCTTTTGTTAATGAGAAAAACAATCTTTTATATAGATAGTTTAAACAAATTTGTGTTCAATCATCATTTTTTTTGTTTTTTTGTATTTTTAAAGTGTTTCTATCTGTTCTATATATCTTTTCTCCCCCTTGTGGCATTAACATAAGGATATAATATAGAGAAAGAGAAAGAAATACATAGAGATGAGTAGGAACAATGTACATTAATAACTGAAAAGCATTTGTATACAAACTTCAGGATAAGTTTGGGAGATAAAAAGAAGGTAGGATTGATCAAGGAAGAGTGGAAGAAGATCCCACAACTTCTTCTCATCGTCAGGAAACACATGTATAGAGACAGAACTATCTAAATTATAAGAAGGCCCTACCGAGGGAATTTTCCTAAAAGATTTAAGGTGCCTACGATGATACCAAAGAAGTTTCCAAAGAAGAGCGTCACCGCTCAAATTCTACCTTAAGGGAGTGAATTTCCTACTAGCAGCCTTGTGCAAAAATTCATGAATAGTGATATGTTGAACCATTCTTATATTTTATCCTTATTTTGGTGATAACAAAACTCATGATTAATTAAATATTATTGAATATATTCATTATCATGTTTTCCTAATAAATATAATTTATGGCACTATCGCTTCGTGATTTGCACTGAAAAGCCAAATCGATGGTTGTACAATACACATCGATTACTGACTAAGTGCCACAACGACTTCCATACAAATACATCGATTATGGTTCATCTCATGTAAACATTGATTTTGTTCAACGTCGATTTCACTTAAACATCGACTCTGTTGAACACTGATTTCGTTAGAACATCGACTTCTGTTGAACACTGACTTCACTCAAACATCGACTCTATGTAAACATTGATTATATTCTATTCAACATCGATTTCATTAACATTGATTTCAATCTAACATCGACTTCATTAAAAACATTGATTCACTCTTTGTACATGGATTATGTTTACATCGACTCTCTTTGTACATTGATTATGTTTAACATCGACTTCACTTAAATACCGACTTCAAACATCGACTCTATTGAAACATCGACTTCGAAACATGGATTACAATGGAACATCGATTGTCTTTCACATCGACTCTATTATACTTAAACATCAATTTCCTCTGTATTTCAAACGTTTCAAATTGTCTTTGGTGCCCAATGAAAACTCAAATACATTTCATATGCGTAACCTACTATTTCTCTGACAGAAAATCTTTTTGTTATCTCATAGGATCTCTTCCTTCCTGTCAGACAAAAAGAGATTACCTACCACTTCTGGGTGTCAGCAGGAAACACAGAGGTATGAGCCTTCTGACAGAACACAACTCTAGTCTAAACAGTTTCTTCTATGCTTGTAGACCTCGAAGACCACCAAGTGACTATCAGTCAGAAGAAGAAGAATAGAAAGATCAGCAACGACTAGAACTCCAACGGATCCAAGACTCCAACGTTGCATCCTTCAACGGATCTGTTCAAAACTGCTCAAATATAAAGGATGAAAAAAGGCTGAAGAAGACCCAGAGCTTTTTCCTAAAAATCTTTGAAGGAGTGTACATCCTGTGAGAAGCCTTAACTCCACATACACTCAAGCAAGAGAGAAGAGCTTGAGCCCTTTCTAGAGAAGCCTTCAGAGCTGAAGAATTCCGAATCTCCTAGCATTCAAGCTTTTCTCTCTTCTCTTCACTCTCTCTGTGCATCATTGTAAATCTGGGGGAGAGTCTGTAGCGTATTGACCGTTCGGATCATGGCTTAATAGTTATGGAGGCCCATGTGTTGCCCATTAGTGTGTGTAGCAGGTGTTCGCACAGTTTTTAGGGGCATTGTGGGCCGATAGGTTGGGCCCAAAGTGCCTACTTGTTCATTGTCTGTGAACGCGACAGTGAGGAGCGCCGCGTTCTGAACGCGACGGCCCTGAGTGTCGAATTCATGGAACTACCATTTTGAGTCGTCGTCTGCATGCGCGCCGCATGTCGCACGATGGACGGCTTGCTGACATCATGAGTGGGAAGGCGATAGCCTCCTACATCGCATTCAGGTCGCGACGATGTGGTGCATTGTGTTCCCAACCGAGCTGCATTTTAAAGAAGGTTTTCACCGAACAGAGCTTTTGCAAGCTCTTCTCGGCCAGGGGAGGTGTTGTGCGGTGGTTTTCTGAGCGATTTCGCATTTTGAAGGTGTTTTTTGGCGTGTTCTCACCGTGAGGGCACTGCGTAAACATCGTGTGGGTCTCGTTCTTCACGTTCTTCACAGAGGTAGGGAGATTCCACCTTGTTTTAACGTGTGGATTGCGTATGTATCATGTTTAGTGTGTTATTGGCTTACAAACACTAGATGTCATGCTAGGGCATACATTAAATCATGAAAAATCGATAAAAACCCAGTTTACATGGTTTATAGGGGAGATCCGGTGAAGGGTTCCTGGATTAGGGTTTCGCCTATGAAGGCGACGGACCAGGTTGTCGCGTTCAGAACATGACAGTCCGACCTGTTGCATTCTGCTTCTGAACGCGGCTTATCGGGGCATCGCGTTCAGAAGGCGACATGGGACCCTGTCACGTTAACAGGTTCGAGGGCCTTTACTTCTGTGCATGTTAGCATGGTTATCTGATTACCGTGAATTGTTGTGAATGGCAATTGGTAAGTGGTGTGTTGGCACCTGTAGCGCTCGAGGAGCGTATCGTGTGCGTGGTTGGCGTGGTGTTCACATGGTTAACGAAGGGTTTCACGAGACTTGTGCGGTATGCACGTGGTTTGTGTGTGCGTGTCGAGTAGTACGACGCCTACCGTGGTTGCCTCTTCAGTTGGGATCCCCAGGTTTTGTGTGAGCCAGGTACGTGTGTGTGCTCGGGGCTTGTCCCAGTACTTGTGTAACGTCAAGGTCTGTGTCATCTTCTGGACACCCTCACTCTTGTGTAGAGTTGTACGTCCAACTAAGGGAAAGACGGCAGTGGGACAGCGACTTGTGAGAGTTTCTGTTTTGTCGCTTGCAGCGCGCTCGTGGTTGGGGGTTACGGACACCAGTAGATGTACTGGGCCCTAGCTAGTCCTGTTTTCCAGTGCCTCACTTTAGGGAGCTCGGGTTGGAGTCCCTAAAGGTGGCAGGCATGGGCCTGCGGCAGTGTGGTCCGCAGGAGTGGTGTTGGTTGGACTCCATAGTTTCTTGTCTTGTTCTGGTGGAGCGGCAGCTGGACCTTTCGTCCGTGGCTGCGAGACTGAGAGGTAGTCCTTTGTGGTTTGTCCAGGTCAGTAGCTTGTGTCGCAAACTAGTCTTCGAGGCTCGAGTGTGGCGTTTATTCTACTTTAGCACGTACACTTGGTTGTGGTTTGTCGTTTATTTATTAAAGCTGTTTTTATCAATAGCATGTGGTAAATAGAGTTTATAGCTTTAATATCCTATTTAGATAGTTCTATAAATTGTTAGTATAGCTTCCTACTGATGTTATTTGTGAATTTGGTTTGGTCGGTTTCTAGGGGAGTTTCCCTACTGAGTGTAAGGCCCTTGACTTTTCATCTTTAGGTGATTTCTTATGTATGTATAAATGTATACCATTGATGTATATTTTATTGTGCATAGTACTTACTTGTTTACATTGTATGAATAAGTATTATTTTAATGTGTGCATTGTAGATTATATAATATATATATCATGTGTGGTGTACATAAGTTTTCTGCAGTTTTAAGTTTTGTGCAGACAACCTGTTGGCGTCAACATGGGTTGACGTTAATGGTGAGTCAGCGGCCACATCGATGGATGCCAACTCCATATTGGCGGCCAGTGATGTTGACGTCAAGGTCCCAGATCTGTTGCGATTTCAGATCCAGAAATGCCCCCGAAATCTTCGCCTCTTGTTTAAGAAACCGTTCCCCAATGGTAACCTAGCCTAACCCTTATGCGTATCCGACCCCCAACCCTTTATATTGTCCAGTTTTCGGCCAAGTATGTCCTTTTGACTCTTAGGTCAAAACCTAGACTTTCTGTGCGAGAACCTGTTTTGAACTCTTCGATCCGGCTACTGGAGGCTTCAACCGACGATCTGTATCGACTGGAGAAGACTCTGAACATCCGGGAACGACTTCCCCACGCTGCTGTGCAGTGAAGATCACAGGGAACCCAGATAAAGAAGGATTGAAGTCTCCTTGGCTAAAGCCGAGGAGAGCTTCTTCAACTCAAATCATCGATTGAGGATTTTATCCAAGGCAAGTAACCCATCCACATCATCCCTACATGTGTCTAGTATGTCCCAGGAATATTTAAGGATTTTAATTCGAGTCCTGGAACCCCCCATTCAGTCGATCTTTTGCATTCAGTCTGTGTTCTGCACAGACAGGAACTTAATGGCAGGATCTATTGTCGTTAAGATCTGAACTTGGCGGCGGCCTTTGTTGCCGTTAACTTGGTAGGCGGCCACCCCTTGCCGTTTAGTTCTTCAGGCAGAAACAATGTTGTCTGCTGCCCTATAAAAACTATTTTTCTTGGATTTTTTACGCATGAGGATATAAGATAAACTTTATATGATATGTAAATATCTATGTGGAAGCATGTTGTGGATTGTTATGAATTTATGTGGATTTCCCACATTATTAGAATTATCAGAAATGCCTAGTTGATAGGCTTTAATCTTGAAAAATCTCGATAATGCAAATCTGTGTGGAATTTAATAGTCATGAAAATTCTATATATCAGTTAAGGGTTTTAGCTCACGTTGTATAAAATTTGGAATTTTATGATATCTGTGTAAATTATTATAATTTCTGAATGGTAAAACAAGGAGCATGCTGATTTAGTATAGAAATTCCAATAGATGGTATGAAAGTAGATAAATTCCTGAAAATTGGCATATGTTCAGTACTATCAGTATGCATGTGTAGCATGAACTATAGGTCTGAATGACAACAACTATGTAAATTGGGCTATTTTAACCAGAGATAATATCACTGTTTGAATTTTATTAAATAGTGGACATTTCAGAAAATTATGAAACTTCGTATATGTGATATGTGAATAGTAAACGACCTGTAGTTACATTTTCACGTTCATTGGGTAACAGTAGGTACTTATTACAATATTTTCATCATGAAAAGGGTATGGATTAGCGTAATTAAAAATGATTAATGTAATTACAGCATGATAAGAATCAATTGGTAGTTGTGACTGATTTAGTTCTATTAACAGTAGTACCATGATAGGGAACCTGAACCATGTGCATGAATGTGAAAATAAGAATAACGGGTTAAAATGGTGTAAAATTGTGTGTGTTTAAATGGAAAATGTGTAATTGTGCCGATGGGTGACACTGCTACCTTAGAGGGCTGTGGAACTGTACTGTGGTAAAGTCCCCACTGGAAGGTTCATGTTGTGTGATGTCCCACGGGCATTGGGATTAAATCCTGGAGGCGAACAAGTATCGTTGGTTAGGGTGGAGAGTGCTTCTCCCGGTTCTGCGCAGTAACTAAGATGTATCACTGGAATGCCCAGGTGATAGATATGTGTTGTGATTAGTGTGTGTCCTTCTAATGGTGGTTTGGGCTATGTGTCACGGCATTTAAATAATCTGAAATTGTGTTCAAGTGAATATGCATGTGAAAATTGTGAAATTGTGTAAATAATTACATGTTAATGTGAACTCTTGTGATAGCATGTGAAATGATAACTTCTTAAATGAATATGTTATGTACATAGAAAACACAGCAAGCTTTTCATGTGTATAAATGTGTTATTCATGTGATATGATTATAGAATCCATGATAGAATTGTCTCTTCTTTATGTGTATAGACTCCATGTTTAAGATGACAAATGTTAACATGTGAATATATAAACGTAATTAAATAAACTTAGTTTAACTTATGAAGAATGTGTAGAGAGCATGTGATAGGCTTTAAGTTATTGAACATTTTGTACTAAACAATTTCCATGTGTAACATGGATAGAAATCATGTTTAGGTTCTATTTGCATAAATAGATAAATCCATGCTTATATGTGATAACATTATGATGGTGGAATATTTCATTCGAGGACTGCGACCGGAGCTTCAGGATGTAGTAATTCCTTTAATGTGTAAGATAGTGGAAGAAGCAGTGCAGAGGGCAGTGATTCTGAAAAGGACTGTGCAGGCTAGACAGTCCGGAGGAGCAGGGATAGGTAGTTTTTGGCTTCCGCAGTAGTCTGCAGGTATTAACAAGAGCAAGGCACCCTCAGAAGCATCGTCATCATCAGAATTTGAAAAGTGGGGTAGTAAATTGAAGAAGATGATTAGAGGACGAGGAGGCAGTAGGAAGCAGGGTTTTCAGCCGGGTTTTCAGCACGGCCGAGGTGTTAGGCCAGCACTGGAGGAGTCTCAGAAGAGTACGGTAGGGCAGCCCGCAGCTTTCCCAGGTTTTCGGTGTTATAATTGTGGGCAGCAGGACATTTAGCCAGGATTGTCCGCATCCTCGGAAGTATAGTTATGGCAGAGGAAACACAGCAGCAGCAGCAGCCATTCCAGCAGCTAGCAGAGCGAGGCAGAGGTGCACCCATCCAGAGAGGAGGACGGGGACGAGTTATGGCAGTCAACAGAGCTCAGGCGGAGGCATCCAATCTAATTGAAGGTATACTACCTCTTTTTGACTTTTCTGCTAGAGTGTTGATTGATCCAGGTGCTTCACATTTCTTTATTTCTGAAGATTTCTTGGATAGCATAGTACACCCCTTAGAAGAAAGGCAGTGTGAGTTGATTGTAGAAGTTCCCTCTGGTGGTTTCATGCTCACTTCTTGTTATTTAGATGAGGTTCCGATAGTAATTCAGGGGAATTAGATGCCAGCAAGATTGTATGCACTTTCATTGAAAGATTATGATATGATTTTGGGGATGGATTGGTTGGAAGCCTACGGTGCATTGGTGGATTGTAGGAAGAAGAGAGTTAGATTTTTCAAGCCCAATGGAGCAGTGTTTGAGTTCCAAGGTATGCCCTTTTACACTCCCAAGTTTATTATTTCTGCACTTAGAGCTAGAAAGTTGATAAATGTGGGGTGTAGCATATCTTACTTCAGTTAGTTTAGATGGGTGAGATAAGTCTGTAGAGATGGTACCTGTGGTAAGAGAATTTGCAATGTATTTCCAGAGAAATTGCCAAGATTAGCTCACACAGGGAGGTGGATTTTACAGTTGAGTTGTAGCCGGGCAGTATGCCCATTTCAAAGGCACCTATAGAATGGCACCAGCAGAGTTAAAGGAATTGAAGAAGCAATTGCAAGAATTATTAGAGAAAGGATTTATCAGGCCAGTCATTGGCCATGGGGAGCACCAGTATTGTTTGTCAGAAAGAAGGATGGTAGCTTGAGAATGTGTATTGATTACAGGCAGCTGAATTAAGGTTACAATCAAGAATAAGTATTTGCATCCCAGAATTGATGATTTACTTGACCAGTTACAGTCAGCCAAGGTCTTTTCTAAGATTGATTTGAGATCCAGTTATCATCAGCTAAGGATTAAGGAAGAGGATATTGATAAAACAGCTTTCAGGACCAGATATGGACATTATGAGTTTGTGGTTATGTTGTTTGGGCTAACCAATGCACCAGCAGCTTTTATGAATTGATGATAGGATATTTCATCCTTATCTGGACCAGTTTATTGTGGTTTTCATTGATGACATATTGGTGTACTCAGCGTCAGAAGAGGAGTATGCAGCACATCTGAGGATCACATTGCAGACTTTGCAAGATCATCAATTGTATGGTAAATTTAGTAAATGTGATTTTTGGTTGAAGGAATTCAATTTCTGGGTCATGTAATTCAGGTCAGGGTGTGGCAGTTGATCCAGCAAAGGTAGAAGCAGTAATGAAATGGGACGAACTGATAACAGTGTCAAAAATTAGAAGTTTTCCGTGTCTGGTAGATTACTACAGACGGTTCATCCATGACTTTTCAAAGATAGAAGCACCTATGACAAGATTGGCTAGGAAAGGAGTGCCATTTGTATGGTCTTCGGACTGTAACCACAGTTTTGCAGAGTTGAAGAAAAGGCTTACCACAGCACCCATATTGAAGATACCATCAGGTAGTGGAGGATTTGTACTGTATACAGATACATCCAGAAGAGGATTGGGAGCAGTGTTAATGCAACATAGTAAAGTAGTGGCATATGTATCAAGACAACTGAAGAAGCATGAAGAGAATTATCCTACTCATGATTTAGAACTAGCAACAGTGGTTTTTGCACTAAAGTTGTGGAGGCATTATCTATAGGGAGAGATTTGAAATTTTCACAGATCATAAGAGCCTAAAGTATATCTTCTCGCAGAAGGACTTAAATTTGAGGCAGCATAGTGGATGGAGTATATGAAAGATTATGATTTCAGTCTAGCATATCACCTAGGTAAAGCTAATGTGGTAGCAGATGCACTGAGCAGAAAAGTAATTATGAGTCACATTATGATCAGAGAATGGAAATTATATGAAAATGTGGCAGAAAATTCATTATTTATGCCAAGCAATCAGCAACGAGCAGTGTTAGCAACTAGTGAAATGGAACCTTCTTTATATTGGCAGATAGTGGAAGTGCAGAGAGTAGATGAGAATCTGGTGGACATAGTCAGAATGGAAGAGGTCACATTAGATGATGACAGCGTGGTCAGACTTAAAGGTAGATTATATGTTCAGCTGATGTTGAAGTAAGCAGAAAGTATTAGAGGAGCTCACAGGTCAAGATACACTATTCATCCAGGCAGTACCAAGATGTACCAAGACTTGAAGAAGCATTTTTGGTGGCCGAACATGAAGAAAGAAATTGCAGAATTTATAGCAAGATGTCTGGTATGTCAACAAGTCAAGGCAGAGCATCAGAGGCCGGGAGGATTGCTACAGCCATTGCCCATTCCACAGTGGAATGGGATGATATAGCCATGGATTTTGTAGTTGGCTTGCCCAGAACAGCAATAGGTCATAATGGTATTTGGGTCTTTGTGGACAGATTGACCAAGGTATGCAGGTTATTGGCAGTAAGTATGTCATGGACTGCGGATAGATTAGCTAGATTATATGTTGACAGAATAGTACCATTGCATGGAATTCTAGTAACAATTGTCTTAGATAGAGATCCCAGGTTCACCTTAAGTTTTTGGAGGAGTTTGCAGAGAGTAATTGGCACAGAATTGAGGTACAGTTCAGCTTATCATCCACAAATAGATGGGTAGATAGAAAGAACCATTCAGACTATAGAAGATATGTTAAGAGCTTGCTGTCTAGTATGAGGAGGTACATAGGAGCACCACTTGGGCATGGTAGAGTTTGCATATAATAACAGTCATCATGCGAGCATCAGAATGGCACCTTATAAAGCTTTATATGGAAGACCATAGAGGACACCATTAATTGGCATGAAGTAGGTGAGAGACAGGTTATGGGTCTATAATTAAATCAGTAATGTCAGATATGGTTAAATTTATCAAGGAAAAGATTCAAACAGTGCAGAGTCGTCAGAAGAGTTATACAGACAACAGACGCAGGCCACTACAGTTTGAAGTTGGTGATTATGTGTTTTTGAAGGTTTCTTCTACTAAAGGTGTACTCAGGTTCAGCAAGAAAGGTAAATTGAGTCCCAGATATGTTGGTTCATTCCAGATATTAGAAGAATTGGTGAAACAACTTATAGATTGGATCTCCCAGTAGACTACACAGATGCACATGATGTGTTTCATGTTTCAATGCTCAGAAGATATATCCTAGATCCTTCTCAGGTGGTCAGTTACCAGAGAGATGATTTAAAGCCAGACATGTCAATGCCAGAGTATCCGGTACAGATTACTGGAAGCAGAAACCAGAAGTTGAGAAACAAAGAAATTGAGTTAGTAAAGGTCAGATGGGAAACAAGCAAGGTGGAGAAGACACATGGGAACTGGCCGAAGAAATGATAAAAGCATATCCATACTTGTTTAAGTAAGCCTTTAATTCTTTTAGGTGATAGTACCATGCTTGTTAATTAAAAATTTTGTGTCGAGCTTCCTTTCTAAATTTCGAGGATGAAATTTCTTTTAGGTGATAGTAATGTAGCATATTGATCGTTCGAATCGTGGCTTAATAGTTGTGGAGGCTAGTGTGTGGCCTATGGCTTGAGTTTCAAGTGTTACGCTGGTTGTGGGGCTTTGTGGGCCGACCGGTGGGCCCAAAGCACCCATCAGTTCACAGTTTGTGAACGCGACAGGGCTGGACATCGCGTTCTTAACGCGACGGTCCTGGATGTCGCGTTCTTGTTACCATCATTTCATGTTCTTCGTCTGCATGTTCGACGCGTGGTGCGCGCTAGGCGGCCCGCTGGCGTCAGCAGTGAGAAGGCGACGCTCACCCACATCGCGTTCTTTTCGTGATAGTTGGGTACGTTGCGTTCTCAACTCTGAGGGGCTTTTAACTAAGGTCGGCCGAACAGAATCAGAATACTTTGATCAGCAGGAAGGAGTTTTTGCGGAGGATTTTGGGTGATCCGACATTTTGGAGTCGTTTTCGGCTTGGTCTCGCCGCGAGGATGTGGTACGGAGCGAGGGAAACACCAGGATATCGTCGTTCTTTGCGTTCTTCACGAAGGTAGGGAGATTCTACCCCGTTTCTTGACGTAGATTGCATGTTTAGCATGTTTAGCTTATTTTACAAGCTATAGACAGTAGATACCATGCTAATGTAGTGCTTAGAGCGTGCATATTTATGTTTCATGGTAGTTAGCATGGTTTGTGTGGGGATTCCGCAGATGGAACCTTGGACTTAGGTCAATGTCTGTAAAGGCAATGGACCTGACTGTCGCCATTACATCGCGACAGCCCGACCTGTCGCGTTCTTCATCAGAACATGTCGTATCGTGGCGTCACATTCTGAAGGCGACAGTGGACCCTATTGCGTTCTTATTCCCTGATGGCAAGGTTAAGCATGGCTACGTGATTATCGGATTATTATATTGAAGTGCACGACATTGGTAAGCAGTGCATTGGCACTTGTAGAGTTTGAGGAACATGTTGTTCACATGGTTTGTGTGGTGTTCATGTGGTTTGTGTGTGCGTGGCGAGTAGTACGACACCTGCCGTGGATACCTCTTCAGTTGGGAGCCCCAGGTTTTGCGTGAGCCAGGCACGTTAGTGCTTGGGGCTTGTCCCGATACTTGTGTACCGTTGAGGTCTGTGTCGTCTTTCTGGACACCCACACTCTTGTGTAGAGTTGTACGTCCGGCTGAGGGAAAGACGGAAGAGGGACAATGACTTGTGAGAGTTTGTGTTTTCTCGCTTGTAGCGCGCTTGTGTTGGGGGTTACGGACACCAGTAGACGTACTGGGCCCTAGCTAGTCCTGTTTACCAGTGCCTCACATTAGGGAGCTCGGGCCGGAGTCCCTAAAGGTGCTAGGCATGGGCCTGTGGCAGTGTGGTCCGCAGGAGAGGGTGTTGGCTGGTCTCCACAGTTCTTTGGTTTGTTGTGGTAGAGCGGCAGTTGGACCTTTCGTCTGTGGCTGTGAGGCTGAGTGGTAGTCCTGTGTGGTTTGTCCGGGTTAGTTGTTGGTGTCACGAACCAGTCTTTGTGGCCCGAGTGTGGCGTTTCCTACTTTAGCACGTACACTTGGTGAGGTTTGCCGTTTATTTATTAAAGGTTGATTTCTATTAATGGCATGTGGTAAGTAGTATTTACAGCTTTAATATCTTGTGTAGTTAGTTCTATAAATTGCTAGCGTAGCTTCCTGCTTCAGTTACGTTGTGAGTTTGGTTTTGTTCGGCTTTTGGGGAAGTTTATCTACTGAGCCTGTGACTCGTGAGGCTCACCCCTACTTCTTCCAGGTGTGGGAGAGTAGGAGGATTCTCGTCCTTCTTCTAGTTTGGAGCTGCGTCGTAGCGGAGTTGGGCCCTTACCACCAGCAGTGTGATCTTTACTTTTTGTTCTCCTTGGGGTATGCCCCAGGTTACTGTACTATGTATTTGATTGTAGTTGAGAACTGGCTATGTATATTTCATGTAAATATTTGTGAGATATGGAATCTTATATATATTGAGCTGTTTCCTTTTTTAATTCTACGGACTCATGTTGTAACACCCCGGAAATAGCAAATTTAAAATTTTAGAAAGATAGAGGGATAAAATAAATAAACGTATTGGAGAGACTTCCAATACCATGTGTTAATGACCTATTAATAAAATTGGGCCATAGAGCATATTTGGCCCAAGGATATGAATAAACTAGGACAGGAAATTGCCCAGAAATTCGTGTATGTAATTATGCAGTAATTAGGGAGGGTAATTTAGAGTCATATTATGGATGAGTAGTCATGTAAGGTAAGCCAAAACCGAACTCAATCCCAATTGGTGGTTTCCTAAACCTTGGCTACCTCTTTTGAGTAAAGGAATCCCAGATTTTTTTGGAAACTAGGAAACAGAGCTCGTAGCCCTTTCCTAGCATCATTAGGACTCTTAACAACATCCTAAAACTATAAGAACTTGTCCCTAAACTCTTGGGGAAGGTTTAACAATGAAGTTGGAGTCGTTTGGAAGCAAGCAAGAACTTCTGAGGAGCAGGAGAAAGGCTGGGAATCCGGAGCTTCATCCCCTGCATCCTCTGTTACGTCCAGAACATCAACAGGTTTTAGATCTTCGTAAAGGTAGGTGTTCTCGGGCCAAGATTAAAGAAAACCAATGCCAACATGCAGTTCTTGAGTCTAGGATCATTTGCACTTGATTTGCCCAATTTCATGGAGTATTCATCGTGTATTGGTGATTTTCCCGAGGCTTGCACAGTTAGGGCTTTTCTCGTTCGTCATATTGTGCACACGATTCAAGACCAATTTGACTAAACTTTCTTCATGAACGTTCTCCTATTGAAGTCACGATCATCTTCTATGTTGGACGTTTTGTCCAAAGGTTTTTCGTTAGAGAGTTAGGAGCATGATGAGAGAGTCTCTGTTTTAAACTGTGATTTCAGGTTTCACTTGATTTTGTTCTTCACATGATTTCTCGGGATTCGAGACCAAATTTGATTAAACCCTCAACATAAAAATCTTTCTACTAGTTGTCTTCTTCATCTTTCATGTTGAACGTTTTGTCCAAATGTCAATCGTTAGAGAGTTATAAGGTTTGAAGTGAATCGCTGCATGGCATGTGTTTTCGGGTCTCACATGACTCTTAAGTTTTGTTCTGGAAGGACTCTAGTGTCGACACTACTTGGACTAGTGTCGACACACTGTCCAAAGCAGCCCAGAGAGTGTTCTGGGAAGCCCTCTTGTGTCGACACTACCTCAGCTAGTGTCGACACCCTGTCCCAAACAACCCAGAGAGTGTTCTGGGTAAGCCATCTAGTGTCGACACTACCTGTCTCTAGTGTCGACACACTGTCCAGTCTTTCTGAAAGTTCTGGGAAAACTATCTAGTGTCGACACTACCTGTCTCTAGTGTCGACACACTGTCCCATGTTTTCCAGAAGGGTTCTGGAATCTGTCTCTAGTGTCGACACTACCTGAACTAGTGTCGACACTATCTGACCAGTTTTGCCTGATTTTGTCTTGGGTTTGGAGCATGATGTCGACACCACCTGATCTAGTGTCGACACTACCCTTACAAGATTTTTGTATAATTTGGGTCTAATCATTTCATGATGACTTCAAGCATGTACATGATGTTATATAGTATACATGGACTTAAAATAAATCAAACCATTAAAGGAAATGGTAATGATATGAATATGATTCTAATGTGTAATTTGATTGTTCTTATGATCCTTGGATTAACTTGTGATCTTGCTTATTGTCAATTGATAAGATAAGAATATGTTATGAATGTGGGGATGAATACATGATTAGTATGGACATGTTAGTGGTGATTTGTATATAAGTTTCATGGTTGCATGTTTTCCGGTGTTCAATTGATTATTTGTCATATGCATACATGTTAGGAAAGTACATGCTCTACATATGATCTGTCTTTAGAAACACCCTCATGTCAAGACATTAATGAATTATGAAATATAAGATACGTCGTTATCCTGCCTCGATCTTTTGAGCTGTTTGTCATTCCTTGACTCTATGAGTGATCATGTTCTTTTTACTATGAGCTTGTCATTGAAACTCTGTGGCCATAATATGAATATGTTTGTTCGGCACATCGTGGGACTCCGGTCCAAAACTTGATACAATGCCTATGCAATAGGGCCATGTCCGGTCTGGGGAAGAGCGCCCCAACGTACTTGTTAACCGAGGGAGTATGGACTCTTGGTGCTTGGCATAGCACACCTTACATGCAAGATTGTGAATAAGTGCCTCCTGTTTGACTTGATAAGTTTGACTTGACATGATATGATAAGTTTGTTCTTGTGAACACATGAACTCTGTTTGAATATGGCCAATCTCTTCTGACATGATTTTATTCTTGAAATATCTGTCCATTGTATATGGAACTCGACAATTGATCTGATATGATATCCGTTCTACTTTGCTATTCAATTTGTTAGAAAAGCATGCATTGTCAGCATACTCATAAGCATATCTGCCTATATAAAATGTTAATCATGTATACTAGTGCCCGCACGTGATTGAGATATAAATCCTACTGAGCTAGTTCGCTCATCCCTATCATCCTGCCCTTTTTCAGGTAGTGATGAAGAACCAGTGGAGTCGGATGGGACTGGGCAAGAGTGACGAGCACCCGTCCTAGAATAGATGACAGTTTAGAAATAGAAATTTGAGTAGTCTATGTAATAGTGAAACTTTTGTGGAAGTTTATTTGAATGATGGACCCTTTGTTTAATTCTTCTTATGTGAGGTTGTATCTAGTTGAATGAAATGAATTAAAGTATACTAATGATGACCATATTATAGTCTTGAATGTGTTATTATATTCGACTGTGACTCTGCACTATTCAACTGTGATACGCCGGTTTGTATCGTTCACGTCCCCCGGTATTTATTCTGCTGCTAAATATCAGGGCGTGACACATGTGATTGATATCCCTTGCGAGGCTACGGCTCGTTCGCGGGAGACGGAGTCGAATCAGGCTCGTTATTAGGTTAATGGGTTGAACGAGGAGGACCGTCACACAAATAACCAATTAAATTCACTTTTAGATAATGCATAACATAAATAAATTTTAACCTTATAATTTAGGGACATGTTTCTTTTATCAGCAATAGATAAAGCAGAAGTACCATCAGTAAGTAAAGTGTAATAACTTACTCTATTACTTGTCATAGATCAAATTTTGTGCCTCAGATGAAGCATTCCATTCTCATCATCCAGTACTGGTAATCTTCACCATCAAAGAATGGTGGTCTTGTAACGGACTGTCCTTCATAGTTGTGAGCTTCAGCTGCCATCTCTTCTTAAATCTTTCGATTCTTCTGAGAAGACCTAGCTTTGATACCACTTATTCGATCTAGATGGAGCTTTAGATGTTCTAGAGGGGGGGGTAATAGGAATTCTTGCACTATTGAACAAATTTATCTGAAAATAGATAACACTAGATAGTATCGTTAGTAGTTAGTGTGGTGTGTGTGAAACAAGTGAAAACTTGGCGAAAACAGTCACACAAGTGCACAAAGGACTTATCCTGATTCAGACCTCCTATCAAACAGGAGTCCTATGTCCAGTCCCCAAGCACCCTTGGGATTTTCACTATCTGTCAAGAACACTTGGCCTTCTCTCACCAGAGAGGTATTACAACCCACTTGCACCCACACAAGTCTTCTCTTCACAGAGGGGTACTACAACCACCTACAACAGTAGGTCTTCCCTTCACAAAGGGGCACTATAGGGAACAAACCCCCTGCTAGTTTCTATATTGAAATGAACACAATGTGTCTACTTAGATGGATGAGCAAACACAAAAAATCAGCAAGAGTTGTACAAATAAGAGTGACTTCTCTAACTCTTTCTTATTGAGGGTGGACTGAGAAGAATTACAAATAAGTGAACCACCACCCAAAAGCTTCGATTGCAAGAGAGCAGAAAGTTGTAGCTTGAACAGAAGGATCTCTTCAGATCTTGTGTGCTATTTTCTTTCTTTTGTTAGTGAGAAGACTTCTCCCTTGTTTTCTATCTCTAACGCTTACACTTCATGCATTAGTTTTCTTGCGACTTTCAAACTTCAGCTTCTTATATAAACTTCAGTCTTCAGCTTCCCATTTGAAAGTAGTCGTTTGAATTTTAACGTTGTGTCTTGAGACTTCTTGAGATGTCCATCATCAGATCATCAGACTTTGAGTCTTTGAGTCTTAACGGTATCCAGGCTATATTGGTAGCATCAGATCATCAGACTTTGAGTCTTTGAGTCTTAACGGTATCCAGGCTATATTGGTAGCTGCATGGTTCTATTCAGATATCTGCACACACCATACCATGTCTTTTCTCTTTCTCGAGGTTAGACTTGTGAGAGATAAAATAATAAAAGAAGGTAAGGGACAAGTCATTTGGAAGAGATAACTATCAGTTCAGACAGATAGTCTGTCCTTTAAACAGTACAAAGTTAGGTGAGCATTCAGAGAGGAATGGACACCTGTTTTGCTCATAGTACATCTGCAAAGGAGCTTTTCCTTAAAATCTAGAAACTGGACATTCTGAAGGATGCTAACACATGTCTTTGTAAGACACATATCTATCTTGAAAAGATAAACTATGAACTGGTCTTCAGAAATATAAGACAAAAAGAATAGAGAAGTACAATGCACATTGGATAATTATCGTACAAATAACAAAGAGGATATCAAAGTATAGATCATGTGCTAATCTAATGTTCATTAAATGATTAAACATTAATTGCAATAATAATGACACATTAGTAGTTGTACAAATATAACAATAGTCATTAAGAAATTAACTACAGTTGAATAACATAAGTCGAAACCTAACTTCGACTCTCCAAGAGTCGGAATAGGTCAGCAATCAATATAACTAACAATCAATGTGAATCATATAAGCAATCCATGTTCAGAAAAAGACAATCAATATTCATAATAATAATTGATGTCTGTGTAAGAGCAATTGATGTTTAAGACAATCGATGTTCTAAAGCAATCGAGATTTCAGACAATCAATGTTTAAGTGAAGCAATCGATGTTATAAGGCAATCAGTATGAAACTTTGACTATAGACTTTGATTGTATAGAAGTCAGAGTTATATCAACAATCGATACAATCAATCGATAAAGAAATGATCAACAATTGATAGTTTCAAAGACAATTAATATAATACTTCGACTGTGAAGAAGTTAGAGTAAGATCAACAATCGATACAGAAATGGTTAACATCGATACAAAAATGATCAACAATCGATAGTTCGAAGGCAATCGATATAATACTTTGACTGTGAAGAAGTCGGAGTAAGATCAACAATCGATACAGAAATGGTCAACAATTGAAACAAACAATTGATACAGAAATGGTCAACAATTGATACAGAAATGGTCAACAATCGATACAATACAAAGGCAATCGATAGACAAACTTCCACTGTAGACTTCGACTGTAAAGAAGTCGGAGTGAGACATTGATTGATGGTCTTTATATGACAGTTGGTACCAAACTTCGACTTCTTGAGAGTCGCAGTGAGACATTGATTGATGGTCCTTATATGTTAATCAGTACCTAACTTCGACTTCGTGAGAGTCGCAGTGAGACTCCGACTTGTGATATTCTTTTATAAATAGGTATCTCACTTCGACTTCTTGCGAGTCAGAGTAGTACATGTTTGTTCATGAATCGATATCATACTTTGACTTTTCAAGAGTCGGAGTGGGAACAGTTTTTCATCAATCGGTATCACACTTCGACTTTCCGGAAGTCAGAGTCAGTGTGATATATACATATATATATATATATATATATATATTATATATATATATGTATACGTTGTGTACATAGAAAATTTCTTAATGATAGATGATAGTGTGTCGACACTTAGACTTAGTGTGTCAACACTAATTGACCATAGATGTTTATACAGTATAGTACACATATGCCTTTGCTTTAACACATTAATTTTCATACAAAATAAAGGGTGATATAATTAAATAATGTTTAACTATTTGTAAAAGATAATTGCACAATAATGGTACCGATGGAGTAAGAGAAAATGAGAGCACACACATGTGATTCTAAGGACATCAATGGTTGGAGATCAAAGTGTGAGTGACATAAACGCAAGGAGTGAAATTGGGAGATGGATGTATCAGAAATGGTCAGAATCTATGACATATTAGATATTAAATTTGAGAGAAAGATTAATGTGTGTTGGAATTATGCAACAAAGCTTAATAACAAAGAAACATTCAATTACAACATATGTCAAGGTTAATAATTTGAATACAGTTAAAAAGATGAAGCAAATGTGATTGAAAGTGACCTATGTGAGTTGACAAAATTGTTTATCACATGAGTGTAGAAGCTAAACAATTAACAAAATTTAGAGTAATAACGCTAAACTCATTTTTCATGAACTTCATCTGGGTCAATGTTTAGTTTGTCTTGTTTATACTTGAAGTTTTCTTTCATTTTTATATAGAGAGAATACAAGAATAACTTGGTCAAATATCACTTTTTAGTGTAAGAGGTCACATTTACCCAATGCAAGATCTCGTAATTACTCAGTGGTGTACCTTCATTATCTTATATAGAGTTGAAAGATATATATTTTCACCTTTTGACGTGAGCCAAGACACTTGTTTAGGTGAAAAAAAACCCAGTTACTCAGTGATAGAATGAAGTTTTCATTACTCTGTCTGTATCCTCTATTTTTCTGTTCAATTTCTTTTTAAAAATTTTCAGGAACAAATTTACATTGATTAGAATAGGCATGATCATGAGTGTAGAAAGATTATTCGTAACATGTATTAAAGTAAAGCTTTAAAACATGCACATGTTAAACACTAATGCTGCTCATGTGCCTACAAGTGTTTTGCAACTAAGTTTAAATGTGTTCAGTATAAAAGATTGGCATAACCTTGTTCTTAGATTGTATCTTTATGACTAAACTGAGTGCACAATTATTTTGTCTTTTTGTTTGAAGTCTCTCATATAGGAATATCTTAAAGACTCATTGATTCAGATACAAGAAGTAAAGGCTATTAGTAATAAAGTGAATATGGTGAAGATAGATCCAAAAAGAGTATGTTATGAATGATAAGGCTCCCCCTCAATATGTGCATTGATAAAAAAAATTCCATTGAGGTGGGGAATTTATTGCGCAAAGCATCAATGCTATTATTTACAAACTGAAATTGAAAGAATCAAGAATGATTGAATTTGCACAAACCAAGCTCTCTCCTAAGAGATGTAAATTTAATTTCTGAGAGAGGCTTAGTAAAAAATGTCTGCAATTTGTTTATCTGTGTCAATGAAATGGAGTTCAAAAGATTTCTTTGAAACCTCATCTCGAAGGAAATGATGCTTGATATCAATGTGCTTTGTGGGTGAGTGTTGAATGAGATTTTTAGATAGATTTAGAGCACTAGTGTTATCACAAAGAATTGGAATACAACCTATGTGTGATTATAATCTAGGAGTTGATGTTTGACCCAAAGAACTTGGGTTCCACAGCTACCAGCTACAACATACTCAGCTTCTGCAGTAGAGAGGGCTACAAAGTGTTGCTTTTTAGAAGTCCAAGAAATAAGACAACCATCTAGATATAAACCAAACCACTAGTACTTTTCTTGTCAAGTTTGCACCCTACATAATCAGCATCACTATATGCAATCAAATCCAATTTGCATCCACTAGGATACTAAAGCCCACATCACATGACTTAAGAAGATATTTAAAGGTTCTCTTGATAGCAGTCATGTGACTATCCTTAGATTGCTTGAAATCTCGCACACATACATACACTGAATTGGATGACTGGTATAGAAATAATCAAACAGACTTAGTAGAAGCATCCTTTCAAGTCTTACATTTGTAGACATTGGTGTCCTAGATGGCTTGATGTGGTAGAAATCAAATCTTTTGATTAGTTCCTTGACATATTTTATTTGACTCAAAAATATTCTTTCAAAAGTTTGATGCACTTGCAAACCTAGAAAAAATTTAAGTTCACCCATTAAGCTCATTTCGAATTCAGATTGGATAAGATTGGCAAACTCAGTACACTTAGCATTATTTGTTGATCCAAAAATGATATCATCCATATAAACTTGAACAACAATAAAATGATTATTTACAGTTTTGTGAATAGAGTTTGATCAATTTGTCCTCTAATGTAACCTTTATTTACAAAGAAATAGCACAAACGGTCATACCAAGCTCTTGGAGCTTGCTTGAGACCATAGAGAGCCTTATTAAGCTTGAAAATATGATCATGAATTTATCATTTTGAAAACTAGGGGTTTATTTGACAAAAATATTTTCTTTTATGTAACCATTTAAGAATGCACTCTTGACATCCATTTGAAGAACTTTGAATTTCAAGGATGCATAAAGGCAAAAAGGATTCGAACATCTTCAAGCCTTGCTATAGGGGCATAGGACTCTTCAAAATCAATATCAAATTCTTGATTGTACCCCTGAGCAACAAGTCTTGCTTTATTTCTAACAATTTGACCTGATTCATTCAATTTATTTCTAAATACCCATCTTGTGCTAATGACTGTAGTTTGGTCAGAGGGTTTTGGTACTAAGTCCCAAACTTGATTTCTTTCAAAGTAATGAAGCTCTTCATGCATAGCATTTATCCAGTATTTACAAGACAAAGATTCACCAATAGATTTAAGCTCAACCTAGGAAATTAGTGCCAACAAATCCTCATTAATTATAGTTTGAAACAATGATCTTATTCTAACTCCATCCTCCAAATTACCAACACCACTTGCAAGAGATGGTCCCTTAAGAATCTGGGTTCAGAAATTACCTTATTATCGACATGAATTTTAGGATCATGATTACCTGAATCACTTGTGGTAGGTATTTGAATAACCTCATATTCACTTGGTCCTTCCTGCTCTTCAAGATTTGTTGATGGAGTTTCAAGGAAATCATTTTCATCATCACAAAGTGGAACCCTGCAAGAGTTAGAAATGTCAATTTTTATAGAATTCTTATCAAAAGTGACATGTGGAGATTCTTCCATAGTCTTATTTTTCAGAATGTAAACTCTATATGCTCTTGAATTTTCAGAATATCCTAAGAAAATAGATTCAAAACTCTTGGCATCAAATTTACGAAGATTTTCTTTGTTGTTATTGTGAACAAAATATTTACATCCAAAGACTTTGAAGTAGGACACACTGGGTCTTTTATTCTTTAACAATTCATATGGGGTTTTTCTAATCTTTGATCTTAACAATACACTATTCAAAATGAAATTAGCTATATTTACAGTTTCAACCCAAAAAGATTTAGACATTTTGCTTTCTAAAAGTATAGTTCTAGTCATTTCCACAAGTGTTCTGTTTTTTCCTTTCTACAACCCCATTTTGTTTTGGAGTTCTAGGAGAGGAAAACTTATGAAATTTGTTCGGATCAATACATAGATCAGAAAATGTCATGTTTTCAAACTCACTCCCATGATCTATTAAGATGGACTTTATTTTGAAGGACAAACTCACTGAGGCATAATTGTAAAATTTCTTGAATTCTAAGCATGAAACACTTTAATGGGATAAGAATAAAACCCAAGTATATCTTGTAAAGTCATCAATGATTACAGATCCATATCTATTACCACTAAGACTTTGAGTTCTGGTTAGACCAAAAAGATCCATATGAAGTAACTCAAGTGGTCTAGATGTAAGTACATCATTGAATACTTTAAAACAAAATTCATTTGTTTTCCTGGAGCACATATCCCACAAACTTGATTTTCAATTATTGGTAAGGATTTCGGAAAACCTTTTACTAAATTCATCCTTATGAGCTTGTTTATTGTTGAGAAACTTGCATGACCCAACCTTTTGTGCCACAACCATACAATGTCATTCTTATTTGCGAGCAAGAAAATATTTTTATAAGACTTGTCATCTAAATCTACCATGTAAATATTATTTTCTCTTTTTCCAACCAATTTGACTTTCTCAAAAGAGGAATCAATTATTTTGCATGAATTAGATTAAAAAAGAACTTTGTGACCTTTGTCACACAATTGACTAATACTAAGCAAATTGTAATTCAATCATTCAACTAACCAAACATTATCAGTCAAATTTATGGAAGACTTATCAATCTTTCCTGTGCTAATTATTTTGCCATTATTCTTACCTCCGAAGGTGACTAATCCACCTCCCTTTGCAATCAAATAGGAGAATTCATTTTTATCCTCAGTCATGTGTTGTGAGCATCCATTGTCAAGGTACCAGATATTTGAGCCGGATGCATGGCTCTCCTACACATATCAAATTAAACAAGAAAGGTTTTTGGTACCCAGATGTGATTGGTACCATCAACTTGATTCAGAAGAGAAAGCAAGTCCTTTCTAACCCATATTTGAATGTTTTTCTTCACAGTGTGGTTTGGAACAAAAGATTCAGTTTTTTGTTTTTTAGAATTCTAAAAATTATATCTCTTAGCAGGTTTATTCCAATGTGAAAATCATACCATGTTTTTTTGTTGATAAGCTGGAAAGTATGAATGATAAAAAGAAGGATTGAACAATTGGTGACCATAGTACCTTTGGTTCCAAGAATTATTCCATCTTGAGTTGTGTGATGTGTAGGCATTCCAATTTTCATGAGAAAAATGATTCTTCATGTTTTTGTAATTTGTCTGATTTTTATAAGAATTTTTATGTACTAGTTTTCTATTTTTATGAATGAGATAGGTCGACCTAGGACGTGTGTATGTCGACCTCTCTAGTTCTTTTTGTTTTTGCATTTGATTTTTGTTTTCTGATGAACTAGCCTTGACAAATTTTATGAGAGAATTTTTTGATGATTTTGCTTTCTTTTCAGATGAGTCATTTTTATTTGAATTTTGTCATTCAAACCTAAACCATACTTATTTGAATTCATCTTTACTCCCAGTAGAGCATTAAAATTTTCTTTACCTTGTGTGAAGTTTTTGATGATCTCTTCTTTGGTTGAGTTTTTTAACTTGAATCAAACTTTCTTAATTTTTCTTTTCTTTATCTTCAAATTTCTTATCAAAGTTAACAATCTCTTTATTCATTTTTTAACCCTTAATTTCAAATCATCAACAAGATTCAACAATTCATCATTTTCTTTGATTTGGTCTACAATTTCAGCTTCTAACTCAAAGATTTTATCAGATGATGATATGTCATGAACAATGTTGTCAATTTTTCTTTTCAAATATTTATTTTATTTTCTCATTTCAGAAAGATTTTTTACTAAGTTACCATATGCCCCTTGCCAATCTTCAATGGTAAATAGTTCAAAAGAAATATCTACATGTTCCTCACTGCTTCCAACCATGAAACAAATTTCATTTCCTTTTGTACTAGAGGATTCTTCATTGCTTTCCATGCTTTGATCTTCATCTGACCATGTAGCCACCATGGCTCTGTTCTTCTTTTTGTGGAATTCCTTCTTGTGACTTTTGAGCTTGTCCTTTTTAGCCTCTGGACATTCACTCTTCACATGTCCAAGCTTGTTACACCTATAACAAACAATAAGTTCATTATTTTTCTTATGATCATCATTTGAAAAGGAATATTTCTTTTTACCTGTCATGACATTTTGTTTATTACCAAAATTCTTCTTGTTAAATTTCAAGAATGTCCTGAACTATCTAGTTATCAATGCAATTTTATCGTCATCATAATTAGATTGTTCAAATTCAGAATTCTCTTTAGATTTTCTTTTATTGTTAGAGGAAGCTTTAAGAGCAGTAGGTTTGGTTTTCAACATATGTTCTTCAGATCTCTTTAGATTTAGTTCATAAGTCATAAAGATCTAATGATATTTTGGATAAATCCTTTGAGTCCTTAATAACTATTACTTTAGTGTGCCACACAAAACATAGAGAACGTAAAATCTTCCTTACCAAATCTTCATTTGAGTATTCCTTACCCAAAGCTCTAAGCCCATTGATGATGACCATAAACCTAGCAAACATCAGAGATATTTTTATCAGATTTCATGACAAACAATTCATAATTAGACACTAGCATATTTGCTTTTGTTTCTCGAACTTGAGATGTACCCTCATATAACAATTCTAATTTATCCCACATCTCTTTAGCAAACTTACACATTGAAATCCTTGAATACTCTTTTGGATGGATGGCACACTGTAGCATGTTCATGGCACTATATTTCAAGGTTGTCCTTCTGATATGCTCCCTTGTCCATGTGTCTTCATTGCCAGTTACTTCTACTGGTCCTTTCTCCACAATTCTCCAGACTTCATAGTTATGTGCTCGAAGAAATACCATCATCCTGTTCTTCCAATAAGGGTAATCAGTACCATCAAAAAATAGAGGCATATTAATTGAGTGACGTTCTGAAACAAATCCTTTGGAATCCATGATCAAAGTAATCAGATAAGACTAGCAACACAAATTAAGTGAGCAATTAAACAAAATAACACTAGAAAAATAGGTAATTCGACAAACACCTCAAAGTATGAACTCTGCCTGCTGTGATACTAGATGTTGGGATCGACTATGGTGTATAGGAATCTGAATTAGTAAATCTGAGTGAATGGTAGCAGAATTTAAAACAAGTAACTCACACAGATTAACCAAATCAATTAGTGGTGTGTGGATAAAGTGTGAATCAAGACAACAAACCACAATCAAACCACTGCACAGAGAATTTTAAGGTGGTTTAGAGAACACAACTTATGTCTCCTACATCCACCTACCCACAACAGAGGAACCCACTATGCAATTGCAAGTACACAGACTAGTGCACGACAGCTCCAACACCCGTTAAGCACAACGACTAAAATTACCTGAGCACGATGGCTCAAAACCCCTAAGCATGATGGCTTAGAAAACCTGAGCACAATGGCTCAAACACCTGAGCACACAGTGCTCAACCCTTTGGACCATGATGGATCTAAGAACTGTTAGAACAAGCTCAAAGAGGGAGTAGATCCTCTAGCATGATCTATCCTAATACAAGTATGAAAAGAGAATAAAAATAATCAGGTGATATGTGTAGAACACATACAGATCACACACAATGAATTGCAAAATACTCAATTCACAAATTACAAACTCTGAACTGCTCCTTCAACTTTCAGATCTGTCTTCAGCAGCACAAGCATCTCCTTAGCACAAGCTTTTCCTCTTCTGCTTCTTGTTCTTCTCTTCTTCTCCCTTTTTTCTTTTGGTGGCGTTGCTCTTCTCCTCTTTCTAGTTTCTCCCTTTTCCCGCCTCTTTCCGCACCCCCTTTCCAGAAGGGATAAGGGCATATTTATAGCCCTAATCATTTGACCTAGTACTTGGGGATGCATGAGTACTAAGTACTTCAGGTGAGACATATGTCAGTCACATAATATCCTGCACAGATGACATTTTTTAAGTATTTAGAAGAAAAGACAATTATATGCTTCAATTTATAGCAGCAATCGATGTGAGGCTCAAGGACAATCGATATGGACATGGTAATCGATGTGAAGCATACAACAATCGATGTTTGAGTTGATCAGTAATCGAAATGATGACAATCGATGTTTAACATGAGCCAATCAATGTTTAAGTTGATCAACAATCGGTATGATAACAATCAATGTTTAAACATGAGGCAATCGATGTTTAAGTTGATCAACAATCGATGTTTAAACATGAAGCAATCGATATTTAAGTTGATCAACATTCGATATGATGACAATTGATATTGAAGCATGAAGCAATCGATGTTTAAGTTGATCAATAATTGATGTTTAAACATGAAGCAATCGATGTTTAAGTTGATTAACAATCGATATGCAGACAATCGATGTTTAACATAAGGCAATCGATTGGCCATACTTCAATTGACTGTAACCAACTCATGAGCAATCGATTGGCCATTTATGCAAATTATCAACATGGCCGGTCTGTCTATAGTTTGCAATCATTAATCAAATATGCAACATGAAAGCACTTAAGTCCATCATAAAACAATGATATTATTATATCAACAAGATGAACAATGATTATGTCATCATCAAAACAATCATTATCAAAGCAATGATTATGGTTATTCACATAACCATAACTCAACAGTGATTTCCGAACCACCTAAAAATCTCTGTGCAATGGTTTGATATTGTCTCATCGTTAGATACATGCATAGGGATTCAGTTAAACACTTAACAATCACACACTAGTTCATACCATATGTTGTCTCACACACCTTGTATACTCAATCACATCAGATCAGTGTGGTTTTGATTGAATAGATCCTATAATTCGAAGTATTTTTTAAAATTGCTTAAGTTTATGCTGCAAATCTATTCAATCCCCCTTCTAGATTTATCATCATCGATTATCCGATCCTATAGACATATGGCAGTACAAGTACAAAACTTGCCAGATACAACACAACAGATGGGTAGTACACAACAACTCCTTGGATTTGGGAAGGATCAAAATTGGGTGAAGAAAAATATTTTTTGGAAATTATCTTATTGGTCAACTCTTCTTGTGCGGCATAACCTCGACGTCATACATATCGAGAAGAATATCTTTGATAATTTGTTCAACACCATTATAGACATAAATGTAAAACAAAGGACAATGGCAATGCACGTTTGGACATGGAGATGGACAATGCAAGATCGTTCTCCACAGGTTTGAGCACTTAGAGTATTGCATCATACCCTTTTTTGGAAAGCTTCCAGATTATATGGACGTTAGCTGTGATGACATGGTCGTTCGGATTCGGTTTATCGGGTTAAAAGTGTTGTGCTCATGACCAAGAGGTGGTCATTGGGCCTCGTGTGTGGTTTCTATGCATGGTGTAGGCATTTTGGGCCGGACATTCTAGCCTGAACGGCCTGCTAGTTCATTGTTTGTGAATGCGTTGAAACCAGACATGCAATTTAAATGCGTCGGTCTCTTCCATCGCGATTCAGAGAACCGACTCTGAGACGCGTGGCGCGTGGGTTCTGATTGGCGTCAGACAGGGTGGACGCGTTTAAAGGAGTTAAATGCAGTGTCGGTATACAATGTGATTTTTAATGTAACTTAAAAAGCTGTGTTTCGGCCAGACAGAGCAGAGAAGCTCTGTCCGGCGATGGGGGAGGCTGTTGTGGCGCGGGAACCACGCGAGGATGGCGTCCAGAGCGTGGGTGTGCAGGCGACGAGGAGGTTTTGACGTTCTTCAGTTTCTCCCAACTGGTAGGGAGACTTCCTACCCTTTTTATGGTGTTTTGGAAGAATTCAAATGGGATTTAAGGGGTGGTGCATGTGTGGGTGGTTTGGCTATCTTGAGTTTACCTTGTTTACAGTTTTAGTATGGTTTGCATGCAAGTCTTGTGTTGGTTCTCCTGTGGAGAAGGTGGGGTCAGCCTGTGTGCTGATCTCATAGTCGCATTTGAAACACGATGGGATGAACCGATGCATTCATGTTTTGAACACATCGCTCTGCTACGACGAGTTTCGATTTTGTCTGTTACACTGTGGCGGTTGCTTGAACGCGCCCGTTTAACCCGACGCGTTCTTGTTGAATGCGTCGGTGTGGTCCGACGCGATTTGTTGTTGACTATAGTGTTGACTAGTTGGGCTTCAAAGTGACGGATCGGGTCGTCGCGTCATGGTCGCGACACTGGGCCCTATCGCGTTAAGGTTTTGAATGGCATCCGGATAGGTCGACGCAATTCTAGAGGCGACGCTTGTGTCCGACGCGTTTTAACTTCCGAGGTTGGCTTGTGGTGGCAGGGCAGTGAAGGTCCTGTGTGGACCTAGCCCTAGTCTTTGTTGTCTTTTAAAGATTACTTAAAGTGGTTAATGGTTAGTAAAGCATGTGTAGGGTTAAGAGTTGTTATGTGATTAGTTAGTGAATCATGTGATTCATGTTAAGTGTGTTATTATGGATTGGTATTGCCCTGGAGGTCATGAGATGACTAATGATAGGCAAGGTTATTACGTGTTATGTAAATATTTGTGTAGGATAGCTTGAGGGTCACATGGTAACCGGTGTTAAGCTAGTCCTAATAATCGTATACCGTGATTTATAGATAAAGGATTCTATAAGTATGTATATTGTGGTTTGTGTGCTTGCCGAGTCTGGTGGTCCGGCGCCTATTCTGGAATACCTCTTCAGTCAGGTACCCCAGATTCCTTGGTGAGCCAAGCACGTGTGTTGTGCTCGGGGCGTGTCCCGTGACAGTGTGTACCTCCGAGGTCTGAATCGTCTTCCTGGACACCCTCACTTCTGAGTTTGAGTTGTACATCCGGCTGAGGGAAAGACAATTGTGGGCAGCGACTTGTGTTTGTGGGTGTGCAGTCGCTTGTAGCGCGCTAGTGGTTGGGGAACGGACACCAGTAGACATCACTGGTCCCCAGCTAGTCTTGTGTTTTCAGTGCCTCACTTTAGGGAGCTCGTGTGAGACCCCCGAATTTCTGTTCATTTTATATTCTATGTATTTGATGTTTACTTGTTTATGTGCATAGTGTGGTATTGACATGTGCATACTATCATTATTTAATTACTCATGTGCATATGTATGCATATATGTATATATATCTCATTTCTATGAATATAAGTAATTAGCTAATTTTGTACATATTGTACTTATTTAAATCCTATGCATATTGAATTTATGTAATGTTGTGCATATAATATGTAATTATTGCTATACATCTTGTAAGTATATATGAGTATATTTCTGTGCATGTAATATATTTAAATGTTCATGTATTATCTATTTATTGATGTACATATTATATTTATTTATTCCATGCAAATTGTATGTAATAATGTTGTGTACATGTATATATATACATGGTTATTCTGTGCATATGATATATATTTATTTCTGTACACATTAAGTTGTTTATGATGTATAAGTGTAGCTATTTTGATGTATTTTGTGTTCTGGCCAAAATGCCAGTTAATGTCAACACAAATTGACGTTGATTGCATGTTGACGGCAACATGTGTGCCGTTGACTGCATGGCCAGCTGAGGTTGATGTCTAGATCGATGGATGCTGACTATCTGCGAACGGCAACAATGTGGCTGTTTACTTCGAGGTTTTGCTGTGATTTCAGATCTGGAAACGGTAGTGTTTTCTCCGGGTCTGGTTTTGGAAACCTAACTCTAATGGTAGGAGACCTTACCCTAATGCGTGCCCCGACCTCTTAGTCTATAAAAGCAACTTGATTCGGCCGAGTTAGGTCTTTTTAGCCCAAGAGAGAACCTAGGGTTTTTTGTGGTGAAAAATGAGTTTTGTGCGATCTTGATCTGGCGACTTGGTGTCTCTTCCGGTGACCTTCATCGACTGGGAGGTGCACTTGACTTCGAGGAAACATCATCAACTCCAGTGGACGATATACATCACAAAGACCGGATTCAGGAGAGGTTTTGAGCACCTTCTACGCTTGGCTGAGGAGGGCTTCTTCGGCTTAATTCGACCATTGAAAATTTTGTTCAAGGCAAGTGATCTAGGGATATCATCCCTACCCATGTCCCTTAGGTCTTAGGCATTTTTATGGATTTTTATGCGAGCCCTGGAACCCCCAATTCTCCTGTTTATGTGCGCTATGTCTGTGTTTTCTACAGACAGGATGTTGGCGGCCACATGTGTGCTGCCAAGTTCTTATGTTAACGGCAACATAGTGTGTCGTTAACATCTGTTGGCGGCAACCCTTTGCCGCCAAGTTTTTCAAAGTTTTACAGAATGACTATTTGATCTCCATGATGTGTTTATTGGACTTCTGGGTATGTGTGCATGCTGTAAAAATTTTATGTGGTCAGGAACAGTCTATAGGTCACGTCATGAGGATATTTCGAATTTCTGTACATAGTGTTAATTATTGAAAATTCTGTATTAATGAGATAAGCATGATTTACCTAGGTTTAATCATGAATAATTAGATATGTTGCATGTTAGGGTTTCAGAAATTTTGTATGATCATATGATACTGTATTCATGTTTTAAAACTGTTAGGTATGACTGTTGATGTGAATCATGTGTTAATGTATTTCTTAATAAATATGCCTGAAATCAGTCTTAATTATTAAAATTAGATTTACTATTCCGAAAAATATGAAAATCTAGGTATGTGACATATAACTTGTTTGAAGCATGTGGTAAAAATTTCGTTCTGTTTTCATGACAGTAGATATAGTTATTGATTTAATAAGGGAGAAAGGGCCATATTAAGCATGTTAAGTTTAATTATATGCAATTCAGTGATTAGCACCATGATTAGGATTGTGTTATGATCTGATTATCATTATGAAACAGAAGTATCATATTGGGTAAACTGAAGCATGTACAATTGTTAAATAATGCATGTAATTGTGTTAAATAGTGTTTGTGAAATGTGTAAACAATGATATAAAATGTGATAATGTGTAAAATTGAGCCGAGATTGACACTACTACCATAGAGGTCTGAGAGCCGTACTGTAGTAAAGTCCCTATGGGAAGGTTCAACATATAAGTGTTATCCTAAGGGCATTAGGATGAAATCCTGGAGGTGGACACCACTGGATAGGGTGGAGAGGGCTTCTCCCGGTCTGCGCAGTTTACCAAGATTCGTCACTAGTTTACCTAGGTGGCGAGTGTGTGTTAAGTGAAGTGTTATATGCTATGTGCTATATGTTATGTGATATGAGTGTGTGTGTTCCTCTACATGGTAGTTAGGACTATGTGTCACGGAGAATTAAGTATAAAAGTGTAAAAATGTGCATAACGTGTAAAGTGACATGTTAATATGGCACGTGGTAAGTGCAAATGATGTGATAAGTGAATGTGCAAGTGAAAACTATGTGAAAAATGTGTGAAATCATGTGTAAATGAAAGTGAATGTAAATGAGAGAGTAAATGCATATGAAAACCAAGGTAAAAGAAATACATATGTTCATGTTATACATGTGTTAATATAATTTTAATTAATAGTGATATCATGTTTAGTATCATGTTGTATAGTTTAATAAAATCCATGTACTAGTGTTATGTGAATATGTGTAATGTGAAAAGTGAATATATGTTAGTGTAATATGAATGTGTTAGCATGTGAAAGGATGTAAATTTGTGTAAATGTGATTTATTCATATTAAAACAGCAAGCTAAAAGTGTGAAAAAATGATATAATTGCATATGAAAATGATTAGATATCATGCTAGGAGTGTTAATTACCATGTACACATTTCCATTATTTAAATTTGTATAATTGTGCAATGATTTGAATAAAGTATGAGACCATGGATCATGTTATATACATTGTATGTAGAAAGCATGCCATGGGTCATTCATGGATATTGATTATATTAAGAATATGATAGATATGAATTATGATTTGCAATATGAATCGAGTTAATTAGCATGTATAGAAAACATGTATAGGTTTATGTTTATTTGTTAAAGTGATACAAAGCATGTACCATGTAATTCGTTTATTGTTTAAAAGATGGCATGTGTTTCCTCATTGTTTATTAGATTAGCATGTGTGTGATATGTGTAAGGTTGTGTCCTTAGATTGCTTGCTGGGTCTTTTAGACTCATACTTGCTTCGGCGTACAGGTGAGGCAGGTGTCCCCGTACTTGAGGAGGACATAGCGAGGAGCGACATCGAGCGAGAGGAATAGCTGCTTGTGGAGTTTACTAAATAGTTATTTTATTTCATAGTATGTAATAATGTTATTCATATGGACAATGTAATAGACAATGTATTTCTTTTGGAATTGTATTAATGTGGACTTTTGTCATTTACATTTTCTATATAAACTATGGAATGATGTGATGATGATAGAATAAGATGAGTTATTTCTTTTATTTCCACTGTTCTCATTTGTTATTCATGTACATATCAACCTATCATTTAGTGTTGGGTTAATATCCCACTGTAATGACGCCCTTTGTACCGATGGGGATTGGTATAATCGTACCGGTATAAAGAGGGTCATTACAAAGATGGTATCAGAGCCCAAGGTTGAGTGTAGCAACCCTAAATTTATGGGGAAAAAATAATTATTTATATTATTTAATTAGAAAATCAAATAAAAGGAAGATGTATTAAATCAACTAGGAAATCAATTAAGAGATAATTAAATAAAACCCATTAAAAGAAAAGGAGTAATGGGCTTTGCTATATTGACCCATTAGAAATGAGTGGGGTAAAATAGAGATTTTAAGAAGGGGAATAATAGAGAAATACCCAAAATTTGTAACTAAAATATTACTAAAATAGAAAAGAGATATTTAATGCATTAAATAGCTAGTTTGAATTAGGATTGGATTCCTAACCCTACCCCAATTGATTGGCCACGAAATTCCCTCTCTCCCAACCTAAATAGGAGATCTCTTGCTTAAAAAGGGAGAGGAAAATAGGAAATTCGAAATTTAATAGGAGTAGGCTTAAACTAGGAAATGGAATAGGGAGAAGCTTAAATACTTCTCTTAAACCCTCATGGCCGGCCCTAGCTCGTGCCAAGAGGTTCATGGACCAGGAGGAGAGGCCAAGAGGAGGAGAATTCATGGAAAGGAAGGATCTCTCAAGTTCTTCCCCGAGTTCTTCAAGTCTTAACCTAGAAGAGGAAAACGAGCAAAGGTAGGCATTGTCACAAGCATAAACCATGAAACGTTTTCTGTAGGATGTCTCATTTATCAGGAACAAATGCCTTTGGTTTCATAATTTTCCATCGAGCATATCTTTCGTTCTTGATTTTTCATGTTCTGCAACTTACATGACCCCGAACCCTCTTTTTAATTATTGATCTCCTTGTATACTCAACCCCATGCCACGAGATTTTTACTGTAGGAACTGATGCATGTTAGGCATCTTTTGCCCCTAAAATCCCTAAATTTGATTCATCCTATCTTGCGAATTTAATCGTTGATCTCAACTATGTACTGTTTCATGTTCATCATGAATACCCGTGTTTACAACATGTCTAAACCCTGGATGTTTTCCAATTCCTATTTATTGTAAGTACCCATGCATGTCTAGGTCGTTTTGCAACTGAGTTGATGATTTTTATTGACTATACAATTAGTTGTGATTTTCTAAATCACCCTGTGTTAAATAGGGTAAGTTCTGGCCCGCAATCCAATGTAATGTCCTTTCCCTGTCGGACCCGGGCGGACCCTGTGAACGCGACGGCTCGATAGGCCGCGTTCACAAGGGTCATCACGACAGCACCCTCTGTCACGATCTGATCGCGACAGGGCCTGTCGTCGCGATCTGTGCCCGACCTGACTAAGCCTGTCGCGACCGTACAAGCACCCGTCGTGATCTCAGTTGACCCCGTCGCGACCCTCATCAGGGTACGTCGCGATCTGGGTTTTTTTGCATAAAACCCCCTGTCTCAGAAAATGTTGATTACTACAGTGTTTGTACTCTTCTTTAACAGTCATACATCCCGAAATAAACTCTTGTTATAAATTAAATATTATGTATGATTAAAATACATGCACATGATCTTTTCTATCTAAATTTCATGACACTTACACACACTTTGAACCATCCAATTATGGCATAATTGGCATGAAACTATTTCATAATACATCTGGTAATTTATGTAATTAAATTACCCTATACTTGTCTATCGTTTCTAGTGATGTTTGGGAATACTGATATCGACGCTCCACTGTTCTAGAACTCCTCTAGAACGTTGAACACTTGTTTCTATATACACTCTCTCTTGACTTGGACGAACTCTCCATCGAATACTCATCTGCTGGACTAGTAAGTCTTTGTTCAAGGCCTCCGTAAGTCTCCTCTGTCCATGGATTCCCACATGGTCGATGAGCCGGTTGTACCCTAAACCTGTTACCCATTAGGGATCAATATGGTCCAAACGGCTATTAGAAATTCACTCTCGTCTTGAATCATGCCAGACCTCTGGACCTGTGCTTAACATAGCCAGTGGTCGTGAGTTCCGCCTGACTGCCAACACCATGTGCGCGTGTTGTGCAACGGTTACTATCGCTCGTTACTCGACGTTTCATGTGCAAGGTCCGTCTATTCATCAAGTGCTCTCATCTACTTCTTGGTACTCTATATTGGCCATTGACTGATTGTCTAAAGATAAACAATATAACTAACGTTTGGCAATATATAAGGGCCCGATCTAGTCCTGGGATGTGCGCCCAAAAGTGCTAGTGCCCATAGGAGTTAAATGATCAGAGTGTTTGGCATTACACTCAAGTGCTATCTATCTTGACTATCTAAATGACAATCAAAAGTGCTATGTTCTCTCGTTGTCCTTTGACAATAAAGTGCTATGCTATACTCGTTGTGCTATGCTATACTCGTTGGGCTATCTGTACTATGTCCATCTTGCTATACTTGACATTGTGCTATCTTGCTATTATTGTGCTATTCCCGACACTTGTGCTATTCTTGTAAGTCTATATTTGGAAAGTCTTCTATTTCGTTCACGTACTGTCCTGCTATATTTTTACTTGACACTCTCTTCCGTTCTTTCATTAGTTACTCTGCATTCAATGCATTAATTACTTAAGCCTGCTTGAGCCTGAGATTTAAGTCCTACTGGGCGATGTTCGCTCACCCTGCGTTATTTGTCGTTGTGTTCTCAGGTGAGACCGAGGATGAACCATACACTCAAGAGGACAGGAACGACCTGGAGTGATGTCATGAGTACCCTAGTGTCCTATTGCTATGTTAGTGTTGTAGTAGTTAGGTTTGAAGTTTAGTCTTTTGCTTATTCCAATGTATCGGGCCCCATAGATTGGCTCTGATATTAGTGGTTGTAACTAGACATTGGAAAGATATTAATGAAATGAATTCGCTTTAGTATTATTCATTGTGTAATGGTTTGATGTCTAGTACTCGCTCTATACCCTTTTCTTGCAACTGTCTCGCGTTCCAATATTCCCGTCGGGGCGTGACAGTTTTGTGGTATCAGAGCCTAGGTTATTCTTAGTACATGATGATCTAGGTTAATCTGCCTCAACTAGAGTCAACTATCCTACCTATGTGAGTTGTGGTTAGAGCCAAGGGTAACTAGCAAAAATAAACTCACACACCACGAATTAAATCTCACATTAGTATCATAACAGAAGTTATTTTGTACGAACTAAGCAATCAAGATGACTGTCGAACGTGCTCAAATGAGGGGCATGCAACAAACCATCCAAGAACTGACACGTGCCATTGTGCAAGCCACTCAAGGAGGTGGCAACGTGGTGCAGCGCGACTTGCATCGCAACTTCAAAAGTTGAACCCACCTAGGTTCAGCGGATCCACGGATCCAAATGAAGCTGAGCACTGGCTCCAAGAGACGGAAAGAATTTTTCGTGTCATGCAATGTGCAGTGGGGGACAAGCTGCTACTTGCCACGTTCCAACTGGAGAAGGACGCCTGCACCTGGTGGGAGTCAGTGGAAGCTACTAGAGAGAATGGGCATTCACCTGGACGCGTTAAAGAAGCATTCAACTCCAAATACTTCTCCGAGCGTGTTCAAGAAAGGAAGGCTGCAGAATTCGCTGCTCTTAAACAGCGAAGCTTGACTGTGGCCGAATATGAAGCCCAGTTCTCTAGACTGGCACGCTATGCGGTACATCTGGTGAACACTGAAAGGATGAAGGCTAAGCACTTTCTAAACGGCCTTAAGCCCCACTACATCACTCAACTCGCACCTTTCGACATCCCGACCTACGCAGAGATGGTGAAGAGGGCTCAGCTGCTAGAAGATGCTACGGACTTCACCGACGTATAAAAGGGAAGTTCGTCAAGAAGGAATGACCTCGGGTCAGTCATCTGCTAAGCCTACCAACGGCAAGAAGCGTCCCTTCAACATCACGGAGGGATCTAGCCAAGAAAGGAAACCCAAGGTTTTCGTACCCAACACTACAACAAAGAGCCACTGCAAACACTGTGATAAGACTGGTCACACGGCTGATGAATGCTGGAGGAAAGTCGGCGCATGTCTGCACTGCGGAAGTCGCGAGCACCGTATCCCTGAGTGCCCGCTACTAAAAGAGAATGAAAGGCGCCCTAATGCGCCTAAGAAACAGGGCCGACAGCAAGCCCTACATGATGAGTAACCTGCTATGGAGGGTGGCGTGGTAGAAGGTACCCTTCAAGTTTTCTCATTACCAGCATTCGTTTTATTTGATACTGGAGCCACTCATTCATTATATCTCAAAACTTTGCTGATACTGTGAATGCTAAACCTATATCCATGGTTGTGAGTTCTCTGTCACAACGCCACTAGAGGAAAAGAGAAATTGAACAAATACTTTCCCTCTGCCGATGTAATGATCGGAGACCATAACCTAAAAGCCGACCTAGTGTGTATGTCCATGGAAGGCTATGATGTAATTTGGGAGCCGACTGGTTGTCCGCATATGGGGCAAGTGTCGACTGTAAGAAAGGGAAGGTTACCTTTAGTGACTTTCCTAAACTAGCATTCTCCGGGATTAGACATAAGAGACGGATGTCTCTAGTCTCCGCCATAAAAGCCCAAACATGATGAGGAAAGGCTGTATTGCTTTCCTAGCAGCCGTAGTGGTGGAAAGAAGGGTTCCAAGATAGAAGACATACATATAGTATAGGACTACCTAGATGTATTCCCCGAAGACCTCCAGGATTTCCCCTGAACGAGATGTCAACTTCGCCATTGAGTTGATTCCTGGAGCCACACTGGTATCGCGTCAACCATACCGGATGTCACCTGTCGAGCTGAAAGAATTGAAGGCGCAACTGTTGGAGCTACTAGAAAAGGGGTTCATCAGACCAAGTACTTCCCCATGGGTAGCACCTGTGCTATTCGTAAAGAAGAAAGATGGATCAATGAGGCTGTGCATCGACTATCGACAACTCAATCAGCTTACCATCAAGAACAAATACCCACTGCCTAGGGTCGATGAACTATTTGGCCAAATTTCTGGAGCGCAATATTTCTCCAAGATCGATCTTCGATTTGGCTATACCAAATGAGGATCAAGGATGACGATATTTTCAAAACGGCTTTCAGGAGTAGGTATGGACATTATGAATTCATCGTTATGCCTTTTGGTCTAACCAATGCTCCTGCAGCCTTTATGCAACTTATGAACAGCATATATCGGCCCTACCTCGACAAGTTCGTGGTCGTCTTTATCGACGACATCCTCATATACTCCAAGACCAAAGAAGAGCATGAAGAACACCTAAAGACAGCACTACAAGTTTTGCGAGACAACAAGCTGTACGCAAAGCTTAGCAAGTGTGAATTCTGGCTCGAAGAAGTATCCTTCTTGGGCCATGTCATCTCAAAGGACGGCATCTCTATTGATCCCTCCAAAGTCGAAGCTGTACTCAACTGGGAGAGACCAACCAACGTCACCGAAATCAGAAGTTTCCTAGGACTGGCTGGCTATTACAGGCGATTCATCAAGGACTTCTCAAGGATCGTTGTTCCTCTCACGCGTTTGACACGAAAGGAGAATCCATACTCCTAGAGTAAAGGGTGTGAGAAAAGTTTCCAAACCCTCAAGGACTGTCTTACCTCAGCACCTGTTCTCGCTCTGCCAACAGAGGGAGAAGGTTTCTCTGTCTACACCGATGCCTCAAGAATCGGGCTAGGTTGTGTACTCATGCAAAAGGAGAAGGTCATCGCCTATTCTTCAAGACAACTGAAGACACATGAAGTCAACTACCCTGTACATGATCTCGAGCTGGCTACCGTGGTCTTCGCCTTGAAGATTTGGAGACACTATCTATATGGCGAGCAATTCATTGTCTACTTAGACCATAAAAGTCTGAAGTATTTATTCTCTCAGAAGGAACTCAACATGAGACAAAGGAGATGGCTGGAATACTTGAAAGATTTCGACTTCCACATCCAATACCACCGAGGCAAGGGAAATGCCGTGGCTGATGCCTAGTAGGAAGCCAATGGCATTTGTCTCAAGTCTAGTCCTTGGCGAGATGCAACTACTAGAACAATTCGCAAGGTTAGACTTAAATATCGAACATAGAGATGATCGAGTCTTGGTTGCCAATATCAAGATTCAATCTGATCTGCTGGAGGAGATCAAAGCTCAACAAGACGATGATCCATTCTTAGTTCGCGTCAAAGAAACTCTAACTGAAAGACCGGACTTTGCAATGACTGAAGACGGAAGGCTTGTCTTTCAAGGAAGGACATGTGTTCCCGACAATGAAGAACTAAAGAGAAGACTAATGGATGAAGCTCACAAGACAAGGTATACTATTCATCCGGGAGGTACCAAAATGTATCAAGATATGAAAAGAACGTTTTGGTGGCCGAACATGAAAAGAGAGGTAGCTGAACATGCCGCTCACTGCCTTACTTTCCAACAAGTAAAAGCAGAACACCTGCGCCCTGCTGGTGTACTCAGACCGCTAGATATTCCAGAGTGGAAATGGGAAAGTATCGGCATGGACTTCATCATGGGTTTACCCAAGACTCGTGATGGACTCGACGCCATATGGGTCATTGTGGACCGACTAACCAAATCCGCCCACTTTCTGCCTATAAAGAGTAATGGTCAGTAGAGGTACTAGCTGCCTTATACGTCAAGGAGATTGTAAGACTACATGGCATTCCATCATCTATTGTTTCGGATCGAGATCCGAGATTCACATCTCATTTTTGGAAAGGACTGCAAGGTGCACTGGGTACTAAACTCAACTTTAGTATGCATTCCATCCACAAACGATGGGCAAACTGAAGAACCAACAAATAGTGGAAGACATGTTGAGAGCTTGCACTATAGATTTTCAAGGTTATTGAATGAGCACCTACCTCTATGAGTTTCGCCTATAACAACAGTTACCAGGCGAGTATCAAGATGGCACCGTTCGAAGCACTCTACGGAAGGAATTGCAGATCCCCTGCATGCTGGAATGAGGTTGGGGAACAGCAATGGCTAGGCCAGACATGGTGCAACGGACAACGAAGGACATTCAGGTAATCAGAGACCGGCTCAAGATTGCCCAATCCAGACAGAAGAGCTACGCCGACAAAAGAAGGCGAGATCTGGAATTTCAAGTGGGTGATCATGTGTTCCTAAAAGTGTCACCTACTCGTGGCATCCAAAGATTTGGTGTAAAGGGAAAGCTCAGCCCTAGATTCATCGGTCCTTTTAAAGTACTCGAAAGGGTTGGTGAGGTTGCATACCGGCTGGCGTTGCCACCGGATTTGTCATGTGTACACAATGTGTTCCATGTTTAGGAAATATGTGTACGACCCCACGCACATCATTCGCCACGAGAAGTTGATATTGAACAAAGATGTGACGTACGAAGAGAAGCCAGTCAAGATACTGGAACAGAAGATACAACAACTCAGGAACCGTCCCATCCATGTGGTTAAAGTCCTATGGAATAATCGTGGAGTGGAAGAGGCAACCTGGGAACCGGAAGGAATCATCAGACGGAACTACCCCGCTCTTTTCGGTAAGACATTCTCTCCTGAGTGATCACATGAATTTGGGGACCAAATTCTTTTTAAGAGGGGGAGGATGTAGCAACCCTAAATTTATGGAAAAAAAAATTAAATATTTATATTATTTAATTAGAAAATCAAATAAAAGGAAGATGTATTAAATCAACTAGGAAATCAAATAAGAGAGAATTAAATAAAACCCATTAAAAGAAAAGGAGTAATGGGCTTTGCTATATTGACCCATTAGAAATGAGTGGGCTAAAATAGAGATTTTAAGAAGGGGATAATAGAGAAATACCCAAAATTCGTAACTAAAATATTACTAAAATAGAAAAGAGATATTTAATGCATTAAATAGCTAGTTTGAATTAGGATTGGATTCCTAAACCTACCCCAATTGATTGGCCACGAAATTCCCTCTCTCCCACCCAAATAGGAGATCTCTTGCTTAAAAAGGGGAGAGGAAAATAGGAATTCAGAATTTAATAGGAGTTAGGCTTAAACTAGGAAAGGGAATAGGGAGAAGCTTAAATACTTCTCTTAAACCCTCATGGCCGGCCCTAGCTCGTGCCAAGAGGTTCTGGACCAGGAGGAGAGGCCAAGAGGAGGAGAATTCGTGGAGAGGAAGGATCTCTCAAGTTCTTCCCCGAGTTCTTCAAGTCTTAACCCTAGAAGAGGAAAAGATCAAAGGTAGGCATTCTCACAAGCATAAACCATGAAACTTTTCTGTAGGATGTCTCGTCTATCAGGAACAAAAGTCCTTTGGTTTCATAATTTTCCATCGAGCATATCTTTCGTTCTTGATTTTTCATGTTCTGCAACTTACATGACCCCGAACCCTCTTCTTAATTCTTGATCTCCTTGTATACTCAACCCCATGCCATGAGATTTTTACTGTAGGAACTGATGCATGTTAGGCATCTTTTGCCCTAAAAGCCCTAAATTTGATTCATCCTATCTTGCGAATTTAATCGTTGATCTCAACTATGTACTGTTTCATGTTCATCATGAATACCTGTGTTTAAAACATGTCAAACCCTGGATGTTTTCCAATTCCTATTTATTGTAAGTACCCATGCATGTCTAGGTCGTTTTGCAACTGTTTCATGATTTTTCATTGACTATACAATTAGTTGTGATTTTTGAACCACCCTGTGTCAAATAGGGTAAGTTCTGGCCCGCAATCCAATGTAATGTCCTTTCCCTGTCGGACCGGGCGCAGACCCTGTGAACGCGACGGCCCGATAGGCGCGTTCACAAGGGTCGTCGCGACAGTGCCCTCTGTCGCGATCTGATCGCGACAGGGCCTGTCGTCGCGATCTGCTGCCCGACCTGACTAAGCCTGTCGCGACCCGTACAAGCACCGTCGCGATCTCAGTTGACCCCGTCGCGACCCTCATCAGGGTACGTCGCGATCTGGGTTCTTTTGCATAAAAACCCCTGTCTCTCAAATGCCTTTTACCTACAGTGTTTGTACTCTTGTTTAACAGTCATACATCCCGAAAATAACTCTTGTTATAATTAAATATTATGTATGATTAAAATACATGCACATGATCTTTTCTATCTAAAATTTCATGACACTTACACACACTTTGAACCATCCAATTATGGCATAATTTGGCATGAAACTATTTCATAATACATCTGGTAATTTATGTAATAAATTACCCTATACTTGTCTATCGTTTCTCGCGATGTTTTGGGAATACCGATATCGACGCTCCACTGTTCTAGAACTCCTCTAGAACGCGAGCACTTGTTTCTATATACACTCTCTCTTGACTTGGGTGAACTCTCGTCGGATACTCCATCTTCCGGACTAGTAAGTCTTTGTTCAAGGCCTCTGTAAGTCTCCTCTGTCCATGGATTCCCACATGGTCGACGAGCCGGTTGTACCTAACACCTGTTACACCCATTAGGGATCAATATGGTCCAAACGGCTATTAGAAATTCACTCTCATCTTGAATCACGCCGGACCTCTGGACCTGTGCTTAACATGGCCAGTGGTAAGGTCGTGAGTTCCGCCTGACTGCCAACACCATGTGCGCGTGTTGTGCAACGGTTACTATCGCTCGTTACTCGACGTTTCATGTGCAAGGTCCACTAACTCTCATCTATACTCTACTCGCTCATCTATTCACGTTCACTCTACTATCTCGTCTATTCATCTAGTGCTCTCATCTACTTCTTGGTACTCTATATTGGCCATTGACTGATTGTCTAAAGATAAACAATATAACTAATGCCTGGCAATATATAAAGGGCCCGATCTGGTCCTGGGATGTGCGCCCGAAAGTGCTAGTGCCCATGGGAGTTAAATGATCAGAGTGTTTGGCATTACACTCAAGTGCTATCTATCTTGACTATCTAAATGACAATCAAAAGTGCTATGTTCTCTCGTTGTCCATTGACAACAAAGTTCTATGCTATACTCGTTGTGCTATGCTATACTCGTTGTGCTATCTGTACTATGGCCATCTTGCTATACTTGACATGTGCTATCTTGCTATTATTGTGCTATTCCCGACACTTGTGCTATTCTTGGTAAGTCTATATTTGGAAAGTCTTGCTATTTCGTTCACGTACTGTCCTGCTATATTTTTACTTGACACTCTCTTCCGTTCTGTCATTAGTTACTCTGCCTTCAATGCATTAATTACTTAAAGCCTGCTTGAGCCTGAGATTTAAGTCCTACTGGGTGATGTTCGCTCACCCTACGTTATTTGTTGTTGTGTTCTCAGGTGAGACCGAGGATGAACCATACACTCAAGAGGACGGGAACGACCTGGAGTGATGTCATGAGTACCCTAGTGTCCTATTGCTATGTTTAGTGTTGTAGTAGTTAGGTTTCAAGTTTAGTCTTTTGCTTTATTCCAATGTACTCGGGCCCCATAGATTGGCTCTGATATTAGTGGTGTAACTAGACATTGAAATATATTAATGAAATGAATTCGCTTTAATATTATTCATTGGTAATGGTTTGATGTCTAGTACTCGCTCTATACCCTTTCTTGCAACTGCCTCGCGTTCCGATATTCCGCGTCGGGGGTGACATTGAGATTGTACATGAATAAACCAATCTCTCAGAATATTGCAAAGTCTTTATAGAATTTGTCAGATATGTGGAAAGTATCTAATAATGAATGAAAGATAGATTAGAAAACAGTTAGGATTTAGTAACTTAGATTCTAACTAGATTAATTGTTTTGCAGGCTATCGCAAGTCGTGGTAGACGTAGTGCTCAGGCTAGGAGGTATGAGCAGAGTCGCAAGGTAAAGAAGTTCGTGAGGGGACTCAAACCATCAGTGAAAGCTAGACTTTTAGAGTCTGACCCCCGCACTTTGGACGAGGCTCTCAGCGTAGTGAGCAGGGGGAGAGTAGGGTGGAATAGTACCAGGGAGAGAAGCTCGAGTGTGTGTAATGCGGCAAGCATCATAGTGGAGACTTGTGTTGGTTAAGGGAAGGAAGATGTCTCAAGTGTGGCAGAAAGGACCATCAGATCAGAGAATGTCCGAGGCTAAAGAAGTTCGTTCCACGAGGTATTCTAGCAACAACAACAAAGAAGCCAGCAGCAAGACCACAAGCACCGGCCAGGGAGAATATGTTAGCCAGAGATGCCGACGACGTCACCAGAGGTACTCGATCCGATCTTCGAGGATGAAGATCTTTTTCAAGGGGGGGAGAGTGTGAGACCCCCGCATTTCTGTTCATTTTATATTCTATGTATGTGATATTTACTTGCTTATGTGCATAGTGTGTGTATTAACTTTGTGCATACTATCATTATTTAATTACTCATGTGCATATGTATGCATATATGTATATATATCTTATTTCTATGAATATAAGTAATTAGCTAATTTTGTACATATTGTACTTATTTAAATCCTATGCATATTGAATTTAAGAAATGTTGTGCATATAATATGTAATTATTGCTATACATCTTGTAAGTATATATGAGTTTATTTCTGTGCATGTAATATACATGGTTATTCTGTGCATATGATATTTGTTTATTTCTGTACACATTAAGTTGTTTATGATGTATAAGTATAGCTATTTTGATGTATTTTGTGTTCTGGCCGAAATGTCAGTTAACGTCAACACAAATTGACGTTGATTGCATGTTGACGGAAACATGTGTGCCGTTGACTACATGGCCAGCTGAGGTTGACATCCAAATCGATGGACGCTGACTATCTATGAACGACAACAATGTGGCCGTTTACTTCTACATTTGCTGTAGTTTCAGATCTAGAAACGGTAGCATTTTCTCCGAATCTGGTTTTGGAAAACTAGCTCTAATGGTAGGAGACCTTACCCTAATGTGTGCCCCGCCCCTTAGTCTATAAAAACACCTTGATTCGGTCGAGTTAGGTCTTTTGACCCAGAGAGAACCTAGGGTTTTCTGTGGTGAAAAGTGAGTTTTGTGCGATCTTGATCTGGCGACTTGGTGTCTCTTCCGTCGACCTTCATCGACTGGGAGGTGCACTTGACTTTGAGGAAACATCATCAACTCTGGTGGAGGATATACATCGACACAAAGACCGGATTAAGGAGAGGTTTTGAGCACCTTCTTGAATTGGCCGAGGAGAGTTGCTTCGGCTTAATTCGACCATTGTAGATTTTGTTCAAGGCAAGTGATCTAGGGATATCATCCCTACCCATGTCCCTTAGGTCTTAGGCATTTTTATGGATTTTTATGCGAGTCCTGGAACCCCCAATTCTCCTTTTTATGTGCACTCTATCTATGTTTTCTGCAGACAGGATGCTGGCGGCCACTTGTGTGCCACCAAGTTCTTATGTTAACGGCAACACAGTGCGCCGTTAACATCTGTTGGCGGCTGATACCTGCAAAATTTTTCATGTTAAATTTCATACATATAATTGATTTTAGACATCCTTTGTCTATAAATAATGTGCATTTTGATTTTAATTTTCATTTCATCCACGGATAAGTTTTTGAACATATTAGTTAAATTTCAGGTAGAGCACACAGTTAGATTCTCATTTAACAAAGTCGATATCTTTTAAATAGTTGACTATAAAAGTGTTTTTTCTCTTTTTACAGGTACACTTTATATAAATAATTTTTAGTCTTATTATTACTTTTATATTTTCGTAAACATCTTCTAATAATCCTTGTAAACATTAATCGATAAATAAATCAGATTTTTTTAAAATAAATTTTAAACCCCCCTCATTAATCCATTGCGCCAGCATGTTTCTTAACCACCATTGGTCCATTGCGCCATTCTCTCATCCAACCCAAATAAGCCACACACACCACTAAAAACACTGAAACCCCTTCTTCCTTCCCACCAGGGTTACGAAGGCAGGAAGAATCCAGAAGGAGCTGGAGGCTGGCCATGCAGAGCTGGAGGCTGGCGTGCGGCGATCTGGCGGGGCGTGAGAGGGGCAGATGGCAGCTCGGGCGGAGCTCTGGCGGCGCGCATCTGACCGAAGCTGGGTGCTGCGCATCTCGTGCGGCCGTGCGAACCTAGGTGGAGCTCGGGATGGAGGCGGGCGCTGCAGATCTGAGCTGGGCGGCCGGATCTACTGGGTGCGGAGCTCTAGTGGTGCGCTATAGAGGCAGGTCGTGCGAAGCTGGAGGGTGCAAGGCAGCTGAGGCCGTGCGCAGCTAGAGGTGGTGCACGGTGATGGAGCTACGCAGAGGCCAGATCTGGGTACGTGAAGGTGCGCAGACGACATCTGGGGCATGGTGACATGGGGCGTGAGGTTGGTGAAGCAGGGGCATGAGGCTGGCAAAGCAGGGGCGTGCGGATGGAGCTCGCGTGAGGAGCTCGTGCGGGCTGAAGGCGGGAAGAGGAGCTCGAGCAGAAGAGAATCCCAGTGCCTGGAAGGTTCGATGGAACCTATATAAGGACCCCAAGGTCCTCAGATCCAAGAGCTTCTTTTTCTTTCTTCGGTGTGTAAGGAGTTCAGATCTAGGAGATTTGGCTGTTGTGAGGTGGGCTGGGGAGTTCCGACTGCTTCTTCCTCTCTTCTGTGGGAATTTTTTTTCCTTTCTTTTGTGAGCGTTTCTTTCTTCTGTACACATCTGGGGAGGGCGACCTGGAAGTGTTTCTTCTTATATTTCTTCCTTTTAGTTGTATAGAGGAGATCGATCCAGGGGCAATTTATTTTCCATTTCTTCTATGTTGGAGAGTTCGATCCAGTGGCATTTTCCATTTCTTCTATGTTCCAAAGGTCGACTACTTTTTCCTCTCCTCAGTAGGCGTCTGTTGAGAAGTTCCGGAGGTGTGCACTACAGAGAAGGCACAGGGTGACCAAGGGAGCCCATATTTGGTTCGTTCTGGGGGGTTTTCTTCCTCTTTCCTACTAAGAGGGTGACGGCTTCCAAAGGGCTTCCGAACATCTACAGAGTCCAGATTCTTGGATGAATTCATGAGTCCAGATTCCTGTTGCAGCAAAAGATAGATTTGAATTCGTTAGGGATTTTGGAGTTTTTCTAGTCTTTTTCGTAGTATCATTGTGTTCTCATTCCTGTTCTGCAATGGTAGGATTAAGACATTACTTTAGCAATAGTAAACTTTTGTTCTGAATTTTCTGTTCATCCCTCGAGCTGTGAGGGTATAGTAATCTGACATTCTTATAGTTCATGTTGTTCTCAGTTTAAATTTCTGGTTGAGTTCCTTTTCACTGTCTCATTCTGATATTGAGTTGTAATAAAATTGTGATTCTGATTTAGCAACAATAATCATGTTTCTGAATATTCTGTTCAATTCTTGCGCTGTGAGGATAGTTGGCTGATGTTTGTGGAGAGATGGTATTGTTGATTGTACATCCCCTGAGCTAAAGGGGTACATTGGTTCGGTAATTTTCTGTTGAGATTCTTGTTCTGCCATTTTTCTTATCTCTTTTGGAGTTCCAATTTGTGCAGAATTAGAGGCTGCATATGTGTGTAATTTTCAGTTATGGATTAAGCAATTGGAGAGGTGAAAGTGTTCTTTGTTTAGCTTCTATTCGATCTGTTCATCCAGTCATTGAGAATCTTTAGTTCAGATTTCTATCTATCTGTTTGATCCCTCAATTGTGAGGGTACAGTGATACCAATTTTCTTTAATTCAATTCTGCTTGTTCTTTCATTATGTTTGATCTGTCGAGTTGCGAGGGATTTGATTGAGTTTTTTATAGAATTGATTCTAATGCAATGTTATTTGGTGAAAAACTGTTTGTTAGAGTTGTTTCAAAAAAGTCGTTTCTTAAGTCAAACTTTACTTAGTCTCCCTGTGGAAATGACCTGTTCTGACCACTTTGCTAGTTCATCGTTGCTATTTTAAATTTGTGAGACAGTTTAGAGAAGGTGAGCATTTTGATGTGTGCAAAGAACTCTAGACAACGAAAGTCTATAGTCAACAATGCTGCGTTCAGCAGCAACCCCTTTGCCGCCAAGTTCTTCAAAGTTTTACAGAATGACTGTTTGATCTCTATGATGTGTTTATTGGACTTCTAGGTATGTGTGCATGCTGTAAAAATTTTATGTGGTCAGGAAGAGTATAGGTCATGTCATGAGGATATTTTAAATTTCTGTACATAGTGTTAATTATTGAAAATTCTATATTAATGAGATAAGCATGATTTACCTAGGTTTAATCCTAAATAATTAGATTTGGTGGTTAGGGTTTCAAAAATTTTGTATGATTATATGATTACTGTATTCAGGTTTTAAAACTGTTAGGTATGACTGTTGATGTGAACCATGTGTTATGTATTTCATAATAAATATGCCTGAAATCTATCTTAATTATTAAAATTAGATTTACTATTCTGAAAATCTGAAAATGTAGGTATGTGACATATAACTTGTTTGAAGCCTGTGGTAAAATTTCGTTCTGTTTCATGACAATAGATACAGTTATTGATTTAATAAGGGAAAAAGGGTCATATTAAGCATGTTAAGTTTAATTATGTGCAATTCAGTGATTAGAAGCATGATTAGGATTGTGTTATGATCTAATTATCATTATGAAATAGTAGTATCATATTGGGTAAACTGAAGCATGTGCAATTGTTAAATAATGCATGTAATTGTGTTAAATAGTGCATGTGAAATGTGTAAACAATGAGATAAAATGTGATAATGTGTAAAATTCAGCCGAGATTGACACTGCTACCATAGAGGTCTGAGAGCTGTACTGTAGTAAAGTCCCTATGGGAAGGTTCAACATATAAGTGTTATCCTAAGGGCATTAGGATGAAATCCTGGAGGTGGACAAGTACCACTGGATAGGGTGGAGAGGGCTTCTCCCAGTCTGCGTAGTTTACCAAGATTCGTCACTAGTTTGCCTAGGTGGTGAGTGTGTGTTAAGTGAAATGTTATATGCTATGTGCTATGTGATATGAGCGTGTGTGTTCCTCTAGATGGTAGTTAGGACTATGTGTCACGGAGAATTAAATATAGAAGTGTAAAAATGTGCATAACGTGTAAAGTGACATGTGAATATGACACGTGGTAAGTGCAAGTGATGTGATAAGTGAATGTGCAAGTGAAAACTATGTGAAAAATGGGTGAAATCAGAGTAAATGAAAGTGATTGTAAATGAGAGAGTAAATGCATATGAAAACCAAGGTAAAAGAAATACATATGTTCATGTTATACATGTGTTAATATAATTTTAATAAATAGTGATATCATGTTAGTATCATGTTGTATAGTTTAATAAAATCCATGTACTAGTGTTATGTGAATATGTGTAATGAAAAATGAATATATGTTAGTGTAATATGAATGTGTTGCATGTGAAAGGATGTAAATTTGTGTAAATGTGATTTATTCATATTAAAACAGCAAGCTAAAAGTGTGAAATATGATATAATTGCATGTGAAAAATGATTAGATATCTTGTTAAGAGTGTTAATTACCATGTACATTTCCATGATTTAAATTTGTATAATTGTGCAATGATTTGAATAAAGTATGAGACCATGGATCATGTTATATACATTGTATATAGAAAGCATGACATGGGTCATTCATGGATATTGATTATATTAAGAATATGATAGATATGAATTATGATTTACAATATGAATCGAGTTAATTAGCATGTATAGAAAACATGTATAGGTTATGTTTATTTGTTAAAGTGATATAAAGCATGTACCATGTAATTCGTTTATTGTTTAAAAGATAGCATCTGTTTCCTCATTGTTATTAGATTAGCATGTATGTGATATGTGTAAGGTGTGTCCTTAGATTGCTTGCTGGGTCTCTTAGACTCATACTTGCTTCGGCGTACAGGTGAGGCAAGTGTCCACGTACTTGAGGAGGACATAACGAGGAGCGACATCGAGCGAGAGGAATAGCTGCTTGTGGAGTTTACTAAATAGTTTTTTATTTCATAGTACGTAATAATGTTATTCATATGGTTATTGTAATAGACAATGTATTTCTTTTGGAATTGTATTAATGTGGACTTTTGCCATTACATTTGCTATATAGACTATGGAATGATGTGATGATGATGGAATAAGATGAGTTATTTCTTTTATTTCCGTGTTTCATTTGTTATTCATGTACATATCAACCTATGTTTAGTGTTAGGTTAATATTCCACTGTAATGACGCCCTTTGTACAGACAGGATTGGTATAAACCGTACCGACATAAAAAGGGTCGTTACAGCTCGGGCCGGAGTCCCTAAAGGTGCCAGGCTTGGACCTGCAGCTGTGTGGTCTACAGGTGTGGTGTTGGTTAGGCTCCACTGTTCTTTGGTTTGTGACTGCGGAGTGGTAGTTGGACCTATCGTCCATGACTATGAGACTGAAAGGTGGTTCTTCTGTTGTGTTGTCGGGTTGGATACTGGCGTCATGAACCAGTAGTCCGTTCCTATGTGGTGGCGTCGTTCCATTCTGACTCGTGTTTTGCCACTGGTTGTGGCTTGTGTGTATGAATTGTTGGTTGAGGTTTGACCCACTGTGGTGTGCCCTGGTGGTGGCACAGTTTCGGATTGTGGTTCCGTGGTGGTACCTCGTGGTGGTAGGTACCTGTACCCTTCGTGGGTAGCACTATGTTGTGGTACGTCGTGTGTACCAGCCGCAGCAAGTGTTGAGGTGAACTTGTGTTCTATGGAGGTTTTACGGTACAACCTTCCATGCATTGTGTGTTACCCGTTTTGGGTAAGCTTTTGTTTATGGCTTTGGTATGTGGGTATTGGCAGGTTGGTGCCAATCCCGTTACCCTGTGCGGGTAGTTTGCCTGTGAGGCTTATGGCTTAGGCATTCGTTTGCCTATGAGACTGGCAGCTTAGGCAGTGATCTGTCGATGAGGCTTGTCGTTGAGGTGTTTCAGTTGTGAGGCAGACTAGTGGTGTCGAGCTAGTCCTATTGGTACCCTTCTCCTTTCTGAGGTTTGAGTTAGACGTTATGTTTATGTTTAATTATTGTTTAGACATGCCTTGTGTGAGCATGTTGTGTTTGCCTGCCGGTGTTGCCAGTGAGACCCTTTTGGTTGAGGTCTCTTTAGTGTTTAGTGGTTGTTTTTGGGAGGTCCCAGCTGAGCCAGTGATTTGTTGAGGCTCACTCCCTTACAGTCTTTTCAGGTGATAGTCGGCTTTGTGTGGCTCGAGGTGGCATAGTGATAGACTTGTACCACCAGCAGTAGAGTTAGACGTGTTGTGTGAGCTCGTGCTACCTTGGGGTATGCCCCAGGTAGTTGTACTCTTTTATTGAACATTTAATAATGAGTTGAGATAGTTGTACATTATTGTATACAGATATGAGCACATGTACTTTCTTGTGTCTTATACTGTTGTTGCGTCTTTTATATTCTACTGACACTTGTGTGAGCTATCCTTGTGAGACTTCGGTCCGATCACGAGAGGCGGACTTGGATATGGAGCCTTATTGAGTATAGAATCTGGGCCGTTACAATTAGTATCAGAGCAATGGTCCAGTTAGAATATGAAAAGACATTGAGGTTACAATGTCCCAAGACATGGTTTAATGTCCACTGCTAGTAGTAAGTCCACAGTTTTGTATGATTTAAAGTGGTTTTCACGTGAGTTTTGTCATGTGAATTGTGTGTTTGTTTTTATAAGTTTGGCAGTTACTAGTAGTAGTTGAGAGAAGATGTGGTTAGAGGAAACCCAGTTTGTGAAATGTGTATGATTAAACGCACATCTGGTAGTGGTTAGTAATGGTAGAGAAATTATGAGGTCAGTGGTATAAGTTGAGTGGTTATACCAGTGCGCCAGTTTGCAATTAAAGGTTAGCTATTGCAAGGTTTTCAGTTATAGAAATTGAAACAAATTAGTGAATTCGGATATGGAATTTGGTAAATGTATCTTGGTAAGATACAGAGTTGGAAGAGGCAAGTATAAGGTAACGATGTGATAGAGTGGCAGTAAGAACAGTGTTATAATGGGGAATAGAATAGTATGATAAGGATTATTAAGTGTACGAACTGCGGTTAAGAACCTTAGCAGAGGTAATTATTGTGTTTGAGGTCTGTGTTAATAAGTGTTAAGGAGCAGCCTGGATAATAATGTGATTAGTAATATGGAAAGATTTGGAATAAATAAGAGAGGCAGATTAGCTCTAGATAGGGTATTGGTAAGTAGAGGAGCAGTGAATTGTGAAAGTCAGGTTAAGACTGCTTTGTGATTAGAGACAGTTGCAGTAAAGAGTTTGAGAATTGTGTTGTTGCGAGTAATAATGATAATGAGAAATTTGATATAGAGATCCGTGTAAGAATGTGCTGAGGTGATCGGCTGGGTAAAGAGAGAGTAAAGGAAGATTTGTGTGCAGTTAGCTTTTCTGAGAGTTTTAAAAGAAAGATATTCACTTGGCAAGTGGCAGTTTGCGAGGATTCTATAGAATGTTTTGCTAAAGATTTCCGAATTGAAGATAAGATTAGTGTTGTTTAGCAGTTGGGTGCAATCTGTGAGGAAAGAAAGGTAAAGGATGTGTCCGATAAAGATTGAGGATGAGGTTAAGAATGATGGGAATGAGTTAGAGTTATGCGAGTCAGAATAGAAGGAAATGAATCAGTTGAGAAGCAATTAAAGAATATTAAGCTAAGAGGAATAGTAAGGCAGATTGTGAAAAAGAATTCAAGTAAAAGTTTGAATGGAAAGGATATTAGTGAATGTGCTGTAATAGTGGTACTTCAGCATTTGAAAATAAAGCAGCAACGCGAATAGAGGAATCAGGCAGAGTAAGTTATTGTGATTAAAGAAATCGTATTCAGGTTCTAACTATGGCGGTGTTTTAAAGAAAGATGATTGTACATTAGCAGAACTTACAGTAGTAATGGTACAAGGAGATTAGCCAAATAACAGAATAATTAAGAGAACTGTTTTGCAGAAATGATATTGTAGTTAGTACAGTTGGCAGTATAGATTAAGTTGAGTGTTATTGACCAGAGAAAGAAAGAGTATAATAGATTATGAAATGGATATAATCAAATGGTTTAGGAAATGTTCAGAAAAGGTTTGCAAGCCAGTGCACAGAAAGTGATTTCGTTGAGCAGAAATGTATTTTAATAAAGAAATTCTTGAATTTGATATGAAAGTAAAAGCCGATCAGTTAAAGAATATCTTAAAAGATTGTGAATGTAATGTGACTAGTCAGCCAGGGGAAATGTTATTTGAAGCCAGGAAGGTATATGAAGAGCAAGGTATGTCAGTAGCAGTATGGTAGAATTTGAAATTGAAGTTTGTGGCACAACCCGAATGAAATATAAAGAAAGTAGGTCAGAAATTAGGTGTTCTCTTCCATTGTTAATTGATTAAGCAAGAAGAATGAGGAATGAGTAAAATGAGAACTGAGTCCAGCTGGAATTAGAGTAATAGTGGAAGTGGAAAGCAATTACAAGCAGTACCGAGGGCAGAGCTTGTGGGATACTTTGCCAAGTATCCAGTGTAATCAGAGTGGCACAGCGGAAGCAAAGAATATATAATATTTCCATATTATCCAAGATCTGCTTGATTGAAAGAAAAGTCTGAGATTTTTACACAGTTGGGCAATAGGCAGAGGTTTATAGTCAGATATGAGCTAAAGCAATATGAACATAATGGTATAAAGAGGCACAAAATTCAAAGATGGTAATTGGTTTTCTTTAAGAAAGCTGGCAGTTGAGATTATGAATGAAGATAAAGCAGAATAGCAGTGGCAGTGATAAGCAGATAATGGAATGGCATTGAGAAATCCGAAAATTTAAAGAGAGTTTAGCATGGCAGAGCTGAAGTGTGGCAGTATATTGTAAGAGATTCAAGTAAGAAAAGTAGTCCAGAAAGAAAGTAGTAAACATAGCCAGGAAAATATGGAAGAATGTTGAGTCCAAGGAGATAAAGCGCCAACAGCAAGGTAGAATTACTTACAGCTGAAAGGTACAAAAAGAGCAGATTGTAGTAACTGGGCAGAGCAGTTATGAAAGGAATGGAAGAGAAAGGAAAGCAGAACAGGCACGGAAATGAGCAGATTGAAATAGTTTGAAAGGCAAGTGCAGAGGAAGTGTATCCTACTTGTTCTGTTTATGGCTTTATTTCTTTTTAGGTGTTAGTCGGGCTTGCCGTGGTTTCGCCCTGAATGTCAAGGATGAAATTTCTTTTTAGGTGTTAGTAATGTGATGACACGGTTGATCGGATTCGGTTTATCGGGTTAAAAGTGTGGTGCTCATGACCAAGAGTTGGTCATTGGGCCTCGTGTGTGGTTTTTGTGCGTGGTGTAGGCATTTTGGGCCAGACATTCTAGCCCAAATGGCCTGCTGGTTCATTGTTTGTGAACGTGTTGGAACCAGACAACACGATTTAAATGCGTAGGTCTCTTCCTTCGTGATTCAGATAACCGACTCTGAGACGCATGGCACGCGGCGCGTGCGTTCTGATTGGCGTCGGACAAGGTGGACACTTTTAAGAGAATTAAATGCGGCGTCTGTATACGACTCGATTTTTAATGTGACATAAAAAGCTGTGCTTCGGACAGACAAAGTAGAGAAGCTTAGTCTGGCGATGGGGGAGGCTGTTGTGGCGCCTCCTGTGGGATTCTCCGGTGATTCTAACTTCTGGAGGCTCCTGCGGCGCAGGAACCACGCAAGGATGGTGTCCGGAGCGTGGGCATGCTGGCGACGAGGAGGTTTTCACATTCTTCAGTTTCTTCCAACTGGTAGGGAGACTTCCTACCCATTTTATGGTGTTTTGGAAGAATTCAAATGGGATTTAAGGGGTGGTGCATGTGTGGGTGGTTTGGCTATCTTGAGTTTACCTCGTTTACAGTTTTAGTATGGTTTGCATGCAAGTCTTGTGTTGGTTCTCCCGTGGAGAAGGTGGGGTCAGCCTGTGTGCTGATCTCACAATCACGTTTGAAATGCGACGGGATGAACCGACGTGTTCATGTTTTGAACGTGTCGCTCTGCTATGACGCGTTTCGGTTTTGTCTGTTGCGCTGTGGCGGTTGCTTGAACGCGCCCATTTGACCCGACGCGTTCTTGTTGAATGCGTCGGGGTGGTCTGACGTGTTCTGTTGTTGACTGTAGTGTGGACCGGTTGGGCTTGAAAGTGACAGATCAGGTCGTCACGTCATGGTCACAACACTGGGCCCTGTCGCGTTAAGGTTTTGAATGGCATCCGGACAGGTCGACGCAATTCTAGAGGCGACGCTTGTGTCTGACGCCTTTTAACTTCCGAGGTTTGCTTGTGGTCGCAGGGCAGTGAAGGTCGTGTGTGGACATAGCCCTAGTCTTTGTTGTCTTTTAAAGATTACTTAAAGTGGTTAATGGTTAGTAAAGCATGTGTAGGGTTAAGAGTTGTTATGTGATAAGTTAGTGGATCATGTGATTCATGTTAAGTGTGTTATTATTGATTGGTATTGCCATGGAGCTCATGAGATGACCAATGATTGGCAAGGTTATTACGTGTTATGTAAATATTGGTGCAGGATAGCTTGAGGGTCACATGGTGACCGGTGTTAAGCTAATCCTAATACTCGTATAACGTGATTTATAGATAAAGGATTGTATAAGTATGTATATCGTGGTTTTGTGCTTGCCGAGTCTGGTGGTCGGGTGCCTATTCTGGAATACCTCTACAGTCGGGTACCCCAGGTTCCTTGGTGAGCTAGGCATGTGTGTTGTGCTCGGGACGTGTCTCGGTATAGTGTGTACCTCCGAGGTCTGAGTCGTCTTCCTGGACGCTCTCACTCCTGAGTTTGACTTGTACTTCCGGCTGAGGGAAAGAAGACTGTGGGCAGCGACTTGTGTTTGTGGGTGTGCAGTTGCTTGTAGCGCGCTCGTGGTTGGGGGATGGACACTAGTAGACAACATTGGTCCCCACCTAGTCCTGTGTTTCCAGTGCCTCACTTTAGGGAGCTCGGGCCGGAGTCCCTAAAGGTGCCAGGCTTGGACCTGCAGATGTGTGGTCTGCAGGTGTGGTGTTGGTTAGGCTCCAATATTCTTTAGTTTGTGGCTGTGGAGCGGCAGTTGGACCTTTCGTCCGTGACTGCAAGACTGAGAGGTAGGTCTTGTATTGTGTTGTCTAGGTTGGATATTGGCGTCATAGCCAGTAGTCTGTTCCCGTGTGGTGGCGACGTTCCATTCCGACTCGTGTTTTGCCACTGGTTGTGGCTTGTGTGTATGAATTGTTGGTTGAGGTTTGACCTGCTGTGGTGTGCCCTGGTGGTGGCACAGTTCCAGATTGTGGTTCCGTGGTGGTACCTCGTGGTGGTAGGTACTTGTACCCTTCGTGGGTAACGTTGTGTTGTGGTACGTCATGTGTACTAGCCGCAGCAAGTGTTGAGGTGAACTTGTGTTCTGTGGAGGTTTTGTGGTATAACCTTCCATGCGTTGTGTGTTACCTGTTTTGGGTAAGCTTCCGTTTATGGCTTTGGTATGTGGGTATTGGCAGGTTGGTGCCAATCCCGTTACCCTGTGCAGGTAGGTTGCCTGTGAGGCTTATGGCTTAGACATTGGTTTGCCTATGAGACTGGCAGCTTAGGCAGTGATCTGCCGGTGAGGCTTGTCGTTGAGGTGTTTCAGTTGTGGGGTGGACTAGTCGTGTCGAGCTAGTCCTGTTGTTACCCTTTACTTTCTGAGGTTTGAGTTAGCCGTTATCTTTATTTACTTTCTGAGGTTTGAGTTAGCCGTTATGTTTATGTTTAATTATTGTTTAGACATGCCTTGTGTCAACATGTTGTGTTCGGCTGCCGGTGTTGCCAATGAGACCCTTGTGGTTGAGGTCTCTTTAGTGTTTAGTGATTGTTTTTGGGAGGTCTCTGTTGAGCCAGTGTTTTGTTGAGGTTCACTCCCTTACAGTCTTTTCAGGTGATAGCCAGCTTTGTGTGGCTCGAGGTGGCGTAGTGACAGACTTGTACCACCAGCAGTAGAGTTAGTCGTGTTGTGTGAGCTTATACTCCCTCGAGGTATGCCCCATGTAGTTGTACTCTTTTATTTTACATGTAATAATGAGTTGGGACAGTTGTACATTGTTGTATACAGATATGAGCACATGTACTTTCTTGTGTCTTATACTGTTGTTGTTGTCTTTTATATTCTTACTGGACACTTATGTGAGCTATCTCTTGCGAGACTTCGGTCCGATCGCGGGAGGCGGACTTAGATATGGAGCCTTATTGCGTATAGATATCCAGGGCCGTTACATTAGCTTCTCCCACAATCTTTGTGAGACATGACTACCAGTATGGGCAAGACATGGTTGGAGCCCTTGGCAGACTGGCCATCTTGGGTTTGATGACCAGCTATGAGATCTTGAGGCCCCATTTGGTGGGTAATTATAAGGCAAACCCTCACCCATTACCTCTACATCTCCCCGTTCTTTACCGTTGATGGAAAGCCTAAGCTGCTTTGATCTCTTATGGTCGAGCTAAGGACTTTCTGAGCAAGCTTTCCTATTGAGTTAATATCCCCTCAAGCTAAGAGCTTATGAGTTAAGGCCACACTAAAGGAAAGTTACGTTTTTGATGTTAAGGTCTCACTGTCTTATCAAAGGATCTATGACCCACCCGAGTTAATTCTCCTACCCTAGTGCATTCCAAAGATAACACTTTGGGAGTTGTCCACTTGTCTCAGGATGTCCTCTAAGGCTTTAAGTGGAGTTAAAGGGGGGCCCTCCATTGGGTGGCAATATGGGGATTTATAGCGCTTCTTGCATCATGCTTTCTATCTAAACTCGCTCTAGGCGGACCGTGATTTAGTAATTGAGCTGTCACCCATTTGAGTCAGGTTTAGTAATTGGGCCCCATAGTTTGGGTCAGAGGGTCGAGGTTTGCCCTCTCCACTAAATATTTCTCTGATCGTTTTACCAAGGATACCAATCATCTTTTTTGTTGGTGGGTTACCAAATTCATGCTTATGATATCAAACAACATAAATCTCTAATCATCATTTATTAAAGATACTTCCCATGGTGTTGATGATAGACATGGCCAACTGTCTTCATCACCAAAGTTATATCTCCATCACACATGAAAGGAGTCTCTCATTGATCAAAATATTGTGGGACCCACGAGAGACAACATTAGCTCATCAACTCTATTAGTAGAGTCCCTCTTATCTTTCCTTAGTTCCCCATCAGTAATTAATACCTTTCTCCTTTATCTTTTCTACTTCTGACCCAAAATTACCCCCCTTAATTACTAACATGAGTATGTGGGCCTTCTATAACATTTAAAAGAATGCATTAAGTTACAAGATTAATTAAAATCCTGATCAATCGTACACCTTGCCCGTTCTAATCTCACTTTAAACTCTATCTCTCGAGGATTCAAACAGTTTCTGTGTTTTGATTAGGGAAACTAAGAAGCATAGCAAAGGCCTTTGAGTTCTGACTTCTCGTTGGATTCTCTTAAAAGCATGGGTTTTATGCGACTGCCGACTAGAGACCATTCTATCTGATCCCATGAAGGGGAATAAAAACATGATTTCAGTCCAACCCATGAAGATCACCTCACCACTGATTGTGGTATATAGGATGTCTATTATCATGTGATGTCAATACTATAGAGGCATTTTTTGCAGCTGGTATTCACTGTTGTAGTGATCAACCTGCCTTTTCCATACTCAAGACATTAAAGAATTTAATTTTATCCTAATAAAACTCGGGTATGATTTTTCTCTTTATAGAGTCATTATTAATCTGTCACCAGTGCTCTACATTCGTGGAATCTACATCCAAACTTTTTTGTTTTTCTTCAGAAGACAAGATCTTGGTACCATTTAATTTACATCATCTTCCCCCCCCCCCCCCCCTCAAGACTACCAAATCTTTGTTATAGATTGTCATAATTCAAGTTTTCCTTCTTTGATTTTAAAATTAATGTATTTTTATTTTAAAACCAAGAGCATTTTATTTAGATAGTGTGAAATATAAATTATTTTGTTGCTTATGTGGTAATTTCAAGTTCTCTCTCCCCTAGCAGAGGCTTCCGTAGGGCGTACAGGCCGTAATGAAGAATTATCTCGCTTTCACTATTTTTACAGCTAAATAAATAATAAAGATACTATAAAAATATGTTAAACGAACAAGTCCTCAGTGCAAAATATAAGAACTACGTCATTTCTGAAATAAAAATTAGATTGAAGATCCTCTCACTATATGTCATCAGAAGACTATGAGTGTGATCTCACACCCCCAATTTTATTAGCAACATGGGGTTTTAGGCAAAAAATTTCATAATATTAAGAGAGTTCCCTCAAAACATGTACCGAAGGGATCTCCACTCTAAAATTTAACATCCTCTCCCTTCTTCAAGTTATTAATCAAAATAAATCATTATTCCGGTCCACGAAGGAAAGATCTCTTTGCTTCTTCTTCTTCTGCCTTGTTGTTTCTTAAATTTGAAGGTAGATCGATGGTATATATAATATATATATATAGATATATATATATAATATATAATATAGATATATATATATATATATATATTATTTAAAAAAACCCTAACCATACTCTCCCTCAAAATTTACTAGAGAAATGATTTCGAGCGAGCCGTCCGGATAGAAAACGTGAGGTGAGTTGTTGGTCGGCCAACATTTGATCGGTCGGCAACCGAGTCCACACCTTTTACTTGGTCACCAATAAAAAGTGTTCTCAATTAATTATTTATATTTAACTTTACTCTTCGACATTTCTCTCTCCTCAGCATCATCCATGGTTTCAAATTCATATCATATTAAGAAAGATATTTAAGTGTCCTCTTATATTAAGGGTCGTTGGTTGTAAAATATATTTATGTGAAAAAAATTAAGAAAAAAATTTAAAGAAAATAAAATTATAATTATTCGTTTGCTATCTAAGTAAATAATTTTTTGATATTTATTTTTCAGTCAATTATTTTTTAAAAATAATATTTTTTTTTAAAGTTAGAAACAAAATAAAAAATATGCTCTGGGCGTGGACTGTTGTCGGTTGTTGAGTGTCGATCATTGGGCACCATTCGTCGATCACTTTTTGTTCAATCGTCGTGTCATCGGCCATTGGCCATTATCGCTGGTCACTAGCCGTCGACTGTCGAGTGTCGGCCGTCCAGCATTGGCTACCGACCACCGGACGTTGAAATTAGAACAATATGAAAATTTTATATGAAAAAAATAGAAAAAATAATTTACGGGGTCTCATCAAAAATATAAAAATTCATAAATTTGGAATAAAAATTTATCATGAATTAATGTTTTAAGGATACCAAATAGATTACTGTATGAAAAGTTTTCCCTACGTTTGAAACTAAGTATTTCTCTTCCCCAAACCTTTGGTAAAGGAAAGATAAATGACAAATCTAGATCTCATTGATCAGATCTTCTTCTTCTGACATTGATACTGTTTGGCAACTAGAAGCTGCTGGTGGCCTCCAGACAGCCCCCTTTGGAGGGGAATCATGCCGCGCGGTCGCCATGCAAAGGCACGCAACCGGCTCGCCCCCTCCCCTGCAGGTCATAGTACTCCACAGCAAGGGAAATGGATTTAAAACTGATTGCTCCAGACTTAATTAGAACCATGTAGCTGGAATCATCGATCGAGCAGGTTTTCCTCGATCGGATCGATCCATCAGGTTTTATTAAAATTCTCTCGGGCTGAGTGGATCCGGATCGCATCTTGATCAGACACACTTAATTTTTTATACTGTGATTAGGTTGCGGGTGTTAAATGTACGCCTGTCAGCAGACTATAGGCCCTAAACCCACCCAACCCGGACTCCCTCCCCATCAGCATGAGTTGATGGGAGCGAGGGGAGGGAATTAAGACTCCATCGGTGGGAATGCTGCATCGACTAATTAAGGAGGATAATCGAGTAGGATTCTCTTAGAAAGAGAGGATTGGTATTGTTTACGTACGTGTAAGCTTGTTCGTGAAGCAATTGTGTGAGCTACCCATTCTCGTATTCCTATTTACATGTATACTAACCTTCGCAGGTGAATTAGATGTTGTGCATCGTTTTGATGTCGCTTTCCATTAATAGATCGACTCCAATGTCATCATTAGCTCACCAACTTTCTTGACCATTCGAATATTGGGTAGTCGTCCAAGTGTGTTCGGTCAGATTTTCTTTGTGAAGAGGCATCTTATGGCACTAGTTGACTGGGCGATATCTTCCTTAAGATACTCTCTTCGATTAGATTCTCTAATCTTTTGCTCTTCTTGTTTATTACATAATCATACATGCTATTTCCTCATTTTTTTCATGGATCTTTGCCTATATGTGGATGACGATACGAACTGTCTATATCTCATGTTATACATGCCTTTTGGATATATTTATATTCATGCTTTTAATATTCTATTTCTAACAGTTATGTAAATATTTAACTTAGTTCCTTTGAGAGAGTTTTAATGAGGTCAGCCCAACCTACAAAGGTTTTGATGGAATGACTTCTGAGGTGCTTGAGGTTGGAGCTCAGACAAGGGAGAATAAGAGAACAAGGTTTCACCTACTATTGAAGTCGACTTGACCTACAAAAAAGTCAATATCGTAGAAGGGTTTCGAAGCCGACCTTATGACGATCAACTTGAAGGATCGAATAGGTGAATGGATCAGATCTAGAAGGGAAGGTTGAATAGATCTAATCACCAATTAATGCAGAAGCTTAAGCAATTCAAAATTACTTCAAATCAAAGATCAATTCAGACAAACAATTTACTTATCTAAAGTGTGGGTGTGTGTAGATGATGTGTGACGCAATTAAACACTTAGTGTGAAATCGAAATCCTATGCAAGCATCTACTGCAGACAAGTAGATCAAACCATTGCACAAAGAATTTTTAGGTGGTTCGAAAATCACACTAGAGATTCCTACATCCCCCCTCAAACAGTGAGGCCACACTACTCAAACCTGAGTACAACACACACTGGAGCACGACGACTCCAACACCCTTGAGCTCGACGTCTCAAAACACACAACCTGGAGCACACCTACTCCAAAATAGAGCACGACGGCTCAACCACACAGTGAGTGCGACGACTCACAAACTATAGCTCGACGGCTCACAAACTAGAGCTAGATCAAAGATAAAAGAAATCAGATCCTCTAGCAATGATCTGATTCATAGACTCAATCGAACACAGAAATCTGCACAAAACTACATGCACATATCTCACAGACGAAAGTGAGAACACTCCAAGAAATGAGTAAAATAAATGTAAATTGGATGTTCCTTGGTGAAGAGGTCTTGAAGAAGCTCAAATTGAAAAGACTTGAAAGAATTCGATGAAGATCCGCTTCAATTTGCGATGCTTTGCTCCAATGGCATCTGAATTGCCAGAAATTCTTCTTCTGCTGCTGCTCTTCAGTTGGATCTACTCCCTTTCTCAGCACATCACACTTCTCTCCAGAGATTGGCCTTGATTACCACGTCCTTCCTCTTGAAAAGATGGTCTGCAGCTTCTAGAGATGGAGCAAGATCTAGAAAAGCCTCTTTTGCCGCCAAAAAACTTCTTTTGTGAATTGTATGGAGTTGGTCTCCCTTGGGGTACGAGGATCATGGGTATTTATAGCCCCATATGTCCATGAGGTGCCTTGGGGTGCATGGGCACAAAAATCTAGGTCAAATCCCTCAATTCCTAAGCAGCCACGTGTCCAGAAAAATTCCCGTTTTTGAGCTTCAAACGAAGTGTGTCAACACATAGGCAGACTGTGTCGACACCACTGGCTACTGCTTCAGAACTAGCTTCTGGGAGGGACAGTGAGTGTCGACACCACTGGCTACTGGCTTCAGCTTGTTCACTGGATGCAGTGGCTGTGTCGACACACTCTGCAGTGGTGTCGACACGACTGACAACTTTTCTTCTTCACTGCTTTCTGGATACAATGCATGTGTCGACACACTGAACATGTGTCGACACCACTGTCACAAGGTTATGTAAACCTGAAAATATGAAGTGTGAACCATTAACATAAGTCATTATCATCAACATATGAAATATTAACATGTCATTTAGTCATCATTTTAATATGTACCAAGTGTACAAAATGTCATCATCAAAATCAAATTATGAGTGATGTCAATTAGTCATGATTAAAATCATCATTAAAAGGTTACAAATACACACTCAACACAACACAACTCAATAGTCTCAACTCTGCTCCGTCCAAGGAAACGAGATAAGAGACTGAGAGAGTGAAGTGAGAGTGTGAAGTTGGACTATGCCTTGTAGACACATGTCATTTGTGATTGCTAGCTTTCTTTTTGAAGGGAACTGGATGTAAGAGAAAGAGGTAGTATCCAATATGGGACTACGTCCCTTTGGTATCCAATATGTATTGTCGCTTGAATAATTGCACCACGCTACTTTCCAGGGCCCTAAGATGGTCTTGGCATTAGGACTACATGTTGAGTTGTCTGGCCAGACAGTCATGATGACATTGAAATCGGGGCCACTTGTCATGTTGTTTTGGTCAAGCTGCCATGACGGCACTATCCTTTGGACCATGCAGCATGCCGTCTTGCTCGAGGCTTCATAATTGCACCAGCTTCAAGATGGCGCCTTTAGTGGGGAATAGTTGGCATGCAACGTCTCAGGGGCTTCTTCTGTACAGACCTATAAAAGGGAGGGCTTATGATCAGATGGGCTCATTCATGCTTGCTGTGAAGGTGATGAAGTCAGGAGAGGTTGGGAGAAGCTAACACAAGAAAGCTCGAGAGAAGTTGATTGTAGGGAGCTCGTCCTTGATCTATCTGAGATGGAATGGTGCTTCCTGTTTGCCACAACTATAGCTCTTGGTGAGTGCTACATTAGAGAAGATGTCAGCGAGTGAGGGCTCTATACGAAGGTTGGGTGAGAGGGATAGCCCCTATAGTCAGTTGGGGGCAGTTAGCATTGCGATGAATTGGCCTTCAGATAATATTTCTAGCTCATTTGAGTAATCATGGTCGGAATCAACCGAGCCACAAGGAGCCTCCAAGGTGGAGACGGTGAGTGAGGCCCACCTAGGCGATGAGCACGAATCTGGGGCCAATGTTGGACAAGATGATGACAAGGAGGTAGTGAGGCCAACCTGCTGTAATGCCCAAATGGTGGGTCAATCCGTGTCGAGTGCTACTGAGTCAGATCTTGTAGTGCTCCGAGAGCTATACGGGATCTCAACTAAGTTTAAGCTCACTAGGCTTTGGTCTTAGGAATGCATGCAAACTGGCCGAGATGGCTACTTGTGCATGTGTGAGGAGAACGTCTAAGCCAGCTTCTAATTCCCCATTTCCCCTTCATAGTCAAACTTCTTACATACATAGGTCTGGCACCTACCCAGCTTAATTATGTTGAATTGCTAGAGGGTGATTTTTCCTTTCTAGGTCATGTGTCGATGGGTCAGGCTAAGGACACTGTTGGTCAATGTCTTCTTCTCCTGTTACTCCTTTAGGTACAATTTGGTGCCTAAGGAGTGGTTCTATGTTATAGAGTAGGCATGTTGAGCCCTAGACAGGCCTTCTGACCTTAGTCCACTAGTGGAAGGGCCGCTTCTTCTTTGTGAAGTCAAGGTTGGGTGAGACTGTAGCATCCCAAGTTTTTTGATCATGGTCTCCAGGCTTTGGGTCAACCCAGATCCTTGGGAGAGGTCTGGAGGTACCGAGTAACACAAACAAAACCGTTTTCCTAGAGTTATGTTTTAGGTTTTTCCATTCAATGTGCAGATGCGCACATGATGGTTGGCACGACTACGGATATGCGACTAGCTTTTGTCAGGTTTTATGGCCTAGGTGCTCATGGCGGGCTGACAGTGCATGGTTGGGGGTGCCATGTGTCATTTCTGCATATTTATAGTGGGTTAACATGGCATGCCTAGATATATAGTTCTCCACTCAATGCTGGAAGCCGCTTGAATGCGAGACAGATGTTCGAGTTGGTTGATCGAGTAATGCTTAGGGTGGGTGGCACAACTGGAGTCACTCACCCCTAAAATGGTGCGATTGGCTTTCTAATGTCCTTTATAAGTAGGCCCTTCCCATAACATCCCAACCACCCTCTTCTCCTCTTCACCTTCATCCAAGCCCTCTTCTCTCTCCCTCTCCTCCTCCGTCTGGTGGTAATGGCAGCTTGGTGCTGCGACAATGGTGTTGTGTGGTCCTAGATGGCAAGCCCACAGGGAGGGTGAATGGGCTATTTTGAACTTTCTAAAATCTAAAAACACAAACACTAAGTGAAACTGTTAGTACTATTAGTTAGTGTGCAACGGAAGTAAATAGAAATAATCTCACACATAACACAAGGAAATTTATCCTGATTCGGTCGTTCCAAACGAAGGTCCTACGTCCAGTCCCCAAGCAACCTCTTGGGATTTTAATAAACCACCATGCAAACCTTGGTCTTCTCTTATAAAAGGGGCATACAACATCCAACACACCCGCTGGTCTTCCCTTCATCATAAGGGTTAATACACCCAGCTCCCCACTGGTCTTCCCTTTTCACAAGGGGCAAACAACATATAGCTCCTCGCTGGTCTTCCCTTCTACAAAGGAGAACGCTTGATCATCAAGCTTTCTCTTCAATGAAGAGGCACAACAAATTTCTCAAAGAAATGCTAAGGTCCCTAAACCAAGTTTATAGAAACAAGGCTTGATTTAAGACAACACCTAAGGGAGAAAAAGAATGAACAATGAATACTTCTCTTAGACGTAAATAGCTCACACTCTCTTTCAGAGAAATGATCAGAAAGCAACATAGAGAAGAGAGATAGAGCGAGAGAGAGAGAGAGAGGGAGAGAGAGAGAGGAAGAAGAAAGCTAAAAACATATGCTTCAACAAATCTTGCTTTCTCTTCTGGTTTAGGAAGAATATGGGTGTTGGTGTGCTCTAAAACTTTTGGATGCTTTTGTTGGATGGATCTCTCTATCTTTATCTTTTTTGTGACTGCATCCTTCTCTTCTTCTATAGACTCTTGGCAGAAGACGTAAGACTTGGCCCTCTCAGGCCCTTAGCCCCGTCCTCCTAGTCGCGAGAGACCCCTCTGGTCATCGACATTGTCGCACTAGAGGAGCTGGTCGCGACATGCTTTTGATCACGGCACACCTAGCCATCGGGTTCTGGTCGCGACGGGGGTGGGCGTCGCATTCTTGTCGTGGCGTCTGAAGGTGACGCGACTTCATTCTGATCGTTCTTACTACTGTCTTTTCTGTCAAAACGGCCTTGTCAGGTGTCAGGCGCATACAGAGTTGACGTGACCTGGCATGCCGTCGCGTTATGGTTTTCCCGGTCTTCGAGGTTTGACCGCTTTTGGTGTCGTGCCGGGGTAGGCGGTCGCGACATGGTCACGACCTGTAGGGCGGTCGCGACATGGTTGTTATTGCGTTGGCCTGACCTGTCCCATCTTTGGGCCCGTCAGTTCAAAACCGAGGCAGGTGACCCATTTCCCCCTCTCTCCTTCCTTTTCTTCCTTTCTTCTTCTTCTTCCTTCTTCCTTCCCCGAGCCCTCTTGTGTTCTCTAGCTTGTTCATGGTGCTCATGGCGAGGAGGTGACATCTCCTTGGTGTAGGTGATGTCCATGTGGTGCTTGGAGTGAGGAGGAGGTGGCCATTCCGATGGTGAAGGCTCCAACGGGTCGGCTCTAATCTTTGAAGTAGGGACCCCTCTTTCCCTCTCGTTCTAGCATGCTCCCTTTCCCCTTGAGGTTCTCGTTTTCTCATCATCTTTGGGGTTGTGGGGGTGAGATCCATGCTCCGTGGTTGTGAGGTTTCCTTTGAGCTTAGATCTCGTAGATCTCCTTGTATAATGCATGATTCATGGGGTTTGAGGGTGGTTTGCCTTGTTTAGATGCTTTCATAGTGTTTCCCATACTCCCCTCCCCTGAATGGCATCGTTGTTGTAGTTTTTGGGGTGGTCCATGGGAGGACTGTACTGGGACCCCTCTCGGTTGAGATCGCGATCGGCCTACTGGTCACAATGATGTCGCGACGCATGCGCCAACCACGACAATTTTGGCTGTCGCGGTGGGCATGGACACTGCGACATCATCGCGACGACCAGGGGCATCGCGACATGGTCGCGGCCGGCTCTGGCGTAGTGACAATGTCGTGATAGCCACGGGCGTCACGATAGTATTAGATACAGGTAAGTTCTTGCGGAGTTCCGTTTCCCATGGCGTCTTTGTCGTTTCCGGTTCTTGATGTACTCGTGGCACCAGTGCTAGTTACTAGTACGGTCCTACACTAGTCGTTCACCCAGTGCTTAGCACCTGAGGGCTTGTCCCGTGAGAGAGGTTGTAACTGTTTATCTGGGACCCCTATCCCCGTGTGCCCATTGAGGGAGTGCTCCAAGCGACGGGCGTGCTCGTGTCACAGACTCTGAAGCGGAGGGCAAACTGGTGGTTAGGACAGCGGTGTTGAGTCGTTTGTAGAGCTCTCGTAGTTGGTCTGGGATGCCAAGGTTGTTTGGAGTTCTTCCCAGCGTAGGCCAGTCAGTCCTTCTTCTCACTGCCTCGCTCTTTGTGGCCCTAGAACCGCCTAGAGAGGCAGGCATGGGACCGTAGTCCGGCCAGACTATGACGGTTACTGTTGTGGTTACTTTGTGTTCCTACCCCCACTTTGATGAGACATGGAGGTTTGGACCTAGGTCGAGGATAAGACATCAGTGGACGCACCTGACCGGTTGACTAGTGGTAGTGGTTTCCGTAGCTAGTGTTGCTTGTCCCGGCAGAGTTCCCTCTATCTGTGTTTACAACCATGTGGTGGTCACAACGTGCAGGTCGTACGGAGTTTCTGACCGTGGTATCCTTCCGTACTGTTGCTAGTTAGTTAGCTTTGCTTCCACACGTTCCTGCGTTGATTAGAATATATATAACTGCTGTCATTTATTTTGATTAGATATTCTTTTCTGCTTGTTAGAGTCAATAGGAGATTGGTAGTCCCTATTGAGCTTCAATTGTGAAGCTCATCCCTTCTTTTTCCAGGTGAGACTTCTCAACAGTGGCCGGGTGTGCGTTGGGCGGAGGAGACGGGGTGGTAGTCGCCGTCCCCGTAGCTAGTACTGGTACCCCCCTTTTAGTTGTACTTCAGCCTATGGGTATGCCCCTAAGGGCTCTGTTCTTCCCTTCTTTACTTGTACTCGTGTGTGTTGGGACTGTACCTAGAGCGTTACGCAGCGGTCTCGCTCTTCTTCCTGCTTCCGTGTGTGTGCTCCTAGATCAGTAGTTGACGTTTATTTCCCTTACATATTCTGTTAGACTTGTTTATAACCCTTGTGGGTCCCTGGATCCGTGGGCGGCGACCGCGAAAATCGGGTCCTCGACTTGGGCCGAGGGTCGGGTTCTCGGAGTCGTTACAGTTGGTATCAGAGCCAGAGTCTAATAAGACTTGTAGCAGATTTGAACTGCAACCAGAGTGTCCTAACAGTAGTACAAGCACACTACTAGCCGCCCGAGTTAGTGTCGTTAACATTGTTGGTTGTGTGCCGTGCAGGATATGGCTCCGAGCAGGCGTAGGTAGACCAGAGAGTTGATGGAGCAATAGTGTGAGTCAAATATGCCAGCGCTAGGTCAGGTTCAGGAGGATGTGTCAGTGGAAGAGTCTGTGGCAGCAGCAGCAGCAACAGTGGTACCAGCCCCAACCCCAGCAGTATGCGGATTGGTTCCCCATGGCCGAGCAGTTCTTCAGGGCCATGCTTTAGGGGACATGGCAACTAGGGCAGACGGTAGCGGGAGGTCAGCCGCCAGTCCACCCCCCAGTAGTACTAGAGCAACAGGCAGATCCACAGATAGTTCAGCAGGCGTCGGGTACTGGGAGTACTCGGGTAGGTAGGAGGAGGACGGTTGTCACTGAGGATAGGACCACCCTCTTGGAGAGGTTCTTGCATCTCCGACCACCGACGTTCTTTCGGCGACTATGACCTAGACAGGGCTGAGAGTTGGACGCACGAGTTGGAAAGTACGTTCGAGACCATGGAGTGCGCCGAAGAGGATCAGGTGACATTGGAAAATACCAACTGAAGGGACCAGCCCATGAGTGGTGGAGAGTTCAGAGGCAGACGCACTTCCAGGGCAGTGACTAGATCAGGTTTCTTGGCAGCGCTTCTTGGAGGTCTTCCACGGTGAGTATTTTTCTGATTATGCTCGACGTGAGAGGCGAGCTCAGTTTCATGAGTTGGATCAGGGTGATATGACGGTTGCTCAGTATCACCAGAGGTTAGTCAGATTGTTGAGGCATGTTCCTCATGTCTCCAGCAGTGAGCAGGCTTGTGTAGAGAGGTTTATTGCAGGACTGAGGCCAGATTTGCGATGGGGCATGACCGCTCATATGTGTGCCACTTTGGGAGTGGCAGTGGCTAAGGCCACCGCCGTAGAGAGAGAGAGACCTGGTAGCCCCAGCAGCAGCAACAGGGAGGAGCATCTTCTAGAGCCACCTCGTACCAGCGTCCCACTGGTAGTCGTGGTAGTGCGACTTCTTCTTCTTCGGGCTCGGGCAATTTGGTTTGCGCTCGAAGTTCAGGCAAATGACCACTCGCAGGGGTGGACAGAGCCGGCAGTAGAAGCGTCAGTCGAGGTTTTCAGAGTAGTCGGTCCAGTAGAGAGCCGAGCAGGGCAGGCAGGAGGCAGTCTCTTACACTTGTGGTTTACCAGGCCACTACAGGAGGGATTGCCTGATGGGGCAAGTTCAGTAGCCAGTGCAGTACAGTCAGCAGTTGCCGCAGTACCAGTACTGTCCACTGCAGCAGGCACCCTGTCAGCAGCAGTAGGGGTAGTACCAGCAGTAGCCTCAGCAGTTCCAACAGTATCAGCAGCCTCAGCAGTTTCAGCTGTACCAGCAGCAGCAACAATTTCCGCAGAACCAGCAGCCGCTGCAGCAGCAGCAGCCCCAGCAGGCGCCATAGCGTGGGCCTGGTCGTGGTCGCGTGATGGCTCTCACCAGGGAGGAGGCCGAGGCGTCAAACCTGGTTGTAGGTACTTTGCCTATCATTGGTAGAGTTTCTCGTGCTCTGGTTGATCTCGGTGCTTCGCTTTGTTTCACTTCTGAGGAGTTTTACGAGTCGCTTGTTCGTCACACCTGTGAGAGGTAGTGTGATGTGATGGTCGATCTTCCGTCGGTGATTACATGCGTTCTTTCGGTTACCTTGAGGGTGTCACAATTGAGGTCTAGGGACACCAGTTGCTGGCCAGGTGTACGCGTTGCAGCTTCATGACTTCGACGTCATCCTAGGCATGGACTGGTTGGAGGCTCACTTAGCTGTTGTGGATTGTCAGCAGAAGACCGTGTGGTTTGAGTTACCTAGAGCGCCTGTTCTTAGCTTCCGAGGTATCCAGTCTACCCGTCGAACTTTTATTTCTTTCTATAGAGCTCGTTAATAGATCCGCGATGGTTGCGTGGCATATCTTGCTTCTATTTGTTCTTTGGACCTAGCGGGTCATCTATTTTTGATCTACCTGTTGTTTGTGAGTTTTCTGAGTCTTTCCAGAGGATCTATCTAGGTTACCGCCTGAGCGGGAGGTGGAGTTCTCCATTGAGCTTTTGCCTGGTACAATGCCTTTCTCTAAGGCACCATACCGGATGGCTCCGGCTGTGTTGTGCGAGTTGAAGCGCCAGTTGCGGAGTTGCTTGAGTTTGGTTTCATCCATCTGAGTCGTTCACCGTGGGGTGCGCCAGTGTGTTGTGTCGTGAGGAGAAGGATGGCAGCTTGCTGTTGTGCATCGATTACAGGTAGTTGAACCAGGTAACAGTGAAGAATAAGTATCATTTACCTAGGATCGATGACTTGTTTGATCAGTTGCAGTCATCCAGAGTGTTTTCGAAGATTGACTTGAGGTTCCGGTTACTACCAACTGAGGATCAGAAAGTCAGATGTGGCCTCACAACTTTCCGTTCTAGGTATGGTCACTTCGAGTTTGTCGTGATGCCGTTTGGCTCACGAACGCACCAGCAGCTTTTAGGGATTTGATGCATAGAGTGTTCAGTGAGTACCTGGATAGGGTTGTGGTCATCTTTGTGGATGACATTTTGGTCTACTCGGCTTCGGAGGAGGAGCACGAGGTGCATCTAAGGATCGTGTTGGAGACATTGCGGAGTCACCAACTTTATGCCAAGTTCGACAAGTGCGAATTCTGGATGAGGGAGGTGCACTTTCTCGGATACGTGATCTCAGGTTCGGGTGTGGTAGTGGACCCTGCCAAGGTTGAGGCAGTGTTGTCTTGGGAGCAACCCACTTCAGTGTCAGAGGTTCACAGCTTTCTGGGTTTGGCAGGCTATTATAGGAGGTTTTTTTTAGGACTTTTCCAGGATTGTAGAGCCGTTGACTAGATTGACCAGACTCGAGGCCTGGTTTGTTTGGACAAAGGACTGTGAGCGGAGTTTTTAGGAGATGAAGAGGAGGTTGACTTCAGCACCAGTGTTAGTCTTGCCGTCAGGTAGCGGAGGTTTTTTGGTCTACACAGATGCTTCGAGATCAGGTTTGGGTGTAGTTCTAATGCAGTATGGTGGGGTCATTGCCTATGCTTCTTAGCAGTTAAAGAAGCATGAGGAGAACTACCCTACGCACGACTTAGAGTTGGCAGCAGTGGTGTTCGATCTAAAGTTCTGGATTCACTATTTGTACAGAGAGGTGTTTGAGATCTTCACGACCATCAAAGCTTGCAGTACATCTTCACTCAGAAGGATTTGAACCTGAGGCAGCGCAGATGGATAGAGTACCTGAAGGACTACGACCTTACCCTCTCCTATCACTCGGGAAGGGCTAATGTCATGGCAGACGCTTTGAGCAGACGAGTTCGCTTGTGTTCGTTGCTAGTTAGAGAGTGGAGGTTGTTTGAAGACCTGTCTCAGGGAGTTTTCTGCCCTTCGAGGTACAAAGATCGTGTAGTGATGATCAGTTTGTCAGTTCTCCCATTAGTGTACCGTCAAGTGCTGAGGCACAGTAGGTAGATACACAGTTGGCAGACATTTTACAAATGCCAGATGTTGAGCTGGATGAGGACAGTGAGGTCAGGTTCAGAGGCAGATTGTACGTCCCTTGCGACGTGCGGCAGGTGCTGTTGTCGTAGGCACATCGGTCGAGGTATGCTGCTCATCCTGGTTCCACCAAGATGTATCATAACCTAAAGAGGTTCTTCTGGTGGCCAAGGATGAAGTGGAGTGTGGCAGAATTCGTCGCTCGTTGCCTTACCTATCAGCAGGTGAAGGCTGAGCATCAGTATCCTGGTGGTGAGCTACAGTCATTGCCCATTCCCGAGTGGAAGTGGATTGCCTTCACCATGGATTTTGTGGTTGGTTTACCTCGTTCACCGCAGAGGCATGATGGTATTTAGGTGATTGTAGATAGATTGACCAAGTCAGTGCACTTTCTTCTAGTCAGGATGTCCTGGTCAGTGGATAGGCTTTCCAGAGTGTAAGTGGACCAAGTTGTTTCGTTGCACGGAACCCCAGTTTCTAATATTTTTGATAGAGATCCGAGGTTCACTTCAGGGTTTTGGCGCAGTTTGTAGAGAGCTCTTGGTATGGAGTTGAGGCTGAGTTTAGCGTACCACCCACAGTCAGATGGTCAGTCAGAGAGGACTATTCAGACCTTGGAGGATATGTTGAGAGCATGTTGCTTGGATTGGGGTGGGGTGGCACATGGGAGTCGTTTGCATACAACAACAATTATCACTCGAGCATTGGAATGACACCATAGGAGGCTTTGTATGATCGACCGTGTAGGATACCACTTCACTAGTTAGAAGAGGCAGCTTTTGAGACCAGAGATGGTAAAGCAGTGTACAGACATAGTCAGTTTAGTCAGGTAGAGGCTTCGGGAAGCACAGAGCAGGCAGAAGAGCTATGAAGATGTTCACAGGAGGCCGTTGCAGTTCAGCGTGGGTGACCTTGTGTTTTTGCAGGTCTCACCGACCAAGGGTGTCATGAGGTTTGGTAGAAACGGAAAGCTCAGTCTGAGGTATGTTCGACCTTTCCCTATTACAGAGAGGATCAGAGAGGTCGCGTATAGGTTGAGTCTTCCAGCAGAGTTAGCAGGTGTGCACAAGGTTTTTCACATTTCACAGCTGCAGAGGTGCGTTGCAGATCCATCGCACATGCTAGATTACTCGCAGTTAGAGGTTGCACCGGATTTGTTAGTACCAGAGCACCCAATCAGAGTTGTGGACCGCAGAGTGCAGCAGTTGCACAGGAGGCATATCTCGCTGGTCAAGGTTGTCTGGAAGAACCGTGTTGGTGGCGAGGCCATGTGGGAGCATGAGGATGAGATGAGAGAGAAGTTCCCTTATTTGTTTGACTGATTGGTATGTTGTTTTTCTTGTACCGCTTCTGTTTCGATATCGAGTTCCATTTAATTTTGAGGACAAAATTCTTTAAGGTGGGAGCCCTTAGCCCCGTCCTCATGGTTGCGACGGACCCCATGGTCGTCGACATTGTCATGCCAGAGGAGCTGGTCGCGACATTCTTTTTGTCATGGCACACCTAGCCGTTGCGTTCTAGACGTGAGGGGGTGGGCGTCGCGTTCTTGTCGTGGCATCTGAAGTCGACGCGACTTCGTTTTGACCGTTCTGACCGTTGTCTTTTCTGTCAGAATGGCCTTGTCTGGTGTCAGGTGCGTATAGCGTTGACGTGACCTAGCAGGCCGTCGCGTTATGGTTTTCCCGGTCTTCGAGGTTTGATCACTTTCGATGTAGCGCCGGGGTAGGCGATAGTGACATGGTCGCGACCTGTAGGGCGGTCGCACATGGTTGTTGTCGCACCGGCCCGACCTGTCACGTCTCTGGGCCCGTCAGTTCAAAACCGAGGCTGACCCATTTCCCCCTCTCTCCTTCCTTTTCTTCCTTTCTTCTTCTTCTTCCTTCTTCCTTCCCTGAGCCCTCTTGTGTTCTCCGGCTTTTTCGTGGTGCTCATGGCGAGGAGGTGACGTCTCCTAGTGTAGGCGACGTCCGTGTGGTGCTTGGAGCAAGGAGAAGGTGGCCATTACGACGTGAAGGCTACAACGGGTCGACTCTACTCTTTAAGGTAGGAACCTTCTTTCCCTCTCGTTCTAGCATGCTCCTCTTCCCCTTGAGGTTCTCGTTTTAATCGTTGTCTTTGGGGTTGTGGGGGTGAGATCCATGCTCCATGGTTGTGAGGTTTCCTTTGAGCGTAGATCTCCTTGTAATGCATGATTTGTAGGGTTTGAGGGTGGTTTGCCTTGTTTAGATTCTTTCATAGTGTTTCCCATACTCCCCTCCCCCGAATGGCATCGTTGTTGTAGTTTTTGGGGAGATCCATGGGAGGACTGTATCGAGACCCCTCTCGGCTGAGATCACGACCGGCCTATGGGTTGCGATGATGTCGTGACGCATGCACTGACCACGACAGTTTCGCTGTCGCGGGGAGCATGGACGCCGTGACATCATCGCGATGACCAGGGGCATCATGACATGGTCGCAGCCGGCTCTGCGTAGCGACAATGTCATGATAGCCATAGGCGTCGCGACAGTATCAGATACAAGTAATTTCTTACGGAGTTCCATTTCCCGTGGTGTCTTTGTCGTTTCCAGTTCTTGCTGTACCCATGGCACCAATGCTAGCTCTTAGTACGGTCCTACACTAGTCGTTCGCCCAGTGCTCGGCACTTGAGGGCTTGTCCCGTGAGAGAGGTTGTTACCGTTTACCTGGGACCCCCGTCCCCATGCGCTCGTTGAGAGAGTGCTCCAGGTGACGGGCGTGCTCGAGTCACAGACTCTGGAGCGGAGGGGAAAACAATGGTTAGGACAGCGACGTTGAGTCGTTTGTAGAGCTCTCGTGGTTGGTCTGGGACGTTGAGGTCGTTTGGAGTTCTTCCCGGCACAAGTAGTCAGTCCTTCTTCTCACTGCCTCGCTCTTTGTGGCCCCGGAACCACCCAGAGAGGCCAAGCGTAGGACCGTAGTCTAGCCAGACTACGCAGTTACTATTGTGGTTACTTTGTGTTCCTACCCCCACTCTGACAAGACGTGGAGGTTTGGACCTAGGTCGGGGATAAGACGTCAGTGGACGCACCTGACCGGTTGACTAGTGGTAGTGGTTTCCGTAAAAAGTGTCTCTTGTCAAGGCAGAGTTCCCTCTATCTGTGTTTACAGTCGTGTGGTGGTCACGGTGTGCAGGTCATATGGAGTTTTTGACCGTGGTGTCCTTCCGTACCATTGCTAGTTAGTTAGCTTTGCTTCCGCACGTTCCTGCGCAGATTAGAATATATATAATTACTGTCATTTATTTTGATTATATATTCTTTCCCGATTGTTAGAGCCAGTAGGAGATTGGTAGTCCCTATTGAGTTTCTATTGTGAAGCTCATCCCTTCTTTTTCCAGGTGAGACTTCTCAGCAGCGGCCGGGTGCGCATTGGGCGGAGGAGATAGGGCGGTAGTCGTCGTCCCCGTAGCTAGTAGTGGTACCCCCCTTTTAGTTGTACTTCACCCTCGGGGTATGCCCCTAAGGACTCTATTCTTCCCTTCTTTACTTGTACTCGTTGTGTGTGTTGGGACTGTACCTAGAGCATTACGCAGCGGTCTCGCTCTTCTTCTTGCTTCCGCGTGTGTGCTCTAGTCAATAGTTGATGTTTATTTCCCTTACATATTCTGTTAGACTTGTTTATAGCCCTTCCGGGTCCCCGGATCGGTGGACGGAGACCGCAAAAATTGGGTCCTCGGCTTGGGCCAAGGGTCGGATTCTCGGGGTCGTTACAGAAGATAGCCATTAAGTCTTTTTGCTCCAGCTTCTTCTTCTTCTTCTCTTCTGCTCTTATATCCATTAAACTATAGATCTTTCAGTTGCCTCTATGTAGTCTAGCCATTAGGCTCATCTTTAGTAGCCATTGGGTTTGCAATAGAGGTTCTTATAGGCTTTCCATTCATTGGCTATCTTTGAGTCCTATAACTTGCAATATTTCAACTGTTGGGTTTGCATAGGTATTAAGCACCTATAAGCATTTAATATACAGAGAGGAAGATGTTAGGTGAGATTTCATCTATCAGTCAGACATCCATACCTCTGCTGCAGAAGTCCTCAAAATTTGTTGATAGATTTCTATTCCAGGTGTCTTCCTTTTTGTCTGGTAAGAAAGAAAGATTGTCAGTAACATATTCAAAATGTGAACACACAGCCTGGGTCTAAAAAGGATTGATTGAGCATTTAATGTAAAGATATGCGTGAGATCTTATGTAAGAACATGAGAGCCAAATTTGAAATGAGGAAAATTTCGGTGCCGAAGGAATTTATTTATCAATCGATGTGAAATAGAACGTAAGTGAACATCAATAGATTGCCTATAGACAAGTAATCATCAACCAGTATAAAAATAGCACCAATCGGAACATAATAAATATTTGTTCACCAATCGAAATGAAAATAACATTAAACGTTATTTTGATCACCAATCGGAATGAAAATGATACCAATCGGTGGAAATATGTGAAATAACATCAATCATTATGAGTTAAATCTATTTGGTCACCGATCGATAGGATATAGTATAAATAGCCACCAATCGAACATTATATCTCCAATCGATAGGATATAGATTATCTGCTCATCAATCATTACGATAAAACATATATAACATCAATCCAAAGATCTTAACATCAATAGGAAGGAAAATGACATCAATCGATATGGTACTTCGACTGATCAAGATATAAACTTTGACTGTTAAGACTATCAAGTAGTCAGTCAAAGTGGGACTTTGGCTGGTCCACAAAAATAAACGTTGATAGTCGAAGTGGAACTACGAACAATAACTTCGACTGATTAGAACAAAAATAACACTAACAGTTGAAGTGGAACTTCGTATTAGACAAGTCGAAACTTCGGATGTGATGAAGTGGTACTTTGATTGGACCAAAGTACACATAGTCAGTCAAAGTGAGACTTCGAATATTAATGAAATGAAGCTTCGGATGGTACTTCGAATGGATCAAAATACATGTAGTCAGTCAAAGTGAGACTCAGATATGACTTCATATATGATGAAGTGAAATATGACGGAGTGAAACTTTGACTGATCAGAAGAAAAATTGTGCATGACGATGTGAAACTTCGGATGGTAACTTCGACTGATCAGAAATTTCTTCTTCAATCAAAGTGGACTAGAAGATTTCCATAAAGAGAATATAAGGAATTAAATTGAGTTTCTTGGAATACTTACAGTGATGATCTTTGGAGTCATAAAAAGGCTTATTTTTCCTGTTGACTGACTTAATGGAACAAGAATATGTTAATCATATTAAAGCAAAGTATCAGCAAGATCATTAAGAATAAAATAGATATGAAACAATAAGTATGAAAGGTATAGTCATGATTAAAGAAATATGATTTTGAGTTTTGTTATCATCAAAATATATAGTTATAGAGATAAAATAGTCAACATTGTGGTGCTCGTCTTTGGCATGGTGAAGGTGTGATCATGGTGGGACAGAGAGGAGAGGCGGCAAAGCAATGTGAAGGCCCCCATCGAGTTAGTGTTTGTGTTTCGAATGTAGGGTGACGATCTGTGATTGCATGCTTCTGCTTCCTGTGTTTTGAGGTCTGTGGGGTTTCATGCACATGAGATTGAATGGGGGGGGGGGGGGGGGGGTTATCATGCAAAGGGAATGAGGTCATTCTTGGGTTTGATGGTGGTTTGATCGACAGTTTTAAAGCTTGTATGTGTGGTTTTTAGATTTTGGGAGTACTCATCAAATGGTTAGTTCAAAAGATATTGCATGGAGCAAGTGTAAATTCAATTGTTTGTATTTAATTTGAGTAATATTCAAAGAGTATTTTAGATAAATAGCAATACCTCATTTGTCAGTAATTGTCAAGTGTATTCAAAGAGTATTTTAGATAAGCATCAATACATCATTTTTCGGTTAAAGCTGTCAAGTGCATAATCAATTGAAAAGATAGTTACTTGTAAAGTAATGATTACAACACTGTTAATCATAAGACATAATTGATTTAGCAAGACAAGTATGATAAATGATCTAAAGCTAATGAAACTCAAGTAGATTAGCTTATTGATATTTATAAAGTATTAGGATATGCATGTTTTATTTTAGTTGTCAACTTAGATTAAGACATGATCCAACAAAGTATCCACTAATTGAGATTATGCTTTATCTAAAACAAATATTACTCCTATTGTTCCAAGTGAAGAGTTAGTTGATTCTCACAAAGAAACTTAATGATCATAGGAGAACACTTAATTGACCTTCCACTCTAGAAAGGACTTATTTGTTTCTTGTCACAAGAGAGTGAAACCAACACTTGAAAGTTTTTCATGCTCAATAGATATAGTAAGAACATCATCGAAAATATAATCAATTATCAAATGCCTATAGCAAAACTTAATTGATTATCCCTACTGTGAGAATTTAGCCAAATTTTGAGAGCTCTGAAACAAAATCACTTGGCTAAGTTAGTGTACGATACTTGGAAAAAAAATTGTGACGCTCAATTGAAACTTAATCGTTTTTTGTGACAATGTAATTAATTTTTTCAATGTAGTACTGCTGTATATTTTGAAAAATTTCAAGCGTTGAAACACATAATCGATTTTAATCGATCTTTTCATCGAATACGTAGAAAAAAATCAGTGTGACAACCACATACACTAAGCACTTAATCAATTTCTGATGCAACATAATCGATCTCTTCAACGAATACTTAGAAAATTTCAGTGTGACAACCACATACACTGAGCACTTAATCGATTATCAAAGCTTGTAGTGAAAAGCATATAATTAATTCTCAGTATGTAGTATCTAGTGCTAAGAACTTAAAAATGTCTTGTCTTCTGCACAGTAGTATACTTAGTCGAATTTCTTGTGTCACATAATTAATATTACAGCTGTGTGAGACACTTAGAAATCTTCAAGGCTTTCCACCCAGCACGATACATAATCGTTATTGATATAAACTTGAATCATAGTTATAATGTTCTTGGACTTAAAATTTTTCAAATGTCCATAGATTTAGCATGAAAGAGTGGATTTATAAAAACATCATCTTTGAGACATATATTGATTTAAATCATGCTTGAAAAGTAAGTTAAGTGTTGTACTATGTAGAATTTTGATGATCACAAAAGTATTATTTATGTTTCATGTTGACAATGTCACAAACACTAATTGATTGGCCCAAGTATTTGATTCATGTTCATGTAATTTGGTGGTCTAATTTGTGGGTTAAGTGTGCAGGAAAATAGTCCAAAAGTTGCATTTAAAGTGGACTTCACAAAGGCCAACACTAACAAGATAAATTTCTGGACTGTGCAGACCTGACAAAATCGAACGACCGATTGTGTAAAATCGGACAACCGACCAAGCAGTACAGGATTCGGTCAACCAATCTGAAGAAGTTGGACGATCGATGTAGTCAATGCTGACTGGTGTTGGGATAGTCCAAGAATCGGACGACTAACCAAGCAGTAAAAGAGTCGGTCGACCAATCTGAAGAAGTTGAATGATCGATGTAGCCAATGCTTTTTACTGTTGGGACAATTTAAGAATCGGAAAGTAGTGTGTCGAGGTAGAAGAAGAAGTAGTCTGGCCCCAAGGCTAAGTCTAAGATCGGATGACCAACATGAGGAAATCGGTCGACCGATTATAGAAACACAGTTTCCATATATGGATAGGTCTCTTCCCTTGTTTGTATTCGGCTATGTTTCTTTGAGATCCACGACGAAGATCAAGTCCTTGTCAAGTAGATATATAAAGGGAGGCCTTTCCATGTGTGTTGTACCACACACATCCTTTGGAGAACAAATTTATGCTCCCGGCTACGTCAAAGGATGAACCAGCGAACCAGAGCTTCTTCCAGGCAATTTCTTCAAGGTTTACTGTACAACTTCAAAGTGTTGGACATTCAGAAGACTGTGCCTCTATTGTACCACATCCAGAAAGGCCTGTGCAAACATCCATGCTCTTCCCCAGTGTTTCTCAACCACGTCAGACAGAAGATTTGTAAACTCTTAATTTCATCTTTCTTCTCTTGTTCTTGGGTTGGGAACTGTACTTCAAACTTGTTCACACAACATCATCATTTGTGTGTGTGCTCGGTTTGTGAGCACGTGATTGGTGTGTAATGCGTGATGCACGTACACATTGGGTTGTCTCGTCCCCAAAAACGAGGTAGGGTTGATGTTGTCTCCAGAAATAACAGTGTGTGGAGAATTACGCTTGTACTTGGGGAACAAGTTAGTGGAAATCAATGTGTGCATTTCTCTCTTACAAATGCTTGATCAATGTTTTTTTTCATGAAAAAATCTTTACTAATCTTTAGTTAAAATAAATTTCTTTAATATACCACACTTATTTTGTATGAAAATTATGTGTTAAAGTAAAGGCACACATGTATTACTATATAACCTTTACAGTCAGTTGGTGTTAACACACTAAGCCTAAGTGTCGACACACAGTCATCTTTCTTTAAGAAATTTTTCTAAACACACATTGTATACTCATATATAACAACTGACACCGACTACCAAGAAGTCGAAGTGTTGGACTGATTGTTGAACAAACTGGTCACACTCCGATGCTTGGAAGGTCGAAGTATGATATTGATTGATGAACAAACTTGTACTACTCTGACTCTCAAGAAGTCAAAGTCTGGTACCAATTGTCATATAAAGAACATCAATCGATGTCTCACTCCAACTTTCCTACAGTCAAAGTCTGTCTGTATCGATTGTTGTTATTGCATATCGATTATCTGTATCGATTATTGTTATTGCATATCAATTGTTTATGTTGATTGTTGTTATTGCATATCGATTTTTTGTATCGATTACTATTATTTCACATCGATTGCTTAAATATCGATTGCTAGTTCACTAAAACATCGATTACTGTTATTTCACATCAATTGCTTAAACATTGATTGCTTGAACATCGATTGCTAGTTCACTTCAACATCGATTACTGTTATTCCACATCGATTACTTAAACAATCGATTGTTCTTTTCCTAAACATCATTTACTATTATGAACATCGATTGTTCTTATCTTCAACATCGATTACTGTTATGAATATTGATTGTCTTATTATGAACATCGATTGCTTATATGATTCACATCGATTGTTGGTTATTATGTTTACTAACCTACTCTGACTCTTAGAGAGTCGAAGTTAGGTTTCAAATCATGTTGCTTAACGGTACCTAATTCTTTATGACTTGTTATATTTGAAAAACTATTGATGTATTATTAGTGTGATTAATGTTTTAATTCTTTTGGAATTATTAATGAACAACAGATGAACACATGCTCTACACTATGACACTCTCTTTGTTATCTGTATGATAATTAATTCAATGTACAATGTACTTCTCTATCCATTTGATTAATATATTTTCCATCACTTCTTAAAGATTAGTTTTATACTTTATATTTTTCAGAATGATACGTGTCTTACAAAGACATATGTTAGCATGCTTCAGAATATCTAGGTTCCAGATTTTAAGGAAAAGTTACTTTGCAGATGTATTGCGTGCCAACCATGTGTCCATTCCTCTTGAATGCTCACCTGACTTTGTACTGTCCAAAGGATAGATTGTCCATCTGGAACTGATAGATATCTGTTAGAAACTACTTGTACCTTACCTTCTTATATATTTTATATCTCACAAGAGTAACCTCGAGAAAAAGAAGAGACATAGTATGGTGTTTGCAGATATCCAGGAAAAGCTATCTGAGATAGAACCATGTAGCAACCACATAGCTTGAAAGTCGTTAAGACTCAAAAACTTGAAGGTCAAATGAAATGATGATGGTCATCTCAAGTCTCGAGACCCAACGTTCAAATTCAAACGGTTATATTCCTAACGGGAAGCTGAAGAATGAAGCATATATATGAAGCTGATGTTTAAAATACAAAAATACACATACATAGTGTGAGACATATGCAAAGTGCATACACAAAATTAGAGAGTAGTCTCCACACTCACTAAAGAAAAAAAAGAGCACACAAGATCTGAAAGAGAGCCTTTTGTTCAAGCTATAGCCTTCTGCTCTCTTACATTCGAGGTTCTTGGGTGGTGTTTACTTGTTTGTAAATCTTCTCAGTCCACCCTCAATCAGAAAGACTTAGAGTAGTCTTTCTTATTTGTACAACTCTTTCTGATTTTTTATGTTTGCTCATCCTTCTGAGCAGACACACTATATCATTCTGTATTGTAATCAACAAGGGTTTTTTTCCCTATAGTGCCCCTCTATGAAGGAAGACCTATAGTTGTAGGTGGTTGTAATACCTCTCTATGAAGCGAAGACTTACGTGGGTGCAAGTGGGTTGTAATACCTCTCTGGTGAGAGAAGGTTAAGTGTAGTTAGAAGTTAGTGGAAAATCCCTAGGTGTGCTTGGGGACTGGATGTAGGACTCCTGTTTGATAGGAGGTCCGAACTTGAATAATCTTTTGTGCACTTGTGTGATTGTCTCCGCCAAGTTCTCACTTGTTTCACACACACCACACTAAGTACTAACAATACTATCTAGTGTGATTTATTTTCAGATAAATTTTAACAGTACAAGAAGTCCTATTCACCCCCCTTTAGGACATCTAAAGTAGCACCTCGATTCAACAAGTGGTATCAAAGAGAGGTCTTCTCAGAAGAATCGAAAGATTTGAGAAGATATGGCAGCTAAAGCTCACAACTATGAAGGATAGTTCGTTACAAGACCACCATTCTTCGATGGCGAAGATTACCAGTATTGGAAGAAGACAATGGAATGCTTCATTCGAGGCATAAACTTTGATGTGTGGTAGGTAATAGAGAAAGGTGATTATACTATACTTGCTAATAGTACTTCTTCTTTATCTATAACTGATAAAAGGAATATGTCTCTAAATTATAAGGCTAAAAACTATTTATGTTGTGCATTATCTAAAAAGAAATTTAATAGATTATCCACATGTAAAACTACTAAGGAAATGTGGGATAAACTAAAAGTAACATATGAAGGAACATACAAAGTTAAACAAAATAGAATAATTATTTTTGTGTCTCAATATGAACAGTTCAAAATGTTACCCAATGAAAACATTACTCAACTATATAATAGACCCACTACTATAACATTTGGTTTAAGCTCACTTGGTAAAAAGCTTACTAATGAAAAACAGTCAGAAAAATTCTTAGATCATTAACTCATTCCTAGACTAATAAAGTTACTGCTTTGAAGAAGCGCATGATCTTACAGAACTTTCTATAGATAAATTAATTGGTTCTCTAATGGCTCATGAAATTAACATGGAAATATTTTCTGAAAGCTCTTTGAAAAAGAAAATGTCAAATGCTTTGAAATTTGCATATTCTTCCTCTTCATCTACTGAAGACTAGAAGGATAAATCTGAAGACAACAATGATGAAGTAATGCTATCTAGAAGACTTCAGAGAATTCTTGCTAAGAAGAAGAAGTGTAGATCCAAGAGATACTTTAAAAATGACAAGAAAAGCAAGGAACCAACATGTTATGAATGCAAGCAGCCAGGACACTTCAAAACTGAATGTCCAAAACTCAAAAGAAAAGATTAGGCTGACAAGCATGATAAAAAGAAAGGTAAAGAAAGAAAGTTTAGAAAATATAAGAAGAAGGCAATGGCAACAGCCTGAGATAATGAGGAAGCAACAAGTTCAGAATCAGAAGAAGAAGGACAAGTAAATCTAGCCCTCATGACAGGACTAGATCAGGTAAATTCTTAAACCTCTTTTACTTCATATTCAGAATCTGATTATGATAGGCTAGAAGATGTATGTAATGAATTGTATGATAAATATAAAATTGTAGTTAAACAAATAAAAATAGTTAAGTTAAATCTGATAAACCAAGACAAATCCAACACCTTCTTAAAAAATGAAGTGGAAAGATTGGGACAAAATTTAATTAAAACAAAAAGAACAAATGAATTATTATGTGAGGATTTAAAGACTAAAAATGGTAAGATTAAAGAACTCGAAACGAATCTAAATGAACTAAAAAATGAAGAGAAATTGAGACATGAAAATAACTACTTGAGAGCAGCCTTAGATAAATTAACTAATTACAAAACATCCTTAGTTGTAAAACTAAAAGGTGGTAGAACAGGTAAAAAGAAATATGGAGTAGGTTATATACCTCCAATAAATGTTGAAGAAATTGTTTATCCTGAACAATATCTAACTCCTAAGTTTGTAAAAGAAAAAGTAATTAAAAATCCCAAGAAGGTTAATCAATATGTCTACAAATAGAAATTAGAACTAACAATACCACTAAATCAAAATATGTATATGATTTGTGTTGTAATCATTGTAATCATTTAGGACACACTGTTAGCACATGCACCACTAGACATTTATAGTGGATTCCTTAAACTAACCTTCAAGGACCCAAGAAAATTTAGGTACAAAAAGTCTCAACTTAATTTTACTTGTAGGGGCGCTTGAGAGCATCCAAATGGTATTTGGATAGTGAGTGCTCTAGGCATATGACAGGAGACAGAAAATTATTCACAAGTTTCATAAAAGAAAGTGGTCAAGTCACATATGGCGATAATGGAAAAAGAAAAGTGATAGGATGTGGAACCATAGGAACAAAAGAAAAGGATTTTAAAGAAGATGTTATGTATGTTGAAGGATTAAAGAATAATCTCATTAGTATTAGTCAATTATGTGATAAAGATCACTTAGTGAAATTTCAGAATGACAAATGTATCACCTTGAAGGATGAGAAAGTAGTTTTTGAAGCTCAAAGAGTAAAAAATTTGAACACCTTACAACTAGAAGAACTGAAAGAAGTCAATTTGTGCCTTGCAACTAAAAAGAGTGAAGAGACTGATTTATGGCATAGAAGACTAGGACATTCTAGCACTTCAGTGATCAAGAATTTAATCAAGCATGATCTAGTTGAAGGTCTTCCAAAGCTGAAATTAAAGAAATCTGGAATCTGTACAACTTGTGCAAAAGGAAAGCAAACCAAGATATAATTTCAGTCCAAGACATTTGTGACAACCTCGAAACCATTGGAACTAATTCACATAGATTTCTTTGAACCTATAAGAATAGTAAGTCTTGGAGGAAACGTTTATGACTATGTAATTATGGATGACTATTCAAGATACACTTGGGTATCATTTTTGGAAGCCAATTCAGAAACCTTTTCAGCCTTTATAAAGTTCAGTAAACTAGTACAGGAGACTCAGAAACATCAAATAATCAATATCAGATCTGATCATGGTGGAGAATTCAAGAATGAAGAGTTTGTCAGATTCTATGAAGAAAATGGCATAGAACGTAATTTCTCTACACCAAGAACACCCTAACAGAATGGAGTAGAAAAAAGAAAGAATAGAACACTGCTGGACATGGCCAGAACAATGCTTATAGAGTACAATCTACCAAGATACTTCTGGGCAGAAGCAGTCAACACAGCTTGCAACATCATCAACAGATGCATGATCAGACCAATTTTGAAGAAGACACATTATGAATTGTACAAGGAGAAAAAGCCAAACATCAACCACCTTCGACCTTTTGCTTGTAAGTGTTTCATTTGAATAATGCTAAAGATAATCTAGGTAAATTAGATGCTAAAAGTGATGAAGACTTTTTATTAGGATATATTTCAAAACCTAGAGGATATAAAGTATTGAACAGAAAAACCTTAACTATAGAACAGTCTATTCATATTCTATTTGATGAAACTGACCCTTCTATTAAGAAAATAGAAGAAGAAGAAGATGTTGTTGTTGAAGATTTATGTAGGGATCTAGAACAAGCATCTCCTGAGGAAAAAGATGAAGAAAAGGAAGAGCCTCCGATAGAGGAATTTCAACAGCAAGAAGAAGTACATGAAGGTTTACCTAGAGAATTGAGGTATCACAGAGATCATCCAAGAGAAAACATAATAGATGATCCTCAAGATTGGGTAAGAACTAGAGGTATGACTATTCACTGTAATTATACTACATTTGTTCTCAAATTGAGCCTAGGACAATCATTGATGCACTGGTAGATGAATCTGACCATCATATTATTGGACCAATTGGTCTTCAAAAATAAAATGGAGAGACTAAGGAGTGACCACCAAGAATAAGGCCAGATTGGTAGCACAAGGATATCCTAAGAGGAAGGCATTGATTTTGATGAAACATATGTTCTAGTTGCTAGATTAGAGGCAATTAGAATTTTATTAGCATAGATATGTCTTTGAATATCAATTTATATCAAATGGGTGCTAAAAGTGCTTTTCTGAATCGGTTTATAAAAGAAGAAGTTTATCTTGAGCACCACCCGGTTTGAAGATACTAGATATTCAAATCAAGTTTTTCATTTAAAGAAGGCACTATATGGTTCGGAACAAAACTCCAAGAGCTACGTATGAAAGACTAAGTACTTATCTTCTATCATATGATTTTTCAAGAGGTAAAGTAGATAGCACTCTATTTATTAAGAAATTTCAAAAGGAATCTTGATTGTACAAATATATGTCGATAATATATTTTTGTTCTACTAATTAATCACTTTGCAAATTCTTTGAAAATCTCATGCAAAGTGAGTTGGGATGAGTATGATGGTGAGATTAATTATTTTCTTGGCTTGCAAATCAAGCAGACTAAGGAAGTACTCACATTTGTCAAACCAATATATATTTCAGATTTACTTTCTAAGTATAGTTTGACAAGTGTAAGCCTTTAGGAACACTCATGAGCTCAAGAATAAAGTTAGATAGTGATCCAATTGATAAGAAAGTAGATCAAAAGATCCATAGAGGCATGATTGGGTCATTACTCTATCTTACTGCGAGTAGATCAAACATAATGTTCAGTATATGTTTGTGTGCCATATTTCAGGCTGATCGAAAAGAATCACATATTATGTTGTGTGTAAAAGAATTTTTAGATATCTTATTAATACAAGTAAATTGGGGGTCTTTGGTATCCCAGATGTTCTGAATTTAAACTGTTTGGATGTAGTGATGCTGACTATGCTGGATGCAAAATAGACAGAAAAAGCACCAGTGGTACTTGTCAATTTTTGCAAGGTGCTTAATTTCTTGGTCTTCCAGAAAATAAAATTCAGTAGCATTATCCACAACAGAAGCAGAATACATTGTAGCTGGAAGTTGATGCACCTAACTGCTGTGGATCAAACACCAACTGGAAGACTATGGTCACAAATTACATGAAATTCACATGCTGTGTGACAACACAAGCGCAATCAATTTGACCAAAAATCTTATCCAACACTCAAGAACAAAACATATTAAAGTCAGACATCATTTCATCAGAGATCATGTAAGTAATGGTGACATTTTACTTGAATTCGTTGCTACAGATAATCAGTTAGTTGATATTTTACCAAACCTCTTCCTAAAGATATATTTAAATCTATTAGAAGAGAAATCAGAATGTGCAACCCTAAATAAAATACTTAAAATTTGACTGCATTGTATGATCAATCTTTGGTCAAAACGTTTTCTAACTCCATGACAATCGACTCCTTAAAAGTTGGAGTTTGTAGATTCGGAATTTAAAGTCGGATTTTGGAAAGTCGGAGTCACTAGTCTCTTTTTAAATTCAAACTTATCTTTTGGGGGAGAATTAAATAATGCATTTATTCAGTCAATCTCAGCCATTCATCTCCCACTCTATGGTCAGTTATAAATCTTTTTTGTTTATATAGACCTTTCCTTCTCTCTTTCCAAATCACCTCATTTGAAACCTCTCTGACTCCTCTGTCTTCTTCCTGGTACCCATGTCCATTTTTAACCCAACAGAATCCTTGCCAAGCATCTGTCGATTCTTCAATCTGTCTGAAGACTTTGACACCTTTGGACTCATTTCACATCTCCTTACAATCATTCTTAGTATCTTCCCTCGTTTTGGTCTAGATGGCCTCTTCTAGGGCTCTGGACGGTTCCTATTTCACTCCGGAACAATTCCAAAGACTCAACTCTGCCAAAGCTTCGATTTGCCCTGGCAAGATTGTAGATTTCTCACAGTTGATGGGCAAACTCAGTTTAGTGGTAGAAACCCTAGATGTGATGGGATGGATAAGACTATGTCAGATTAATGAACCAACCTATGAAGACACAGTGAAGACTTTCTACTTGACATTCCAAATTTCTGCAGATGGGTCTCTAGTAGGGTATGTGAAAGGTACTCAAGTTTCTATTTCTGAAGAGTTAGGGCAGATATTTTGGTTTGCCCCTCTTCCAGGTACAAGATCAGTGAGGTTGTGTCAGTGGAAAAGCAAATGTTAGGGATTGTTGGGAGCCTAGGTACTATTTCTAAAAGGGGCTTCATATCAATGAGCTCTCTACAGAGAAGAGGCTCCTCCATGCCATCATCACCACTATTATCACTCCTAGTGTAAGGCCCTCGAATTTTGGCCTTTTCAGTTAGATTTTAGTCATGTGATGTTTAGAGCTTTGTGTATATAACTATGTGCATATATGTATAGGTATCTACATATATAATATATTCACATATTGTATTAAATAATGTTGTACATATATATATTTATGTATATTGCATTATTTACATTGTACATATGATGTTAAGTTATACATTACATATTACATGTATAGATATATAGTGTATGAAAGTTTATGGTCATTTGTGTTCTGGGCCGAAGTGCATGTTAACGTCAACATGCATGGACGTTAGAGGAGAGTCGACGTCCAGATCGATGGACGTTATTCCAGTAGACGGCCAGGAATGTGGACGTCTATTTCCCCAGAATTGTGCAGTTTCAGATTCGGAAACAGCTGCGATTCATTCGGCTCCAATTTTGGAAACTGACTTCCAACGGTAGGATACCCTATGTATTGCGTAACTCGACCCCTTGGCTCTATAAAAACACCTCTTCAGCTGGATTAGGTTCCCTTTGGCTCTTTGAGAAACCCTAGAAACTTTGTGCGAAACCTGATCTTTGGAAGCTTCAATCCGGCGATTGGGGAGTCCTCTTGGCGATCTACATCGACTGGGAGGTGCTCATAGCATTGGTGGATCTTCCCCGACTACAGTGGGCAACCAGCATCATCACAAAACTGGATCTGGGAGGATTTAGGACATCTTCTTGACTTGGCCGAGGAGAGCTTCTTCGACATTTAATCTCATCTAGCAGTTTTTAAGAGGCAAGTAACCATTGGACATCATCCCTACTCATGTCAGCTAGGTCCTAGAAATTTTACAGAATTTATCTCGTGTCTGGAACCCCATTCACAATGATTTATGCATTCAGTCTGTGTTCCTACAGACAGGAACTTAACGACAACATCTTGTTCCGTAAAGATCCAGGGTCAGCGGCAACATCTTGTGTCGTTAACATGGTTGGCGGCAACCCTTGTGCCGCCAAGTTCATCAGGTTGACAGATTTATGTTTTCATCTTGGTGACACATTTACCAGAATTCTGGGTATAATTGCATGCTGTAAATTTTATATATGGTCAAGAACAGAGAGTAGGTCAAATCATGAGGCTAGGACGAATTTTTGTGTACAATTATTAAAATTTTCTATAAAGATGTGAATATGATTTGATCTTCATAATTTCTGATTAATTAGATCCATGCTAAATTAGGGTTTCAGAAATTTCCTACGACTATATGGACTGTGTATAGGTGTTAGCACTAATGGGTATAACTTTGTTACTGTGAAATCCGTTTAAAGGAATTTAATGATAATTATGTCTGATTCATGTTTTAATTGCCAAAATTATTCTACAGATCTGAAAATTATGGAAAATTGAGCATGTGATATGTTATGTTTGGAACCCGCTATAAAACTTTCATTGTTTTAATAACAGTAGGTACTGTTATGGATTTAAATGAGAAAATGACCATGTTAAGCATGTTAAGTTAAATTGTATGTGATTCAGTTATGAACAACATAATTAGGACTGTACTAGGAGCTGATTATCATTATGAAACAATAATAGCATGCTCTGCAAACTGATCCATGTATATGTGTAAAAGTAAATGTGTGTGTGTCTAAATGCATGTGAATAATGTGACAATGTGATAACGTGAAAATGTATAAACTGTGCCGTTAGTGACACTGCTACCATAGAGGGCTATGGAATTGTACCGTAGTAAAGTCCCTACAGGAAAGTTCAATGTGTGTGATATCCTATGGGTAATTATGATGAAATCTTGGATGTGGACAAGTACCATTGGTTAGGGTGGAGAGTGCTTCTCCGGTTCTACGCAGTTAACCAAGATCTATCACTGTGTTGCCTAGGTGATAGGTATGTGAATGTGTATAGTGTGTCCTTCTAGTGGTGGTTTGGACTATGTGTCACGAAAACTAAGTGAAAATTTTGAATATGACTATGTGAATGTGCAAAGTGAAATATGTGCATGTGAAATTGATAAGTGAATGTGCTATCATATGTGAAATAGTGTAAACCATATGAATGTGCTTTATCATGTCAAAACAGCAAGTAAAATGTGTGAGCAATTGTGTTAAATGCATGAGAAAATGATTAGAATTCATGCTAGGTATGCTACTTACTTATGTATAATTCCATGCATAAATTGTGTATAGTTGCCATATGGGTTGAATGAGATTTAAATGTTTGAAGCATGATGAACAAAAGTGTAGAAAGCATGTTATAGGTTTTCATACTTAGTTGTTAAAGTAATATAAAGCATGTACCATGTTTATGTTAAAATGCTTAGGAAACTAGCATGTGTAGGTGATATGTGTATGGTTGTGTTCATGGATTGCTTGCTGGGTCTATTTAGACTCATACTTGCTTCGGAATACAGGTGTGACAGGTATCTCCACTTCTGAGGAGGAGATAGTTAGGAGCGACTCGAGCGCAATGAGTAGCTTTCTTGTGGACGTGATCTATTGTACTTTCTTTCATAAGTATGTAGACAATAAGTGATGTAATTCGCATAGACAATGTAATTATTTGGAATTGTAATATTGCGGGCATAGTATTCTTTTATGCTATATGACTGTGGATAGAATGATGATGATAGAATAAGAGTGGATATTTACTTATTTCCAATGTTTTATTTCAATATTTGTGTACATCTCAATCTAATGTTAGTGTTTGGTCAAGTCCCACTGTGACGACGTTCGTTATACCGATGTGGATTGGTATAATCGTACCGGTATAAGGATGGTCGTTACACCTAGGCTGGAGCTCACTCAACTATCACAACAGAGATGGGTAATTATTATTTTGGGCTATTTAGAGGCATCAAGTTAATCTTGTCTCTATTATTCTTAAGAGAATGGCAGAGGTCCAAGCTTTTACAAGAATCTCTCCTTATGGACCTTGCTCACAGTCAATTTTAGAAGAATTTAGAGATCTGTAGATGAACTTTTGTTGTCAGTGAAAGAGAAGAATGGACTATCTGTTAGTTATGGATGTCCTCAAGCCAATCATAACTTGTACAATCTTGTTCTTTGATAATAATAATAAGGCTTTTATATTCATTATGTGTAATTCGTTTATCGTTTCATTATGAAGTCCATGAATATACGCAATGGATATTAATTATGATGAGATCATAACAATGAGATTAATATCCTTTAAACGTATATTCTTAATTGTTCCTAGTCGGAGGATATTCGAGAAGGACATTGAATATCCGGTTAGACTAGTATAGATTGCACCTGCTCATATGATGAGGGTGACTGGTCTCATAGTCACTTGTGTGGAGACACTAAGGTGAATCTGTAGGTGCTCATTAGAGAATGAGTTCACTGAACTGATCCGTTATGAATCGCTGGATGGTAATGTTACCTAACTGTCAACCAGCTAGATTCATTGTCACAGTGGCGTGATTGGTCCTTAGACCTGAGACACCAAGGACACCTTGTTGGTGGACTTCTGGGTTTTGACCTTGACTTATAGATCTCTAGCCATGAGGTCTTAATCAGTTAAGTGATCAGATCTAGCGGAATACCTTCGAAGGTGATTGTGTGGTCAATATGGGATCGCTCGCTCTCGGTAATAGGAGAGTGAATGCTCTACGGAAGGATGCCTGATAGTCCCTGGCTAGGGCAAGACTACTTATCAGAAAAGGAGGTTCTGATATTGTTATGTGGCATCTAAACCAAGTGAGTACACACATTGGGGTTTGACAGTTGACCATACCCTAAGTGCACTCGGGAGCATTGTACAAGCGAAGGATTAAAGTCACGTGGTAACTGATGATACAAAAGGTTCCTTGAATGCGTTGCTGAACCCCAATGCTTTCCAAGATCAAGTGGTGTTGCTTGGCACTCAACTTGATTAGAAGCCCGGTCAATTATCGTGCGATGATAATTGATTGTGTAATTAATTAATGAGATGTTAATTAATTACCATAAGTCAATAAAGAGTTATTGAGCTTAATGGGCTGAAAACTGGACTAGCAGTTGGCCTAGAGGGTCACACGCATAAGAGTTCCGAGCAGACTGGGCAAGGTGTTCTTTATAGACAATGACTGGGTTTTTTGTGAAAAACTGCGGTGTCTATAAATATACGCTGAGAGTTAAACCCTGGGCCAAGCTCCAGGCTTAACCCTAGCCGCCCCCCCTCCTCTCTCTCTCCCAGGGCCCCCCACCCTCTCTCTCCCTCTCTCTGGCACATGGTGGAGCTGAGATCTGGGAGACGCGTGGAGAACGAGGAGATCCCGTCTGCGTCCGGAGCTCGCGTGGATACGTCTAGAGGCCGGACACTTGAACGGCTTGAAGCACCGGCGCCTCCTACGCCACCTCCTCCCCGGATTCGGGAGAGTTTGCAACCCCGCAAAGGTAAAGATGAGATCTCCCTGTGCGTGGTTTACCGATTTGTTCGATTCCGACAGCCGGCAACGATATCTACCTGAGGGATTCGTGTTTCCGCTGCGCTCTATACGAAACCCTACAGTGGTATCAAATCTAGGTTGCTGGTACGTTCGGAATCGGCGTCTCATGTATGATATTTCATGTGTTTTGTCGATTCGCGTTGTGCACAAGTTGCCATTTGTCGTGTTCGTGGGTCGCACATGGGATGTGCTTTTGCCGCTTGGTACATGGAAGGCGTTCTTGTACAAGGGCTTCCCGAAGAACCCCTCGTGTCATCGTTTGGGCCACCCGTGGAGGTCGTACGGGCGCCTGCAATGTGCAGCCGTCGCACTGGTTGTAGCTTCTTGGACAGTCCAAGAAGTGGCGATTTGCAGGTTGTAGGGTCATTTTCGGGGTTTTCTGGGTGCCCAGGGAGAAGGGCGGCGAGGTCCGGCGCCGGCGGCGCCGTCCGCGGCCGCCTGGGGCGGTGCGGTGCTCCCCCCCCCCACCGCGGCCCTGCGAACCAGGGCGGCGGCGGCCTAGGGCTCGCCCTCGGGGAGCCCTAGCGGGCGTAGGGGGCGACCCCGCGGGTCGCCCCCGCGGGCCCTGGGTGGGGACTTACCCAGACCCGGGGGCCCGGGCCACCCGCCCGCGGCCCCACCGGATCCGGCCCCCCCCCTTCCCCCTTTTAATTTTTAAAATTGTTTTAATTGTTTTAAATTGTTTAAAAACATTTAAAAGGTTTTAAAATTTCAGAAAATTATGAAAAATAGTTTAAGAGTTTTAAATTGTTTTAACTCTCTGTGAATTATTTTCATATAAATGACCCATTACTTAATTAGTTTAAAGGAAATCTGAAACCGTTTTAGTTTTCCTCTAATCTAATTAAGTCATGTTAATTGATTTAGAAATGTGATTTTTAAATTAATTAACTGTACATCTTAGCGACTTCATGCAGTAACGCTGAATGGCATTTATCTAATGTTGATTAGATGTAATCCATGTTAGCTAAATTGTTTAGTTAATGGTTTTCAAAATATAATTATTATATTTTTGAAATAAAAGTTATTTCAGAAGTAATTATGTGATGATTGCTTATGATGCATGTGATGTGTGTGGATGGATGGTCATGGACTTAGATATCATGTGATGAATGTTATGGTAATGGCAAATGATGTAATTTATGAGGACTGCGTGCCTCCCTCTCTCCCTCTATTAAATCCGGGTTGTACATTCTATCTCCCTCCTGTTATGTACTCCCCTTGACTTGTTCAAGGTTTCTTATTATTATCTGATGTACATTTATAGGCCTGCGAGCCCAATTTAAATATTACTTGTAATTATAAGAAGCGGATTGGCGGAGATGGAGGAGAGTACCATACAGGACCTTCATGGAGATAAAGTTACATCAAGCTAAAGCATCAGATGCGGAACTGCCATTTGTTCACCATTTTTGTGGATTACCAACTGGCTCTGGTAATGCCACTCTAGGTTAAAGTCCATGATCATCCATCATATTTCTTCATATATTTGATATGTGTGGAATGTGCTATGATATATATAATTAAATATATGATATTCCAAATTATATATATCAATAGCACGCAGATATAGAGACCAAGATAAAATATGTCAAAATCCCTCCTCGTTCAAACTTTAAGCCGTAGCGTAATCATTTAGAATGAATTACGTGGCCCTCCATCATTATAGTTTTAGGATTGCCATTAGATCGGGCAAGTTTGTTGTGCTATCCACAAGGCTTGTCAAGTCTAATGACAGACTAAAACTATGGCATGATGATGCCTTAAACGGGGTAGAGGACCGGTGTAGCTTTGTTGTGCTATCCACAAGGGCTACATCCAAATCTATGCTCGTTACGTAATGATGGTATTGCTTAGACTGCATTTAATGACTTGTTGTGCTATCCACAAGGTCATTAAAATTCAGGGGCCAAAATAAGATCGGATATTGCAAGAGTTGCAAGTGTCAAGGGTTGACCGCTTTCAGATCATAGTATGGTTTGTTGTGCTATCCACAAGATCATGTTATGAGTCTGTGAGATTCCGATCCCCACTAGGAGACCGTCGGTGTCTCCCATTCTGTATATCTGAGGGTTATACAGTCTTCTGGAAAATAGTGGGGCTAATCTTGATTAAAATCCTAATCTAGATTTAATTATTATTATGAACATCTGCTAATTGTGTTTACATTTCCTTTATAGGAAAAAATGTCGTCAGGTAACCCACTCCGTGGCATACTGGATGCCAACAGATTGACAGGCCCGAACTACTCGGATTGGCTCAAAAACCTGAAGATTGTCCTCAGGACTGAGCGCATTGCCTATGTCCTGGAGGTGAGATCCCAGCTGAACCACCCCTTGATGCACCTGAAGGGGAAACACTTGAGTTTGCGAAGTGGAAGGAGGATTCCACTCTGGCCCAATGCTACATGCTTGCCTCAATGAGCAATGAGTTGCAAAGGCAGCATGAGAACATGGATGCTAGATCCATCATGCAGCACTTGCAAGAGCTCTTTGAAGAGCAGAGCAGGGTGGAGAGATATGAGATATCCAAGGCCCTGTTCAGAGCTCGCATGGCAGAGGGGTCTTCAGTACAGACTCATGTGCTAAGATGATAGAGTGGATTGAGAGGCTCGAAGGGCTTGGTTTTCCTCTTGACAAGGAACTAAGCACGGACCTCATTCTCCAGTCACTTCCAGATTCATATTCCCAGTTCATTGTGAATTTCACAATGAACAAGATTGAGGTGAGTTTAGCTGAGATGCTCAACATGCTGAAGACTGCTGAGGGCAACCTTAAGAAGGAAAAGCCCACTGTTCTCATGGTTGGAAAGTCCAACAAGAAGAGGAGAGCAGGGCAAGCCTTTAAGAAAGGCAATGCTAAGAAGCAGTCTAAGCAGAAACATAAGAAGGACACAGGCAAAGGAGAAGAAAAGGGCGAGTGCTTCCACTGCAAGAAAAAGGGGCACTGGAAAAGAAATTGCAAGGACTATCTTGCAATGAAGGCTCAGGAGAAGCAGAAGCTTGGCGAAGCTTCAGGTATCTATATGATAGATCTTCACTTGTCTATTAGAGATTCTACATCGTGGGTTTAGACACTGGATGTGCTTCTCATATCTGTAATGATGTGCAGGTGCTGACAAGTAGAGGAAGCTGAGCAAGGGCGAGGTGAACTTGAGGCTTGGAAACGGCACAAGTGTTGGTGCACACACTGTGGGGACAGTGAAGCTCAAGTTACCCTCAGGAGATTTACTTTTATTAGATGATTGCTATTTTGTGCCTAGCATCATTAAGAACATTATTTCTGTTTCTTGTTTAGACAGAGTTGGATACAAGTTTACCATTGAGAATAATAGTTGTTCAGTTTATTTGAGAAATAAACTAGTTGCTTTAGCAAATTTGGTGAATGGTTTGTATCTACTTGATGTTTCTTATGATAATCTCCACGTTGATGTTTCTCCTAAGAGAAGTAAGAATAGTGTGAACATGCCTACTTGTGGCATTGTAGGCTTGGTCACATTGGCGAGAATAGGCTTCAAAAGTTGCATAAGAATGGATACTTAGATCCATTTGATTATGAATCATATGCAACTTGTGAATCCTGTTTAATGGGTAAGTTGACCAAATCTCCATTTAGTGGACATGGAGATAGGGCCTAGGATATTGGAACTAATACATTCGGATGTATGTGGTCCAATGTCTACCCAAGCCAAGGGTGGCTACTCAAACTTCATTACATTCACGGATGACTACTCAAGGTTCGGATTTGTTTACTTAATGAAGTACAAATCTGAAGCCTTTGGGAAATTCCAAGAATTAAGAATGAGTTGAGAAACAAACTGGAAAGAGTATTAAAATCCTACGGTCAGACCGAGGAGGTGAATACTGAAGTACAGAGTTCACACAATTCTTAAGGGACAATGGTATCCTTTCTCAGTGAACTCCTCCCTATACACCATAGATGAATGGTGTATCGGAAGGAGAAATCGTACCTTGTTGGACATGGTGCGATCCATGATGAGCCGTTCACAGTTACCAGTTTCCTTATGGGGATATGCGCTAGAGTCAGCGGCATATCTGCTGAACAGGGTTCCAAGTAAATCTGTGTCTTCCACTCCATGAGATATGGAAGGGTAGAAAGCCTGATTTTAAACATATTAAAATCTGGGGTGTCCTGCCCACGTGAGGAGACATGACCCAGATAAATTGGAATCCAGAACCGATAAGTGCAGGTTTGTTGGATACCCAAAAGAAACGTTTGGGTACTACTTTTACCATCCTGGTGAACAAAGAGTGTTTGTCGCCAGAAGAGCTGTCTTCTTGGAGAGGAGTACCTTACCCAAGAGGACAGTGGGAGTAAAGTAGATCTAGAAGAGGTTCTAGATCCACAAATTGTGCAAAGTCCACTAGGTGAAACATCGGTTCCGGAACTTGTTCAAGAATATACACACATTCAGCGTAGGTCTGGTAGAGTACCTAGACAGCCTGAAAGATATGTTGGACATATCAGTGAAGGCATGTCTTATGATGAGGATGATGATCCAAAGACCTACCAAGAGGCTGTTGATTGTCCTCGGTCAGGGAAATGGCGAGATGCCATGAATTCTGAGATGCAGTCCATGTACACCAACCAAGTTTGGAATTTGGTAGACTTGCCCGAAGGTATGTACCTATGGGTGCAAGTGGATCTTTAAGAGAAAGATCGGTGCAGATGGACAGATCGACACTTATAAGGCAAGGTTGGTGGCAAAGGGGTATCGTCAAAGGCAAGGAATTGACTATGACGAAACTTTCTCACCAGTTGCCATGATAAAGTCGATCAGAATTCTTCTTGCCATAGCTGCATACTTTGATTACGAGATCTGGCAGATGGATGTGAAGACCGCTTTCCTTAATGGAAACATTGAGGAGGAAGTGTATATGATACAACCTGAGGGATTTACATCCAAAGAGTGTCCAGATAAAGTATGCAAGCTTCAAAGATCCATCTATGGATTGAAGCAAGCTTCTCGTAGTTGGAACATAAGGTTTGATGAGGCTATCAAATCTTATGACTTCATTAAGAATGAAGATGAACCATGTGTGTATAAGAAAGTCAGTGGGAGTGCTATCACTTTTCTTGTACTTTACGTTGATGACATCTTACTCATTGGAATGATGTAGGGATGTTATCATCAGTAAAGGTTGGCTGTCAAAGAACTTCTCCATGAAGGATTTGGGAGAAGCATCCTACGTATGGGAATACGTATCTATAGAGATAGATCTAAGAGGATGCTTGGCTTGACCCAATCCATGTACATAGATACCATTGTCAAAAGGTTTGGCATGGAAAATTCCAAGAGAGGTCTCATACCTATGAGACATGGGATTATTCTCTCTAAGGAGCAGTCTCCTAAGACTCCTGAAGAGAGGGCAGCCATGGATAGAGTCCCCTATGCCTCGGCTATAGGGTCTATCATGTATGCCATGATATGTACAAGGCCTGATGTGGCATTTGCTCTAAGTGTTACGAGCAGATATCAGCAAATCCAGGTGAAACACACTGGATGGCTGTGAAATGTATCCTTAAGTACTTGAGAAGGACGAGGATATATTTCTGGTCTATGGAGGAGGGGACTTGAAACTCCGGGCATATACTGACTCGAGTTTCCAGTCGGATCCAAATGATAGCAAGTCTACATCTGGATTTGTGTTCACTTTGAATGGGGGTGCAGTGAGCTGGAAGAGTTCCAAGCAGAAACCACTGCAGACTCGACGACAGAAGCTGAGTACATTGCTGCAGCTGAAGCCGCCAAGGAAGCAGTGTGGATGAAGAAGAAGTTCATCACCGACCTTGGTGTGGTACCAGGTGACTCTGATCCGATCCCATTGCTGTGTGACAACAATGGGGCCATTGCGCAAGCGAAAGAGCCGCAGTCTCATCAGAAGTCGAAGCACATTCTGAGGCGATTTCACTTGATCAGGGAGATTATCACTAGAGGAGATGTACTGGTGGAAAGAGTTCCTTCAGTCGACAACATTGCAGATCCATTGACAAAGCCTCTGTCTCAAATTGTGTTTGAGCGCCACCTAGAGTCTATGGTTTAAGACATAAAGGTGATTGGCTTTAGTCCAAGTGGGAGATTGTTAGTTATGGATGTCCTCAAGCCAATCATAACTTGTACAATCTTGTTCTTTAATTATAATAATAAGGCTTTTATATTCATTATGTGTAATTCGTTTATCGTTTCATTATGAAGTCCATGAATATACGCAATGGATATTAATTATGATGAGATCATAACAATGAGATTAATATCCTTTAAACGTATATTCTTAATTGTTCCTAGTCGGAGGATATTCAAGAAGGACATTGAATATCCGGTTAGACTAGTATAGTTGCACCTGCTCATATGATGAGGGTGACTGGTCTCATAGTCACTTGTGTGGAGACACTAAGGTGAATCTGTAGGTGCTCATTAGAGAATGAGTTCACTGAACTGATCCGTTATGAATCGCTGGATGGTAATGTTACCTAACTGTCAACCAGCTAGATTCATTGTCACAGTGGCTGATGTGTGTCTTAGACCTGAGACACCAAGGACACCTTGTGGTGGACTTCTGGGTTTTGACCTTGACTTATAGATCTCTATCTATGAGGTCTTAATCAGTTAAGTGATCGGATCTAGCGGAATACCTTCGAAGGTGATTGTGTGGTCAATATGGGATCGCTCGCTCTCAGTAATAGGAGAGTGAATGCTCTACGGAAGGATGCCTGATAGTCCCTGGCCAGGGCAAGACTACTTATCAGAAAAGGACGACTGTTATGATTGTATGCGGCATCTAAACCAAGTGAGTACACACATTAGGGTTTGACAGTTGACCATACCCTAAGTGCACTCGGGAGCATTGTACGAGCGAAGGATTAAAGTCACGTGGTAACTGATGATACAAAAGGTTCCTTGAATGGTTGCTGAACCCCAATGCTTTCCAGGATCAAGTGGTGTTGCTTGGCACCCAACTTGATTAGAAGCCCGGTCAATTATCGTGAGACGATAATTGATTGTGTAATTAATTAATATGAGATGTTAATTAATTACCATAAGTCAATAAAGAGTTATTGAGCTTAATGGGCTGAAAACTGGACTAGCAGTTGGGCCTAGAGGGTCACACGCATAAGAGTTCCGAGCAGACTGGGCAAGGTGTTCTTTATAGACAATGACTGGGTTTTTTGTGAAAAACCGCGGTGTCTATAAATATACGCTGAGAGTTAAACCTGAGCCAAGCTCCAGGCTTAACCCTGGCCGCCCCCCCCCCTCTCTCTCTCTCCCAGGGCGCCCCCCCCTCTCTCTCCTCTCTCTGGCACATGGTGGAGCTGAGATCTGGGAGACGCGTGGAGAACGAGGAGATCCCGTCTGCGTCCGGAGCTCGCGTGGATACGTCTAGAGGCCGGACACTTGAACGGCTTGAAGCACCAACGCCTCCTGCGCCACCTCCTCCCTGGATTCGGGAGTTTCGTAACCCGCAAAGGTAAAGATGAGATCTCCCTGTGCGTGGTTTACCGATTTAGTTCGATTCGACGGCCGGCAACGATATCTACCTGAGGGATTCGCGTTTCCGCTGCGCTCTATACGAAACCCTACACTACCACCCTTCGCAAGAGTCACTATATTTTAGAAGATAAGGCCACAACTTTGGACTAAGGACTCTGTACCTGACTGCACTCATGACACATTTCCTGAAGAGGTACATGGCTCCTCCACTACTCAACTAGTTCAGCCACCAGTAGTCAGAAGAGAGCAAGTAAGAGAAGAAGCAGTGCACAAGAGCCAGAAGAAGCTGAGCAAGTAGAACCTTCCCTGAGCAAGATCTCCTAAAGAAACTATTAATAAAGTGCTTAGGGATCTCAAGGGTAAAGAAGTAGCTCAGAAGAAGAAATTCCAAGTCCTACACCTTTTGAGCCTGCTATAGAAGAAGAATTTCACCATGTCTCTCAACCTCCAGTGGAGACAGCCAGGTCTCAGGGGGAGACTAAATGGTCCATTGATGATGTACTCAATGTGGTCCTCAAGCAACAAGATATGCTTGGTGTACTTCAGATGCAGATACGCCAAATGATGTTAAGTTTGACTTCTTCTCAAAATAAGTGCAGCAGATGAAGGATATGCTCTTTCAATTTGTTTGCCAGTAGGGCAGGGTAGCTCTCCAACACCTACCTCAGAACCTCATCCAGTAGAGCAGCAGCCCAAGCACCCAGAGCAGCAAATAGATCCGTCATCTTTGGAGCCATAGAAACCTTCAGATCAACCTGTTGAACAGCAACAACAACAACAACAACAACAACAATCTCAACCAGAGCAACCTTTTGAGCAATTGGATCAGCAATCAGTTGAACCACAAGTGCAACCAGCAGAGCAGTCCTCGCAGGCAGAAGAGGCTCAGCCTAGGGTTCAAAGTTTCAAGAGGGAAGTCAGGAGGAAGTAAGTCAAATCCAGATCTATTCTTTTTCCTTCTTCTCAACCTACAACTCCTCTAATCCTGATCTCCCATCTACTCCTCAGCCTCCCTCTCCACCAAAAGCCACTTATACTTCATTCCTATGGTGTATACCTACACTCCACCTACTATCAATACACCAACTCTACACACCTTGGCACCAAACGTTTTCTCATCTCTTACTACATCCTCCACTCCTTTTTAATCCTAAATCTACTCCTCCAGCTCAGACAGTACTTCATCTCAAAGGGCAAAAGAGCAAACTTAAGTCTATTCAATCATTTCCTCCTTTTTGTATGCCTTCATTTATTATTCTGAGCACAATTTTGCTCTTTTCTAAGAATATTTGAAAATCAAAGTCTTTCTTGAAATCCATGGGTTGTTAGGATACAAGATTGAGGACTGGCTTCCCCTTTTGATCAGGACTAAAGAAGTTTCCATTGATGCTCTAAATCTAATCACCCAGAAAAGTCATAGTCTTTCTAAGGGAGAATTTTTGTCTGTCTATTCTACTGAGACAATTAAGTTTAAAGAAGCTCTAGCTAGAAGCAATGGCATGCTTAATGTCGCCTCCAATTTGGCCCTTAGATTCTTTGATCTATTTGGGAAGCTTTTGAATGAGCAGCAAGTCAGTTTTACCAGAATGAAGAAGTTTAATGAAGATAGATTTCAGTTGAATCTCCCTAATGTTAGTAGGTCAGTGGGGCATCCTCCTTCTAGGGCAGAGGCCTATCACTCCATCTATGGTTGTTGGCCTACCCTCCCTACTCTACCCAACCCTAATAGGTGCAGTTTTCTCTAGAAAGGAATGTCCTCAAATTATATTTAATAGGCACATCAAGTTAGCTTTCAGATTCAAGATCAAGTATGCTAGGACTCTCACCTTCCACAGATTTGTCCTAATGCATGTTGCCAAGTCTTCAGACTACTTAAGGACTATTAGCACAGTTTTGGAGAATCAGAGAGACTAAAAACAGGTCAGTGGGCAGCCTGTTATCTTGAAGAGGCTCAAGAATGCTCCAAGCAGAAACTTCAGCCCTCTTCATATCTATCGAAAAGCCATGATGGCCTTTGGAAATCATTGTCTATAAAATAGGAAGACAGATATCAAGTCTACTACAAGGCCAAGGCAGCAGCTCAGTCACAGGTCTTCAGTAGAATATTACAATTCATGACTTTCTGCATAAGGTTGCTAGTAGAAAATTCATTCCATTAAAATAGACTCTGAGTGGTGATGAACTCCTTAGGAAACTCCTTTGGTATCATCATAGGCACCTAAAATCCTTTAAGAAAATTCCAACAGTAGGGCCTCCCTATAATTTAGACAGTCTATATTTATGCATGTATTTTTGACAATGAGAAGAAGTTGTGGGATCTTCTCCAACCTTTCTTTGATCAAATCCAACCTTCTCTCTCTCTCCCACACTCTTCCAAAAGTTTTTAACAATTTTTTTTTAGTTATGAAAATACACTTGTTAACTCCACCATTGTCGGTCCCAAGCTCGGGTGAGTAAGGAGGGAGTTTACGTTAGGTTGATAGCCAGCACTAAAAAAATGTCAAATCCTTACATGAATTCTGATCTAAATATTGTGCTAATGCTACGGCATTCCCCAGAACGACGTATTATATTGGAACCCGGATGGAATGATAAGTGAGCAAGGGTTGGCTAGGGCATTCCCCAGAAGTGACGTGCCCCAATGGCGCCCGATTGCAGTGCCAAGTAGGCAAGGGCCCCCGTGTAGGGTTGGGTGAACATGGGTAAAGAAGTTAGTCCAAAAACATAGGATCCATGCCATTATCTGGGGATGAAGTATTGCTACAACTACAAGACCTAACTTTCAGGCATGGGAAAAGACAATCAAGAATAAAGGTAAGAGAAAAAAGATTGTGGAAAACGCTGATCCTAATAAATATGGGTTGGAATAAACATAGTATTTTCTTCTCTTTACCATATTGGAAATCTTTGTTACTCCGCCACAATCTAGATGTGATGCACATTAAGAAGAATGTATGTGAGAGTATTATTGGAACTTTATTAGTATTGATGGGAAGAATAAAGATGGTGCAAAAGGTCGTCAAGACTTGCAAAATTTGGGTATAAGGACATATCTTCATCCACGAGAGGTTGGTTCAAACAAGACCATTTTGCCAGCAGCACAATTCACATGTAGCAAGAAGAGAAAGAAACAATATTCAAGTTTTTTCAAACTGTGAAGGTTCCAGATGATTATTCATCTAACATTGCAAAACGGTTTTGCAACAAACATAAGAACTTGTGGGGATTGGAAAGTAAAAATAAAAGAGTACCTCAAAAGATTCTCATCATTTTCCACTTATTACAAGACTACAGAGATTATTCATGTCTTCTAAAACTTCTACAAGTATGACTTGGCATGAAACTTAACGTCAAGAGGATGGTGTGTTAAGACATCCTACTGATTCTCCTTGTTGGAAAGCTTTAGATACCATCAATGAATTTAGGTTAGATTGTCTAAATGTATGCCTTGGTTTGGCAAGTGATGGTTTTAACCCCTTTGGGACGATTAACATCACTCATAGTACTTGGCTTGTTTTGGTGGTTCCATATAACTTACCACCTGGGAGTGCATGAAAAGCACAAATATGTTACTTTGCTTACTCATATCCGGCCCAAAAGATCCTGGTAATAATATTGATGTGTATCTACAACCACTTATAGAAGAGTTGCAAATTCTTTGGCATGGTGTCGACACATTTGCATTATTATGAACTATTAATGATTTTCCAGCATACGCCTACATGTCAGGTTGGAGTACTAGAGGTCGATCAGCTTGTCCTACTTGCAATAAAAGTACTTGTTCAAAGTGGTTGAATGCTAGTGGTAATTTGTAATACGGGCATCGCGGATGGTTAAGAAATGATCATAAATTTTGAAAAATGAGTCAACAATTTTATGGATATGAGGACTGGGGTGATAAACCCATGCCATTTTTGGGGATGAAGTTTTGCTACAACTACAAGACCTAACTTTCAGGCATGGGAAAAAGACAATCAAGAAGAAAGTTAAGAGAAAAAAAATATGAAAAAAGTTGATCCTAATAAATATTTGGGGTGGAAAAAACATAGTATTTTCTTCTCTTTACCATATTGGAAATCTTTGTTACTCTGCCACAATTTAGATGTGATGCACATTAAGAAGAATGTATGTGAGAGTATTATTGGAACTTTATTAGTAATTGAAGGGAAGAATAAAGATGGTGCAAAAGCTCATCAAGACTTGCAAAATTTGGGTATAAGGACATGTGTTCATCCACGAGAGGTTGGTTCAAACAAAACCATTTTGCCAGCAACACAATTCACATGTAGCAAGAAAGAGAAAGAAACTATATTCAAGTTTTTTCAAACTATGAAGGTTCCAGATGGTTATTCATCTAACATTGCAAAACGGTTTTGCAACAAAGATAAGAACTTGTGGGGATTGGAAAGTAAAAATAAAAGAGTACCTCAAAAGATTCTTCATCATTTTCCACTTATTATAAGACTACAGAGATTATTCATGTCTTCTAAAACTTCTACAAGTATGACTTGGCATGAAACTTAACGTCAAGAGGATGGTGTGTTAAGACATCCTACTGATTCTCCTTGTTGGAAAGCTTTAGATGCCATCAATGAATTTAGGTTAGATTGTCTAAATGTATGCCTTGGTTTGGCAAGTGATGGTTTTAACCCCTTTGGGACGATTAACATCACTCATAGTACTTGGCTTGTTTTGGTGGTTCCATATAACTTACCACCTTGGGAGTGCATGAAAAGCACAAATATGTTACTTTGCTTACTCATATCCGGCCCAAAAGATCCTGGTAATATTATTGATGTGTATCTACAACCACTTATAGAAGAGTTGCAAATTCTTTGGCATGGTGTCGACACATTTGATGTAGCTAAATAAGATTTTTTGCATGCGTGCAGCATTTTTATGGATTATTAATGATTTTCCAACATACGCCTACAAGTCAGGTTGGAGTACTAGAGGTCGATTAGCTTGTCCTAATTGGAATAAAAGTACTTGGTCAAACTGGTTGAATGCTAGTGGTAAATTTTGTTACATAGGGCATCGCAGATGGTTAGAAATGATCATAAATTTTGAAAAATGAGTCCACAATTTGATGGACATAGGGAGTGGGGTGATAGACCCATGCCATTATCTGGGGATGAAGTATTGCTACAACTACAAGACCTAACTTTCAGGCATGGGAAAAAGACAACCAAGAAGAAAGGTAAGAGAAAACAGATTGTGGAAAAAGTTGTTCCTAATAAATATTTGGGTTGGAAAAAACATAGTATTTTCTTCTCTTTACCATATTGGAAATCATTGTTACTCCGCCACAATCTAGATGTGATGCACATTGAGAAGAATGTATGTGAGAGTATTATTGGAACTTTATTAGTAATTGAAGAGAAGAACTTTATTAGTAATTGAAGAGAAGAATAAAGATAGTGCAAAAGCTCATGAAGACTTGCAAAATTTGGGTATAAGGACATCTCTTCATCCACGAGAGGTTGGTTCAAACAAGACCATTTTGCCAACAACACAATTCACATGTAGCAAGAAAGACAAAGAAACTATATTCAAGTTTTTTGAAACTATGAAGGTTCCAAATGGTTATTCATCTAACATTGCAAAACAGTTTTGCAACAAAGATAAGAACTTGTGGGGATTGGAAAGTAAAAAGAAAAGAGTACCTCAAAAGATTCTTCGTCATTTCCAGTTATTACAAAACTACAAAAATTATTCATGTCTTCTAAAACTTCCACAAGTATGACTTGACATGAAATTGAACGTCAAAAGGATGGTCTGTTAAGGCATCCTGCTGATTCTCCTTGTTGGAAAGCTTTAGATGCCATCAATAAATTTGGGTTAGATTGTCGAAATGTACGCCTTGGTTTGGCAATTGATGGTTTTAACCCCTTTGGGACGATGAACATCACTCATAGTATTTGGCTTGTTTTGGTGGTTCCATATAACTTACCACCTTGGGAGTGCATGAAAAGCACAAATATGTTACTTTGCTTACTCATATCCAGCCCAAAAAGTCCTGGTAATAATATTGATGTGTATCTATAACCACTTATAGAAGAGTTGCAAGTTCGTTGGCATGGTGTCGACACATTTGATGCAGCTAAAAATGAGATTTTTTGCATGCATGCAGCATTTTTATGGATTATTAATGATTTTCCAACATACGCCTACATGTCATGTTGGAGTACTAGAGGTCGATTAGCTTGTCCTACTTGGAATAAAAGTACTTGGTAAAAGTGGTTGAATGTTAGTGGTAAATTTTGTTACACAGGGCATCGCAGATGGTTAAGAAATGATCATAAATTTAGAAAAATGAGTCAACAATTTGATGGACATAGGGAGTGGGGTGATAGATCCATGCCATTATCTTGGGATGAGTATTGCTACACCTACAATACCTAACTTTCAGGCATGGAAAAAGACAATCAAGAAGAAAGTTAAGAGAAAAAAAATTATGAAAAAAGTTGATCCTAATAAATATTTGGGGTGGAAAAAACATAGTATTTTCTTCTCTTTACCATATTGGAAATCTTTGTTACTCTGCCACAATTTAGATGTGATGCACATTAAGAAGAATGTATGTGAGAGTATTATTGGAACTTTATTAGTAATTGAAGGGAAGAATAAAGATGGTGCAAAAGCTCATCAAGACTTGCAAAATTTGGGTATAAGGACATGTGTTCATCCACGAGAGGTTGGTTCAAACAAAACCATTTTGCCAGCAACACAATTCACATGTAGCAAGAAAGAGAAAGAAACTATATTCAAGTTTTTTCAAACTATGAAGGTTCCAGATGGTTATTCATCTAACATTGCAAAACGGTTTTGCAACAAAGATAAGAACTTGTGGGGATTGGAAAGTAAAAATAAAAGAGTACCTCAAAAGATTCTTCATCATTTTCCACTTATTATAAGACTACAGAGATTATTCATGTCTTCTAAAACTTCTACAAGTATGACTTGGCATGAAACTTAACGTCAAGAGGATGGTGTGTTAAGACATCCTACTGATTCTCCTTGTTGGAAAGCTTTAGATGCCATCAATGAATTTAGGTTAGATGTCTAAATGTATGCCTTGGTTTGGCAAGTGATGGTTTTAACCCCTTTGGGACGATTAACATCACTCATAGTACTTGGCTTGTTTTGGTGGTTCCATATAACTTACCACCTTGGGAGTGCATGAAAAGCACAAATATGTTACTTTGCTTACTCATATCCGGCCCAAAAGATCCTGGTAATATTATTGATGTGTATCTACAACCACTTATAGAAGAGTTGCAAATTCTTTGGCATGGTGTCGACACATTGATGTAGCTAAATAAGATTTTTTGCATGCGTGCAGCATTTTTATGGATTATTAATGATTTTCCAACATACGCTACATGTCAGGTTGGAGTACTAGAGGTCGATTAGCTTGTCCTAATTGGAATAAAAGTACTTGGTCAAACTGGTTGAATGCTAGTGGTAAATTTTGTTACACAGGGCATCGCAGATGGTTAAGAAATGATCATAAATTTTGAAAAATGAGTCCACAATTTGATGGACATAGGGAGTGGGGTGATAGACCCATGCCATTATCTGGGGATGAAGTATTGCTACAACTACAAGACCTAACTTTCAGGCATGGGAAAAAGACAACCAAGAAGAAAGGTAAGAGAAAACAGATTGTGGAAAAAGTTGTTCCTAATAAATATTTGGGTTGGAAAAAACATAGTATTTTCTTCTCTTTACCATATTGGAAATCATTGTTACTCCGCCACAATCTAGATGTGATGCACATGAGAAGAATGTATGTGAGAGTATATTGGAACTTTATTAGTAATTGAAGAGAAGAACTTTATAGTAATTGAAGAGAAGAATAAAGATAGTGCAAAAGCTCATGAAGACTTGCAAAATTTGGGTATAAGGACATCTCTTCATCCACGAGAGGTTGGTTCAAACAAGACCATTTTGCCAACAACACAATTCACATGTAGCAAGAAAGACAAAGAAACTATATTCAAGTTTTTTGAAACTATGAAGGTTCCAAATGGTTATTCATCTAACATTGCAAAACAGTTTTGCAACAAAGATAAGAACTTGTGGGGATTGGAAAGTAAAAAGAAAAGAGTACCTCAAAAGATTCTTCGTCATTTCCAGTTATTACAAAACTACAAAAATTATTCATGTCTTCTAAAACTTCCACAAGTATGACTTGACATGAAATTGAACGTCAAAAGGATGGTCTGTTAAGGCATCCTGCTGATTCTCCTTGTTGGAAAGCTTTAGATGCCATCAATAAATTGGGTTAGATTGTCGAAATGTACGCCTTGGTTTGGCAATTGATGGTTTTAACCCCTTTGGGACGATGAACATCACTCATAGTATTTGGCTTGTTTTGGTGGTTCCATATAACTTACCACCTTGGGAGTGCATGAAAAGCACAAATATGTTACTTTGCTTACTCATATCCAGCCCAAAAAGTCCTGGTAATAATATTGATGTGTATCTATAACCACTTATAGAAGAGTTGCAAGTTCGTTGGCATGGTGTCGACACATTTGATGCAGCTAAAAATGAGATTTTTTGCATGCATGCAGCATTTTTATGGATTATTAATGATTTTCCAACATACGCCTACATGTCATGTTGGAGTACTAGAGGTCGATTAGCTTGTCCTACTTGGAATAAAAGTACTTGGTAAAAGTGGTTGAATGTTAGTGGTAAATTTTGTTACACAGGGCATCGCAGATGGTAAGAAATGATCATAAATTTAGAAAAATGAGTCAACAATTTGATGGACATAGGGAGTGGGGTGATAGATCCATGCCATTATCTTGGGATGAAGTATTGCTACACCTACAATACCTAACTTTCAGGCATGGGAAAAAGACAATCAAGAAGAAAGGTAAGAGAAAAAAGATTGTGGAAAAAGTTGTTCCGAATAAATATTTGGGTTGGAAAAAACATAGTATTTTCTTCTCTTTACCATATTGGAAATGATTGTTACTCCGCCACAATCTAGATGTGATGCACATTGAGAAGAATGTATGTGAGTATTATTGGAACTCTATTAGTAATTGAAGGGAAGAATAAAGATGCTGGAAAAGCTCGTCAAGACTTGCAAAATTTGGGTATAAGAACATCCCTTCATCCACGAGATGTTGGTTCAAACAAGACCATTTTCCCAGCAGCACAATTCACATGTAGTAAGAAAGAGAAAGAAACTATATTCAAGTTTTGTCAAACTGTGAAGGTTGCAGATGGTTATTCATCTAACATTGCAAAACGGTTTTGCAACAAAGATAAGAACTTGTGGGGATTGAAAAGTCATGATCATCATGTAATTATGCAGAAACTACTCCCAATAGCTATTCGAGCACTACCGAATAAACAAGTATCCGATGTTATAAGCGACATATGCCATTTCTTTTTAAACTTCTGTTTAAAAATTGCACTAGCTGATGACTTCTATCAAATTGGAAACTGAGTTGCCTTCATTTTGTGACATTGTGAGATGATCTTCCCTCCTAGTTTCTTCGATATCATGGTACACTTAATCATTCATTGGCAGATGATGCTAGAGTTGCTAGACCAGTTTTTTTTTTAGCAAAATTGGTCCTCAGGACTCGAAAGCTAGGAGAGTGCACCATCCCCCAGAGGGGGAAGTGTTCCCACTCCACCAGCATGAAATCTAGGCCTGATATATATATAGGAGAAAAAAGGATACAAACACTAACCGGGGTAATCCCTTACAGAGCAACAAACCTAGCCTAACCGAATATAAGGTAGGCCAGTTTTGTTTAAGGTAGCTGAACCCCTATAGGCCAGGGGCAGTGCAAATAAATAAGTAAAAACTTTATTCTCAACATGGGAGCAAGCATGAGATGCGAGGGCATCAGCAACTCGGTTCGCTTCTATGAAAACAAGACATATATGGGCCACATTTCTGTGCTAGAGTTGCTAGACCAGTTCATTATAGGTGGATGTATCCATTTGAGAGGTACTTTTCAAAATATATTGTGATGAACATGACTATTGACCTATAATATTGAATGACCTATTCATATTGTAGGTATTTAGTAAAGTTGAAATCTTTTGTGCGAAATAAAGCATGCTTAGAAGGGTCAATTGCAGAGGGTTATATCATATCGGAGGCACTCATATTTGGATGATGAAGTGGAGACATGGTTGAATAGGCCCCCTCAACAAGTAGAATGTCATCCTATTTGGTTGAGAAAGGATGGGAGATTTTTTCACAAACATCTCGCCTAATTGGAGCAGCCACTAGCAGTACATTGGAAGCTGAGGAGTTATCTTAATCTCATAGATATGTGTTATTTAATTGCAATGCTCTTGAGCAATACGTAAAGTAAGTTCTTCAATAATGTGTTTAAGTTTTACTTGCATTCTTTAATGAGCACAAAGTTAAAGTTTTTATTTCATGTAGTAATCATCTTTCTGAGGTCAAAGAAATGTATCATGGATTGCAGGAGATGGAAATAGAGCGTATTCAAACATCCGAATTTCCAACTTGGCTAAAAACTCAGTATATTCATTTCTACACACCTTTTTTTGTTTAAATAGATTGATTACAATCCAAGTTTTTTATTTCTTCATTTTAAGGTGCATAAATTACAAGAGTCAAGGCATGGGTCAATTTCAGCAATGCTTTGGTGGATTAAAGATGGTCCACTTGATTTGGTTAAAAGTATGAAGCATGTATAGTCAATGGTTTTCGATTTCATACAAGAAATCTTGAACGTCGCCGAGTTACTCAAAATTCTGGTGTTATAATGTCTGCAACCACATCAAGTTTCTCAAGTTCAAAGGATAGACAACCCATTCAAGGAAATGTCACATATTATGGTGTACTTGATGAGATCGTGCAAGTTGATTATTATGGGGAGATGAAATTTGTTCTTTTTAAATGTGATTGGATTGATGGGAATCGAGGGGTCACAAAAGAAGGCAATATCACCATTGTCAATACTTTGTGTAAATTATGAACTAATGAACCTTATGTGTTGGCATCACAAGTAGAGCAAGTTTGGTACGTTGAAGATCTTTGTAATATTGGTTGGTATGTTGTTCAAAAGATATTGCCACGTGAATTCTTTGACATGGCAAAAGTAGAACATAATAATGAAGGAGATTTTCTGGACGTTAAGCAAACAAATTCGGTCCACCAATTTGACAGTGACAAGAATGGTGAAGATGTTGATGAATTAAGTCTTAATTGCGAAAGAAATGATGTTGAGGGAATAAATATCTATGATATTCAAGAATTAAGTATGTACATCTCTGACTTTCATATTTTCCACTCCCTTCAATGATCTTAGCCTGCTTAGCATATTGCACATCTTTGAATTTCATATCTTCCACTCCCTTCAATGATCTTGTAGCACCCCGGAAATTTTAATTACATAAAAATTTAAATAAATGGAAATAAATAATTTCCACAATATCGGAGTATTTAAAACATACGTATTATTATCGTACGTGCTAAAACACGTCGGAACATTCCGTAAAAATTATAAATCAACCCCACACATTATTCCTAAATGTTCCACAAAGAAATTTGTGCCAAGAAAAATCGGATTAGCTAAGTTTAAAGTGTTTTGCAACTTATTATCGTAATTCATAATAAGTCGAAAAAATTATTATCACGCGTACTTGGGTGAGTCAGAAAATTAAATAAAAATCATAAACAGACTTCAAATAATATCCTCTAATGACCCATCAATAAATTTGGGTCAATAAAAATCATTTGGGCTAGGTTTAAGAGTTATTGTGACCGATTATCCAAATTAGGAAACAAGTCGGAAAACTCGATAACACAGAAATACGACGCAATCATAAATTAAATAAAAATATTGGAAAGACTTCTAACATTATATATTAATGACCCAATATCATAATTGGGACAATGGACCACATATGGCCCAAAAATCAAATGAAGCAAGAAAATACATAGAAATTCGCAACTTTAATTAAGCTAAAATTAGAAGGAGGTAATTAGAGTTGAATTGGGAAGAGATCTTACATTATTGGCAACCCAATTCGTGCTTAACTTTGGTGGGAGGTTTCCTAAAGCCTCACACACTCAAATGGAGGAAGAAATCCTCAAAATAGGAAACTAGTATGTCAAAACCGCAACTCTTCTTTCCTAGTTACAACATGACTCCTAAACACCATGGATGCTTAAATACTCTTCACCAAACCCTTGGGGACGAGTTTACATCTTGATGGGGTCGTGTGGAGGAGTTCTTGGCGGCTGGGGAGTAGGAGATCATCCACATCAAGCTGTTCTTCTTTCCCCTTCTCGTCTGCTGCGACCTGCACAAACCGTCCACTTGAAGTCGATCAAAGGTGTGAGTCAAACCATAACCAACCTTGCAAGGCCTATACCCCTGGAAAGAGAGTCACGTCTACGTTCTAACCCAAGTGGAATGCCCAAATTCCATCCAGTATACACAGAGTATTAAGCATTTTTCTCCAAGTGGTCTGAACACAGGTTTTCTGGAAAAATGGGACTTCTTCAACCCAGAAGGTAGGCTTCTCGCGCCAAACCTTAACATATCCTATATCAATGTGTAGAGCATCAAGTTAACTTTCATTTCCCACTGGTTTCATCGAATTCCAATTAGTAGATTTTGAGTTATAAGTGTTTTTCCCCAAGTCGCGCACCGTTAGGGCGTTTTCTGTTCTTATATGTTGCATGCGATTTGAGACCGAATTAGAGCAAACTCACAACATAAAAGTTTTTCTACTAGTTGTCGTCGTCATATCTTGTGTTGAACGTTTTGTCTAAATATCATTAGTTAGAGCGTTATAAGCATGATAAGAGGGTCTCTGCATGACACTACGTTTTCGGGTTGCACTAGGTTTTACGTTTGTGTTGGACTTGATTAAAGCCTATTGAAACCATCATGGTTTTCTAATTCCGATTTACTGAAAGTACCCTTGCATATATAGGTTGGTTTAAAACTGATTTCGTTATTTTCATGCACTGTACAATTTGTTCTTAATTTTAGAACAACTCTGTGTCAAAACAGGTTAATTCTAGTCCTCAATCCAAAGCATTGTCCTTTCTCTGGCAGACGCAGGACAAGGACCTGAGAACGCGACGGCTCGATAGGCCGCGTTCTCAGGCAGATCGCGACACGAATTCTGTCGCGATCTGATCGCGATTGGACCGCCGGCGCGACCTGTCCTCGGGTCTGACAGCCATGTCGCCTCTTCATATGAACCCGTCGCGAACTGCCTGCCTGATCAGACAAGCCTGTCGCGATCCTTACAAGGCACTGTCACAATCTGATCTGACCCCGTCGCGACCCTTACAAGGGTCTGTCGCGACCTCAGGATTTTTCATGAAACCCCACTTATTTTCTTGCAAATCTAACCGCTGTACCTGAGGTCTATTTAAATATATATGATTTTTAGCATGTAATTCACATGTCTTAGGTCTAATCATTGCATGATGGTTATTTAATGGCTTAAAAATGGTTAACCCATTTAAAAGTTTTAATTACATGCAGGATATTCTAATTGCTCTTTAAGTTTTATGATCTATTCATGCAACTTGTGATTCAATCTTTCCATTATTCTACCATGTTTTAAATGATAATTATTATTCTTAAAACCTTGCAACCCATGTGTAGTTAAATGCATTGTTCAATTCGTGCCATCATGTTAAGTGTTTTCCGCAATTTTAAAACCGATGGTTTGTGGATTGAGATGCGTACATCACTACACACTTGCACTGTTAGGCAGCCCTTTCTTGGAAAATTGGAAACTCTCTACCGGTCATTCCGAATCGGTAGACTAGCGACCTTTTCTCCAAGGCCTCCGTAAATCTCCTCTGACCATGGATTCCCACATGGCCGACGAGTGGTTGTACCATTGAAGTTCCCTGGAGATAGCGTGCACTTCCTTTCTCTTCTTGTTCTCGTGAGTGTGATTTACAATCTAGACTAAATCCATTAATGTAAAGATTGAACTAAAGTATAAATCGTGTTGTTATGCAGCCAAATTTATCTCTTGACCATTGTTATCATGGAATCATGTTCAATTACTTATTACTTGTTCCCATCATCATCATGAACTTGACATTACACATGCTTACTTATTGAAACTCTCATTGGCCATTGTTAATGACTGTGGGTATCTACATTTAAAATTAACATGAGATGCTGACCGAGCACGGCGAGTGTCCAAGGGCTCCAGTCTAGCCCCAATGACGGAGAGTCATAATATACTGTTAACCATGGGGTATAATGATTACTGGCGTTGCATCTGTGCTGGGAGTTTTGCTTGCTTGTTGAATGATAGATACAATAACCACATACACGTGTCCTGGTGTCTATTCTTGATGGATCTTTTCTGGTGTACATTAGTGTCTACGTGCCTGATTAGTGTTACATGATCGTACTCGTGCGTGCTTGCTTGCTTGCGTGATATAGCCATCCTGCATTTAATGCAAATAGTGATATCTGTGTTCTTGAAAGGTATTGACATCATGTGAATTCTTGCGTGCTTGTACAAAGTGACCTATTGCTAGTTCTATCTCGTTATATCCTTCTAGATCTTGTTCTATCATGATCACTCTATCTAACTTGTTCATGTATCGTGTTTTAACGAGTTTTATTCATACATGCATATCATGACACTCATTGTGCTTACCTAGTTCTAAATTGCTAATCACTTATATCATTGCCTGCACATTGAGATATAAATCCTACTGGGCTAGTTTGCTCATCCCCTACTTTTACCAATCTAGGTGACTATGAAGTTCAAGAGGAAGAGCAAGTCGAGGATGGGAATGTGTCCGAGTGATGAGAGTTCCAATTATGAGTCTATCTATAGTTAGTTTATTTTGAGTGTTAGAACAATGTAGTAGGAAGTGAGGTATTATGTAATTTCCCTTTTATTGAGTCTTAGTCCTGTATTAGTTTCCATTTTGAATACAATAAGTTGAAATTTGAATGCAATTTATATTGAGTTCAACATTTGGGCCCTATGATGATGTTGTGTTGTTAAACATTTAGTGTGTACTAGCTAGAGGCTTATTTGCCGACTGTTCACGTCTCGGGATATCGTCTCGAATTATTTCCGAATAATTTATATCCGCTGCGTAATTCTCGGGACGTGACAGTTTAGTGGTATCAGAGCCTAGGAATACCAAATAGTATATGTCTCAGGAATGGGAGATACCTATGGAACCTAGGTCATGGAAATTAAATACAGTACCTGGTGAGAATGGGAATATGATAGAATGAACAAAACACTCTTACCCATTGACTCTTATAATGTATCTAGAGACATAATTGGTTTTCATCCTTTTCTCAGGAACCCTCATAACTTTCTCACTCAACTGTAATGGCTCGCAACCAATGGCAAGCTATGTAAGAAACAGTGGCTGGACTGACCCAGGCTTTACAAAATGTGGTTCAGCTGCAAATCAGGTTGCTGCTGCAAGGAATGGAGCCGGTGATCTACACCGGAACATTAGGAGTTTAAACCCTCCTCGTTTCTCTGGGTCCCCTGACCCAGACGAGGCAGAGAAATGACAAGAGGAGATAGAACGAATTTTCAAGTCATGCAATGCACTAATAGGGAAAAAGTTGTACTAGCCACTTTTCAGTTCACTAAGGATGCCCGAGCATGGTGGAAGGCCACATCGGCCCACCTGCCTAATGTTGGCGAACTAGAGTGGGGTGGATTCCCGGAGATATTCTGGGGAAAATATTTCTCTGAAAGAGTGAAGGAGAAGAAAGCGGCGGAATTTGCCGCACTGAAACAGAAAGGAATGTCCGTGGCTGAGTATGAGGCTCAGTTCGCGCGTCTTGCTGTGTATGCCCCACACCTGGTGGGCACGGAAAGACTAAAGCCAAATCGGTTCATAGATGGGCTCAGGCCCATGTTCATTGAGAAGCTCGGATCACACAACATCCAAACCTATACTGAGATGGTTCAAAGAGGTCACTGGTAGAAGACACTATGGCTAAGGTGGAAGGCATGAGGGGGAAGGACATCTCAAAGCCGACCTTTATAAAAAGGGGAGTAGTCGATACAACTGGAACTTTCCCCAATAACAACAATAATAACTACAACAACAAAAGGCCAACCACTGGGAAGGACTATGGCATGGGGAAAAAGATCAAAGTAGAAGAAACAACGACGGTTGAATATTGTAAATTTTGCAACAAGCCTGGGCACCAAGCGGACAAGTGCTGGAAGAAGGTCGTAGCTTGCCTGCGATGCGGGAGTTACGAACATCGTATACCGAACTGTCCCATGCTAAAAGACCAAGTTGGAAGGCACCAAGGAGTGGTAAAGCGTCAAGGATGCGTGAATGCAGTAACGCAAGCGGAGCTTCCGGAAGGAGGTATGATTGTTAAACCACTAGACTGATCTTAGGATGCTTTTCTTATTAGTACATAATTAAGTGGGGGAGATCATAAGGAGAAATTGAAAATGAATAATCTAGTGGTTATACTGTAGTTCATCTATTGGATTTAGATGGAGTTATAACAACCGTGAAAGAAAAATAGGAGTGGAAGGAACCAAATGAATAATATGGCTGGCCATAGCTGTAGATGTTGGACTAGCATCCACGATGTTGAAACAAGTTAGAGGAATTAAATCTAAAACCAACTGAAGGATCATAATTTTCGAGAGCCAATTAATGATCTATGAATTTGGGGACCAAATTCTCTTAAGTGGGGGAGGGTGTATCACCCCGGAAATCTTAATTACATAAAAATTTAAATAAATGGAAATAAATAATTTCCATAATATCGAAGTATTTAAAACTTAGGTATTATTATCGTACGTGCTAAAACATGTCGAAAAATTCCGTAAAAATTATAAATCAACCCCACACATTATTACTAAATGTTCCACAAAGAAATTTGTGCCAATAAAAATGGATTAGCCAAGTTTAAAGTGTTTTGTGACTTATTATCGTAATTCATAATAAAGTCGAAAAATCATTATCACACGTACTTGGATGAGTTAGAAAATTAAATAAAAATCATAAATGGACTTAAAATAATATCCTCTAATGACCCATCAAGAAATTTGGGTCATAAAAATCATTGGGCTAGGTTAAGAGTTATTGTGACCGATTATCCAAATTAGGAAACAAGTCGAAAAAATCGTTAACACGGAAATACGACGCAATCATAAATTAAATAAAAATGTTGGAAAGACTTCTAACGTTATATATTAATGGCCCAATATCATAATTGGGCCAATGGACACATATGGCCCAAAAATCAAATGAAGCAAGAAAATACATAGAAATTCGCAACTTTAATTAAGCTGAAATTAGGAGGTAATTAGAGTTGAATGGGAAGAGATCTTGCATTCTTGGCAACCCAATTCGTGCTTAACTATGGTGGGAGGTTTCCTAAAGCCTCACACACTCAAATGGAGGAAGAAATCCTCAAAATAGGAAACTAGTATGTCAAAACCGCAACTCTTCTTTCCTAGTTACAATAGGACTCCTAAACACCATGGATGCTTAAATACTCTTCACCAAACCCTTGGGGATGAGTTTACATCTTGTTGGGGTCGTGTGGAGGAGTTCTTGGCGGCTGGGGAGCAGGAGATCGTCCACACCAAGCCATTGTTCTTTCCCCTTCTTGTCTGCTGCGACCTGCACAAAACCGTCCACCTGAAGTCGACCAAAGTTGAGTCAAACCATAACCAAACCTTGCAAGGCCTATACCACTGGAAAAAGGGTCAATCTACGTTCTAACCCAAGTGGAATGCCAAATTCCATGTAGTATACACGGAGTATTAAGCGTTTTCCTCCAAGTGGTCTGAACACGGGTTTTCTGGAAAAATGGGACATCTTCAACCCATAAGGTAGGTTTTCTCGGGCCAAACCTTAACATATCCTATACCAATGTGTTGAGCATCATGTTACTTTCCTTTTCCACTAGTTTCATCGAATTACAATGAGTAGATTTTGAGTTATAAGCGTTTTCCCCAAATCGCGCACTGTTTTGATTTTTATGTTCTTTATATGTTGCATGCGATTTGATACCGAATTAGAGAAAACACACAACATGAAAGTTTTTCTACTAGTTGTCATAGTCATATCTTGTGTTGAACATTTTGTCCAAATGTCATTAGTTAGAGAGTTATAAGCATGATACTAGGGTCTCTGCATGACACTACGTTTTGGGTTGCACTTGGTTTTACATTTGTGTTGGACTTGATTAAAGCCTATTGAAACCATCATGGCTTTATAATTCCGATTTACTGGAAGCACCCTTGCATGTCTAGGTTGGTTAAAACTGGTTTCGTTATTTTTCATGCACCGTACAATTTGTTATTAATTTTAGAACAACCCTGTGTCAAAACAGGGAAAGTCTGGTTCGCAATCCAAAGCATTGTCTTTTCTTGGCAGACGCAGGCCAAGGACCTGAGAACACAAGGCTCGATAGGCCGTGTTCTCAAGTAGATCGCGACAAGAATTTCGTCGTGATCTGATCGCGACCGGACAGCCGTCGCGACCTGACCTCCGGGTCTGACAGCAATGTCGCCTTCTTCATATGAACTCGTCGCGAACTGCCTGCCTGATCAGACAAGCCTGTCGCGATCCTTACAAGGCACTGTCGCAATCTGATCTCACCCTGTCGCGACCCTACAAGGGTCTGTCGCGACCTCGGTTTCATGAAACTCCACTTATTTTCTTGCAAATCTACCGTTGTACTTGAGGTCTGTTAAAATATATATGATTTTTAGCATGTAATTAACATGTCTTAGGTCTGATCATTGCATGATGGTTATTTAATGGCTTAAAAGTGGTAACCCATTAAAATTTTAATTACATGACGGATATTCTAATTGCTCTTTAAAATGTATGATCCATTCATGCAACTTGTGATTAATCTTCCATTATTCTACCATGTTTTAAAGGATAATTATTATTCGTAAAACCTTGCAAACCCATGTGTAGTTAAATGCATTTTAATTTTACATGAGATGCTGACCGGGCACGGCGAGTGTCCAAGGGCTCCAGTCTAGCCCCAAGATGGAGAGTCATAAATATACTGTTAACCATGGGGTATAATGATTACTGGCGTTGCATCTGCACTGGGAGTCTGCTTGCTTGTTGAATGATAGATACAATAACCACATACACATGTCCTGGTGTACATTCTTGATGGATCTTTCTTGGTGTACTAGTGTCTATGTGTCTGATTAGTGTACATGATCGTGCTCGTGCGTGCTTGCTTGCTTGCGTGATATGGTCATCCTGCATTTAATGCAAATAGTGATATCTTGCGTTCTTGAAAGCTATTGACATCAAGTGAAATCTTGCGTGCTTGTACAAAGTGATCTATTGCTAGTCTATCTCGTTATATCCTTCTAGATCTTGTTCTATCATGATCACTCTATTTAGCTTGTTCATGTATCGTGTTTTAACGAGTTTTATTCATACATGCATATCATGACACTCATCGTGCTTACGTAGTCTAAATTGCTAATCACTTATATCATTGCCGCACATTGAGATATAAATCCTACTGAGCTAGTTGCTCATCCCCTACTTTTACCCATCTAGGGACTATGAAGTTCAAGAGGAAGAGCAAGTCGGGATGGGAATGCGTCCGAGTGATGAGCGTTCCAATTATGAGTCTATCTATAGGTAGTTATTTTGAGTGTTAGAACAATATAGTAAGAAGTGAGGTATTATGTAATTCCCTTTTATTGAGTCTTAGTCTTGTATTAGTTTCCATTTGAATACAATAAGTTGAAATTTGAATGCAATTTATATTGAGTTCAACATTTGGGCCCTATGATGATGTTGTGTTGTTAAACATTTAGTGCGTGCTAGCTAGAGGCTTATTTGCCGACTGTTCACGTCTCGGGATATCGTTTCAAATTATTTCCGAATAATTTATATCCGCTGCGTAATTCTCGGGACGTGACAGATCTTAGCCTGCTTAGCATATTGCACATCTCTGACTTCATATCTCATTTTAATACTTATTTACAGAGGTAAAAAGATCATGGAAAATTTGTCATACACCTCTACGCACACGACTTCAGCTGTGTAAGGCATGTGGGGCCTACATCATCTTCACATCCCCTACCACCAAAAAGAGTGAAAAATATTGAAGATATTTATGATGTCTCCAGACCGCAAAAAAGGAAATTAGATACTAGCAGTTTCCAACAATATTTGGAGTGAGTCAATTGAT
>CM024758.1:103169206-103230010 GCA_014218235.1 Colocasia esculenta | reverse complement strand
TACTGACTGACGGGACTAAGGGTAGAATTTCTTGAGGTAGACTGCATTCCAAGGGTGCGTTAGCTCAACTCCCTCGGCATCCACTAACCTATAAGCGTTCCTGAGTATGCTTCTTTGACAACGAACAGACCCTCCCAATTTTCTTGCAATTTGCTCCTGGGACCTGGTGCCTTTATGATTTTGCGTTTTAGGACCAATTCACCTACTTGAATTTTCTCTCAAGAACTCTTTTGGCATAAAAACGTGCAATTCTCTGACGATAGACTTGTGCATGGTTAGCCGCTATCATTCGCCTTCATCTAAGAGTTCAAGTTGTGCCAACAAGGCTTCCCGACGTTGATCAGGATCAAGTTCGGAATCCAATTGAACTCTAAGCGAAGGGACGAAGATCTCATATGGGAGTATCGCATCCGATCCGTATGTCAAAGCATAGGGGGTTTTCCCCGTAGGAGTGCGGACGGAGGTGCGATAAGCCCAAAGAGCTTCAACCAAGCGATCAGGCCAGTCAGCATTGTTGTGAGATTTGCATGTTTTCTTTATGATTTTAATGAGAGTTTTATTAGTAGCTTCAGCTTGTCCATTACCTTGTGGATAATATGGGGATGAATGATGTAGGTTAATGCCATATTTACCACACATGTCGCGAAGCTCCTGTGAAGTGAATTGCGGTCCGTTGTCGGTGACGATGTCCCGAGGCACGCCAAATCTTGCAAGGATGTTGCGCTTGATGAACTTGACAACTGTTGAAGCTTTGACCTCTATGAACGCTTCTGCTTCAGCCCATTTCGTGAAGTACTCTGTGGCGGTCAGAATGAAGGACTTCTTACGGATTTCTCCGGTTCTGTCCGCAAGTGGGACGACCACGTCGAATGCCCACATGGCGAAAGGCCATGGAGCGATAAGGGGATGAAGAGAGGAAGAAGGAGCATGAATTTTGTCACCGTGCAATTGGCATTTTGCACAGTGACGGACAAAATGGCGACAGTCTTCTTCCATGGTGGGCCAATAATAGTGTCTTAGCAACTTCTGGGCAATTGCTCTACCATTAACATGGCCACCACATTCGCTAGAGTGAGCGGCTTCAACAACATCTTGAGATTCGATTTCATCAAGGCAACGGAGATAGACCCCGCTGAGAGACTTTTTGTACAGAATGCCGCCTATGATCTTGTAACGCTCCAAGACACGGCGAATTGCCCGTCTATCGGCAGAAGTGGCATAATCAGGGAAGGATCCATCTTTGAGAAAGTTTTCGATGTCAAAATACCAAGGATGGCCATCTTCAAGGTCAATTTCTGGCTCTTTTGAGAGCGCATGGACCGAAGGGATGGAGAAGGACGCACGAGCTGAGAGAACCAAGGATCGACATGGGAAGGGACTCTTAACCTCTGGACAGAGACGGTTTAGAAGACTTTCCCAAAGGATGGGAATGGAAGACGCGAGGGAAGCAAGTGAATCTGCTAGGATGTTTTGGGCCCTAGGAGTGTGAAAGAGTGAGCTTCCTAAACTGCCGGACTACTTTTCCTACCAACTCTGGTATGGTTTCAGCTTGGGGTCCCGAGTCTAGTACTTACTAAGAGATTTCCGGAGTATCAACTGCGAATCTCCAATAATCCTTAACTCCTTGACTCCGAGCAATAATGCCATTTTCAGCCCAACTAAGAGACCTCGTACTCAGCCACATTGTTCGTGGCTCGGAAGGTTAACTGATAGGCATGCGGAATGACTACCCCTTCCGGTGAGAGGAGGACTGCCCCTATCCCACACCCTTTAGAATTGAGCCCCATCGAAGTAAAGCACCCACGAAGGTTCACCATCGATAATGGCTCCTAACTCTTCATCAGGAAAGCTTTCATCAACGGGAGAGTATGAAGGTAAGGGGTGGTGGGCCAAATGCTCAGCAATAGCGTGCCCCTGATAGACTTTTGGTAACATAGGTGATATCAAATTGATTGAGGAAACTTTGCCACCTCATCAACCGGTCAGTCAGGACAGGCTTCTCAAGTAAGTACCGAATAGGGTCCATACGCGCCAGAAGTTTCACTTCATGAGCCAAGAAATAGTGCTTCAACTTCTGGGCAACCCAGACGAAGGCCGCGCACGTTCTTTCCATGGCGGTGTACTTCTTTTCAGCCTCATTGAACAACTTGGATAAATAGTACACCGCTCTCTCCTTCTTCTCGTCGTCGTATTGGGCTAAAACCGCTCCAGTTGAGTCTCAGTGGTTGACACATAGAGCAGTAAAGGCCGACCCGGGACGGAGGAGCGAGAACAGGGGGATTAAAAAGATAGCTCTTCAATTCATCAAAGGCCTTCTGACATTTATCGTCCCAATCAAACTTCGCCTCTCCTCTAAGCATCTCGTAGAAGGGCTTACAGCGGATTGAATGCTGGGAGATAAACTCCTAATAAACTGGAGTCTGCCAATTAGCCCTCTGACTTCTCTGATATTCCTAGGAGGAGGCATATCGATTATTGCTTTGGCCTTGTTAGGATCAATTTCAATTCCCCGCTTGCTAACGATGAACCCAAGCAATTTCCCCAGAAGAGACACCAAAGACGCACTTCTTGGGGTTCATCTTAAGATTGTGCTCTCTAGACCTTTGGAGAACTGCCCGGAGGATCTCAGCATGGCCATGTCGAGTCTTTGATTTTACCAAGACATCGTCCACATATACCTCCATGTGCACATGCATCATGTCATGAAAAATTGCCATCATGGCCTTTGATAGGTTGCTCCCGCATTCTTCAATCCGAAGGGCATGACGACGTAACAATAAGTCCCCAGGGTTTTGTAAATGAAGTTTTCTCCTGGTCTTCCTCCGCCAGCGAATTTGGTTGTACCCAGAGAAACCATCCATAAATGACAAAAGCTCGAAGCCGGCAGTATTGTCCACTAGGACATCTATGTGTGGGAGAGAGAAATCGTCCTTTGGGCAAGCACGATTAAGGTCACGGAATCTATACAGATCCTAACCTTACTATCCTTCTTCTTACAGGACGATATTAGCTACCCACTGTGGATATAGCACAACCCTAATAAATTTGGCTTTGTGCAACTTGTCAACCTCCTCTTTGATCTTGAGTGCAAGTTTAGGATTAGCCTTCTCAACTTTTACTTGACGGCCTTTGCGACGGCTTTTAGGACCAAACGATGCTCGACCAAAGAGGTATCGAGTCCCGGCATGTCCTCATAAGACCAAGAAAATCCGTCGGAAAATTCTTTGAGATGGCTACCAGAGCTTCTTCTTCTTCAACACTCAAGTTGGCACTGATCAAAACTGTCTTTGGGGATTCTTCAGTGCCAAGGTTGACTTCTTTAGTGGGCTCGTCTGCAGCCATGGTTGGCTCGTCGAACCTTTTGTGCCATCCACATAGGAGCTCACTGGGTCCTCTTCTCCTAACCCAGGATCTCCCACTCACTCCTCATCAAAATCTAACAGATAAACTCCTAAGCCGTCATCTACAGAGTCACCTTCCTCAAAGTCAGACTCGACGGAGCAGGATCCTCAAGAAACTCTGGGACTTGACTTAACTTAGCACATCTCTCAGCCAAGGTGATGACAAACGGGAGGACTTGCCTACCCTTCTCCTTGCGCACACATGGCTGAGAGGAACTAGACTCTCCTAAACCTAGACCCGACTCTAAGCTAGACTCTAGACCACTATTAACATGACTGCTATGTACAAAACTATGTACAGGGGAATTCCCCTAGAGGGGCAAGGGAAGAGAAAGGAGGACTTAGACCGGAAAGCGTCGGCCCTGGCCGAGCGAAGAGGTTCTAGAGAGGAGGGGTGCTCAATGGAGACCTCGGATTTCCATTTTCAAAATTGGCGTTTTTTTTTTTGGAGTCAAGGCCAAGAACCATGAGTTGCTGACTCAAGGTAGCCTCGACTGGCGAGGTGAGGGATGGTGAAAAGATAGGGGGAAAAGAAGGGATTAGAGGTGGATGGAGGAACTGAATTGTGTGGCGGGCACACAGCAGTAGAGGGAGATGGAGATAATGGTGGTGAAGATGGGGGAGAAGGGAGATCAGAGCCAAGAGGGAGAGGAGGCCAAAATCGTCAGAAATGCCTCTACTGCTTCTACTGGCATCTCTTCCTCTTCTTCTTCATCCTCACTCTCAGAGCAAAGTATTTCTTCTATCATGGGCTCCCTGGTCCCAGCTGGGTCGGCCTTTGACAAAATGCTCCTTTAAAGTCCAAGTAAGAAGTTGATAGGGTATAAATGGGTTCGGATGGACAGGGTCTGGGCGGAAACCTAGACTGGCCTTGGCTAACAACCTTCTAATAGCCTGGACACTTGGACCTCTCCTTGTTCGTCCGCACCCAACCCGCGGCCATCACTTCCCAGCCTTTTCCGGAGGACAGGGGACATGGGGTTCTTCAGCAGGCTGGGGAGGTTGGCTGAGCTCACAGGGTAAGGGAAGTCAATGATTGACATAACTGGTTTCTTCCCTTTTTCAGGAATGAAGAGGTGTGCATCTGCTCTGTGGTGACCGCATTGAGGGTCTCCAAGATGGGAGTGCTCTTAATCTTGATCACTCGCCCATTGAAAGGGAATTTGAAGCACTGGTGGGCGGTGGAAGGGACCCCTAGAGTCTGTTCTAGCCAGGACGACCAGGATGGCCTTGTAGGCCGGGTCGACATCAAGGACTAGGAATTCGGTAGACATGGTGACAGGTCGACTTCTAGCTTGAGAGCAATTTTGCCTTTGGCAACCCTTTTGGAGTTGTCATAGGCGGCGATGGTGGAGCAGCTTTTCTCCAGATTCTCTTCCCCTAAACCCACTGCTTAAGGGTCTTCATCGACATACATTAATGGATGCCCCGGTGTCGATGAGAGTGGAGTCCACCGAAAACCCATTGAGGTTGATGGTGAGACAAAGAGGGAGAGAACGACACTCGGGGGTGGCAAGATCCTTGTCCGAGAAGGAATTGAGGGTCTTGGGTGAGAGAAAGAATGGCATTGGTGACCCCGCTAGGAGGGAGGTCATCATTAACCATGATTTTCGGAAGAAACTGGAGGATAGTGGATTGATGCGACAGCGACCTCCGAATCAATTCTAAAATGGACACCCTCGCGGGTGTCTTATCCAAATGTTGGAGAATGTCATATTCGGTGCCGGCCGGAGGTGGAGGCCCATTATCCTCCTCATCTTGGGATGGCCGCAGAGGTGGAGGAACAATCCGGTTCCTGAGCGTGACATGAATGCCTCCTGGGACTGAGGGTGAATGAGCTAGAGGGGTCTGGTAGATGGCTCACAGCTAGGGGGAGTGAGAATGGTGGGATAGGCATCCTGTGGAGGTCGGATGAGCATTAAGGGTCTTTCCTCTAGGATGGCATCTATTGACGTGGAGGGCTCTTGAGACTCTGCAGTGGGACATGGGTACCACTCTTTGAAACGTTCTACCCCCCACTGTTGCTCTCTCTTCACAACCCGGGGTCCTAGGTGTATCATGGTATGCACACTGTCATGGGTTTTAGAGGAGGAAGGATTGTTGGTTTGGTGGTTGGGAAGAGGGTTACTGAAAATGCCAAGGTCTTTTTTGGTACCTAGACTTGGCTATGGCCACCTTGACGTCATCCCAGTTGATTCTACTACTTGGTCATTCATGTCATAGACCCAGTCACGAAAGGTAAACAATTGTTGATGAAATGACCATGGGCCCTATGGTAGGGACAATACTTGGAGGTGTCCATCCTCGGATTGGTGTTCTCCTTTGTGGGGGGAGTTGAATCGCATCGCAGGACATGAGGGCGAAGAACACATCCTCGAGAGTCTCAGGAAGAGGAGGGTAATGCGACCTTTTGGGGCCAGGTCGGGTGTAGCCAAAGGAGGAGGAACGGCAGAGTAGGGCTTAGGGGTGCGATGGGAATTGGTGAGGGTTGGAAGGAGGATGGGAGGATTTGTTGGGAGGCCTCAAAGGCTGGCTGTAGGCACTGACAGACTCATTGATGGTCACCCCCTCGGTGGTGGGTGCCGCGGGAGCCTTACGTGCCTTTGGCTTCCCTTCAAAGAAGTGTGGGAGAGAGGAGTCCTTGATCTGATTTTCAATCACCCTGGCTCTGTTATAAAGATGTAAGAAGGAAGGGAACTCACTTAGCATTAAAACGGAACGGAGCACGGGGGTGGTGTTAGTGACTAACAAGGTTATGGCTTGGGACTCCTGGATGGGAATGTCGGCTCTCGAGGCCATGGACCTCCATCGGTTGGCATAAGTGACAAAGTCTTCGTTCGGCTTCATCTTTTCCGCCACCAAGTCGGGGAGTGTAGGGACTTGAGTGGTCATGTATGAAAAATGCGAGATGAATCGCTCGGAGACAATGTCAAAGTTAACGAGATCCGATGCGGGTAGAGAGGTAAACCATCTCAAAGCTCCCCTTCTAACGATTGGGAAGAGGTGAACTAAGAGGGCCCGATCATATAACCACCGATGGGAATCCATGGTAAAGCCGGCGAGGTGGAATTGGGGATCGGAGATCCCATCGTACTTGCGGTACTTTGGGGCCTTGAAATCGGGGGGAAAGTAAGCGTTGGGGAGCTTGCAGTAGTTTAGGAGTGAATGAGGTTAAGAGTGGGACAAGGATTCCGCCACAAGCTTCCTAACAAGACCTTCTACCTCCGAACGGGGAATGGATTCGGGTTGGACAAGAGGTGTGATTTGGACAGGTGGTGAATAAGCGGAAGTAGGAGTGGGAATGGGAGTAGGCGAAGGAGTGGAAATGACAGGAGGAATGAAGGTGGAGACGGGAACCCGAGGTGGGGTGACCGGCCTAGATATGGGCCTACATGTGGAGGCGTTGAAAGGGGATAAGGATGGAGTGGAAGGAGAGGTTGCTGCCCAGATAGTATGCTTTGAAAGCATAGAAATAATATCCTCGGGCGAATAGCGGGACATGAGTTTAGAGAACTCGGGGTCTTCTTGAATATTTTGGGCATGAGTGGGGTTGACCCTCAAGCTAACTTCCTCAATGTCGGCCTGAGAGGATGATTGGACTGATTCCTCAGGCTGAACATTTGTGTTCATCATACCGACAACTTCATTGACATTATCATCATACTCAAATGCCGATTTATTGGCCATGTCAACAGGGTCCAACCAAGTGTCCATTAGCACACAACCTATGAATTTTAAAGTGGTTAAGGTTGATTAACTTCACTGTTTTGAGCAGAAATATGGATTTCTACCAATCAATGTTATCAAACAACGTCCCCAAGACTTTTAAATGTCAAAGTTATGTGTTAAGTTACGTTGAGGGCTGTTCTCTCCAATTTCACTTGAATCCCGGTGAGTAGGTGAACTAGACAGGATGGGTAAAGGTCCTCCTGCCCCTTACCATGAGGGAATCCACAGAATTTAGGGACTTATAGAGTTTTCTTCGGAGTCAACCCGATTTACCCGAGAGGGAATCCCCGAGTAAAAGGTTGTAACCGAAGAAGGGTGATCGTAGAAATGTGAGGGGAGGCTAGAAGAGAGGAGGAAGATGACCCCCCCAATGACTGAGGACGTCAGTGACAATCAGTAAGCAAACAAGAAACAAAATCAAAGCAAAAACAATCAGAAAAAGGTCAAAATCATGCTTCTGTGACGATCAACGGCAGACATATGGACGCCAAGTTCATCGAAAGCAGATAAACGACTAGATCGACTGACGCTAAAACAGAGTAGACGACAACCTATGTGGACGCTAACAATAACTAAACGGCAGGAAAGATGGACGCTTACCTGGATAGGCGGCAAGATCGCTTGCCGTCCACCTGGATGCACACAAACCGCAGCAGCACTGTTGTCCCATCGTGATCGCCAGAAAAGAGCTGTGGACGTCTCGTTTCGCCTCCGTGGTCATGGCCGATGTGTGTGGCCCTCCTCGAGGGTGGTTCACGGACGTGCCGCTCCCTCGTTGGCGATGAAGGACATGCCGGTTGACCTCGTTGACTCCCCGTTTGACTGAGTTGACTGAGGAGAAACAAAAGGAACCGGTGAAGTATGGGAGATGTTTGCGATCGCCAGGGCCTTACCTGTGCCCAAGGGGTTGCTGTGATCACGTCGGTGCAATAGCCTCGCGTTGCGGGTGATGGTGGGACCTCAACTTCTTCTCCTTTAGCTGGACAATAGAGGAGAGCTCCGCGGTCTTCTACAGATCGTTCCTGCCACAAAAAGACACTCTATAAGACTCTAAGAAGTATAGCAAATGTTCAAAACGAAACAATACAGGCCCAAAAGGAGAGTCCCGTACCGGTTGCGGACTTGAGAAGAGGGGTGGCCAAGTGTTATGACCACCATTCTTCCCTCCGTTTTTGGTTGGGAAACCCCTTTTTAGGTATGTAGGAAGGTGGCCTACGTGCCTAGAGTGTGTGTGAACGTGGGTGTAACATGCAACTAGTAAAGAGAGAAAAGGAACAGGAGAGGAAGAGGGGGGAGTTGATCCACGTGGTTGATGATGCTAGCTCCTTGCAGAGGCTCCTTCAGCTCCAAAGCAGCCTTCTAGGATGTCCCAAGTATTGAGAGGAAGAAGAAGATGAGTAGTGGAAGGTTGGGTGCAACTTTCTCTCTCCTCTCTCAAAGCATGAGCATATGGACGTCCAGCCTCTCCCCCCCTTTGCTTAGAGGACCCTAGGGACTGTTATATAGACAGTGGGGTCGGAGGTCAGAGGCCTTAGATGCTCAAGTGTGAAGAAACACACTTGCACACATGGCAATCCAAGTATAAGGGCTCCAAGCAATGGGGGGAGGCCACATAGGATTTTTACTGGGTCAAGGGGGTGCCAAGGTGGCCCATATGCCCGTTGGGAACGGTCCCATGCAGTGCATGGGCGAGAGAAAGGCGCTAGTGGGCTATATTCTCGGGGTAGTTGCGCAGACCAGGTAAACGATATTGATGTCCAGAGATCATGTCGCCAACACCATGCAGACGTCCAGGGATGTGGACGTCGGTCTGGGTCAGCGTCAAGGGGTCTTGCCGCCAACCAGAAGTCGGTGGCCATCGATGTTGCCGCCTACATGGTATCCGAGGCTGGTCAACAAATAGTCAAACGAGGCTTAATGGGCCAAAAGAGCCTTGCGGGAGATGGGCCAAATCGCGCGTCTACATATGATGGTCCCCTTCACATTCAGAAGGCGACAGGCAATGTGTCGCGTTCTGCCTATGTCCACTTAATCGGCCATAACTTTTTATATAGACCTCAGATTGACGAGCTGTTTTCTTTGATGGTTTCTTCATTCAAAGGGCTTCAATATGGTATATTCATGTGTGATATTTGAATAAAAAATAAATGAGTTATGACCTAAGGAAGTGAAGGGATGGGACTGCATTGGTCTTCTAAAAGGCATACATCTTGGTTTCCATCGTTTTGTGTCGTTCCTTGCATGTGTGAGTTTGATCTATTCTAGGAAGGTTCTAGAAAGTATTATCATGCAATTAACAACCCATATGAAAGTTAAAACATGTTCACATGATTTTTAATTGATCTTAAGTTCATGATCATGCTCTCTACCTACCGATTATTCACTTTCTTGCCTTGTTAACGAACTTGCTAAAAACACATAGTTACTTTCTAAAATTGGTCATGCATGTTTTAGTACTCATGATACTTGCCATATATAGAATTTCCAAAAATAAAGTTTCCATAAACAGAGTTTTTATAACTAGAGTTTCCATAATCGGATTCACATACGCAATTGAGCGATTCTCACGAGCGGCATGCGCATACACTCTAGCACGTTAGAAAAGCCCCTTCTTGGCTCGTGGTGAACTCTCCGTCAGATATTCCTTTTGCCGGACTAGTGACCCCTTGACCAAGGCCTCCGTAAGTCTCCTCTGTCCATGGATTCCCACATGGTCGACGAGCTGGTTGTACCCTAACACCTATGATACCCTTTAGGGATTGACAAGATCCAAACAGCCTTAGTTGCTCTCGCTCTTATCTTGAATCACACCGGACCTCTGGACCTGTGCATAACGAAGCCAGCGGAAGGGTTGTGTATTTACCTGACTGCCAACGCCGTACGCGTGTGTTGTGCAACTGTTACTATCGCTCGTTACTCGACGTTTCTTGTGCAATGACCATAAGATCTCATCTATACTCTACTCGCTCGTTTATTCACGTTCACTCTACTATCTCATCTCTCTCGTCTATTCATCTAGTACTCTCTTGGTACTCTTTGAGCTGTGTGGCTCCTACTATTTTGTAATGTTCATGACTGTCTAGCGCTATAATATGGGTCTTGTGACTCTACTGTATCCAATGCATACTGTGCAGGGCACGGAGAGTGTCCGAGGGGCTCCAATCTAGTCCTGGGGGCAGAGAGCCACCCAAAAATACCTGCAGGGGCTATAAACGGTGTTCTGCATTGCACCGGTTCTGACTATACTGTATTGGCTAGACATCTGACTATTATCCTTTTAGTCTGAGGAGTTCAGACGTACTGTGATATTACTGTGCTATCACAAACTGTTATACTATTAGTCTAAAGAGTTTAGACATACTATGCGATTACTGTGCTATCGCAGACTGTTACTGAACGGCTACTATCCTAGAAGTGACTATTGTCGTATTCTACTAGTGCACCATTGTGCAACCATACACGCTATCTCGTTACACGCTATCTCGTCATACGCTCTACTTGCTCTACTTGATACTTGCTATCTTGAGTTATTGCGTACTATCGTGACTTAATCGCATTCAAAGTGCTCTACTCTCTCGTTGTCTAATGACAATAAAAGTGTTATACTCTCTCGGCTATCTACGGATAACCAAAGTGCCATTACTATTTCGATTGACAAAAGTTAATCAAAAGTGCTATACTATCTCGATTGGTGAAAATCAATCAAAGTGCAATTTACTCTTTACATGACCAACTACTATCTCTCCTTGCTATACCTGTCGCTTGCTATTGCTTGCCATTGTCGCTACATGCTGTTGCGTTGTTATCGTTTCTATCGTGACTTGACTTTAATCATCGTGCTATACTTGATTCATCTGCTATCTGAACCATGTTACTTGTGCTATTACTTTCTCGACTTCACATGACTCGCTCTATCATTAGTTACTCTGCCATTTAATGCATTAATTATTTAAAGCCTACTTGATCCTGAGATTTAAGTCCTACTGGGCGTTATCGCTCACCCTTCGTTATTTGTTATTGTGTCTCAGGTAAGTTGGATAATGACGTTACACACACCAATGGGACAGGACCCGAGTGATGAGTGACCCAGAGTCAAGTCATGAAGTTGCCCTAGTACAATGGAGTCTTGTAGTTATTACTTTAGATTTATTTTCAATGTAATGATGTCATTGAGCCCTATGTATTAGCTTTGAATTAGTGGTTGTAATGGTCTTAGTGATTTTATAATGAAATCAAGAGTTTATATCAATTATTGTTCCTTAGTTGCTCTGATGTTACGAAAGTATGTGCAATTGTCGTTACCATACTCGTTGTTCACGTTCTCCTCCGATTTACTCCGCTGCTAAATTGGAGGGGCGTGACAAGGTATGCTTGAATGTCATTCATGATAATGTATATTTTTTATGATGACACAATGTTATAAAATGACATGCCATAATGACAAAATGACTTAGACAATGCCTACACGATATCTAATTTGAAGCTTCTTTCTTGTAGGAAATTACATGGAAATGGGAGAACACAACTTGAAGAAACCTTAAGCAAAAAAGGTTCTGAATAGAAGACTTCAAGCAGCAGTTGTCGACAGCTCCTGTGACGGTCCTCGCCGTTCAGACCCGTTAACCTAATAGCGAGCCTAACTCGAGTCTGCATCCCGCGAACGGGCGGAGCCTCGCAAGGGATATCAAACCACGAGTCCGTAGAAATATAAAGGAACTATCTCAAATATTCATAAGATCTGCCAATCTCACAAATATTTACATAGCTGTAGTGCAACTGTAACCAAACTACAATAGAACCTGGGGCATACCCCGAGGTGAACAACAGAACAGTAAAAATACACTGCTGGTGGTGCTGACCCTCCACTGGACGATGGGCGCGAAATCTCCTGATCTCCCTCACCTAGTAGGAGGTAGCGGTGAGCCTCTCGAGTCACTGGCTTAGTAGGGAAATTCCCTAGAAACTGAGCAAACCAACACAGGTAGCAAAGCAAGAAATGCTACACTAACAATGTATAATACTATCTAGCAGGATATAAAACTGTAAGTGCCACTTACCATTTGCCGCTTAACAGGAATCAACGTAAATAAATAAACGGCAACACCAAACAAGTGTACGAGCTACTGTAGAGAAACGCCACACTTGAGCCACGTCAACTGGTTCGCGACACCAGTTACTTACCCGGACAAACCGCACAGGACTACCTCTCAGTCTCGCAGCCACGGACGAAAGGTCCAGCTGCCGCTCCACTAAACAAGTACAAAGAACTGTGGAGTCCAACTAAACCACCACAACCTGCAGGTCACACACTTCGCAGGCCATGCTGGCACCTTAGGGACTCTGGCCCGAGCTCTCTAAAGTGAGGCACTGGAAAACAGGACTAGCTGGGGCCCAGTACGTCTACTGGTGTCCGTCTCCCCCAACTACGAGCGCGCTACAAGCGACAACTCAACAAACTCTCTCTAGTCGCTGTCCATTGCCGTCTTTCCCTCAGCCGGACGTACTACTTAGCACAAGAGTGAGGGTGTCCAGGAAGACGACAAGACCTCGTCGGTACCCAGTACCGGGATAAGCCGAGCACTCACGTGCCTGGCTCACACAAAACCTGGGGCTCCCAACTGAAGAGATATCCACGGAAGGCGTCAACTACACACCACGTACACAAAAACACGTGCACAATGCACAAGCCACGTGAAACTCCACACAAACCACTGAACACCATATAAACCACACACCACACGCTCCCCGAGCGTAGAGAGAATGCCAATGCACCTTCTACTATCATCACATATCACAAACCACGCTAACGGATAATTATACACTTACATGCATTCTTGGATAACAAACATTCGGCTGCTGTCGTGACAGGGTGCAGCATCGCCTTAGGACGCGACGTATCGCGGTGTTGCGACCTGGTCGCGACGCCAAGGATCGTCGTCTTAGCATGTGCGAACCCTAATTCGGAATCCATCATCCGGATCACCCCAAACTCTTTATAACCTATGGTTTTCATTCCATTTTCATGCTTAATGTGTTTCTACACATGCTAGCTAAGGTTTAGAAAGCAGGAAACACATTATCCACCACACACGAACGATTCCCGGATCAAAGCACGGGAAATCTCCCTACCTTCGTGAAGAATGCTAAGAACGAGATCGTACGACGTTTCCCCCGCTCCACTAAGCGTCCTCGCGGTGGAAGCTCGTCAAACCGAGCTCTAACAAGCCGAATCGCCCCAAAATCCCACAGCAAAACCCCGTGGCCGAGCAGCGCTTTCATCAGCTCTGTTCTGCTAGGGTTCTTAAAAATGCAGTGCAGTTAAGAACGCGACCCTACCCGGTCGCGACCTGAACGCGACACTTTAGGTTGTCGCCTTAAGCCTGCTGACGTCAGTCTGTGCGCCCAGCACGTGACACGCGGCAGACATGCAAACGTTCACTTAAACTGACGGTTCCATGAACGCGGCGCCATGGGCTGTCGCGATCACAACACGACACCCCTCACTGTCGCGTTAGGAACCGAGAAACAGTGAGCGCTTTGGGCAAAACCTCATAACCTGCGGAAATCACCTGCCACACACACACGTCATCAGCCACACACTGGCCTCCATAACCACGCAAAGACGATCCGAACGGTCGGAACGTTACATTACTATCACCTAAAAAGAAATTTCATCCTCGAAATTTAAAACAAAAGCCAACTATCAAAATTTCAATTCAATCCATATGGTACTATCACCTAAAAAGAAATAAAGAGTACTCAAACAAATATGGATACGCTTTTCTCATTTCTTCCTCTAATTCCCAAGTATCTTCACCACCTTGCCTGTTTTCCCATCTAACTTTACCAATTCAATTTCTTGTTTCTGAGCTTTTGGGTTCTATGGCCTGAAATTTGCACGGATATTCTGGCATTGACATGTCGGGGCTTCAAATCATCTCTTTGATAACTGACAACTTGGGTGGATCTTTGATATATTTTCTTAACATTGAAACATGAAATACATCATGTGCATTAGTGAAATCTGCTGGCAAATCTAATTTATAGGTTGCTTCACCCATCCTTTCTTTTATTTGAAACGACCCAACATATCTCGGGCTCAACTTGTCTTTCTTACTGAACCTTAATACACTTTAGTGGGGACACCTTTAAAAACACATAATCACCGACTTCAAATTGTAATGGTCTGCGTCTAACATCTGCATAACTCTTCTGGCGACTTTGGGCTATTTTCAACTTTTCTTGGATGAATCTTACTATTTCTTCACACTGACGAACCATTTCTGGGCCCAAAACCTATATCTCTCCTACTTCATGCCAATTTAATGGTGATCTGCACGGTCTACCATACAAGGCTTCATAAGGTGCCATTTTAATACTTGAATGGTAGCTGTTGTTATATGCAAACTCAACCAGACCCAAATGACGCTCCCAGATGCCTCCCCACACAAGACAACAAGCTCTCAACATATCTTCCATAGTCTGAATTGTTCTTTCCGTCTGCCCATCTGTTTGTGGATGATATGCTGAATTGTATCTTAGCTCTGTGCCGACGACTCTTTGCAAACTCCTCTAAAAGCCTGAAGTAAATCGAGGGTCTCGATCTGAAACTATAGTGACTGGTATTCCATGCAAAGGTACAGCTTAGCTAATCTATCAACTGACCATGTCATGCTAACTGGTAATAATCTACACTTTGGTCAATCTATCCACAAAAACCCATATTGCATTATGACCTGATGAATGGGCAAACCAACTATGAAATCCATGCTATGTCATCCCACTTCCACTGTGGAATGGGTAATGGCTGCAACAATCCTCCTGGCTTCTGATGCTCTGCTTTAATCTGCTGACATACTGCACATCTGGTTATAAACTCTGCAATTTCTCTCTTCATATGCGGCCACCAAAAATTCTTTTTCATATCTTGATACATTTTAGTGCTGCCTGGGTGGATGGTGTACCTTGATCTGTGAGCTTCTTCTAAAACCTTCTGTCTAATTTCTGTATCTTCTGGGACATACAATCGTCCTTTTAGTCTGACCACATTATCATGCCCCAAATTTACTTCATCCATTCTGAGAATATCTGCTAAATTAGTATCTGCTTTCTGTGCCTCTGCTATCTACCAGTAAAGAGAAGGCTCCACTGCACTAGTTGCTAATATTGCTCTGCGTTGACTGCTTGGCACATATAAGGAATTCTCCGCCACATCCTCATAAAGTTTCCATTCTCAGATCATAAGTTGATTCATAACCGCTTTTCTGCTCAGTGCATCTGCCACCACATTTGCTCTGCCTGGATGATATGCCAAATAAAGTCATAATCCTTTAAATATTCCATCCATCGGCGCTGCCTTAGATTCAAATCTTTCTGAGAGAAAATATATTTTAAGCTTTTATGATCGGTAAAAATCTCAAATCTTTTACCATACAAATAAAGCCGCCAGATCTTTAATGCAAAAACTACTGCTGCCAGCTCTAAATCATGAGTAGGGTAATTCTCTTCATGCTTCTTCAATTGCCTGGAGGCATAGGCAACCACTTTACTATGCTGCATCAAAATTGCACCCAAACCTCTCTTGGATGCATCTGTGAACAGAACAAATCCGCCACTACCCGATGGAATCTCTAAAACTGGTGCTGATGTCAAACTCTTCTTCAGCTCTGCAAAACTGCGCCTGCACTCCGGGGACCACACAAAAGTAAAACACCTTTCTTGTCAACCTTGTCATCGGTGCTGCTATCTGGAGAAATCTTGGATAAATCTTCTATAATAACCTGCCAAACCAGAAAACTCCTAATCTCAAACACAGTTCTCGGCTCTTCCCACTTCACACTGCCTCAACTTTGGCTGGATCCACTGCAATACCTTCACTGATATCACATGACCCAGAACAAGAATCTCCTTCAACCAGAATTCACATTTACTAAATTTAGCAAATAGCTGATGATCTCTCAATATCTGTAAAGTAATCCGCAAATGATCTGCATGTTCTTCTTCTGATGCTGAAAAAAACCAATATATCATCAATAAAGACCACTATAAACTGATCCAAGTACTGATGAAATATTCTGTTCATTAAATTCATAAATGTTGCAGGGCATTTGTCAATCCAAAAGGCATCACAACAAACTCATAATGCATATCTAGTCCGGAAAGCTGATTCTCAATATCTTCTTCTCTGATCCACAACTGATGATATCCTGATCTCAAATCTATCTTAGAAAATACTTGGCTGACTTCAGTTGATCAAATAAATCATCAATTCGAGGAAGTGGATATTTATTCTTAATTGTAACTCTATTCAGTTGCCTGTAATCTATACACATTCTTAAACTGCCATCTTTCTTTCTGACAAATAACACTGGCGCTCCCCATGGTGACTGACTATGTCTAATAAAACCTTTTTCCAATAACTCTTGCAACTGCTTTTTCAACTCTTTCAATTCTGCTGGGGCCATTCTATATGGTGCTTTAGAGATGGGTAAACTGCCTGGTTGCAATTCAACTGTAAAATCTACCTCTCTGCACGGAGCTAACCCTGGCAACTCATCTGGGAACACATCTGCAAATTCTCTAACCACAGGCACTGAATCTACAGACTTACTAGATTCAACTAGACTAACAGAAGCAAGGTACGCTACACATCCCGCATTAATTAACTTTCTAGCTCTAAGTGCAGAAATAATAAACTTGGGAGTGTAAAAAGGCATACCTTGAAATTCAAACATTTAACCACCGGGTTTGCAAAATCTGACTCTATTCTTTCTACAATCAACCAATGCCCCGTAGGCCTCTAACCAATCCATCCCCAAAATTACATCATATTCTTTCAATGTTAAAGCATACAATCTTGCTGGCATCTGATTCCCATGAATCACTATCAGAACATCTTCTAAAAGGTAGGAAGTCAACAAATACCCTCTAGAAGGAATTTCCACTACCAACTCACAAGATTTCTTCTAAAGGAAGTACCATGCTATCCAGAAAATCTTCGAAAATAAATGAATGGGAAGCACCCGGATCAATTAATACTCTAGCAGTAAAATCAAAGAAAGGTAGAATACCTTCAATAAGATTGGATGCTTCTGCCTGAGCTCTGGTAACAGCCATCACTCGACCCGTCCTCCTCTTGGTACGGTGCACCGCTGCCTTGCTCTGCTGACCACTGAAAGGGCTACTGCTGCTACTGGGTGCCTCTACCATAAGTCTGCTCTCGAGGATATGGGAAATTCCTGCTAAATGTCCTGGCTGCCCACAAGCATAACATCTAAAAGCTGGATATGTCGTAGGCTGCCCTGCCGTACTCTGCTGAGATTCTTCTGGAACCAGTGGTCTGTAGCCAGACCCTGCTGAAAACCTCCCTGTTGAAAACCTGTTGCCTGCCTCTACCACGACCTTCTTGAAAGAATTTCTTGATTTTCTTGCCCCATTTTGCTATTCCAAATGATGAAGAAGCTCCGGAAGGTGCTTTCCCCTTACTAATTCCTCCTGACGATTGTGGATGCCGAAAACTACCTGAGCCTAAACCACCTGTTTGAGACTGCCCCTGTCTGGCCCGAACAGTCCTCTCAAGTATTGCTGCTCGCTGAGCTGCCTCTTCCACAGTTCTACACATCAATGGGATCACTGCATCTTGCAATTCTGGCCTCAGACCTCGAATAAAGTATTCCCCCATCATGGTGTATCAGTTACTACATATGGGGCGTAACTGCTCAGGGCTATAAACCTCATCTGATATTCAAGTACCGAGAGATTCCCTTGCTGAAGTGTCCTAAACTGCTTCTCTTCATCTGCTGAATCTGTATTGGGAAGAAGGAATCATTAAAAACTGACAAAAATTCCGACCATGTAATAGTGTCCTCCGTCCTGCCCGTAAAAAACTGTCTGCATCTTTAATCGCCACCATTCTGCGCAAATCCTCATAACTGGTATGCGGCAAGAATCACTTATCTTCCTGGGGACACCTCATTATCACAAATACCCTCCGATCTCATGTATCCAGTGCTCTGCCGTATCTGGATTGGGGCCTCCTGAGTATGTAGGGGGCTGCAATCTCAAAAATCGCTCCACAAGTACCGTAGTCTCCTCTCCAGTAGCTGGTCTCACTGGAACTACCGGTTGTACAGGTACTACAGGAGGTACCTCTACTCCGGGCGGGGTTGGAACTGGAGCTACTGGTACTGCCTCCTCTGGAAATGGTGGTACTGCTGTCGTGGCTGTACGGTGGTTGCTGATCCAGTCTTACCTGAATCTCTGTCAAACTCTTCCAGATTCTTTCTATCATCCTCTGCGTAGGATCCTCTCCACCCCTTCTCCACCACCTCCCACATCTCTCCTTTCGGCCATTACTACTCCTGCACAAACATTATTCCAACAATACAATACACAAGAAATCAATACAAAACCAGGGTCACTACCAGCAGTGGGTTACAGTAAAGAGATACTATGTAATTTCCAATTCCTTATATTCTTATAGCTTGCTCTAATACCAACTGTGATGGTCCTCGCCGTTCAGACCCGTTAACCTAATAGTGAGCCTAACTCGAGAACGCCTCCCGCGAACGGGCCCGAGCCTCGCAAGGGATATCAAACCACGAGTCCGTAGAAATATAAAGGAACTATCTCAAATATTCATAAGATCTGCGAATCTCACAAATATTACATGAAATATACATAGTGTAGTGAAACTGTAACCAAACTACAACAGAACCTGGGGCATACCCCGAGGTGAACAACAGAACAGTAAAAAATTACACTGCTGGTGGTGCTGACCCTCCACTGGACGATGGGCGTGAAATCTCCTGATCTCCCTCACCTGGTAGGAGGTAGGGGTGAGCCTCTCGAGTCACTGGCTCAGTAGGGAAATCCCTAGAAAGAGCAAACCAACAGAGGTAGCAAAGCAAGAAATGCTACACTAACAATTATAATACATCTAGCAGGATATTAAAACTGTAAGTGCACTTACCATTTGCCGCGTAACAGGATCAACGTAAATAAATAAACGGCAACACAAACAGGTGTACGAGCTACTGTAGAGAAACGCCACACTCGAGCCACATCAACTGGTTCGCGACACCAGTTACTGACCAGGGAAAAAACCACAGGACTACCTCTCAGTCTCGCAGCCACGGACGAAAGGTCCAGCTGCCGCTCCACTAAACAAGTACAAAGAAATGTGGAGTCCAACTAAACCACCACAACCTGCAGGTCACACACCTCGCAGGCCCATGTATGGCACCTTTAGGGACTCTGGCCCGAGCTCTCTAAAGTGAGGCACTGGAAACAGGACTAGCTGGGCCCAGTACGTCTACTGGTGTCCGTTCCCCCAACTACGAGCGCGCTACAAGCGACAACACAACAAACTCTCTCCTAGTCATTGTCCCACTGCCGTCTTTCCCTCAGTCGGACGTACTACTCAGCACAAGAGTGAGGGTGTCCAGGAAGACGACAAGACCTCGTCGGTACCCAGTACCGGGACAAGCCCCGAGCACTCACGTGCCTGGTTCACACAAAACCTGGGGCTCCCAACTGAAGAGGTATCCACGGAAGGCGTCAAACTACACACCACGTACACTGAAACCACGTGCACAACGCACAAGCCACGTGAAACTCCACACAAACCACATGAACACCATATAAACCACACACACTTCCCGAGCATAGAGAGAATGCCAATGCACCTTCTACTATCATCACATATCACAAAACACGTTAAACGGATAATTATACACTTACATGCATTCTTGGATAACAACATTCGGCTGCTGTGGCGACAGGGTGCAGCGTCGCCTTCAGGACGCGATGTATCGCGGTGTCGCGACCTGGTCGCGACGCCAAGGATCGTCACCTTAGCAAGTGCGAACCCTAATCCGGAATCCATCATCCGGATCACCCCAAACTCTTATAAACCTATGGTTTTCATTACGTTTTCATGCTTTAATGTGTTCCTACACATGCTATCTAAGGTTTAGAAAGCAAGAAATCATTATCCACCACACACGAACGATTCATAGATCAAACCACCGGAAATCTCCCTACCTTCACGAAGAATGCGTAGAACGAAGCTCGTACGACGTTTCCCCCGCTCCACTAAGCGTCCTCGTGGTGGAAGCTCGTCAAACCGAGCTCTAACAAGCCGAATCGCCCGAAAATCCCACAGCAAAAACCCCCTGGCCGAGCAGAGGTTCATCAGCTCTGTTCTGCTAGGGTTTCTTAAAACAAGTGCAGTTAAGAACGCGACACCCTACCCGGTCGCGACCTGAACGTGACACTTTAGGCTGTCGCCTTAATCCTGCTGACGTCAGTCCGTGTGTGCGCCAACACGTGACACGCGGCAGACATGCAAACGTTCACTTAAACTGACGGTTCCATGAACGCGGCGCCATGGGCTGTCGCGATCACAACGCGACACCCCTTACTGTCGCGTTAGGAACCGAGAAACAGTGAGCGCTTGGGCAAAACCTCATAACCTGCGAAATCACATGCACACACACACGTCATCGGCCACACACTGGCCTCCATAACCACGCAAAGACGATCCGAACGGTCGGAACGTTATAGTCCCCTGCATCTGTCGACAACCACTGAAGACCTTCCAACAAGGAGGTTTTGAAAAACCAAAGAAAATAGCACTGTCGACAGGGCAGGACTCATCTGTCGACAACCACTGAAGAATTTCATCTCACGGCTTCTGGAAAATCAAGACAAGTAGTAGCTGTCGACAGCCATGATGTGTCTGTCAACAGCCAAGCCTATGGTTCAGAAATCCAGTTCTGGAAGGTAAAGTGTTGTAGTATCTGTCGATAGCCGATGGGCATCTGTTGACAGTCGTAGTTAAGTTGTAACATGTGAGCAACATGTGATCTTTATTAGGGCGTCCTTTTCTCTAACGAATCCCAAGAGTTGTGTGGGAATAGAACACTTCTATATAAAGACTTTATAGACTCTTATTCGTAAAAAGCAGCCTCCACATCAAATCCCAAGCCTAGGAGAAACCAGAAGAAGGTTTTTTAGAGTTTGCTTCAAGCTTCAAGCCTCAACAACAAGAAGATCTTTCTAAGAGACAAGGTTGGAGCAGATTTTTCCACAAGGCTTCAGCATCAAAATCAGATCCTCTACAGCTTGAAGTCTGCAGATCATCTGAACGAAGGACTTGAAGAGTTCATCTATTCAATCTGTTTTCTTTCACTCTGAACTCTTCCTACACCTTAACTTTTTGTTTCACGTGTGTGTTGTGTTGGTTTGAGCAATCCTTGTGCTCATTTCACATGTGTGTGAGTTGATCTGAGATCTTGTTCATCTAAGACCTCTTGTGTGTGTGTGATTGTTTGTGTTGAACTTGCTTGACAAGCAGTTTGGCCCGTGAGTGTGTGTGGATGGTGAACATAGGATACACAAGTTGTGTAATCCGAAGCACCTTAAATCATCGTGTCATATGGTTTGCTTTGATCTACCACTAGATGTTTGATAGGCACGATAACTTGATCTCATATTGTTCATACTACTAATCTTCTGCACATATTCTGCACACACGTTTAGACTAAACTTTTGTCTACAGCCTTACAAGTTTTCCACACTCTGTCTTAATCTAAAAGTGAGGTCCGTTCGCTAATATTGTGGTAATCTATTCAACCCCCCCTTCTAGATTCTAGTTATAACTAATTCCGCATACTCTACATTATGTGCTTCATATTGATTCAACTTTGAAAGCTATTCTGGGTCGATCTAGGATTGAAGCACTAGGGGCATTCCCCTCCACAACACATCAGTGTTTGAAGTTTCCATTCCAAGGATGCATTGTCAAAGTCAAGAGTGCAGCGACCACCTACACCGTTGAAGGTATTGAGAAAATCATGCCAATAGTCTAGCCCTCCAACAAGCCTATTATCTCTATACTTGATGTAAATTTCCCATGGACTTATACTTTCTCCTCTAGTCGCCAAGTAGTGTCTCCATCAGTGGCGGCTGCCAAAAGGGTCACACCATTGGACACCAAGGGTTGGAACATCATGTTTAAAATTGGCTACCAGCCAGGAAAGGGGCTTGGAGCTCATCTCCAGGGGAGGACACAGGCTATCGCCAGCTCCAAACAAGTCACAAGACACAGCCTCAGGTACAAAGAAGAAATCAAGCCATGGACAGCTTTCTCCTCCACATTGAAGCCAGATCGGCAACCTCTCACCTGGTCACTGTATTGTCCTTTGTCAGAGGACCCACACAGCCAGGATACGACACCATTGTGGTAGGGGCGGATCTCACCAATTATGATGTCCATGGACGTCATTTTGCCCGCCACATGACGCCGATGCTCACATATCAAGCCCTAGAGGCCCTGTGGCCTGACAAAAGGAGGAAGACTGATGGCCAAAAGCGGAATGGTACAGATGGTTCGACATGGAGGATATCACGATAGCTTTCAGTCGCCTATTCTGGAATGGGGATCTCACCTAGCCCCCAGCAATGACAGAATGGTGGAACCACCATCAACAATCACCTCTAAGCAATAGTTGCTTGGCAATGGTGAGGATATTGGAGAATTAGATCTGTTCTATGACAACAACAACACTGTAGACGAGCTCTAGCCAAGGTATACTTGGCCCCCTAAATATTCCATATTTTAAATTATTGTTTCTAAGTTTTCTTTCATCCCTCGTTCACCTCCCCTTGTCCTCCAACTCTGGTCCGACGCTCTCTCAAGGTGTTAACCACTCCTTCATCCCACTTTGCCCTCTCTTTCAGCGGCATGGTTCTCTCCTTCCTCCCGATGCCTTCCGATGTAGGGTAGTTCGTCTCTTTCCTTAGGTTAGTATCCTTTATTTATTAAAAAAAAAAAACTTTCTGCTCTTTCCTCATTCCCCCCAACGAATGGACGGCGATCCCCGTCTTTCCTTTCCTTATTCGGACGGAGATCCCCGTCTTTCCCTTCTCGTTCTTCGGATGGTGATCCCCGTCTTCCCTTCTCTCTCTCCTAATGGCGATCCCCATCACCCTACTGTAATCACCTTTCCTGATGGCGATCCCCATCACCCTACTGCAATCACCTCTCCTGATAGCGATCCCTGTCACCCCGTTGCAATCACCTCTCTTGACGGCGATCCCTGTCACCCCAATGCATTCACCTCTCCCGACAGCGATCCCTATCAACCCTCTACTTTCGACTTTCAAACGACGATCCCCATTTCCACGCTCCCCACTCCTGACGGCGATCCCCGTCACTCGTGCACTTACCCTTCCTCGGCGGCGATCCCCGCCTTTTCTTTCCCCCTTTCGCTTCTAGCTAGAGCGGCGATCCCCGCCCCCCAACACACAAATCGCCATGGACTTCCTGGGTAAGGGGCCTTCTGTTCCCCTGCACTATAGCTTTGTCGAAGGCACTCCGAGCTCGGGTGGTCTGCCTCCACCTCCAGACCAATCGGAGGATCCCTGCGGCTGTGCCGCATCTTTTCTTTCCCTCCAATAAGCCTTTGGATTCTCCCCTAAAGTGCTCTGTAGGTTATAATTCTAGTTTAGGATCAAGGGTAGATTCTAGCAAGTCCTCGTCCCCATCTAGGAAGAGCAAGGTAAGCGGCATACCCTATAGATATCTGGTAGATCTGGCTCAAAGGTGTGGCACTCTTCTAGCTGTTGAAGAGGTTCATCCAGGAAGCGATCATTCTAAACATAGAAGCTCAGCATGAAGAGGGAGGCTAGACGCAGATTTGGAATTTATGAATATTGAATGATGAGGACCCAGTGGATGAAGAAGATAGTGAATAGAGGATGCTGCCTATATGTATGCTAGTGGCATGAGGAGATTCGATGAGCCACATCGACAGTGGATGAACCCACCAAGGAGGTAAACATTAGGACAAACGAAGAACCCAGCTTCTAACCATAGCTTCCAATCTCCCTCCTGAAGAAGAATAAGAGCTTATAGAGTACGAAGGAGTACAAAGACTCATTTGCCTGTCCTATGATGACATGATCGGCTTTGACCCTGTGTTAGTGGAACACAAGTTGATCTTGAAGCCAGGGGCAATTGTCGTTAAATAAAAATTGAGACGATTCAATCCTCATATTGCATTGAAGAGTAAGAGGAGATTGATAAACTACACAAAGCTAGTTCATCCTGTAGTACTATACCCCTTGTGGTGGCCAACATAGTCCCGGTGATGATGAGGATGGAGAGTACGAATTTGCATTGACTTCCGGGACTTAAATAGAGCATGTCCAAAGATGATTTCCCATTACCTCATTTGATGTCCTAATTGATAACACCAGTGGGTTGGAAACTCTCTCATTCATGGATTGTTATTCAGGCTATAATCAGATCCGTCTAGCCCCAGAGGATGAAGAGTAAACATCCTTCACCACGCCCTGGGAACTAATTGCTATGTGGTTATTCCGTTTGGACTGAAGAATGCCGGCGCCACTTATCAAAGGGAAATGTTAGCAATCTTCCATGATATGATTCATGTTCATGTTGAGGTTACGTGGATGACATCGTGGTGAAGTCTCAGACTAGAAGAGAACTCCATGCTTGCCAAAGTGTTCAACGCGCACGAGAGTACCAATGAAGATGAATCGAAAGAAGTGCGTATTTGGGGTCTCCTCAGGCAAGCTATTAGGGTTCATAGTCAGCAAACGGGGGATTCAAATAGACCCGAACAAGGTCAAGGCAATAGGTGAGATGCTCATCCTAAGAACATATCCGAACTTCGAGGATTGATCGGTCGACTAGAGTTCATAAGGAGATTTATATCTCACATTCTCTATGCAACCTGGAAACTTAGTATTTAAAATTTTTGAAATAATAATTTCTTTAAATCAAAATAATAGAAACATCCATACCATTATCGTTGCAAGAACACATCTAAAAATTTCGTATAAATTATAAATCACCCCAAGTATTATCCCTAAATGTTCCACGAAGAAATTTGTGCAACAAAAAAGCCGATTGGCCAGCGTACGTCACAACGTGACTAATTATCCAAATTTCGAAACTAAGTCGAAAAACCGTTACACACGAAAAATAACGTGCCCATAAAGTAAACGAGCATGTTGGAGAGACTTCCAACATCATGAAATGATTACCCATTATCGAAATTGGACCAATGGACCTCACCTAGCCATGAATAAATTCAAGTAAGAAAAGTATAATAAAATCTAAAATTTCTATTACTCCCTAATTAAAAAGGGAAATCCCATAAGATAAATCCCATAAATAATGGGCTTTGTTAAATGGACCATATAAAATTTATTGGGCCAAATAGGGATTTTTAAAGAAGAATAATAGAAAAATACCCTAAATTCGTAACTAATTATTACTTAAATAGAAAGGGGTATTTAATGCATTAAATAGGAAGTTTGAGTTAGAATTGAATTCTAAACCTACTCTAATAAGTTGGCCATGAATATAGCTCCCATCCTAACCCAAATAGGAAGTGGAAAGCTTGGAAGGAGGTTAGGAAATGAGGAAATTTGAATTTAATAGGAGTTAGAGTCCTATTAGGAATAACAACCCAACAAGCATAAATACTATCCAATCTTTCATGGCTGCCCTAACACGTTGCTGGGGCTTGTTGGACCTGGAGGAGAGACCAAGGAGGAGGAGAATTCATGGGGAGAAGGCTTCATCAAGCTTCATCCCGAGTTCTTCAAGTTCCTGCCCTAGAAGAGGAAACCGACCAAAGGTAGGCATTCTCACAAGCTAAAATCATAAGATTTCTTCTGTAGATTGTTCCATGTACCAGGAACAAACCCTCAAGTTTCATAATTTTCCATCAAGCCAATATTTTCTTTTGGAGTTTTGAAGTTCTGCAACTCTCTTGACCGCGAACCTTCATGTTTAATTAATTCATATCTCCTTGAGTACTCTATCTCATGCCTCAAAATTTTTATTGAAGATACTGATGCATGTTAGACATCTTTCGCCCCTAAAAACCCTAATTTTTATCCATCCTGCTTCGTGAATTAATTCGCTCATCTCAACTGCTCACTGTGTCATGTACTCCATGTTTGACTTGAATAAAGCATGTCGAAACTCTATCTTTTTTCAAATTCCTATTTACTTTAAGTACTCACGTATGTCTAGATCAATCTGCAACTTGTTTCATGATTTTTCATCGACTATACTGTTGGGTTTTCATGTATTATGTGTTATGTTTTGATGATGCACAATACAAATTGATGTTATGTAACATGGCAAGTGAATGTGTGAACATGTCTCAATTGATTGTCTAATTATCCATCATATTTCACTAACAATGTTCTCAAATATAGGTGAGAAAGTGTGCAAGTCAAAGCACCAAAGTCAAGAGCAAAGGTCAAGAGAAACACAAAAGGCAAGTGCCTATTGACAGCCCCAAAGAGGCTTCTCGACAACTAGACACAGTCAGCTTCAGAAATCTCAGTGTGAAGTGTGCCTGTCGACAGCCCACAGGTGCCTGTCGAAAGCCAAGCACAGGGAGGTGAAACAGACTTCAGAACAGGAGTACCTGTCGACAGACTCAGATCACCTGTCGACAGATGAACACAGAAACTGCCTCCGGAAGTCCAGTCATCTGGATTCCATAAATCTGTCACCATCTGTCGATAGATGAACATTCTGCTATCGACAGACGAAGAGAAACTTCAGTTCCGAGATTTCTATGTGTTTCCAATGTGTGTGTTTCCATTTATCATAACTCTCCATACTTGAACACCCATATATAAGGAACCTTTTGAAGGTATTTTCGCACAAAAGCAGCCACCATACAAAACCCTAGCATACTCTCAGAGAAAAGATCTTTCTGCTGCTCTACTTCAACCCTCTGTCAAGAGCGAAGAAGAACTATCTTCTGAGCGGATTGAAGTCGGTTCGTCTACGATTCAAGCTTCTACATCAACTCATATTTGTCAAGACGAAGTTTGAACTGCATCTGGACGACCATCATGAAGAGTTCCATATCAGGATTTGATACTTCAACTCAGAACTCTTCTTTGTCTCTGTTTTTCATATCTTGTGTGTGTGTTGTTGGGTCAAGCGACTCTTGTGCTTGATTCACGTGGGTTACGTTGTTCTGATCGTGTGTTTACATCAGACGACGTAAGTGTGTGTGTTGTAGAGTGAAACTCGCTCATAAGCAGTCGTTTCTATGGTTTGCACAAGTTGTGTACTCCGAACCACCTTAAATCCTCATGTCCTATGGTTTGCGCATTTTCACGGTAGTTGATTGGTAGGCACGTTGGTTCTACACACGTTAGATAGGCTATTCATATTCTATTCACAACAAGTACACTAACTGTAAGTCAAATCAAACTTGAATCTGTTTAAGATTCGGTAAGGTTGTGTTATTATCAAAAAGAAGGCAACTGTGGTTAGAAATTGTGGTAATCTATTCACCCCCCTTCTAGATTACCATATAGGATAATTCCGCACATCTTTCAATTGGTATCAGAGCGAGGTTTCTCTGACTCACTACTTTTAAAGCTTGAACTCACGATCAGGAGATTCTTGGTCTTATGGAATCTAACAAGGGGTTAATGCCCGAGGGACACTCAGTGTCCAGGCCACCCTTCTTCGATGGCACTGACTATCCTTTGTGGGAAAATCGCATACTGATGTTTCTGAGAGCTCAAAATTTCCAGCTATGGAAGATTGTCAGCAAAGGAGCATACATCTTTCCCGAGGGCGAAGATACCTGGACAAAGGACTAGATTGCAAAGGGAACTCTCAACTGGAGCGCCTTGAACATGATGCAGTGCGCAGTGCATCCCAAGGAGTATTCAAGAGTCTCCACATGCAACTCAGCAAAAGAGCTGTGGGACAAGCTTGAACTCATATATGAAGGTACGTCTGAGGTGAGAGAAACAAAGCAAGCATGCTAACATTTGAATATGAAATGTTTAAAATGAGAAACATGATGAAACCATATCAAATATGTTTGCTAGATTCATGTTAATAATCAATGGTCTGAAAGGTCTTAAGAAAGAATACTTAGAAAGTGACTTAGTTAGGAAGATACTTCGGTCTTCCATCCTCATGGACACTAATGTAAAGTCGCTTATTTTCGGATCCTTTTTGGATCGTGTGTGTTGTGGTATTGGTGGCCGTTGTGAGGCTAGTGTGGTGTAGACGCGTGGTGTGTGCAGGTGTGGTGCAGGTTTGGTCCCGAAATGGAATAGGACCTGCTGCAGTTGAGTATGAGTTGGCGGCCAGGGGTGGTCGTTGATTTGTTGGCGTCCAGATAAGTTGCCGTTGACTATATGATCTTGGCGGCAGGGGATGTGGACGTTTGTGGTGGCGGTTGCCCTAAGCGGTAGAGGGGTGACGTCAACCTGTGCATTCTGCAGGTTATAGGGTCACCCGAGGGCAGGGTTTTCCACCCTGTTCTCTCTTCCCCTTACCCCAGCTTCACGCCCCTATTTTCCTAAAGCTTCCACAGGTACAGGAGAGGGGTTGGAGGATCGTGTGAGGCGTGTGGCATTGTCAAAAAAGACAAGGAAACGCCGTGGTGTGGTGCAATTGCTGTGGGAGCTCGCGGAGGGTTCGGTGTGAACCGGGAGAATTCAGAAGGTTTAAGCGTGTTCTGAGGTAGGGAACGAACCCTGTTAGCTCCGTAGGATCATTAAAACACGACTTAACCACCTGAATCACATGTTTAATGTATTTCGGTTAAGTTGCACCATGTGGGAACAATGGGTGGTTTGATGAATTAAAGTAAAGCATGCTGTTATGGTTTGATTATAAGTATGAATGTTAGAGAAACTATTTCCTTATGTTTTCTCGATGTTTTAACGATTGTAAACCTGTAGAATCGGTTTAGGGTTTCTGCAGGAATAGAGGCTGAAGATCTTGGCGTCAACATCGATTGACGCCAGGTTCATCAGCCGGATACAGACGGCTAGATCCATTGCCGTCTACTTCCTGTAGCGGCAGTCGATGTGGCCGCTAACTGGTGTATAAGCAGAAACGACTGTGTTTATGGTAGTTATCAATAATGAATGGTGCGTTGGCACTGTGGTGCACTGAGTGCACCATGGTTTCTGTGTTTAGCATATGGGGTATGCAGTAGTTACTCACTTTCGAGGCTGCGTGTTGTTCATGCGAGTACAGTTGGGTTCACGTGTAGCGGACCATTGTTACCTGAGGTTTACGTGATGTTTCACGTGGTTTGTGTGTGACGTGCACGTGGTTTTGGGTACGTGGCAAGTAGTAAGACGCCTACCGTGGTTACCTCTCCAGTTGGGTGCCCCAGGTTCTTTCTGAGCCAGGCGTTAGCTCGGGGCTTTGTCCCAGTACTTGTGTTGTACCGTCGAGGTCTGTGTCGTCTGACCTGGACACCCTCACTCTGTGTTTGAGTTGTACGTCCAGCTGAGGGAAAGACGACAGTGGGACAGTGACACTTGTGTTTGTCTTGAGTCACTTGTAGCGCGCTCGTAGTTGGGGGTACGGACACCAGTAGACGTACTGGACCCCAGCTAGTCCTTTTCCAGTGCCTCACTCTAGCGAGCCAAGCCAGGGGTTCTCTGGAGGTGTCAGGCATGGGCATGCGACCGTGTGGTCTGCAGGTGGTGGTGTTTAGTTGGTCTCCACAGTTGCTGACCTTTTCACGTGGAGCGGCAGCTGGACCTTTCATCCGTGGCTGCGAGACTGAGAGGTAGACCTGTGTTAGCTTGTCCGAGTCAGTTCTGGTGTGCGAACCAGTTCACGTGGCTCGTGTTTGGCTTCTCTACTTAGCTCGTACATTTGTACTGGTTTGCCATTATTTATTACAGTTGTTTTACGTAGTCGGCAGACGGTGAGTACTTTTACAGCTTTAATATCTTGCTTAGTTGTTCTATAAATGTTGGTATTGTTACTGCTTTCGTACCTGTGGTTTGGTTTTGCTCGGTGTTGGGGGAGTTCCCTACTGAGCCAGTGACTAGCGAGGCTCACCCCTACCCCCACAGGTGTAGGCGAGGAGGAGTTTCACGACCGTCGTCCAGTTCAGAACCGCGTCGTAGCGGTGCAGGGTCGGTACCTCCAGCTGTGTAGTAGCAGCTCCAGTAGTGTAGTGTAGTTAGTTGGTTATTTTCTTCAGTTGTACCTCGGGGTATGCCCCACGCTCTTGTACTTCTTTTCAGTTTTGTGGAAATATGGCTATGTACTTGTGAAATATATATAAAATGTGGTGTGTTCCTTTGTGTTTACACAGACTGTGGTTTGGTATCCCTTGCGAGGCTTCGGCCCGTTCGCGGGAGGCGGACTCGGTTCAAGTATGTTATCGGTATAATGGGCTTGGCCGAGGCGTTCCGCCACAGTTGGTATCAGAGCAAGGTCCGTGTTAATATAAGGAAACTAGAAAGATACATAGTCTTATTTCGGTCTTTATACACTGCTAGTAGGGACCCTGGTTTTGATAATTTGTTGTTGATTTTGCTTGGTGTTTTGTTTATGTAGAAATTTCTAGAAGGCTGATAGAAGAGATTGGGGTGTGGAAGAGATGATCCGGAGGAAAGTACTCAGCGTATGATAGAAAGGATCTGGGAAAGCCTCACGGATATTCGGGCAAGGATGGATCAGCAGGCGCCGGTACCACCGGTTGCAATGCCATCTGGAGATGGAGAGACTGTACCTGTGCTCCAGTCCCGCCAAGAGTAGAGGTGCTTTTGTAGAACCTGTGCCACTGCCAATGTTATTAGCAGAGGAACCAGTGATGCAGGTGGAAAATTTCTGAGATTGCAGCCACCTACTTATCAGGAGGGCCGAATCCAGATACAGCGGAGCACTGGGTCATGAGATGAAAGAGTCTTTGCGACTATGAGGTGTCGGCAGCAGATAAAGTTGTGTTAGCTCTTATCAGTTGAGAGGTTTTGCATTGAGAATGGTGGCGATTAATGATGCAGACCACTTTTGCAGGCAGGACAGAAGAGGCTATTACTTGGTCGGAATTTCTTGATGTATTTAACGATACATTCTTTCCGATTCAAGTGCAGCAAGTGAAAAGAGAGCAGTTTCGGACGCTCCAGTAAGGTAACTCTTCAGTTTTAGAGTACCAGATGAGTTTATGCACTTAGCCGATATGCGCCTTATGTGGTATCAGATAATAATATGATGGTTGAGTATTTTATTAGAGGTTTGAGAGTGGAGTTGCAGGATGCAATAGTACCTCTCATGTGTAAGACAGTAGAAGAAGCAGCTCAGAGGGCAGCTACATTGGAGAGGTCTATTCGGACTCGTCAGGTGGGCGAGTCAGGCTCAGGTAGTTTCGGCTACCGCAGCAGTCAGTAGGTGCAGTAAGGGTAAAGCACCAGCAGGACCTTCTTCATCAGGCTTTGGGAAATGGGTTTAGAAATTAAAGCAAGCATTTAAAGGCAAAGGAAGAGGATGGGGAGGTCGTCAACAAATTCAGCAAGGCCGAGGTAGGCCTGAGGTGGAGGAGTCGCAGAAGAGTACTGCCAGGCAGCTATTACTCCACCAGGATATAGAGTTATAATTGTAATCAGCCGGGGCATTTGATCCGCAATTGTCCCTATCCAAGAGAGTATGGGTATGGGAGAGCGTGCAGCAGCAGCAGCAGCCTCAGCAATTTCAGCAGCCACAGGCAGGTCGTGGCAGAGGAGCACCGCAGCAGCGAGGAAGAGGCCGGGGGTTATGGCTATTCCCGAGCTCAGGCGGAGGCATCGAATATGATAGAAGGTACTTTACCTCTTTATGATTATTCAGCAAGAGTTTTATTTGATTCGGGCCTCTCATTCTTTCATTTCCGAAGAATTTCTGGATTGTATAGCTCATCCTTTAGAAGAAAAGTCTTGTGAGTTAGTAGTGGAGGTTCCTTCGGGTGAGTTCCTACTCACTTCGAGCTATATAGATAAAGCTCCTATTATGATTGAAGGGAACCAGATGCCAGGTCGGTTGTATGCCCTGTAGTTGTCAGATTATGATATTATTTTGGGTATGGATTGGCTTGAGACTTATGGAGCAATGTTAGATTGCAGAAAGAAAAGGATCAGGTTTTGTCATCCTAATGGTGCAGTATTTGAATATCAAGGTATGCCTTTTTATACCTCTAAGTTTCTAATTTCTGCAATTAAAGCTAGAAAGTTGATTAATGCTGGATGGTGTGGCTTATTTATCCTCGGTAAGTTGGTAGAAGCTAGTCAGCAAGTGGAAGCAGTTCCTGTGGTTAGGGGTGCTTGCTGATATTTTCCTGAGGATTTGCCTGGTTTAGCTCCACATAGAGAGGTGAACTTTGCTATTGAGTTGCTGCCAAGTACCATGTCGATTTCTAAAGCTCCATATCGGATGGCACCAGCAGAACTTAAAGAATTGAAAAAGCAATTAGAAGAGCTGATGCAGAAAGGGTTTATTAGACCGAGTCATTCCCCGTGGGGAGCGCCGGTTTTATTTGTGAAAAGAAAGATGGAAGTTTTCGAATGTGTATTGATTATAAAAAGTTGAATAATGTGACCATTAAGAATAAGTACCCGTTGCCGAGGATAGATGATTGTTTGATCAGTTGCAATCAGCAAAAGTATTTTCTAAAATTGATTTGAGGTCCGGGTACCATCAGTTGAGAATTAAGAGGAAGATATAGATAAAACAGCTTTCAGAACCAGATACGGTCACTTCGAGTTTGTGGTTATGCCATTGGGTTGACCAATGCTCCTGCAGGTTTTATGGATCTGATGAATAGAATTTTCATCCATATTTAGACCAATTCATTGTGGTCTTTATTGATGATATTCTAATTTATTCAGCATCTGAAGAGGAGCATGCAGCTCATTTGAGGTTTACTCTGCAGTTGTTAAGAGATAACCAGTGTTTGCTAAATTCAATAAGTGTGAATTTTGGTTGAAAGAAATTCAGTTTTTAGGTCATATTATCTCAGCTAAAGGAGTAGCAGTGGACCCAAGTAAAGTGAAGCAGTGATGAGATGGGAAGTGCCTAAGACAATAAGAGATTAGAAGTTTTCTGGGATTAGCAGGTTATTATAGGCGCTTTATTCAAAAATTTTCTAAGATTGCAGCACCTATGACTAAGTTGATCAGAAAAGGGGTATCATTTGTGTGGTCCGATGAATGTCAGAAACGTTTTATGGAATTAAAGAAAAGACTTACATCAGCACCTATATTGACTTACCGGCAGGGAGTGGTGGTTTTGTGCTGTATACTGATGCTTCAAGGAGAGGACTTGGAGCAGTGCTTATGCAACATGGCAAGGTGATAGCTTATGCGTCCAGACAATTGAAGCCGACAGAGGAGAATTACCCCACTCATGATTTGGAATTGGCAGCAGTTGTGTTTGCTTTGAAAATGTGGAGGCATTATCTGTATGGCGAAAGATTTGAAAAATAAAGCTTGAAGTATATCTTCTCGCAGAAAGATTTGAACCTTCGCCAGCGCAGAAAGGCATATGTAAGTTTTAATGATGATTAAAGAATGGAGAGTTGTATGAAGAGGTAGTGGAGAACTCCTTGTATGTGCCCAGTAGTCAGCGACGGGCAGTACTAGCTGCTAGTGCTGTAGAGCCGTCTTTGTATTGGCAGATTATTGAGGCTCAGAGAGCAGATGTAAGTTTAGCTGAAATTGTGAAAATGGAAGGAGTTACCATTGATGATAATTGTGTGTTAGGCTCAGAGGCAGATTGTTTGTTCAGCTAAAAGAGAAGTAAAGCAGCGAGTGTTGGAAGAGGCTCATAAATCTAGGTACACTATCCATCCGGGTAGTACTAAAATGTACCATGATTTGAGAAAGCATTTCTGGTGGCCTCTTATGAAAAAGAAATAGTAGAATTTGTTGCAAGGTGTGCTATCTGTCAACAGATTAAAGCAGAACATCAGAAGCCTGGAGGTTTGTTGCAACGTTGCCCATTCCACAGTGGAAATGGGATGATATTGCTATGGACTTTGTGGCAGGTTTACCAAGATCGAATCCGGGCATAATGGAATATGGGTATTTGTTGATAGATTAACCAAAGGTGTGCAGATTAGTGGCAGTAAGTATGTCTTGGACAGTGGATAATTAGCAAATGTTTATGTTGAAAGAATTATTCCATTGCATGGTATCCCGAAGACTATTGTGTCTGATAGAGATCCAAGATTTACTTCTGGTTTTTTGAGAAGTCTGCAAAAGGTAATTGGTACTGAGCTGAGATATAGCTCCGCTTATCATCCCCAAACAGATGGTCAGACAGAGAGGACCATTCAGACGATTGAAGATATGTTGCGGGCTTGTTGTTTAGTTTGGGGAGGTAGCTGGGAGCATCATTTGGGAATGGTTGAGTTTGCCTATAATAATAGTTATCATACCAGTCTTGGGATGGCACCGTATGAAGCTCTATATGGAAGGCCATGTAGACCCTAATGAACTGGCATGAAGTGGGAGAAAGACAGTTGTGGGTCCTGAATTGATTCAGCAAACCACAGAAATAGTGAAGCTTATAAAGAAAAATTGCAGGCAGCTCAAAGCAGGCAAAAGAGTTATGCAGATATCCGGAAGAGACCACTTCAGTTTGAAGTGGGAGATTTTGTTTTCTTGAGAGTTTCCTTGAGTAAAGGTATTATGAGATTTGGTAAGTCTGGGAAGTTGAGTCCAAGGTATGTGGGACCTTTTCAGGTGATTGAGAGAATTGGGGAAACAGCTTATAGGCTGGATTTGCCAGAGATTTTGCGGATGTTCATGATATTTTCATGTATCTATGTTAAGAAAGTGTATTGAAGATCCAGCTCAGATAATAGATATCAAGGTGGTGACCTGAGACCGGATATGACTATGCCAGAGTATCCGGTGCAGATCACAGATCGAAAGATAAGAAGCTGAGAAATAAAGAAATCGAGTTGGTTAAAGTGAGATGGGAAAATAGGTTAGGTGGTGAGGATACCTGGGAGTTAGCCGAGGAAATGGCTAAAGGGTATCCCTATCTGTTTGAATAAGCTTTTGTATTTCTTTAGATGATAGTATTTGTAAAAATGTTTATGCTTAAGTTGTTTATCTTTGAATTGTATTATGAATTTCGAGGTCGAAATTTTCTTTTTAGATGATAGTAATGTAACGTCGCTTATTTTCGGATCCTTTTTGGATCGTGTGTGTTGTGGTTATGGTGGCCGTTGTGAGGCCAGTGTGGTGTAGACGTGTGGTGTGTGCAGGTGTAGTGCAGGTTAGGTCCCGAAATGGAATAGGACCTGCTGCAGTTGAGTATGAGTTGGCGGCCAGGGTGGTCGTTGAATTGTTGGTGTCCAGATAAGTTGTCGTTGACTGTATGATCTTGGTGGCAGGGGGATGTGGATGTTTGTGGTGGCGGTTGCCTAAGCGGCAGAAGGGTTGACGTCAACCTGTGCATTCTGCAGGTTATAGGGTCACCCCGAGGGCAGGTTTTCCACCCTGTTCTCTCTTCCCTTACCCCAGCTTCACGCCCCGTTTCCTAAAGCTTCCAACAAGTACAGGAGAGGGTTGGAGGATCGTGAGGCGTGTGGCGTTGTCAAATCGGACAAGGAAATGCCGTGGTGTGGTGCAATTGCTGGGGAGCTCGCGGAGGGTTCGGTGTGAACCGGGAGAATTCGAAGGTTTTAAGCGTGTTCTGAGGTAGGGAACGAACCCTGTAGCTCGTAGGATCATTAAAACACGACTTAACCACCTGAATCAACCATGTTTAATGTATTTCGGGTTAAGTTGCACCATGTGGGAACAATGGGTGGTTTGATGAATTTAAGTAGTAAAGCATGCTGTTATGGTTTGATTATAATGTATGAATGTTAGAGAAACTATTTCCTTATATTTTCTCGATGTTTAACGATTGTAAAACTTGTAGAATCGTTTAGGGTTCTACAGGAATAGAGGCTGAAGATCTTGGCGTCAACATCGATTGACGCCAGTTCATCAGCCGGGATACAGACGGCTAGATCCATTGCCGTCTATTCCTGTAGCGGAAGTCGATGTGGCCGCTAACTGGTGTATAAGTAGAAACGACTGTTTATGGTATTTATCTAATGAATGGTGCGTTGGCACTGTGGTGCACTGAGTGCACATGGTTTCTGTGTTAGCATACGGGGTATGCAGTTAGTTACTCACTTTCTAGGCTGCGTGTTGTTCAGCGAGTACAGTTGGGTTCACGTGTAGGGACCGTTGTTACCTGAGGTTTATGTGATGTTTCACGTGGTTTGTGTGTGACGTGCACGTGGTTTTGTGTAGTGGCAAGTAGTAAGACGCCTACCGTGGTTACTCTCCAGTTGGGTGCCCCAGGTTCTTTCTGAGCCAGGTGTTAGCTCGGGGCTTTGTCCCGGTACTTGTGTTGTACCGTCGAGGTCTGTGTCGTCTGACCTGGACACCCTCACTCCTGTGTTTGAGTTGTACGTCCGGCTGAGCGAAAGACGACAGTGGGACAGTGACACTTGTGTTTGTCTTGAGTCACTTGTAGCGCGCTCGTAGTGGGGGTACGGACACCAGTAGACGTACTGGACCCCAGCTAGTCCTTTTCCAGTGCCTCACTCTAGCGAGCCCAGGCCAGGGTCTCTGGAGGTGTCAGGCATGGGCCTGCGACCGTGTGGTCTGCAGGTGGTGGTGTTTAGTTGGTCTCCACAGTTGCTTGACCTTTTCACGTGGAGCGGCAGCTGGACCTTTCGTCCGTGGCTGCGAGATTGAGAGGTAGACCTGTGTTAGCTTGTCCGAGTCAGTTTCTGGTGTCGCGAACCAGTTCACGTGCCTCGTGTTTGGCTGTCTCTACTATAGCTCGTACATTTGTACTGGTTTGCCATTTATTTATTACAGTTGTTTTACGTAGTCGGCAGACGGTGAGTACTTTTGCAGCTTTAATATCTTGCTTAGTTGTTCTATAAATTGTTGGTATTGTATACTGCTTTCGTACCTGTGGTTTGGTTTTGCTCGGTGTTGGGGGAGTTTCCTACTGAGCCAGTGACTAGCGAGGCTCACCCTACCCCCACAGGTGTAGGCGAGGAGGACGTTTCACGACCATCGTCCAGTTCAGAACCGCGCCATAGCGGTGTAGGGTCGGTACCTCCAGCTGTGTAGTAGCAGCTCCATAGTGTAGTGTAGTTAGTTGTTTATTTTCTTCAGTTGTACTCGGGTATGCCCCAGGCTCTTGTACTTCTTTTCAGTTTTGTGGAAATTGGCTATGTAACTTGTGAAATATATATAAATGTGGTGTGTTCTTTGTGTTTACACGGACTGTGGTTTGGTATCCCTTGCGAGGCTTCGGCCCGTTCGCGGGAGGCAGACTCGGTTCAAGTACGTTATCGGTATAACGGGCTTGGCCGAGGCGTTCCGCACAACTAAGACCACTGTCATTGAGGATTCTAAAGATCTTTCAAAAATGAAATTGGATGAATTAATTGGCTCCCTGATGACATATGAAATAAATGTGAAAAGAAAAGAATTGAAGAAAACCCAAAAAATCAATTTCTTTGAAAGCCTCCAACAAAAATTCTTCAAGTTCCAAAAGGGATGCTCAACAGGAAAGTGATGAAGATCGAACATCTAGTGAGAGTGAGAACGATGAAATGGAAATGCTCACTAGACAGTTCAAAAAATTCCTTAAATTCAAAAGAAAAGGCTTAGGTAACTCCAAATCCTTCCAGAAGAAAGATTTTTCAAATAAATTTGAGTCTAACAAAAAATCTGACATTGTATGCTATGAGTGCAAGAAACAAAGGGCATATGTGAGGAGAATGCCCGGAACTCAAGAAGAAATTGAGGAAAGAGAAATTCACCTTCAAGAAAGCCAAGGCAATGTTGGCAACTTGAAGTGATGAAGATGAAGATGAGGACACACAAGCAACCTCTGGAGATGAGAAAATTCAAGTTTAATGGCTAGAAGTGACTCCAATGAGGTAAACTCTTCTTTTGAAAGCTATACTGTGATGAATGGGAAGAAGCATACATGTATTATTTGAAATTTCTGTGAATTTAAATCTGAAAAAAGGCATTGAAAAAGAAAATCAATTCTTTTGTTCATAACACAAATAATAATGAACAATTGCATCCTTAAATAAAGAAATTGAGATGATGAAAATTGATGAGGAAGTTCACAGTGAGAGAATGGACAGTCTGAAAGTGAAATTGCAAGAAATTCAAAGGAAAAGGAAAGTCTAACGAACTCTCTTGAATATCTTCAAATGAACATCAAGAAACTCAGAAAAGTTGGAACAAACTAAGAAGGACTTAAAATAAAAAACGAAGATCTTACAAGATTTGTAAAAGGAAACAAAATCTGATGCTGTTTTGGGTGCAAATGTCTATGTATCAAAGCATGGACTTGGGTATCAACCTGTAAAACAAAAGAAAATTGGAGAAATGTTGATAACTTCTTTTGCTGATCCTAGCCCAAGTACAAGCAAATAGTCCCTCAAAGAACAGAAAAATCAAATCAAGGGTAAGCAACATCAACCCAAACAAAAGTCCTGAAGTGTTCAGAAGAACAAGCCACCTGTCGACAGGCTCAATGACAGGTGTCGACAGGCATGGAAGATTGTTGCCAAGTGACTGTCATCTAGGCAATTTTTGGGTAAAAGAAATCAAATGTTCTGAGAAAATCCTCATCATGCAGTATTTGCAAGAAAATTGGTCAAAAGAAAATCAATGCTGGAATAACTCAAACAAACAGAAATGCAAGCATATCTGGATTCCAAAGCATTTACTTTTTGGCATGAATGATACATTGGGACCCAAAGTAATTTGGGTACCAAAAACCTCTTGTCTGATCCATACATGCAGGAATGCCTAGCAGCCTAAAATCAAAACAAATGGTACTTGGATAATGGCTGTTCAAGGCACATGACAGGCGACAAAGACAAATTTTGTTTGCTGGTGGAAAAAGACGGAGGTCAAGTTGTCTTTGGAGGTAACAATAAAGGCCAGATCATCGGCACATGTAAGGTTGGTAAGTATGCCTCTAACTCAATAGATAATGTTCTGTTAGTTGATGGTCTTAATCACAATCTTCTTAGTATAGCCAACTGTGTGATAAAGGTCATAAAGTTGTGTTTGAATCAAACTCATGTCAAATTGTTGATAAGGAAACAGGAAGTATTAAATTTTCTGGAAAAAGGGTGAACAACATTTATTGGTTGATTTAGATGATCCATAAATGAGAATTTGTGTCTTGTTGCAAATAAACAGGATGAGCTTACTTTGTGGCATCGTAGGCTTGGCCATGCAAGCACAATGTCTGCACAAGATTATGAAGCTGAAATTGGTAAGTGGACTTCCTGAAATTTCATTCAATAAGAATGAAAGTTTATGTGATGCATGTGCACAGAGGAAAAACAAACCCGAAAATCCTTCAAATCAAAAGCACCGGTAAGCACCTCTAAACCATATGAACTGCTGCACATGGACCTTTTTGGACCTACTAGAACTCTAAGTCTCAATGGCAAATAGTTTGGTTTTGTCAATGTGGACGACTTTTCTAGGTTCACATGGGTCAAATTCTTGGCACATAAAATGAAGCACTTAAAGTCTTTGAAGAATTTTTAATAAGATCGAGCATGGAAATGTTTATAAGATATGCTCAATCCGCACTGATCACGGGGGAGAGTTTGATAACAATTCTTTTCTGATTCTTGCAGGCTCCACGGGTTAGAACATTATTTTCTTCTCCAAGGACTCCGGAGCAAAATGGCGTAGTAGAGAGAAAGAACAGGACTCTGGTGGAAATGGCTCGCACTCTTCTGGTCGAAAGTCAACTTTCAAGGAGCTTTTGGGCAGAAGCGGTGAACACCTCTTGCTATATTCTCACAGAGCCATGGTAAGATTGTGATAAGAAAACTCCCTATGAACTGTTAAAAGGTAAGAAACCCAGTATTGAGTAATTTAGGTGTTTTGGCTCAAAAGTCTTTATTCATAACAATGATAAAGTTGATTTAGACAAGTTTGAAGCCAAAAGTGATCAAGTTATTTTTCTTGGATACTCAGAACACTCTAGAGCATATAGGGTGTTAACAATAAGAATAAAACTGTGGAAGAAACTCCACATGTTGTCTTTGATGAGTATCATGCAAAACTAACAATTCAAATCTTCAACAGGATTCATAAGGGAGATGATGAGGCCTAATGAAGATCCAAAGAGGAAGACCCTCAAGGTGAATCCTCAAGCAAGCCTCCTCAAGACACCTCCACAAGATCATTTCCACAAGTCCAAGATCAACTGGCCCTTCAACAATCAAAAATGGGGTATTCCAAAGATCACCCACTTAATAAGTGATAGGAAATGTAAATGATAAAGTTCAAACTAGGTCTCAGGTTAGACAAATAGTGAACAAGATATTTAGCCTTTGTTTCTCAAGTGGAACCTAAAAATGTGGAAGAGGCACTAAAGAAAACTCTTGGATAGATGCCATACATGAGGAACTTGGTCAATTCAAAGAACAATGTTGGAGTTTAGTTCCTAGAACCCCTGAGATTTTTGTCATAGGCACAAGATGGGTATTCAGGAATAAGCTAAATGAAGAGGGTAAAGTGGTGAGAAATAAGGCTAGACTGGTAGTAAAAGGATACAATCAATAATTTAGTATAGACTTTGAAGAGTCCTTTGCACCTGTAGCTAGACTTGAAGCAGTTAGAATCTTGTTGGCGTATGCATGCTCACACAAGTTCAAACTTTTTTCAAATGGATGTTAAAACTGTCTTCCTGAATGGCTACATCAAAGAGGAAGTCTATGTTTCTCAACCACCGGGTTTGAAAATTCTGAAATGCCTAACCATGTTTACAAGTTGCACAAAGCTCTTTACGGTTTTGAAGCAGCCACCTCGAGCTTGGTATGACAGGTTAAGCAACTTCTTGGTGAGTAAAAACTACTCAAGAGATAATGTGGACCAAACACTCTACTAAGAAAGTTCGCAATCATATAATTGTCGTTCAAGTTTATGTGGATGACATTATATTTGGTCCACTACCCATCACTGTGTGAGGAGTTTTCCAAACATATGACACAGTGAATTTGAGATGAGTCTAATGTGGGAGCTTCAATTCTTTCTTGGTTTGCAGGTAAAAGCAACATGAAGACGGCTTCTTCATTAATCAAGAAAAATATGTTAAGGAGCTTCTCAAAAGATTTCAATTTGAACAAGCCAAACCTGCCTCAACCCCATGAGCACAAGCATTAAATTGAAAATGATGAGAAAGGTAAACACCGTAGATGTAAAGCAATTCCTGTTAGTTATGGATGTCCTCAAGCCAATCATAACTTGTACAATCTTGTTCCTTGATAATAAATAAGGCTTTTATATTCGTTATGTGTAATTCGTTTATCGTTTCATTATGAAGTCCATGAATATGCGCAATGGATATTAATTATGATGAGATCATAACAATGAGATTAATATCCTTTAACGTATATTTAATTGTTCCTAGTCGGAGAATCCGAGAAGGACATCGGATATCCGGTTAGGCTAGTACAGGTTGCACCTGCTCATATGATGAGGGTGGCTGGTCTCATAGTCACTTGTGTGGGACACTAAGGTGAATCTGTAGGTGCTCATAGAGAATGAGTTCACTGAACTGATCCGTTATGAATCGCTGGATGTAATGTTACCTACCTGTCAACCAGCTAGATTCATTGTCACAGTGGCATGATTGGTCCTTAGACCTGAGACACCAAGGACACCTTGTTGGTGGACTTCTGGGTTTTGACCTTGATTTATAGATCTCTAGCCATGAGGTCTTAATCAGTTAAGTGTTCGGATCTAGCGGAATACCTTCGAAGGTGATTGTGGGTCAATATGGGATCGCTCGCTCTCGGTAATAGGAGAGTGAATGCTCTAAGGAAGGATGCCTGATAGTCCCTGGCCAAGGCAAGACTACTTATCAGAAAATGGTTTTCTGATATTGTTATGCGGCATCTAAACCAAGTGAGTACACACATTAGGGTTTGACAGTTGACCATACCCTAAGTGCACTCGGGAGCATTGTACGAGCGAAGGATTATAGTCACGTGGTAACTGATGATACAAAAGGTTCCTGAAGGGTTTGGAACCCCAATGCTTTCCAGGATCAAGTGTGTTGCTTGGCACCCAACTTGATTGGAAGCCGGTCATTCAATTATCGTGAGACGATAATTGATTGTGTAATTAATTATAATATGAGATATTAATTAATTGCAATAAATCAATAAAGAGTTATTGGGCTTAATGGGCTGAAAACTGGACTAGCACTTGGCCTAGAGGGTCACACGCAATAGAGTTCCGAGCAGACTGGGCAGGATGACCGATATAGACATTAACTGGGTTTTTGTGAAAAACCGCAGGGTCTATATTTACGTGGAGAGTTAAACCCTGGCCAAGCTCCAGGCTCTCTCTCTGGCGCCCTCCTCTCTCACTCCCTGGGCGCCCCCCCATTCTCTCCTCTCTCTGGTACATGGTGGAGCTGAGATCCGGGAGACGCGTGGAGAACGAGGAGATCCGTCTGCGTCCGGAGCTCGCGTGGATACGTCTAGAGGCCGGACATTTGAACGGCTTGAAGCACCAGCGCTCCTGCGCCACCTCCTCCCCGGATTAGGAGTTTCGCAACCCCGCAAATGTACAGATTGGATTCTCCTGTGCGCGGGTTTCTCCGTTTTTGTTCGATCTGACCACCGGCAACGATATCTATCTGTGGAAATCGCATTTCCGCTGCGCTCTGTGCGTTTCCTTACAGTGGTATCAGAGCTAGGTTGCTGGCCCGGTCGGTCGGCGTCGTATGATCGTCATTTCATGCGTTTTTTGTCGGTTCGCGTTATGCATGAATCACCAATTTTACTTCGCTCTTGGGTCGCACATGAGATGTGCACTTTGTTTGGTACATGGAAATCATTCCTGGTACCAAGGGCTTCCGAAGAACTCTTGTGGCGTTGTTTGCCCTCTGTAGAGGCCACACGACCCTTGCAACCAGCCGCCGCCATGCATCTTGGACAGTCCAAGATAAGGGGGCGTTTTTGATTTTGGGGTTTTCGGGGGGTTTTTGGGTTGGTAGGGGCGGAGGGCGGCGGCTTCCGGCACCGCCGGCGCCGTCCGCGGCCGCCGGAGGCGGCGCGGCGGGGGCGGCAGGGCCGCGCCACCGGCGCTGCGCCGGTGGGGGGCGGCGGCTAGGGTTTCCCCAGCCGCCGCGGGCCCAGCGGGCGGCGGGGGTGACCCGCGCGCGGGTCCGCCCGCGGGTAAGTCGCGGGCGGACCCGCGTCCGGGGGTCCCGGGCCGGCGGCGGATCCGGTCCGCCCATCCCCCCCCCCACACCCCGGCCCCCCCCCCCCCCCCCACCCCCCCCCCCCCCTCCCCCCCCCCCCCCCCCCCCCCACCCCCTTTTTCCATTGTAAGTTTTTAATTGTTTAAAATCATTTAATGGTTTAAAATCCCAGAAAATTATGAAAAATGTTTTTAAGAGTTTAAAAATGTTTTAACTCTTTGTAAATTATTTTTCATATGTATGACCCATTGGTTAATTATTTTAAGGAAAATCTAAAATTGTTTTAGTTATTTCCTACCATCTAATTAAAGCATGTTAATTAATTAAGAATGTGATTCTTGTGAAATAATAACTGTATTTTGGCAGATTCATGCAGTAACGGTGAATGACGTTTATCTAATGTTGATTAGATGTTATCCATGTTAGCTAAATTGTTTAGTTAAATGGTTTTCAAAATATAATTATTATATTTGAAATAAAAGTTATTTCAGAAGTAATTATGTGATGATTGCTTATTGATGCATGTGATGTGTTGATGTGTGGATGGATGATCATGGAATTAGATGTCATGTGATGATGTTTATGGTTAATGGCATGTGATGTAATTTATGAGGACTGCGTGCCTCCCTCTCTCCCTCTATTAAATCCGGGTTGTACATTCTATCTCCCTCCTGTTATGTACTCCCCTTGACTTGTTCAAGGTTTCTTATTATTATCTGATGTACATTTATGGGCCTGCGAGCCCAATTTAAATTTACTTGTAATTATAAGAAGCGGATTGGCGGAGATGGAGGAGAATACCATGCAGGACCTTCATGGAGATGGAGTTACATCAAGCAAATGCATTCGATGCGGGGCTGCCATTATTCACCGTGTTTGTGGATTACCAACTGGCTCTGGTAATGCCACTCTAGGTTAAAGTCCATGATCATCCATCGTTTTCTTCATATATATGATATATGTGGAATGTGCTATGATATATTAATTAAAATATGATATTCCAAATTCTATATATCAATAGCACGCAGATATAGAGACCAAGATAAAATATATCAAAATCCCTCCTTGTTTAAATTTTAAGCCGTAGCGTAATCATTAGAATGAATTACGTGGGCCTCCATCATTATAGTTTTAGGATTGCCATTAGATCGGGCAAGTTTGTTGTGCTATCCACAAGGCTTGCCAAATTTGATGACAGACTAAAACTATGGCATAGTGATGTCTTAAACGGGATAGAGGACCGGTGTAGCTTTGTTGTGCTATCCACAAGGGTACATCCAAATCTATGCTCGTTACGTAATGATGGTACTGCTTAGACTGGATTTAATGACTTGTTGTGCTATCCACAAGGTCATTAAAATTCAGGGGCCAAATAAGATCGGATATTGCAAGAGTTGCAAGTGTCAAGAGTTGACCGCTTTCAGATCATAGTGTGGTTTGTTGTGCTATCCACAAGATCATGCTATGAGTCTGTAAGATTCCGATCCCCACTAGGAGACCGTCAGAGTCTCCCATTCTGTATATCTGAGGGTTATACAGTCTGTCGGAAAATAGTGGGAGCTAATCTTGATTAAAGTCCTAATCTAGATTTAATTATTATTATGAACATCTGCAAATGTGTTTACATTTCCTTTATAGGCAAAAATGTCGTCAGGTAACCCACTCCGTGGCATACTGGATGCCAACAGATTGACAGGCCCGAACTACTCGGATTGGCTCAGAAACTTGAAGATTGTCCTCAGGTCTGAGCGCATTGCCTATGTCCTGGAGGGTGAGATCCCAGCTGAACCACCCCTTGATGCACCTGAAGGGGAAAGCTTGATTTGCGAAGTGGAAGGAGGATTCCACTCTGGCCCAATGCTACATGCTTGCCTCAATGAGCAATGAGTTGCAAGGCAGCATGAGAACATGGATGCTAGATCCATCATGCAGCACTTGCAGGAGCTCTTTGAAGAGCAGAGCAGGGTGTAGAGAGATATGAGATATCCAAGGCCCTGTTCAGAGCTCGCATGGCAGAGGGGTCTTCAGTACAGACTCATGTGCTGAGGATAGAGTGGATTGAGAGGCTCGAGGGGCTTGGTTTTCCTCTTGACAAGGAACTGAGCACGGACCTCATTCTCCAGTCACTTCAGATTCATTTTCCCAGTTCATTGTGAACTTCACAATGAACAAGATTGAGGTGAGTTTAGCTGAGATGCTCAACATGCTGAAGACTGCTGAGGGCAACCTTAAGAAGGAAAAGCCCACTGTTCTCATGGTTGGAAAGTCCAACAGAAGAGGAGAGCAGGGCAAGCCTTTAAGAAAAGCAATGCAAAGAAAAGTCTAAGCAGAAACAAAAAAGGACATAAGCAAAGGAGAAGAAAGGGCGAGTGCTTCCACTGCAAGAAAAAGGGGCACTGGAAAAGAAATTGCAAGGACTATCTGCAATGAGGCTCAGGAGAAGCAGAAGCTTGGCGAAGCTTCAGGTATCTATATGATAGATCTTCACTTGTCTATTAGAGATTCTACATCTTGGGTTTTAGACACTGGATGTGCTTCTCATATCTGCAATGATGTGCAGGTGCTGACAAGTAGAAGGAAGCTGAGCAAGGGCGAGGTGAACTTGAGGCTTGGAAACGGCACAAGTGTTGGTGCACACACTGTGGGGACAGTGAAGCTCAAGTTACCTTCTGGAGATTTGATTTTATTAGATGATTGCTACTATGTGCCTAGTATCATTAAGAACATTATTTCTGTTTCTTGTTTAGACAGAATTGGATACATGTTTACCATTGAGAACAATAGTTGTTCAGTTTATTTAAGAATAAACTAGTTGCTTTAGCAAGTTTGGTGAATGGTTTGTATCTGCTTGATGTCTCTTATGAAAATCTCCATGTTGATGTTTCCTAAGAGAAGTAAGAATAGTGTGAACACTGCCTACTTATGGCATTGTAGGCTTGGTCACATTGGCGAGAATAGGCTTCAAAAGTTGCATAAGAATGGATACTTAGATCCATTTGATTATGAATCATATGCAACTTGTGAATCCTATTTAATGGGTAAGTTGACCAATCTCCATTTAGTGGACATGGAGATAGGGCCAAGGACATATTGGAACTAATACATTCGGATGTATGTGGTCCAATGTCTACCCAAGCCAATGGTGGCTACTCATACTTCATTACATTCACGGATGACTACTCAAGGTTCGAATTGTTTACTTAATGAAGTACAAATCTGAAGCCTTTGGGAAATTCCAAGAATTTAAGAATGAAGTTGACAAACAAACTGGAAAGAGTATTAAAATCCTACGGTCAGACCGAGGAAGTGAATACTTAAGTACAGAGTTCACACAATTCTTAAAGGACAATGATATCCTTTCTCAATGGACTCCCTATACACCACAAATGAATGGTGTATCGGAAAGGAGAAATCGTACCTTGTTGGACATGGTGCGATCCATGATGAGCCGTTCATAGTTACCAGTTTCCTTATGGGGATATGCGCTAGAGTCAGCGCATATCTGCTGAACAGGGTTCCCAGTAAATCTGTGTCTTCCACTCCATATGAGATATGGAAGGATAGAAAGCCTGATTTTAAACATGTTAAAATCTGGGGCTGTCTGCCCACGTGAGGAGACATGACCTAGATAAACTGGAATCCAGAACCGATAAGTGCAGGTTTGTTGGATACCCAAAAGAAACGTTTGGGTACTACTTTTACCATCCTGGTGAACAAAGAGTGTTTGTCGCCAGGAGAGCTGTCTTCTTGGAAGAGGAGTACCTTACCCAAGAGGACAGTGGGAGTAAAGTAGATCTAGAAGAGGTTCTAGATCCACAATCGTGCAAAGTCCACCAGGTGAAACATCGGTTCCGGAACCTGTTCAGGAATTTACACACATTCAGCGTAGGTCTGGTAGAGTACCTAGACAGCCTGAAAGATATGTTGGACATATCAGTGAAGGCATGTCTTATGATGAGGATGATGATCCCAAGACCTACCAAGAGGCTGTTGATTGTCCTTAGTCAGGGGATGGCGAGATGCCATGAATTCTGAGATGCAGTCCATGTACACCAACCAAGTTTGGAATTTGGTAGACTTGCCCGAAGGTATTGTACCTATTGGGTGCAAGTGGATCTTTAAGAGAAAGATCGGTGCATATGGACAGATCGACACTTATAAGGCAAGGTTGGTGGCAAAGGGGTATCGTCAAAGGCAAGGAATTGACTATGACGAAACTTTCTCACCAGTTGCTATGATAAAGTCGATAAGAATTCTTCTTGCCATTGCTGCATACTTTGATTACGAGATCTGGCAGATGGATGTAAAACTGCTTTCCTTAATGGAAACATTGAGGAGGAAGTGTATATGATACACCTGAGGGTTTTACATCCAAAGAGTGTCCAGACAAAGTATGCAAGCTTCAAAGGTCCATCTATGGATTGAAGCAAGCTTCTCGTAGTTGGAACATAAGGTTTGATGAGGCTATCAAATCTTATGACTTCATTAAGAATGAAGATGAACCATGTGTGTATAAGAAAATCAGTGGGAGTGCTATCACTTTTCTCATACTTTACGTTGATGACATCTTACTCATTGGGAATGATGTAGGGATGCTATCATCAGTAAAGGTTTGGTTGTCAAAGAACTTCTCCATGAAGGATTTGGGAGAAGCATCCTACGTATTAGGAATACGTATCTATAGAGATAGATCTAAGAGGATGCTTGGCTTGACCCAATCCATGTACATAGATACATTGTCAAAAGGTTTGGCATGGAAATTCCAAGAGAGGTCTCATACCTATGAGACATGGGATTATTCTCTCTAAGGAGCAGTCTCCTAAGACTCCTGAAGAGAGGGCAGCCATGGATAGAGTCCCCTATGCCTCGGCTATAGGGTCTATCATGTATGCCATGCTATGTACAAGGCCTGATGTGGCATTTGCTCTAAGTGTTACGAGCAGATATCAGGCAAATCCAGGTGAAACACACTGGATGGCTGTGAAATGTATCCTTAAGTACTTGAGAAGGACTAAGGATATATTTCTGGTCTATGGAGGAGGGGACTTGAAACTTCGGGCATATACTGACTCGAGTTTCCAATCAGACCCAGATGATAGCAAGTCTACATCTGGGTTTGTGTTCACTTTGAATGGGGGTGCAGTGAGCTGGAAGAGTTCCAAGCAAGAAACCACTGCAGACTCGACAACAGAAGCTGAGTACATTGCTGCAGCTGAAGCCGCCAAGGAGGCAGTGTGGATGAAGAAGTTCATCACCGACCTTGTGTGGTGCCAGGTGACTCTGATCCAATCCCATGCTGTGTGACAACAATGGGGCCATTGCGCAAGCGAAAGAGCCGCGGTCTCATCAGAAGTCGAAGCACATTCTGAGGCGATTCACCTGATCAGGGAGATAATCACTAGAGGAGATGTACTGGTGGAAAGAGTTCCTTCAGTCGACAACATTGCAGATCCATTGACGAAGCCTCTGTCTCAAATTGTGTTTGAGTGCCACCTTGAGTCCATGGGTTAAGGCTTAAAGGTGATTGGCTTTAGTCCAAGGGAGATGGTTAGTTATGGATGTCCTCAAGCCAATCATAACTTGTACAATCTTGTTCCTTGATAATAATAATAAGGCTTTTATATTCGTTATGTGTAATTCGTTTATCGTTTCATTATGAAGTCCATGAATATGCGCAATGGATATTAATTATGATGAGATCATAACAATGAGATTAATATCCTTTAAACGTATATTCTTAATTGTTCCTAGTCGGAGGATATCCGAGAAGGACATCGGATATTCGGTTAGGTAGTACAGGTTGCACCTGCTCATATGATGAGGGTGGCTGGTCTCATAGTCACTTGTGTGGGGACACTAAGGTGAATCTGTAGGTGCTCATTAGAGAATGAGTTCACTGAACTGATCCGTTATGAATCGCTGGATGGTAATGTACCTAACTGTCAACCAGCTAGATTCATTGTCACAGTGGCATGATTGGTCCTTAGACCTGAGACACCAAGGACACCTTGTTGGTGGACTTCTGGGTTTTGACCTTGACTTATAGATCTCTAGCCATGAGGTCTTAATCAGTTAAGTGTTCGGATCTAGCGGAATACCTTCGAAGGTGATTGTGTGGTCAATATGGGATCGCTCGCTCTAGGTAATAGGAGAGTGAATGCTCTACGGAAGGATGCATGATAGTCTCTGGCCAGGGCAAGACTACTTATCAGAAAAGGAGTTTTCTGATATTGTTATGCGGCATCTAAACCAGTGAGTACACACATTAGGGTTTGACAGTTGACCATACCCTAAGTGCACTCGAGAGCATTGTACGAGCGAAGGATTATAGTCACGTGGTAACTGATGATACAAAGGTTCTTGAATGGGTTGCTGAACCCCAATGCTTTCCAGGATCAAGTGGTGTTGCTTGGCACCCAACTTGATTGGAAGCCCGGTCATTTATCGTGAGACGATAATTGACTATGTAATTAATTAATATGAGATATTAATTAATTGCAATAAGTCAATAAAGAGTTATTGGGCTTAATGGGCTGAAAACTGGACTAGCACTTGGGCCTAGAGGGTCACATGCAATAGAGTTCCGAGCAGACTGTGCAAGATGACCGATATAGACATTAACTGGGTTTTGTGAAAAACCGTAGGGTCTATATATTTATGTGGAGAGTTAAACCCTGGCCAAGCTCCAGGCTCTCTCTCCTGGTCGCCCCCTCCTCTCTCACTCCCTGGGCGCCCCCCCCTTCTCTTCCTCTCTCTGGTACATGGTGGAGCTGAGATCCGGGAGATGCGTGGAGAACGAGGAGATCCCGTCTGCGTCCGGAGCTCGCGTGGATACGTCTAGAGGCCGGACATTTGAACGGCTTGAAGCACCGGCGCCTCCTGCGCCACCTCCTCCCCGGATTCGGGAGTTTCGCAACCCCGCAAAGGTACAGATTGGATCTCCCTGTGCGCGGGTTTCTCCGTTTTTGTTCGATCCGACCACCGGCAACGATATCTATCTGTGGAAATCGCGTTTCCGCTGCGCTCTGTGCGTTTCCTTACAACTCCGAGGTATGATTGCTCACTCTTTTATCTTACTGCAAGTTAGGGTGGTAAACGGAACCCGATATTTCGATATTCTGACCCGATTCCGATAAAAATTATCGGTTTTGGATTCGGAATATGATACCGATAGCTTATCAAAATCGGTATCAGATATTCTGATAGTTATCAGAATCGGAATCGGAATTGAAAAAATAATCGGAATCGATATCGGTATCGGTTATTCCCATTAATTATCATAAACTCAAGGAAAAATTATGGTAAACACCTTACCTTATCGGAATTTCGGTTCCGGTAATGTTATCAGAATTAGAATCGGAATCATATTTCGGTTATCGGAATCAGAATCAAAATCTGTATTTCCGGTTCCGAACCCGACCCGTTTGCAGCCCTACTACAAGTAGACCGGATATACAGTTCAGTGTTTGCCTTTGTGCTAGATATCAATCTAGTCCAAAGAAAAGTCATTTGGTTGCAGCTAAGAGAATATTCAGATATCTCTCAGGTACGTATGATTTGGGTCTTTGGTATCCAGCAGGAAGTAGCTTTGATTTGATATCGTATTCTGATGCTAACTATGCTGGATGTAAAATTGATGGAAAGAACACTAGTGGGTACTACCAATTTCTTGGTGGTTGCATGGTTTCGTGGGCATCCAAGAAGCAACACTCGGTTGCACTCTCCACTGTAGGGGCAGAATATGTTGCTGCAAGGAGTTGTGCGGCTCAAGTGTTGTGGATAAAAAGTCAACTGTCTGACTAAAACATTGACATTGGATGCACACCTATCCTATGTGACAATACTAGTGCCATCAATCTCTCAAAGAACCCAGTTCAACACTCAAGGACCAAACACACAGAAATAAGACATCACTTCTTGAGAGATGAGGTAGCCAACAAGTCCTTGGAGCTAGTTTCAAACCCACCGAACAACAATTGGCTGACATCTTCACCAAACCATTGTGAAAGGAATGGTTCACTACTCTGAGAAGAGAATTGGGATTGTGCAAAATGCAATGAAATCCTTACCGAATTTTGGGGTATATGCTCTTTATGTGTAATGGTTATGGGGTATATCAAATGGTGAAATGTGGAAGAACAAGTCATGCTTGTTTGGAAACTATCATTATGCGTGAGAAAACATTCTCTGCCACATATCCATAGTCAGTTGCATCTAAAGGTCATTTACTTCAAAGAGGTCTATGGGTTCTTTACAATTTGCCCATTCACGTTTACAACAACATGGATTTCTATTTTCATCTGTACTTTCTCATGAACTCATGTGCAAATGCTTGTTTACATGTGAAAACTTGATTTGAATTGCTTGAATGTTTGGGTCTACACAAGCACACTTTGGGGGGAGGAAGTTCAGGTTAGATGAATGAATCTTGAGGGGAAAATCTTCACATTTCACATACCTACATTTCCTAGCATGGAGTTCCAATTTTTCTCTCATACTAGCCTTAAATCTATTTTGTACAAGCTCCTTTCGACAACACTGATCCATTCTGTCGACAGACATGCCTCCACAGAACCCAGATTTTGAACCTTGTGTGCCTCTGTCGACATGATCAAAACCCCTCTGTCGACAGCCAAAAATCTATCTGTCGATAGCTATGTTCAGTCTGAAACCAGAAATCTCCAGATGTACATCTTTCGACAGGGTCCCTTTAGCTGTCGACAGATACACATTTTCAAGCAATTCCTCATTCTTTGTCAATATCCTTCATGAGCATGTTCATCCTTTGATGTAAGGTGCAATTTGGGTATTTACGTATGTTTAATCTGTCTTCTCCACATAATATTTAAAACCATTGTCTCATCATAATGATTATGACATACCATTTTTGTGTGAGTCTAGGTTGTATCATTCGGAGAACATTGGATGAATCTAATGGGTCTAATCTAACTCACTTGAATAATCCGTGTGAAAAATATTTTTCTCAAGTGTCTTGATAGGTCCCATGGTCATTGAATTTTATGTCTTGCAATGTATGTTAACCATAAATAGTCTTTGACATGATTTTCAATATAAAAAAAAAAATTGGGCGAAAAGATACCTATTTCAAACCATCAAATGTATACCAAGAATAATCAAGGGAAAAAGGCAGAGCAATGTTGTGTTGTACTGAGTAACCGGGGACATAGGCATCACAAATGTCTGTCTTCGCGTCAAAAAGCTTACTCATTATCTCTGTAAAATGGTCTGAAGGTCACTTCCACTGAGTAACTGGGGGTATGGGCATTCCTCATGTCTATCCTCACGTCAAATGGTGTCCGTGATCCTAATTACCACTTTTCCCAATTCATTTCCCAATAAAAAAAAAACCAAATTATTCAAAGTTGAAATATTGTGAAGCCTCCACATGTTGATTAATCACAGGTTCTTTGATGTTTATGGTTACCTACGCGTGTAGACATTCTTTTCATAAACCATCAGATCATCAAAACACTAGGAAACTATGTCTTTTTGCAATAGTCTTATTTAAAGGGGTTATCTTATTTCCATCAGGTTTGGTACAGTGTCTTCTTAATGTTCCAACTTGAGACTCCTAGAGTATTATGTTTGAATCATTGAAGAGTATCACTCGTCTTAATATTCGTGGATATGATAGTTTTAAAATGTGTCTATGCCTATTTTACACCTTCTCTATACCTTAAATGCTCATTGACCAGTCAAAATCTGTCAAAACAATCATACTGGCAAAATTCTGCAAGTGCTGTCGACAGGGACACTGTTTATCTGTCGACAGCCGGCGGCAAGCCCTGTTTTTGGAACCCAACGGGGCATCTTTAGGGCCAGATTTTGTGGGTCCCTGCCCTTCAAATTCTTCCTAACTTCTTTAAAACGGAACCATGCCCTTTCCTTCCTTCCCTACTACCAAAACACCCTCCTCCTTCCTTCTCCACCAAACCCTCTTCTCCAGGGCGCAGAACAAGCTTTTGGCCCGCTGTTCTTCTTCTTCCTCGTGTCACCTTCTTCTCTCGGAGTTCTATCTGCACCGATCTCCACTTTCTCATGGCTCCTAAGGCCAAGAAGCTTGCTTCCCTGTCGCCGTCCTCTCTCTCCACAAGCCGGAGAGGGTTCCAGGGCTCCTACCGAGCGCCAGAGCAAGCATCGGGATGATCATCTGCCAGAACTCCTTATCCCTCCAGATCTGCAGTTCCTAAATGTTCATGGCACCTTCACCAAGTTTGTTCAACCTCGCTACATTGATTTTGTCTCACTGGAGGACATGTTCCTAGATTTGCAGCTCTCTTTTGAAGTCCAGGGCTGGTCTCCCTTCTGTTATCCACAAGCGCTATTCTCCAGCCGCTGTGACGGACTTTACAACAACTTGAGGATCACAATGATGGTGATCTCTACACCAAGGTGAAGGACAAATCTTTTCAACTCACTCCTAATCTTCTTTCTCGTGCTTTTCAAATTCAAAACTCTGACATTGACATCATGCACCATCATCCGTTGGTCTCTGAGTACTATTTTCTTATCACCTTGCAGCCATACGATTCCTCCAACGATCATGTGCAGTGGAATGCCAACTTCATCCTCCTTCATCGTCTCATACACCATATTTTCACCACCATCATAGTCCCAAAGGATGGTATGAGGAACTTGTGACTTCCGTTCACAAATCCCTTTTCACTACGTCCTTAATGGTGATCAAGTCAATTGCCTCTCCTTATGGTTTCTCACATTCGACTATGCCTTACCAGCTCCAAAAGGTCTATGCCTTATGCTTGTCCCATCACTTCTCTTCTCTGTTCATTGACATTCACATTCCACGAGAAGAGATGACTGATCTCAAATCCCTGAGTTCCTTTGATCTTACTGCTGCTCATCGGATGGGCTATAAGCTGCTTGACGGGGTTGTCACAAGGGACCTCAAGGGTAAGGCACAGGCAGATGATGAAGATGAATTTGATGAAGATGATGCTAGTGACGAATCACAGTCCGAGCCAATAGATGCTTCGGGAGCTGAAGCTGATGATGCTGCTGATGAACAAGCGCCTGATGAGCCCTCTTCGATATTTCATCACTGCTCAAATGGCACAAATGCAGCTCCAAATGACCATTGGTTTCGACCATCTAAATGCTCGATTGGATAATGTTGATACCAGCTTGGATGCACTGGTTGACACCAAGTCCAGCTTCAGATACGGCTTACCAAGCTTTCCACAGAGCTTCATGGTCACCGTCAGGCCTCTGCACCACTTGGGAATGACGATGTCTAGAGAGTCTAGGTGTCAGTTATGTGGTCTTTACTTTGCTTTGGTCAGGGTCTTGTCACTGTTCTCATCGTTTGCTATCACACTAATGTTGTTTCCTTCCTTGCACTTCTTTTGTCATGTTCTCACTCCATTTTGTAACTGTGTGTACTGAATGCCACTTCAATGAAATTCACAGTTATTTGCTTATGTACTTCTCATGTGTGCATGCCGTGCCTTTCTGTTATGTCTTCTTGGATGTTGCCAAAAGGGGAGAACATCAATCAAATCAATCATGCATCAATTGAAAATTTTGTCATCATCAAAAAGGGGGAGAATGTGGGGTTTTCAGTATTATGTGTTATGTTTTTTATGATGCACAATACAAATTGATGTTATGTAAACATGGCAAGTGAATGTGGAACATGTCTCAATTGATTGTCTAATTGTCCATCATATTTCACTAACAATGTTCTTAAATATAGGTGAGAAAGTGTGCAAGTCAAAGCTCCAAAGTCAAGAGCAAAGATCAAGAGAAACACAAAAGGCAAGTGCTGTCGACAGCCCCAAAGAGGTTGTCGACAACTAGACACAGACAGCTTCAGAAATCTCAGTGTGAAGTGTGCCTGTCGACAGCCCACAGGTGCCTGTCGACAGCCAGCACAGGGAGGTGAAATAGACTTCAGAATAGGAGTGCCTGTCGACAGACTCAGATCACCTGTCGACAGATGAACACAGGAAACTGCCTCCCGGAAGTCCAGTCTTCTGGATTCTATAAATCTGTTCCAATCTGTCGACAAATGACACATTCTGCTGTCGACAGACGAAGAGAAACTTCAGTTCTGAGATTTCTATGTGTTCCTATGTGGGTGTTTCCATTTATCATAACTCTCCATACTTGAAACCCAATATAAGGAACCTTTTGAAGGTATTTCACATAGAAGCAGCACCATACAAAACCCTAGCATACTCTCCAGAGAAAAGATCTTTCTGTGCTCTACTTCAACCCTCATCAAGAGCGAAGAAGAACTATCTTCTGAGCAGGATTGAAGCCGGTTCGTCTGCGATTCAAGCTTCTACATCAAACTCATACTTGTCAAGACGAAGTTTTGAACTACATCTGGACGACCATCATGAAGAGTTCCATATCAGGATTTGATACTTCAACTCAGAACTCTTCTTTGTCTCTGTTTTTCATATCTGGGTGTGTGTAGTTGGGTCAAGCGACTCTTGTGCTTGATTCACGGGGTTACGTTGTTCTGATCGTGTGTTTACATCAGACGACGTAAGTTTGTGTGTTGTAGAGTGAAACTCGCTCATAAGCAGTCTTTTCTGCGTGTGTGTGTGGACGGTGGACGTAGGATACACAAGTGTGTACTCCGAACCACCTTAAATCCTCGTGTCCTATGGTTTGCGCATTTTCACGGTAGTTCATGGTAGGCATCTTGGTTCTACACACGTAGATAGGCTATTCATATTCTATTCACAATAAGTACACAAACTATAAGTCAAATCAAACTGAATCTGTTTAAGATTTCGGTAAAGTTGTGTGTTATCATCGAAAAGAAGGCAACTGTGGTTAGAATTTGTGGTAATCTATTCAACCCCCTTCTAGATTACCATATAGGATAATTCCGCACATCTTTCATATACAATTAGTTATGAATTTTCGAAGCACCCGGTGTCAAAATGTAACGACCTCTTTATACCGGTACGGTTATACCAACCCACATCGATATAGAGAGCGTCGCTGTCACGTCCCGAGAATTACGCAGCGAATGTTAGTTCAAATAATTCGAGTCGATATTCCGAGACGTGGACAGTCGGCAAATAAGCCTCTAGCTAGCACGCGCTAAATGTGTATCAACACAAAACATCATAATAGGGCCCAAATGTTGAACTTATAAAATGTATTCAAATCTCATATTTGTCTCAGATGAACTAATACATGACTAAGACTCAATTAAAAAGCAAAAGTACATGAATAACTCACTTACTATACATTGTTCTAAAACTCACAATAAACTAACTATAGATAGACTCATGTTTGGAACGCTCTTCACTCGGACGCATTCCCATCCTCGACTTGCTCTTCCTCTTGAACTTCATAGTCACCTAGATGGGTAAAAGTAGGGGATGAGCAAACTAGCCCAGTAGGATTTATATCTCAATGTGCGGGCAATGATATAAGGGATTAACATTTTTGAACTAGGCAAGTACAATGAATGATATGCAAGTACGAACAAAACTCATTAAAAACATGATGTATAAAACAAGCTGGATAGAGTGAACAAGATAGAATAAGATTTTTGAACAAGATGCCAAGAAAGAACTAGCAATAGATCACTTTGCACAAGCACGCAAGATTTCACTTGATGTCAATAGTTTTCAAGAAAGCAAGATATAACTAGTTGCAATAAATGCAGGATGGCCATATCACGCAAGCAAGCAAGCAAGATTGCACAAGCACGTTCAAGTAACACTAATCAGGCACGTAGACACCAATGTACACCAAGAAAAGATCATCAAGAATGTACACCAGGACACGTGTATGTGGTATGTATCTAACATTCAACCAAGCAAGAAAGTACTCCCAGCGCAGATGCAACGCCAGTAATCATTATACCCCATGGTTAACAATATATTTATGACTCTCCGTCATTGGGGCTAGACTGGAGCCCTTGGACACACTCCGTGCCCTGTCAGCCATCTCATGTAAAATTTCAAATGAAGATACCCACAGTCATTAATAATGGCCAATGAGAGTTTCAATAAGTAAGCATGTGTAATGTCATGTTCATGATGATGATAAGAAGAATAAATTGAACATGATTCCATAAGGACAATAGTCAAGAGATAAATTCGACAGCTGAAAGACAGATTTACAATTTAGTTCAATCTTTACATTAATAGCTTTAGTCAAGATGGCAATTTCCACTCACGAGCACAAAACGAGAAAAGAAGTGCACGCCCTAGATGTATAAGTGTGTAGAAATGCACATGTGTAAATTCACAATTCGTCAGTCTCAAACTCTCGGAAAAACACTTAACATGATGGCATGCAATGAACCATGCATTTAGCTTCAAATGGGTTTCCAAGATTTTAAGATAAAATTTATCACTTAAAGCAAGCTAGAATGGTAACAAGAGTAACTCACAAGTCTCATGTATGATCATATCATTAAGAAAGCAATTAGAATAGTATTCATGTAATTAAGGATTTTTCAATGGTTTAAACACTTTTAAGCCATTAAATAGACATTATGTAATGAAAAGAACTAAAATATGCAATATCTTGTAAAGGTAGTGTCGACACAATCCATGGTGGTGTCGACACTATGCTTCAAACACAAAGCAGAAAACATGACAAAATGGTCAGGTAGTGTCGAAACTAGTTCAAGTAGTGTCGACACTAGAGCCGGATCCAGAAGACCTTCTGGAAAACGTGGGATAGTGTGTCGACACTAGATAGGGTAGTGTCGACACTAGATCAGTTTCCCAGAACTTCCTGGGTAAACTGGGACAGTGTGTCGACACTAGATGAGAGGCAGTGTCGACACTAGATGGCTTTTCCAGAACACTTTCTGGGCTATTTGGGAAGGGTGTCGACACTAGATGGGGTAGTGTCGACACTAGAGGGCTTCCCAGAACACTCTCTGGGCTGCCTTGGGACAGTGTGTCGACACTAGATGGGGTAGTGTTGACACTAGAGGGCTTCCAGGACAAAACTTATGGTCAAGTGTGACCTGAAAACATGTTCATGCAACGATTCACTTACCCATCTTATAACCTCTAACTAATGACATTTAGACAAAATGTTTAATATGAAAGATGACGAATACAAATAGTAGAAGAACTTTGATGTTGGGGGTTGGATGTGATCAAATTTAGTCTAGAATCCTGAGAAAACATATGAGAACAGAAAAAGTCAACTGTAGCCTGAAATCCCAGTATCATGCAGTGACTCTATTCCCACGCCTGTAACTCTCTAACCAAGGATTTTTGATAAAACGTCCAACATAAAAGATGATCGTGACTCCAATTAGAAAAACATTGTGAAGGAAGTGTGGTTAAATTTAGTCTCTAATCACGTGCATAATAAGCAGAACGGAAAAAACCCTAACAGTGCGCGACTTTGGAAAAACACTTATAACTCAAAAACATACTCATTAGAATTCAATGAAACCAGTGGAAAAAGAAAGCTAACTTGATGCTCTAAGCATTGGGATAGGATATATTAAAGTTTGGCCGAGAAAACCTACTTCTGGGTGAAGAAGTCTCATTTTCCAGAAAACTGAGTTCAGACACTCGGAGGAAAACGCTTACTGCTCCGTGTATACTGCATGGAATTTGAGAATTCCACTTGGGTTAGAACGTAGCCTTGACCGTCTTTCCAGGGGTATAAGCCTTGCAAGGTTTGGTTTAGGTTTGACTCACCTTTGGTCGACTTCAAGATGATGGTCTGTGCAGGTCGCAGCAGACGAAACAGGGGAAGAGAACGCCTTGGTGTGGATGATCTCCTGCTCCCCAGCCACCAAGAACTTCTCCACACGACCCCAGCAAGTTCTAAAACTCGTTCCTAGGTTTTGGTAGAGTACTTAAGCAACCATGGTGTTTAGGAGTCCTATTATACTAGGAAAGCTAAGCTGCGGTTTTGACATGCAGTTTCCTATCTTTTGAGGATCCTTCCTCCTTAGAGTGTGTGAGGCTTTAGGAGACCTTCCACCATAGATAGACACGAATTTGGGTTTCCAAGAATGCAAGATTGCATCCCAATTCAACTCAAATTGCCTCTTTCTAATTTCAGCCTATTTAGAGTTACGAATTTCATGCATTCTCTAGCTTTATTGATTATGGGCCAATTGATGTCCATTGACCCGCTTATGATATTGGGTCATTAATATATAATGTTGGAAGTCCTCCAACACTTTTATTAAATTTGATTTCTTTATATATTAAAATCCCTCCCCAAACTTAAGAGAATTTGGTCCCCAAATTCATGTACAGCAAGTTATTTTACAAGTGAGGTGACTTACTGTGAATAGCTCCAGAAATCTTTTGCGCATTGCTTCCTCGGTTTCCCACGTGTCGTCCTCATCCATGCGTTGATTCCATCTAACCCTTACTAGTGGGATAACCTTGTTCCTTAGTTGGCGCAGTTCCCGGTCCACAATCTTAATTGGCTTCTCTTGATATGTTCCGTCTTTGTTGAATTCCAGAAGCTCATATTCTATGACATGCCATGGATCTCGTACATACTTTTTCAACATGGATATGTGGAACACATTGTGTATTCCATCCATTCGTGGTGGTAAAGCTAGACGATATGCCACCTCGCCGACTCTTTCAAGGATTTCGAAAGGCCCGACAAACCTTGGTGACAACTTTCCTTTAATGCTAAAAGTCTGATCCCACGGCCTGGTGACACTTTCAAGAATACATGTTCACCCACCTGAAATTCCAGATCTCTTCTTCTATTATCTGCATATGCCTTTGTCTTGCTGCGCCACTGCCATTCTTTCTCTGATAAGCTCACCTTCTCTGTGGTTTCCTTATCATCTCTGGTCCTAACATTTGTTTTTCGCCAACCTCATACCAGCATATTGGAGATCAGCAACTTCTGCCATAAAGTGCTTCAAATGGTGCCATCTGAATGCTAGCTTGATAGCTTATTGTAGGTGAACTCCACAAGAGGTAAGTGTTCATGCCAGCTCCCTCCAAAATCTAGGACACATGCTCTGAGCATATCTTCAATTACCTGGTTGGTTCTCTCCGTCTGTCCATCTGTTTGTGGATGGAAAGCCGTGCTAAAATTTAGTTTAGATCCCAAGGAATAATGCAGTCCTTTCCAAAAGTGGGATGTAAACTTGGGGTCTTTATCAGACACGATAGACACGGTACTCATGTAATCTGACTATTTCCTTCACATACAATGCAGCCAGAAATCTATTGACCACTTATTTTCACTGGCAAGAAGTGAGCTGACTGGTTAAGCGGTCGACTATAACCCAGATACCATCGAATCCACCTCTAGATTAGGTAGTCCGAAAATAAAATCCATCCCTATACCTTCCTTTCCATGCCGGAATTTCTCGGGGTTTGAGTTACCTGCGGGTCGTAAGTGTTCTGCCTTGACCTTTGACATGTTAGCATCGGGCGACATACTCCGCCACCTCTCTCTTCATATTAGGCCACCAGAAGCTTCTTTTCAAATCCTGATACATTTTGGTAATTCCAGGATGAATAGTATATCTGGTCTTGTGAGCCTCGTCCATAATCATTTTCTTTGTTTCTGCATGGTCGGGTACAC
>CM024758.1:102917327-103169106 GCA_014218235.1 Colocasia esculenta | reverse complement strand
AGATATATCCATTCTGTCACCATATAAAGCATAGGAAAACTTGGCATAAAAATAGCAGTCAGTCAAAATGTCATACTGTAAGAGATATACCAAAAAGATAAGCCCATTCTATCACCTTTTAAAGTTATAGATGACATGTCATAAAAATGGTAACTGTAAAAGATGATGTGCATGGGAACTGTGTCCATAGATAGACCATACGTAAGAGGATATTCTTGAAAGCTTTTGTAAGAAGGATATGTAATAAATAGTGGGAATTTTGAAATGCACATCTTTAAAAATGGTTTGAAAATACTGTGCGCCAAGATATGTTTATAACAAAGATTAATCATAAGGACAATCATTATAATTTAATTACAACCACAATCAGTAAGGTTATTGCACAGATAATTATCAAGGTATTTGAAAATAATATAGCAATAGATAATATAATGCTAATCGATGTTAAGACATAGTCGATGTTCAAAGAGTAATCGATGTCTAAGAGCAATTGATGTTCAAGAACAATCCATGAAGACAATCGATGTTTGAGTATAACTCTAATCGATGTTTAAGTAGGACAGTCAATGTTGGAGACAATCGATGTCTAAGGGCAATCGATGTCTAAAGGCAGTGATGTCTAAGGGTAATCGATGTCTAGAATGGTAATCGATGTTCATGCAAGACAATCGATGTTTTATGAAGACAATCGATATGACAATCGATATGAGATGGCAATCGATGTCTTAGTGCAAAGCGATCGATGTTTAAGACAATCGATATCTAAGGCAATCGATGTCTAACGGTAAGGCAATCGATATCTTAAGTAATCGGTATGTGAAGCAATCGATTGGAGAAGGTAGTCAATATTTATAAAGACAATCGATGTTTGAAATGGTTAGCAATTGAAATGAAATGTTCCGCAATCGATATGAAATGTTCAGCAATCGATATAGAATGTTCAGCAATCGATTAATAAAGAAAAAGAAACATAAACGGTTGAAGTGGAAGCTTCGACTGGCCAAAATATAACGTTGTTGGTAGAAGTGGAACTTCGGATATGACAAAGTGTAACTTCGTATATGATGAAGTGAAACTTCGTATAAAACAGTTCATAGTGCTGTCGGTCGAAGTGAAACTTCGGATATGACAAAGTGTAAGCTTGTATATGACAAAGTGGAACTTCGTATAAAATATGTGAAAAGATTATCAATGATAAAAAAATATGAACTTATGAGTAAAACTATGAATGACAACAAAGACTTACAATTATTTGAACACCATCAAGTGAACTTAGAAATACTTGGAATACTTACAATGGTGATCATTGAAGTATTATTTATTTCCTTTGAGTATCTTGTTGACAGACTTAACCAAAATGATATTAAGGTAAAAACACTTGATTTAAATAAATATAAGAATATTTTGACAGTTTATTATCACCAAAATATATAGTCACGGAGATAAATGAGTCAACAATCTCCCCATTTTTTGTGATGACAAAATTAACCGAAATCATAATGCTCCAAAAATGATACGATGATATTTATTCAGAGTATGTTTGTATTTCAGATTATTTCTCCCCCTTTTTGTCAATGACCAAAAAGGAAGGTCTATGGAATAAAAATGATGAAGCCAAAAGGAAAGATGTGGAGAAGGATTTATGAAGTCTCCCCCTTAGTCTAAAGCTCCCCCTCGGTTCAAGGCTCCCCCTTAACTCAAACCCATGTAAAGAGATAAAGGAGTTAAATGTAGAGAACTTGGTCAGAGAAAGTAGAGCATGAAAATGACTCATAGTGAGAGTGGAAACTAAATATTAGAGCAAAATAAAAAGAGTGGATGTTGCAACATGATGATGATATAGGTCAACCTGTATGAAGGATGTGTCAACCTGATGTACAGAGGTGTCGACAGATAAAGGAGTTGTGTCGACTTGAGTAAAGAATGTGTCGACACAATCATGAAGTATAAGAAGTTTTCAACAATGATTAGGAGTCATGCATTTCCAAGGTGCTCTGAAAAATTAATTTTCTTTAGTTATTATAGAAATACATCTTTTACAAATTACACATGCCCAACTCTCTTCAGAGAGATGTAAACCTTTCTTCAAGAAGGACTTTTGTAAAGATGTCTGCCAACTGATTTTCAGTTTCTATGAATGAAATGCTAATATTACCATTTGCTACATGATCTCTAATGAAAAGATTGTTAACCTCAATATGTTTGGTTTTTGAATGTTGTACTGGATTCTTTGTGAGATTGATGGCACTGGTGTTGTCATATAACAGGGGTACATATTTGATGTTTAGTCCATAATCCTCCAATTGTTGTTTGATCCATAGTAGTTGAGTGCAGCAACTCCCAGCAACAACATATTCAGCTTCAGTTGTTGACAGAGCCACAGAGTTCTACTTTCTTGAGGACCAGAAGATCAAACACCCTGCAAGAAATTGACAGGAACCACTGGTGCTTTTTCTATCTACTTTGCATCTAGCATAATCAGCATCAGTATAACTAATTAAGTTCATTTTACATGATCTTGGATACTATAGACCTAATTCACATGTATGTGCTAAATATCTAAAAATTCTTTTAACTAAAATTAAATGAGATTCTTTAGGATCTACTTGGTACCTAGCACACATGCATACACTAAATAAAATGTCTGGTCTAGTAGCAGTTAAGTATAATAGAGAACCAATCATACCTCTATAAGAATTCTGATATACTCTCTTACCTGAGCATCACTGTCTAACCTGGTGGAAGTGCTCATAGGAGTGGTTAGATGCTTGCTGTTCAAAACCCAAACTTATTTAGCAAATCCTTGATGTACTTGGTCTGATTGATGTGGGTTCCCTCCGTGTCTTGTTTGATTGGAGTCCAAGGAGTAAGTCAATTCCCCCATCAAACTCATCTCGAATTCTCCCTATAATAATTCTTCAAAGTACTTGCAAAGAGATTCATGAGTAGCTCCAAAAATGATATCATCAACATAAATTTACATAATTAAGGTATTCTGAGAGCATGATTTATTAAACGAAGTACTATCTACTTTGCCCATAGTAAAACCTTGTTTTAAAAGAAATGCACTTAGTCTTTCATACCAAGCTCTAGGTGCTTGTTTCAGACCATATAAAACTTTATGCAATTTGAAAACATGATTAGGATGGTCTATGTCTTCAAAGCCAAGAGGTTGTTCAACATAGACTTCCTCTTTTATAAAACCATTTAAAAATGCAGATTTCACATCCACTTGAAATAATTTTAAATCACACGCAGATGCATATGCTAGTAAAATCTGAATAGCGTTAAGTCTAGCTACTGGTGCATAGGTTTCATCAAAATCTATGCACTCCTCTTGCGAGTACCTTTGAGCTATCAGTCTAGTCTTGTTTCTAGTAATGACACCAGCTTCATCCATTTTATTTTTGAACACCTATTTGGTGTGAATAACAGGATGATCTGATAGCCTGGGCACAAGGGACCAGACCTGGTTTCTCTTGAATGAATTAGTTCATCTTGCATGGCTAAAATCCAATATTCATCAGTCAGTGCCTCATTGACTGTCTTAGGTTCAATTTGAGAAACAATGGCTAAATAATCACAAAGAATAACATTATCTCTAGTTCTTACCCCTACATCTGGATCTCCAATGATATTTTCTTTTGGATGATCCTTCTTATATCTCCAATCCCGAGGAAAATCTTCATGGGTTGGTTCTTTCTATTGTAGTTCCTCCAGGGGTGGATCTTCACTATCCTTGATAGATATATCCTGCATTTTCTTGGATAAGTCTTCCATACCTTCGTCATCACTAACAATTTCCTTTCTCAAGGAAGGGTTAGATTCATTAAATATACATGTACGGTTTGCTCAATTAGTAAAGTTCTTTTTATAGGATCGGATATTCAGTGATGGCAAAATCTAGAAGAGGGGGGGGGGGGGGTTGAATAGATTTGCGTCGGGAACTTAAGTAATTAAAAATTACTTCGAAGTTAAGAGTTCTATTCAATTAAACCCCACATATCTAATGCAAAGTGTGTGATTAAATTGACAGGTAGTGTGAAGTGAAATCCCTATGCAATCATCTAACACAACTAATTTAAATCACAAATAAAACCACAGTGCACAAGGGATTTTTAGGTGGTTCGGAGAACACAACCTGTGTCTCCTACGTCCACCTCCCCACGACGGAAGAACATACTACTTAAAACCTGAGTACAATGAGCACGACGGCTCACACACACACCAGAGCATGACGGCTCTGACACACCTTTGAGAACAACCTCTTGTGAGCACGACGACTCACAAGAACAACCTAGAGATAGGCATGACGACCTACTTCAGAAACCACTTGTAAGCACAACGACTCACAAGCACCGACCGAATATGAGCATGACGACTCACTCCACTGGGCAAGAGCACGACGACTCTTCCCAAAACCCCTAAGCATGACGGCTTAGAGAACCTAAGCACGACGACTCAAACACTTGAGCACACAATGCTCAACCTTTAGAACATGATGGATCTAGAAACCTGCTAGAACAAGTCCAATTAGGGAGTAGATCCTCTAGCACGATATATCCCAGTACAATTGTGAAGATAAAATAGACACAATCAGGTGATCTGCATAGAACGCTTACACAGATCACATACAATGAATTGTTCTGAAAATACAGAATAGAAAGAAGGAAGAAATCCCTCTTTAGCTCTGGATCTGATCTTCACGATCTCAGATCCAAAACTCCTTCTTCTTGTTTCTACCTCTGCTTTGCCTTCTGGCTTCTTCTCCTTCTCCTTCTCCTTCTCCTTCTTATTCTTCTTCTTCTCTCTCTTCTCTTCGCGTTCGCTGCTCTTCTACTGCTCTGTTTCTCCTGGCGGTGCTCCTCTTCTTCTCTTCTGGACTCTCCTCTTTTCGGCCTCTTTCTACACTCCTTTTTTTCGCCGCACCTGCTGGATACTTTTACCAAGTACCCCAAGTAAGACACGTGCCAGTCACATGACATTTTGGACAGATAGCATCATTAATTAGTCAGGAGAAAAAGGCAATTGATGTTTAAGTTCATTAAAGAAGCAGTCGATGTTATACATAAGGTAATCTATGTTTGATTGATTGTGAGAGAGTCAACTGTCAAGAAGTCGACTGTCAGAACTTTGACTGGCAAAGATATAACATGAATATACGAAGTCTCAACACTTTGACCGGCCAAGTGTAAATCATGACATCCAAAGTCAAGGTGCTTCGGATTGCGGAAATACAACGTGAATATACGAAGTGCCATTGCTTCGACTGAGCAAGTGAAAATGTGAACATCCGAAGTGTTGGTCGAAATTAGTCTTGATCGGTCGAAGTGACTTCGTCATATCCAAAGCTTAGCTTCGTATATGAAGAAGTTCCACTTCTTCTGATAAAGAACAAATTAGAACATCCGAAGGCACAGTTGAATTTATCATGATCGGCCGAAGTGACTTCGTTATATCCGAAGCTTAGCTTCGTATATGACGAAGTTCCACTTCGTCTGATAATGAACAAATTAGTACATCTGAAGTCATAGTTGAATTTAGTCTTAATCGGTTGAAGTGACTTCGTCATATCTGAAGTCTAGCTTCGTATATGACGAAGTTACACTTTGACTGACACAGACCAAAATTGTACATCCGATGTCTATTCTTCGGCTGACTATGACCAAATGTGAACATCTGATGTTCCTATAAGCATGATTTCAATGTGGCCAGTCAATCTATGAATTGCAATGATGAATTAAAGGATATGCAACATGAAAGCACTTATGATTTATCATCAAAACATTGTGAATGTTGTCATGATCATTATGTGTACAATAGAAGATGTGTACAACATGTCATTGTCAAGATACAACACAACAATCTCCCACATATGTACACCATGACATCATCATATTGTGTACAATATGTCATCATCAAAGCACACAACTCAACAATCTCTCCATTTTTGATGATGACAAAACATGACAACATTCTTTCACAAAATAACAGAATTTCTCCACCTTTTTGACAATATCAAAAGAGTGTGATAAACATGCAAGGTACTGTGAAGTTCTCCCCTTTATAAATTTTCTCCCATTTAAACAAATTCTCCCAAAATCAATAGGATTCTTTCACAGAATAACAGAATTTCTTCCCCCTTTTGACAACATCAAAAGAGAGAGATGAACATGCAAGGTACTGTGAATTTCTCCCCTTTATAAATTTCCTCCCATTTAAACAAATTCTCCCAAAATCAACAGGATGAATAGAGGTCTTACAAAACACACAATATACTGAATTCTCCCCCTAAGTGAAATAACTTTCCCCCTTTGACAGTATCAGAGTTGTCCACCACCAACTGAATGGAGACCAAAATAAATGATGTGAAACTAATAGGAGTGATGAAACCAATTGATTGGGGTATGTAATCAAAGATCAACAATAAGGTTGCTCCCCCTGAGTATAAGATTGTATTGCAAGGAGCACAAACAATTTGATTTTGAAGGGGCCATGAAGGTATCAAGGTACACAATGATTTAGTATATGAGAGATAATATAATTATACCTTTCATAATATGCATCAAGGGTTAAAATAAAGATGATCTTTATTGAGTTCTTACGATAGTTCGTTATTATTAAAAGTCACTTTATAAATTTTTTTACAAATGTGACATGATTTGTGTGACCTAAATTGAGTTGTCAAGAGTGTATATCATTAGAAAATCAAAGTTTTGATCTTAATACAATGTAGAATAACAATTTAACTTCTTGAATAACATGAATTCTATTTTAGGTTAGCTGCACTCTAGACACCTTTATCTTTTTCTTTCCATTTCTTTCATTTGTCAAATTTCAAGAAATTTAGTAAAGAAGATTTAATTCGTACTTTTTTGTGCAAGCACACTCACTTACCTAGTGTAGGAGTGTTTGACTACTAGACATGCTGATTATTTGTTTGCTTCTTTTTGAACAATGATAACTTAGCAACACCTTTTGACTCAAGTAAAATCACGTCTCAGTTGGAATAACCTGGTTACTCAGTGTACTAATCATTACTCTGTAAATTTTCTTAAAATATTCTTTTTCTTGAAATCTTTTCTTTCAATTTTTCAAGATTTTTTCTTTTGAGTGTCAGGTAGCTTTTTACCTTAATAAATCATAGTCTTGAGTTGTTAAAATTTTATTCTTATCAGTTGTTAAAAATAAAACTTTAATACTTCTTGTGATATAAAACTCAAGACTACTCATATGTCTAATTAAAGTGTTTTGCAACAAAAGTCTAAAATAACAATTAAGGATAAAGATAGACACATGACTCTTAATCTTATTTTTCATCTTCATGTTTAATCCAAGAGTACAAATATTCCAGATATATAAAAGTTTATTTCTCATATAAAAATGTCAATGGAATCTTGAATGGATTCATGAAACATGAAGAGGTCAACTGATAAGCCAAGAGTTTTTGATACTTGAGATGGTTCTAAAAATATTGGAGAGATTGAGATGGAATCCTATACACACAGAGCAGAGATGTGTGAGTTCATTCCAAATGAGAGCAAAAATATAAGAAATTTTGATCGGATATCATTCAAAGTGTTGATGATTGAGATTGTGAACATGATTGTTTTATTTAATGCAAAATGAATATTATCAAAACACCAAACAATCTTAGAATTTTAGATGATTTGCCCTCAATTGATCGTTTAAGGCAGATTCAAGAATAGCATTTCTGAATACAAATCTGAAGAAACTATGTCGACACATGATCTTCAATATGTCGACACATGACATTGAAAACCTATTCAGAATGCAACATCAATAGACTAGTCTCGACACAATTTCAAGTGTGTGTCGACCTGGTGATGATCAAAAGCAACTAGTGTCGACACATGTCCAAATGTGTGTCGACCTAATTATGTTCAAAAGCAAGATGTGTGGACACATGAGCAAATGTGTGTCGACCTGGTCATGATCAAAGTCAATTGGTGCCGACACATGTTCAAATGTGTGTCGACACAAAAGTATCAAAACTCAATAGAAAGCAACAGTGAACAACATGTGTCGACACATGTCCAAAAGTGTGTCGACCTAGTTTTGATCAAAGTCAATTTTTTTGAATTTTTTCAATTTCAAAAAGTTTTGACATTTATTAAGCAGCATTTTCAAAGATATTTTGCCCGTTCCAATTTTACTCCCCCTTAGCATGTGCATGATATGAAAAAGTTTGTAAGCAATTCAAAATATGATTATACACAGGAATCATGGGCACAATTATGCAAGCATGATGATGTTGCCCAACTAGCAAGCCCAGAAGGGGGGGGGGGGTGAATGAGATTCTTAAAATTCGATTATCTAAACCTGTCAACAAAAATGTTCAACACAAAACACTACGTTCGACTGTTAGTGTTAGTAATAAAGAAAAATTAACAAGCACAAATAGGCAATCACACAACACAAGGATTTTATCCTGGTTCGGACCTCCTCTCCAAAGGAGTCCTACGTCCAGTCCCTGAGCAACAACTCAAGATTTCACTACCCAAGGGTATAGTCCCCCTCAAGGACACTTACACATCCAGCCGCAGCTGGCCTTCTCTTCACAACCCGAAGAGGAAAACAACACCCTGATTCACAGGTCTTCCTTCAACACGAAGGGAACACTCACCACCTGTTTCCAATAGGTCTTCTCTTCACACACGAAGAGGAACTTCTCAGGAAAGTGAGAAAACATGCGAAATGCCCCTAGACCAATCTTATAGCAAACGCTCGATCTGAGGCAGTGACTGAGAAAGATAGATCTACAATAATAGAATCTCTTAGATCACAAGGGCTCTCCAAAACTATCAACAATGAGGCACTAGAGAGCAAGAGCTACAAAGGTTGGAGTGGAAAGCAAGAAGCTCTTTCGCTAAGACACTATTGCGAGATTTCTCGATGAGATTTTTGAATGCTTTTCAGGAACTCTCTTCTTCGTTTTTCCGTTATCTTGCCATGAGTCTTCAGTCTTGTATATATATCTTCTCTTGCTGAATTAGCCGTTTAGATGTCCGTTGTCTCTAGGCTTTAATGAACGTTAGACTGCATGGTTCTCCTTATTCTTCAACAGGTATGTTGTAGTCAACAGTCCTTTACGTTCCATGCATGCAAGGAGAAGATCCTTCTTGATATCCTTCAGCTTCTACTTTGTCCAACATTGTATGGGGTTGTGCTGTCAGAGACCTGCACACAATAAATGCTAAACCATATACAGCTATGCTATCTCTTGTTGTCAGTCAACGTTAGAACGAATATACACCAAATTAAAAATGCCATTCTGCTTTCCAAAAAAGATGTTTCTTATAGAAGCACAAGAATAGAAGATATGTGGACATGTATTTTGCAGAGAAATATACAGTTACATTAAATGCATAGATATCAGAGACATACGCGGGACGACTTTGACTGTCAAGATATTTGAAACTTATTTGAATATCAAGTCGTTGTAATTCATGAAATCATTATGAGTACGACTTATGAAATCGTTGTGTGAATAAGTCATTGTTTATGTAAATCGTTATTCATCCATAAACAAATCGATGTGAACACAAGTCGTTATACAATCATAACCAAATCGTTGTAGAGACAAATCGTTATGAGAGTATAAGCAAGTAGTTATAAGCAAGTCGTTGTGAGCAAATCGTTATAACCAAATCGTTGTGAATGAATCGTTATAACCAAATCGTTGCGAGCAAATCGTTGTTTCACTTATCAAGTCGATGTATTGACCAAATCGTTGTTCGCTATATCGAATCGTTACGGCGACCAAGTCGTTGTGTAACTTATCGAATCGTTACGGCGACCAAGTCGTTATGTAACTTATCGAATCGTTGTGAAGACCAAATCGATGTGAAATAGAAATCGTTGTTCTCTTGTCAAATCGATATGAAAGCAAATCGTTATGAGACCAAATCGTTGTTCTCACTTAACAAATAGTTGTGAGAGCAAATCGTTGTTCTCACTTAGCAAATCGTTGTGAGAGCAAATCGTTGTTCTCACTTATCAAATCGTTGTTCTCACTTAACAAATCATTGTGAGAGCAAATCGTTGTTCTCACTTAACAAATCGTTGTGAGAGAAAATCGTTGTTCTCACTTATCAAATCATTGTGAAACCGAATTGTTATGAGAGCAAATTGTTGTTCTCACTTATCAAATCGATGCGGCGATCAAATCTTTCTACTCACTTAGCGAATCGTTGTGAGATCAAAATCATTATGCTCACTTAGCGAATCGTTGTGAGATCGAAATCGTTATGCTCACTTAACGAATCATTGTGAGATCGAAATCGTTATACTCACTTAGCGAATCGTTGTGAGATCGAAATCGATACAACACTTATGAAATCGTTATAAAACTGAAATCGGTATGATACTTATTAAATCCTTGTGAAAATGAAATCGATAGAAGTGTGGAAATCGTTATGATTCTAATGAAATCGTTATAACACATAGGAAGTCGATGTGTACTTAGAAAAATTACCTGCTCTGTACTTCAAATGCTACAAGGTAGGAATACTTACAAGTTTTGCTTGATTTTACCTGATTTATTTCCTGTGCTTAAGCTTCATAAAAACTTGTTAGATCATGTTTTATTTGAGTTTTGTTAATCACCAAAATAGATATATAATTCATAAAATTATATGGGGATGAACTGATCATCAATCTCCCCCTTTTTGGTGATGACAAAACATAACATAAACATAAAGGTTCTGAAATAAATCTAAGTAAATTTTCAAAAATAAAAATGAGAAATGTATTTTAGAATGGTTATTTTTCTCCCCCTTTTTGTCATTAAGAAAAAGGATAACACAAGAAGACAAAGAAGAAAGAGAGAAAAGATAAATGAGAGCCAAGAAACCATTTTATTGATCCTTAGGGGGTACATGAAGATAGAAGGCAGGAGATAGAAGAGAGGCATGGCGAGAAATGATTTGCCAAGCCTTAAGTTCTTGCTCTTCAAAATGTTGCCAAAAGACCCCACTAGCTATGGAATAAGAAGGTCCCATGTCAGGAATCATCATCTGGATATGAAGCGCCCGCTGCTCATCTAAGAAACGATCATAGCGGTCTGGATCAAGAGATAATTTGTAAATACTGGTTTTTCCAAAATTGGCACGCTGGAGGAACTGATCAATTTTGATAGGGTAGTGGATTTGATGCCGCTTCAGGTCCTTCTTCATAGCCACAAAAACCTTGTATCTTTCAGTCCATGTATCATAAGAATTTCGAACAAGGTGAATGGAATTTGAATCTAGGAATTCAGCAGCAGACAGTAAAGGTTGATTGGATTGAGCCTGAGAGACATTGATGGCAGTAAGCTGCTCAGCAGTGAGGGGGTAAACCTTTTCCCATTCTGAAGGAGATAAACGTTCACATTCAGATAAGATAGGGTCAAGAACATCATACTTGATGTAGCCCTGATGATATTCCCTGTAGACAAATCTGTGGAAGGAAAGAGAATGGTTTTGCTGCACTGAAATTCTGGCCATAATTTGAGCAGATCTCTCAAAAATTAGGGAGCCAACAGCTGATTCCATGATGAGAGAATGGAGAGGAGGCAGAAATACCACATCGGGGATCTCTAGAGTAGCAAAATCAACCCTGATGGAGTCGGTATGAGCATCACTGGAACCAAGAGCATGAATAGCTTGCCGGAATTGGCCAAGCTGAACTTCAGGGAGATTGTGGAGATAGCAGTAATCATTGTACATCTGGAATTGCCGGATAAACTTGATTTCTTTCTGAACAAAGGGCCCCCAGGTGTTCTTGTGATGGATCTGGAACCACTCAGAGAGAGTCAAAGGATGATCTCTGGGTGGGTACTTGGCTGCTTGAGCTCGAAGAAACTGGCTGTAAAGAGACTTGTGACCCCGAGCCCACTGCTCTTCAGTTTTGGCTTCAGTCAAGATGAAAATTTTTGACTGGTCAGCCTTGGATAAAAAAGAGAGAGGAAGAATGATATTTAGATGTTCAGTAAGGGTGAGAGTTGGAAGTCCAAGAATGGTGGCAAATGTGATTTTCTGAAGATATTTACGATAGAGAGGCTTGTTTTTATTTACAACAGTAAGGGAGAGCCAAAGAGGTGGAAAACGAGGTTCAGAGGAAACAAGAGGGTTTGAAGAAAGTTTCATTTTCTTAGGAACATGGCTGGAAGAGCCAGTCCTGTGGATGTGAGTGCTGACTTGCAGGACTGATCGAAGAATTGCTTCTTCGAATTCATCTTTGATGTCCTGTATCTCAAGATGTTCAAGTTGAGCACTCTCAGGAATGATGGTTACAAAGGAAGGAGTAGGAGGATGAAGGAGGGAACGAGGGGTGCAAGGAGGTGGAATGGATGGTCCAGCTGAGGAGGGATCAGAAGAGGAGGCTCTAGCTGATGAGGAGACTGGAGGAACCTCAAAAGGAGGAGGAGTAGGAGTATATGTGGAGGACGCAGGAGATGATGATGAATGTGAAGGAAAGGGTGTAGGAGATGAAATGTGCCTAGGAAGAGGTTGTTTGAAGGTAGTAGGTGCTAGAGGTGCAGTGGAGGATGATGTTGGAGAAGGAGGTGCTAGAGTTGGAAGAGGAGAAGAGCTAGGGGGCTCAGGGGCTATAGCCTGGTCTTCATCTGCTCTAGCTGGTACAGCCTCAGACTCCATTGGCCCTGATGGCCCAGACTCATCCAAGATTGGCCCTGGTGGCCCTGACTGCTCAGCTTCAATAGGCCCTGATGGCTGGACTGCCTCTTCTACAACCTTTGGCCCTGATGGCTCAGATTCTTCATCAATAGTTGCCCTTGCTGGTCGAACATCTTCCTCTTCCTGACTGGGTCCTGAATTGCTGGCCGGAGTGGGAGCAAGAGGGACTTGAATGGTTAGATGCGCCCTCACAAAAACCGATAAATCTTGGACCACTTGCTTAATGCTTCCCAACTCACCCTTTAGACTTTGGAGCTCAGAAGTCAATGCTCCAACTTGCTTGGCTGCTGTGCTCTGGCTAATGAAAATAGAAGCAATGTCTGACTGCACAGAGCAAAGAATTTTACATTGTTCATCCAATCTGTCAATTATAGGCTTCATATTGATTTTCAACTTCTTCCGCTTTAGCCTCCGGTGAGGCTTCCTTGTGAGGAGGGGAATCTCAGGAACTACACTTTTACCCTTTTCACTTGCCCTAGCAACGGGCTCCACATTATCAACATTTTCTTCATCAGAAGTGCTCTCCACAACACCTTCTTGAAACTGATCAACTTGGGGGCTAGCAGTGTGCTCCCCCTGAAGCTCTGCTTCCTTCTCAGCTATATGCTTCCCCTGACTAGGAGCATCCTTCATCTGAACATCCTCATTGTGTCCTGATGCCACATCTTCATGAACATCTTCTTGCTCCCCCCTGAATGGGAGCTTCTTCCAAAACTACCTCGACACTGTGGCCTGGTGCCACAACCTCTACAGCTTGATCACAAACCATTTTAGGCTCTCCCTGAGTGCTGGTGATGGAGTCCAGCACACCTCTAAGTACTGAAGCTACTATTGAGGTGGGGGTGGCAACCTTTTCAACTTGCCCAACGGGCTCAATATGCTCTGGAGGTATATCCTCAATTCGGCTATCACTCATCATCAAATCATCAACTCTGACCTCTGCTACTGTTGCTGCTTGAGCTGCCTCTTCTTGGACTTCTTGAGCTTCTGTAATAATGGCCTCACGTTCAGCTGCTGAGGTTTTTGTCCATACCCCAGCTACCAAGGAGAACCCACTTTTCTTCAAGTTCCTACTCCGCATTGCCTGGCCCATCTTCTCAGAGACTTCACCATTTAAACTGATGCTGTGGTGCTGGAAAATCTTGGTTAACAAATGGGCATAAGGAAGGGACACATTCAACTTGCTTTTCCTGTCCCAAATCATTGCCGTAGCAATCTTCATCCATTCCATGATAACTCCTGCCAAGTTGATACCTTGGTTCTGGATGGCCCAGAACATCATATCGGAGTCCGCCTTGGTGTAGGTGGAGAAGGTGGCACTCCTGGGCACCAGAATTTGACAAACAATGAAATGCAAGATCCTGTTGAAGGCGTTCAACTGGTTGATATCTATCTTTCCATCCTTCAGCTTGAACTCAGGACCAACTATTCCCAATCCCTTAGCTTGAATGTCAACACTATCTACCCCGCTGTGACTGGAAGTAGAAACTCCAAAAAGGGATTCCAACAACTCATAAGTGATATATGGGTTCCTTTGACCATGGATGTCAAAGACCCATCTGCCTCTGACTTTAGACAAACATAAAAAGCTTTCACCAAGTCCGGATAACTTGCCTCTGAAAAGGTTGCCATCTGCAACCACTTCATTCTTTGCATCACTGCCACTATTCTATGCATGCCATTCTTCTCTAGATCAGCTACATCCACTGTCTTGTTGCCGCACAGCTTCGTCTTCACGGAGGTGAACCTTTCCTGCTGCTCTGCGGTGAGGAAAGCAGCCCCATAGCCCCCGACGGTGCCGGAAACTCCAGAAACGGCCATGGATTCGAACAGAAAAAGGTTCTAGACGATCGTGAAGAGGATTGGAGCAAAAGCCCTCAAGAAATTTTTCGCGGGAACGGATGGATGCTTTGAAATCTCACATAATCGATGCCGGAGTCGATAGGGTTTATCGTCTCAGGCGAGTCGAAAGAGATGAGAGAGGGAGATGAATCGTTATGACACAGATTTGCGGGATTTAAGAGATAAAGATAAAGTGCCTTTTGAAGGGACAACGCCATAAATGCAGAAAACGACAAACGGAGATAGGTTCGAGATGAATAAATACTTTTAAATTAACAAACCGTCACAGATATGTTTGAAGCAAACGACTTTTAAAAGAGTTTACTTAATTTCATGGGAGAGAATAATTGTTATTCTGAAATTATTATTATTTTAGTTATATACAGATAAATCTATCACAGTAAACAGATGCCTAGTTCCCTTCTAAGAGACGTAAATCTCTCTTCAGGTAAGGCCGTTGTGAAGATATCTGCTAACTGATTTTGAGTATCTATAAAAGAAATATTTATATTCCCATTAGCTATATGATCTCGAATAAAATGATATCTAACCTCTATATGCTTTGTCCTTGAGTGCTGAACTGGATTTTTGGTGAGGTTTATTGCACTGGTGTTGTCGCACAGCAGAGGAATTGTCTCGATGTGCAGTCCATAATCCTCAAGTTGCTGTTTAATCCATAGAAGTTGTGTACAACAGCTTCCAGTAGCCACGTACTCAGCTTCAGCTGTTAACAGTGCTACTGAATTTTGCTTCTTTGAGGACCATGAAATTAGACATCCTGCAAGAAATTGACAACAACCACTGGTGATTTTTCTATCTATTTTGCATCCAGCATAGTCAGCATCAGAATATCCTACTAAATTTATTTCGCATGATTTTGGATACCACAATCCTAGATCATGAGTTTTAGCTAAATATCAAAAAATCTTTTTGACAGAAATTAAATGATACTCTTTAGGATCAGCCTGATATCTAGTACACATGCATACACTAAATAGAATATCAGGTCTACTTGCGGTTAAATAAAGTAAAGACCCTATCATACCCCTATAGAGCTTTTGGTCTACTTTCTTACCATCCTTATCATTGTCTAACCTTGTGGATGTGCTCATTGGCGTTGACAGTGGCTTAGCATTTTCAAATCCAAACTTCTTTAATAGTTCTTTGGTGTACTTCGCTTGACAGATGTGTGTGCCTTATTTTCCTTGCTTGATTTGCAATTCGAGGAAATAGTTGAGCTCCCCCATCATACTCATTTCAAATTCTCCCTGCATGAGCTTTTCAAAATACTTGCAAAAAGATTCATCAGTAGAACCAAATATTATATCATCTACATAAATTTGTATAAGTAGTATATTTTTGACCTTTGTCTTAATAAATAATGTGCTATCTACTTTTCCTCTGATGAAACCATGGTTTAATAAAAATGCACTTAACCTCTCATACCATGCTCTAGGTGCTTGCTTTAAACCATACAACGCTTTATGCAACTTAAAAACATGATTTGGAAAATCTATATCATCAAAACCAGAAGGTTATTCTACGTAGACCTCCTCCTTTATATATCCATTTAGAAAAACGGATTTTACATCTATTTGAAAAAGTTTTAAATCCAATGCTGATGCATAAGCAAGTAAAATCCTAATTGCCTCTAGTCTAGCTACTGGTGCATAGGTTTCATCGAAATCTATGCCTTCCTCTTGGGAATAGCCTTGAGCTACCAGTCTGGCCTTGTTTCTAGTGATCATACCAGCTTCATCCAATTTGTTCCTGAACACTCATTTGGTGCCAATCACAGGATGATCTGATGGTCTCGGAACAAGTGACCACATTTGGTTTCTCTTGAACTGATTAAGTTCATCTTGCATGGCTAATATCCAAGATTCATCAGACAGTGCTTCATTGACTGTCTTAGGCTCTATTTAGGATACAAAAGCTAAGTAATCACAGGGAATTACGTTACCTCTAGTTCTTACCCCAACCGATGGATCCCCAATGATGTTATCCAACGGGTGATCCTTTTTGTATCTCTATTCCTTTGGAAGATCATTATGGAATATTTCTCTTTGTTGTAGTTCTTCCAAGGGTGGATCTTTCTTGTCCTCGATGGATGTATCCTTTAATTTCTTGGGCGAGTCATCTGCATCATCATTATCACTATCTATTTCCTTTCTCAAGGAAGGGTTAGTTTTATAAAAAAAAACATGTACAGTTTGCTCAATTAATAAACTTTGTTTATTAAATACTCTATAGCCTTTGGGTTTAGAAGCATACCCCATAAATATACCTTCATCAGACTTTGGATGCAACTTACCAATATCTCTTTTGCCATTATTGTGGATGAAACATGGACATCCGAAGGTTCTGAAATGACTGACCCTTGGCTTCTTTTCCTTGTACAGTTCATATGCTGTCTTCTTCAGAATTGGCCTGATCATCACTCTGTTGATTATGTAGCATGCTGTGTTGACTGCTTCAGCTCAGAAATACCTTGGAAGGTTGTACTCTGACAGCATTGTTTTTGCCATATCCAATAAAGTTCTATTCTTTCTCTCAGCAACTCCATTTTGCTGTGGTGTCCTTGGTGCTGAGAAATTGTGTTCTATCCCTTGATCATCACAGAACTCTGCAAATCTTTCATTCTGAAACTCTCCTCCATGATCCGATTGAATATTGATAATGTTGTACTTCTTATATTTTTGAATTTTCTTACTGAAGCTAACAAAACTATCAAATGTGTCAACTTTGTGCTCCAGGAAAGATACCCATATGAATCTGGAAAAGTCATCCACAATTACGAAACCAAAATTCTTTCCTCAAGACTTGTGGTTCTCATTAGCCCAAATAGATCCATATGTAATAGTTCTAAGGGTTTTGAGGTTGTTACCACTGTCTTTGACTTGAAGGATGATTTAGTGTGCTTTCCTTTTGCACACGGTTCACAGACGCCTTCCATTCTTGTGCTTACTTTGGGCAAACCTTCCACTAGATTTCTCTTGATTAGTTTTCTGATTCCATCCAAACTACAATGTCCCAAACGCTTGTGCCAAAGTTTAGCTGACTGATCTTTGCTTGCTGCAAGACATATATCCTGATCCTTTAATTCTTCTAAATGGAGCACATATAAGTTCTTTTCCCTGCTGGCTTCAAACACAACTGCGTCATTTTTCATGATAGTGCACTTTGACTCGAGAAATTTAATTTGATGTCCTTTATCACATAGCTGGCTGATGCTGATTAGGTTGTACTTCAGTCCTCTCACACATAGGACGTCTTCTATGAGAATTCTGCTTTGACTGCCAACTGATCTGCAACCTATCACTGTCCCTTTTCCATTGTCGCCATAGGTCACTGTGCCTTCTTCATCTTCAAGATGTGAGAACAACCTTCTATTTCCTATCATGTGCCTTGAGCATCCACTGTCAAGGTACCACTTTTATGCTCTCAGACTTCCCTGCAATAAACACTAAAATTTAGGTACCCAAGTTCTTTTGGGTCCTTGCTGGTTAGTATCATCATTTTTCCTTTTAATTATCCATTTTATGTGTTTAGTTGGACATGTTATTTTAACGTGTCCTAACTTGTTACAGTGACTACAACAAGATGTTTTACTTACTTTTTCAATTGGTGTATTTCTGGAATTAGGTTTGTATGCAGTGTCTTGTTCAGCAACAAACTTTGGTGTTGGATAAATTTTAGGATGCACTACTGTATCTTCATTATCAGGAGGAGTGTATCCTAAGCCATACTTCTTTTTCCCTGATCTTCTAGCTCCTTTTAGTATTAATGTGGATTTACCATTTGTAAATTTTTCTATTGTACTAAATAAATATTCATTTTCTTTTGTTAGTGTGTTAATTTCCTGTTTTAGCTTACTTACAGTTTCCTGGCTTTCCAGATTAGCTATCTGATCATTTTTATTTTTTAAATCTTCACATAATAATTCATTCCTTCTTTTTAGCTCAGAAACCTATTTTTCTAATTGTTCATTTTCAGATTTTAAATCTGAGTTAGTAATTTCTATACAAGCATGATTTTTCTTACTTATTTTTAATAGTTTGCATACATCTTTGTATTTACTATACAACTCATTAAACGCATCCTCTAAACTATCAGAATCAGATTCGTTGCAGGAATTGAATGATGAGTCAGAGGTTACCTTATCCTCGATATTTTCCATGAAGACCAGGTTGGCCTTTTCTTCTTCTTCTTCGCTTGAGCTTGACTCACTGTCTGAGTCGCTGTTGTTGTTCCATGCTGCTGCCATGGCTTTCTTTTTGTATTTTCTGAGCTTCTTGGAGCTGTCCTTCTTTCTGAATTCGGTCTTCTTCAGTTTCAGACATTCTGCTTTGATGTGTCTGGGTTTTTTACATTTGTAACATATAGGTTCAGTTTTCTTAAACTCTTTCCCTTCAGATTTTCTGAAATCTTTCCCTTTCTTGAGTTGTCTTCTTCCAGATTTGTACATTTTCTTAGCTAAAATGCGATGTAGTCTTCTAGATAGAAGTGCTTCTTCATATTCACTACTTTCATTGCTGACTTCTTCGTCAGATTCTTCTTCAGAGCTACCTTCTGTAGCCTTTAGTGCATTGCTATGCTTTTTCCTGCTTGAGGATTCTCCGAGCCTCTTCATATTTATTTCATGGGCCATTAGTGACCCAATGAGTTTCTCCAATGACATTCTCTTTAAGTCGTTGGTCTCTTCTATTCCTGTCACTTTTGGAGTCCACGAGCCTGGTAGGGATCTTAGGATCTTTCTTACAACATCTCCCATTTCATAACTTTTTCCAAGACCAGCTAACCCATTTGTGATGTCTGTAAATCTGCTATACATCTGTGTGATTGACTCTCCTGACTGCATCTGGAATCTCTCATACTGAGTCACTAAGATGTCTATTCTTGTCTCTTTCACTTTATCTGTGCCTTCATATGTGATCCTCAGCTTGTCCCACATCTCCATTGCAGATTTGCAGGCTGAGATCCTGTTGAACTCCTTTTTGCTAAGAGCGCAACAGAGTATGCTCTTTGCTTTGTAGTTAAGAGAGATCATTTTCTTGTCATCTTCTGTCCACTTATCTTTCTCGTTAGTGACTAGAAGGTCTCCTTCTTCTATAATCGATCAAATTTAATAGTCAAGCCCTTGAAGGAAGAATTCCATTCTGGTCTTCCAGTAGGTGTAGTCTTCACCATCGAACAATGGTGGTCTGTTGACGGACTGACCCTCGAAGTGACCTTGAGCTGCCATTTAATCTTTTCTCTTCAGATCGTGAGATCTTCTTTGTCTAAGAGACTTGGCTATGATACCACTTGTTGCCCAGCTAGCAAGCCCAGAGGGGGGGGGGGGGTGAATGGGATTCTTAAAATTCGATTATCTAAACCTGTCAACAAAAATGTTCAACACAAAACACTACGTTCGACTGTTAGTGTTAGTAATAAAGAAAAATAACAAGCACAAACAGGCAATCACACAACACAAGGATTTTATCCTGGTTCGGACCTCCTCTCTAAAGGAGTCCTACGTCCAGTCTCTGAGCAACAACTCAGGATTTCACTACCCAAGGGTACAGTCCCCCTCAAGGACACTTACACATCCAGCCGCATCTAGCCTTCTCTTCACAACCCGAAGATGAAAACAACACCCTGATTCATAGGTCTTCCTTCAACACGAAGGGAACACTCACCACCTGTTTCCAACATGTCTTCTCTTCACACACGAAGAGGAACTTCTCAGGAAAGTGAGAAAACAGGCGAAATGCCCCTAGACCAAGCTTATAGCAAACGCTCGATCTGAGGTAGTGACTGAGAAAGATAGATCTACAATAATAGAATCTCTCAGATCACAAGGGCTCTCCAAAACTATCAACAATGAGGCACTGGAGAGCAAGAGCTACAAAGGTTGGAGTGGAAAGCAAGAAGATCTTTCGCTAAGACTCTATTGCGAGATTTCTCGATGAGATTTTTGAATGCTTTTCGGGAACTCACTTCTTTGTTTTTCTGTTATCTTGCCATGAGTCTTCAGTCTTGTATATATATCTTCTCTTGCTGAATTAGCCGTTTAGATGTCCGTTGTCTCTAGGCTTTAATGAACGTTAGACTGCATGGTTCTCTTTATTCTTCAACAGGTATGTTGTAGTCAACAGTCCTTTACGTTCCATGCATGCAAGGAGAAGATCCTTCTTGATATCCTTCAGCTTCTACTTTGTCCAACATTGTATGGGGTTGTGCTGTCAGAGACCTGCACACAATAAATGCTAAACCATATACAACTATGCTATCTCTTGTTGTCAGTCAACGTTAGAACGAATATACACCAAATTAGAAATGCCATTCTGCTTTCCAAAAAAGATGTTTCTTATAGAAGCACAAGAATAGAAGATATGTGGACATGCATTGTGCAGAGAAATATACAGTTACATTAAATGCATAGATATCAGAGACATACGCGGGACGACTTTGACTGTCAAGATATTTGAAACTTATTTGAATATCAAGTCGTTGTAATCCATGAAATCATTATGAGTACGACTTATGAAATCGTTGTGTGAATAAGTCATTGTTTATGTAAATCGTTATTCATCCATAAACAAATCGATGTGAACACAAGTCGTTATACAATCATAACCAAATCGTTGTAGAGACAAATCGTTATGAGAGTATAAGCAAGTCGTTATAAGCAAGTCGTTGTGAGCAAATCGTTATAACCAAATCGTTGTGAATGAATCGTTATAACCAAATCGTTGCGAGCAAATCGTTGTTTCACTTATCAAGTCGATGTATTGACCAAATCGTTGTTCGCTATATCGGATCGTTACGGCGACCAAGTCGTTGTGTAACTTATCGAATCGTTACGGTGACCAAGTCGTTATGTAACTTATCGAATCGTTGTGAAGACCAAATCGATGTGAAATAGAAATCGTTGTTCTCTTGTCAAATCGATATGAAAGCAAATCGTTATGAGACCAAATCATTGTTCTCACTTAACAAATCGTTATGAAAGCAAATCGATGTTCTCACTTAGCAAATCATTGTGAGAGCAAATCGTTGTTCTCACTTAACAAATCGTTGTGAGAGCAAATCGTTGTTCTCACTTAACAAATCATTGTGAGAGCAAATCGTTGTTCTCACTTATCAAATCATTGTGAAACCGAATTGTTATGAGAGTAAATCGTTGTTCTCACTTATCAAATCGATGCGGCGATAAAATCGTTCTACTCACTTAGCGAATCGTTGTGAGATCGAAATCGTTATGCTCACTTAGAGAATCGTTGTGAGATCGAAATCGTTATGCTCACTTAAAGAATCGTTGTGAGATCGAAATTGTTATACTCACTTAGCGAATCGTTGTGAGATCGAAATCGATACGACACTTATGAAATCGTTATAAAACCGAAATCGGTTTGATACTTATTAAATCCTTGTGAAAATGGAATCGATAGAAGTGTGGAAATTGTTATGATTCTAATGAAATCGTTATAACACATAGGAAGTCAATGTGTACTTAGAAAAATTACCTGCTCTATACTTCAAATGCTACAGGGTAGGAATACTTACAAGGTTTGCTTGATTTTACCTGATTTATTTCCTGTGCCTAAGCTTCATAAAAACTTGTTAGATCATGCTTTATTTGAGTTTTGTTAATCACCAAAATAGATATATAATTCATGAAATTATATGGGGATGAACTGATCATCAGATGACACAACATGATTCCAATTGTTAAGGCAAATTGTCATTTGGGGGCAGCATCATAGCAAACATGACAAATTTTTATTTTTCATTTATTTCTTAGATAAAACTCTAAGAGTATGCTCTAACACAATCAACACAATTGTGAAAAGATAGGAGAGTTTACCTGAGTAGTCTATATTTCTTTTTCAAGGATTTTATCTGTGGTCTTCAATTTTTATTGCCTTGCATAGACATTATCTTGATTTCAGATGGACAGATATGGCTACAAGGCTCATTAGCTTGCTAATCAAGCTAGCTTTGGGACCCACACTTGCTTGGGTCCTACAATGAAATCAATGTTAGAATGTAACAATGATTTTTGAATCCATAATGATTTATTTTTGGTATAGATACATTTTTGTAATTAATGGAACTCTTAGCAACATTAGTTCTAGACTTTTTCTTAGTCTTGTTCAATGCATATGTGTTTTCATGAGATTTGCTATTTTTTTATTTTTTTTATAAACAGTAGCATGATTATTTTGTGTAGTATTCCTGTTCATTGGCACATAGAATTTCTAAACTTTTTTAGTACGAACATGATGTTTATTCCTATGTGTATGAACATATGTATGAGCATGGGGCTTGGGAGTATGCACAAAATGATCAGTTCTATGCCAACAGTCTTTAGAAATATGACCAAATTTATGGCACGTGAAGCATTGGAATGATTTGGCATGTTTATAGATATTTTGATTTCTAAACCAGCAATGTTTGGCAAGATGGCCAGATTTATTGTAATTAAATCAAATAGGAGAATTTTTTACCTGGTACTTACCTTGGCATGAGTACGTTTACTGGAAGCCTCTTTTTCTTTGTAGAGCAGCACTTACTAAGAATGGAGGAGGTTGTATCTTTTGGTAGCTTCTAGCATGATGTAAGTGTTGAACTTGCCTTGGAGCTGTCTTGACTTGTAAAGAAGGTAAAGGAATCCTGTACATTGTTTTTTGTTTTTCTGTTTTCATTTTCTGGTTTCTCACAAAAACATGATTCTTCTTCTTGTAATCACGGGATTTGCTCCCCAAAGATGATGATTAAAAGTAAAGAAAAACTGATCGTGATCACCACCAAAGTAGTTGCAAGGAGATGTATGACGAAGGAAGACACTAACTACTTTGGAAAAGGAAGAAAGGTGCAGAAGGGTACCTGGTCCTGTGAACGCGACAGGCCCGCCGTCGCCTTGCCTTGAACGCGACGATGGAGGTGCCGCCTTCCGGTTCTCTGAACGCAACGCGCGGACTATCGCCTTCCTCAGAGCGCGACCAAATTCATGTCGCCTTCTGCTTCAGAAGATGAAGATTGTGGATTCTCTTCTTCCTGCTCCTCAGCCGGCCAAGGGGCAAGAGCCTCGTGCTGCTACTGTCTTCTAACACCTGCCAAGAAGGTCAAAACAAAAAACACCCATTAGAAATTCATTTTATGTAGAATCTATCCCAAAAGCATGAAAGAACATGAAATAATTGGGAGGAACTCACGTGGGGTGGGGTTTTAACCCCTTTGGGTGATTAAAAATGGTGTGTGTGTAGTGTTCTAATGCAAATCTACGAAAAGAAATCAATCTAACATGCATGCATGAAGAGGAAAAGGATGAAAAAGGAGAGAGAGAAAGTGTAGATGAGGATAAAATGCCCTGGGGGGCACTTCCTGGTCGTCTGGAGGCTGAGAGGTCTTCTGAGAACTAGTAGCTCTCTGGGGGAGGAAGAAGCAGACGCCGGCCTTGCCCTAAACGATGCTCTATGAAGAGTTTTATACCCCATTATTTCTGAACGGGCTGAGAGGAGAATAATAGCAATGGTCTGAATTTGGGAAGGTGTACTCGGGAAAGGGGAATCAGAACTTGGAAAGGACCTTCTAAAGAGGGTCTCCTCCAAATTTGGAAGGATTTGGACGTCTCTAGACCCACTAAAAGTCAGACTATTCATCAATAGCAAGGGTCCAAGTCGGGTTAGGAAAGGGTACGTTGCATGGAAACCAGAATGCGACAAGCCTCTTGTCGCTACCAGGTCGCGACACCTCGATACGTCGCCTTCCATAGAAGGAAACCTTTTAAGCATTTTCTGGCGATTTTTCAAGGAACTAAAATGCCAAATTAGAACGCGATGTATCGAGGCGTCGCCTTCTGAAGGAAATCGATTCTGGCTTGAAGGCAAGTCGATATGGGTATGAACGCGATAGGAATAGTGTCGTCTTATAAAGTAGAACGCAACAGGGGCAGTGTCGCCTTCATGGACTTTCAGCATAAGGCTCATACAAAGGGTATGATCTCCTTGCGTGGGTATCGGATTGACGTGCAGTTTGAAGCGTTGGACTTCTGACTCAGAGAGCTATGAGATACTGATGAGGACTGACTGATTTGACCAGGAAGAACCCACTAGGGCGATGAACTAATGAGAAAGACGCCATGATCGGATAAAGCCAGCTAGGCGATGACGAGCCTGTTAGGAACGGATGGGTGGAAGGATCAGATCTAGAAGGGGGGGGGGGGGGGTTGAATAGATCTAATGCCAATTAATGCGGAAGCTTAAGCAATTAAAAATTACTTCTAATCAGAGATCAAATCACTCAAATAAATTACTGATCTGAAGTGTGATTAGTGTGTGTGAGCAAATCAATTAGTAGTGTGAACGAAATCCCTATGCATGCATCTAGCGAGATACAAAGGCAAACCACAATTCAAACCAATGCACAGAGGATTTTTAGGTGGTTCGGAAATCACCTCCAGTGACTCCTACGTCCACCCCTCACAGAGTGAGGCCACACGACTCAAAACCTTGAGTACAACTCACACTGGAGCACACGACTCCAAACACCCTTGAGCACGACGACTCAAGAAACACCTGGAGCACGACGACTCCAAACCCCACTGAGCACGACGAATCAAGAAACACCTGGAGCACGACGACTCCAAACTGAGCACGACGCTCAAACAACAACTGGAGTACGACGACTCCAAATTGAGCACGTGGCTCAAACCACACAGTGAGTGCGACGACTCACAAACCTGAGCTCGACGGCTCAGAGTACAAAAGCTAGATCAAACACAAAAGAGATCAGATCCTCTAGCAATGATCTGATTCAAGACATTTTCGTACATAGAAATTTGTACAGAACTTCATGCACAAATCTCATTGACGAACTAAGGAAGAACAAACTCTGATATGAAGCAAGTAGATGTAGAAAGAGAGTTCTTCGATGAAGAGGCCTTGCAGACGCTTCAATTGAGGAGCCTTGATGGAAATCGATGAAGATTCTCCTCACTTGGCGATACTCTGCTTTGATGGCATCTGAAATGCCAGAAACCTTTCTTCTCCTGAGCCTCTTCAGTTGGATCTGCTCCCTTGCCTTGCACATCAACCTTCTCTCCAGGGATTCCCCTTGATTCCCTTGTCCTTCCTCTTGAAAGGATGGCTTGTAGCTTCTGGAGATGGAGACAGATCTAGAGAGCCCCCTTTGGCCGCCAAAAGGTTCTTCTGGAAGTGTATGAGCTCTCTCTTCTTTGGGGTACAAGGAACATGGGTATTTATAGCCCATATGTCCATAAAGTGCCTTGGGGTGCATGGGCACGGAAACCTACGTAAAATCCCCTAAATCCCAAGCAGCCACGTGTCCAGGAAAAGCTTTAAGTCACAGAGTTTCCGGAGTGTGTCGACCTGCCCATAGGGTGTGTCGACACACTGTCCCAGACTGGAAAATCAATTCCCTGGGAGAGGTCTCTAGTGTCGACCTGAGATGATCTCGTGTCGACCTGCTGTCCAGACAGTAAAACAGTTCTTCTGGAAAGCCATCTAGTGTCGACCTGATTCCATTTGGTGTCGACCTGAGATAAAAGCCTATTAGCATATTTCTCTGGGATCTGTCACTAGTGTCGACCTGCCTGGTCTAGTGTCGACACTAGTTGAGCTTTTCTTCACATTTCTGCCTTTGCTCTGAGTCATTGTGTCGACACCATTGATGGTTTGTGTCGACACTGCTTTGCAAGAAAATATTTGTCCTTGAGAAAATAACACATAAATCATTAGTTAAATATATTGTCATGAATATAAATGATAAATGTGCTTGGAAACATGCTTTTTGAATATTGGTAATTCAGGTGATGTATTTCACATGTTCCAATTTATTTTATGCATTAAAGTCACAGCTTGTCATCATTAAAATCATAATATCTCATCATTAAAATCACAATATGTCATCATCAATATCACAGTATGTCATCATCAAAATCAAGGTATGAGTGATGTTCATTGGATATCATTAAATTACAACTTTAGGAAGTTCCAAAACACACTCAACCCAACAATCTCCCCCTTTTTGATGATGACAAAACATATGCACAATCTCCCAATATCTTGACTCCCTTGACTGCAATAATTCCCCCTTTGACCATATACTTCTCCTTTAAAGAACTTTCTCCCCCTTTGAAGGCCTTTTCTCCCCCTTTTTGGAAAGCCCTTTTCTCCCCCTTTTTGATGTGCCTTTTTCTCCCCCTTTTTGACAGCATCAAAAGGATAGACAAGAAAGAGAAACAAAGATTGTAGGAGATCAAGAAGTGAAATGTAGGGAATAAATGGTCAGAGGCATTCAAAATGAGTGAGGCAAAGTGATATTATCAGTTGAGAGAAATTATTGTGTTTTGTTATTGTGCAACAAAGTTTAATCACAAAGACACACTCAACACAAAGAATAGCAAATTACAATAATCTGAATGTGGTTAAAATAATGATGCACATGTGAAATAAAGTGACCTATATGAGTGAGCAGAAGTATTTAACAAGGACGTTAGGAGCTTTAAGTTTAACACAATGTAAAATAATAGGTCTAAACACAGTAAACATGAACTTAATTAAGGTCTTAAGCTTTTCTATCCTGTCTTTTTGATTTTCCTTCAATTTTCACTAGGAAAGAATACAAGAATAAATTAGTTAAATCTCACTTTTCAGTGCAAGAAATCACATTGATCAGATGCAAGACCTCCTGATTACTCAGTGGTTTAACTTTCATTATCTTATACAGAGTTGAAAATTTTGATTTCCACTTTTTGACGCGAAACAAATCACTTGTCAGGTGAAATGGCCCGGTTACTCAGTGGTTCAAGCATTTGCATTGCTCTGTTTGTATCTTTCCAGATTGATCATTTTTCTTTTGACATTTTACAGGAATATTTTGCTTTGACCAGAAAAGTCATGACTATGAATTTAGGAAAATTATTCTTAACATGTGGTAAAGATAAAGCTTAAACATACACATGTGAAATATTAAAGCCACTCATGTGCCTATAATAGTGTTTTGCAAATCATTTTAAAAACATTCAGTATTATGATTGCTTAACCTTGAAATGATACTGAATCTTTGAAATTAAACTAAATGCACAATGAGTTTAGTTTCAATGTCTTAATTCTCTCATAAGAAAATAGCACAAGGTCTCAAAAATTCTGATGAATTTGGGGTTCAAGATAGACAAGTAAGGTCAAGAGATATGACAATGACTCCCCTCAACAATTGCATACAAGACTCTTGATACTTGGCGGAGAAATATACTCACGCATAGTGAAAGTGTCCAGACAAGCCTGACTTGTCTTTCTTCAAATCACCATTTGATATACCAAGAATGTCAATGCAATGTGAGAGTGAGGAATTTATGAGCAAGAATATTTGTCAACAAACTGAATGAGAGTTGATGATGAATCAGATATGACAGAATATTTCTCCAGCAAATTTCTCCAGCATTTCACTCAAAGATTCTTTCGAATTCACTCCCCCATAAGATATGCATGATATGAAATGATCATTTAAGCAATTCAGATATGTTCATTCCAAGCAATTTGCACAGAAAGAGTATGAACATGATCAAGCATATATCAACAGGCAATTTATTGAAGGAGAAGAATTTTGCAAAGACTCAAAATAAAGTTTTTGAGATTTTCATTTTGCTTGATGACCTTTATGCAGAAAAGACTATTGATACTTGGCGGAGAATTTTTCTCACGCATGATGATAGTTTCCAGACAAGCCTAACTTGTCCTTTCACATTTCACCATTTGATATACCACATAGTCACTGCAAAAAGGGTCAATTACACTTTATTTTTAGCATGAAATTCATTGCATTTATTGAAAAATATTTTGCACTTTTTCAAATTTACTCCCCTTATATGTGCATGGAATGAAAAAGTTAGCAAGCAATTCACACATGATTATGAGCACAATTAGCTTTAAGCATAACATGACTTTTGGTACTTGGCGGAGTATTTTACTCACGCATAATGATAGTTTCCAAACAAGCAGAACTTGTTTTTCCACATGTCATCATTTGATATACCAAGAGGTCAAAACAGTTAGTATGCACACAAACTCATGGGAACAGTTAAGCATGCATGATAACACAAACATGATTCCAATTGTTATGACACAAAGTTCATTGTTGGGAGTAGCATTGAAACACATTTCTCATTTTTCAGATAGAAATTAAACATTCGTTTCAATTCAGGCAATTCAAAATTGAAATAATAAAGAAGTTTTACCTGAATGATTTTCATTTCTTTTTCAAAGATTTTACCTGTGTTCTCCAATCATTTCTAGTCTTGCACAGCCAATATCTTGAATCCATTTACAGTGTATGGCTGCAAGACTTCTCAGCTTGCTGATCAAGCTGGTTTTGGGACCCACACTTGCTTGGGTCCTGCAATGAAATCAATGTTAGATTGCAACAAAGATTTCTGAATCCAAAATGCTTTTAATTTTTGTATAGATGCATTTCTTTCATTGATAGAACTATGAGCAGAATTAGTTCCAGATTTTCTTTTTGCCTTGATCAATGCATCTATGTTTTCATGAAGTTTTCTATTTTTGGATTTTTAATATGAGCATGTGCATTAGACTGGAATTTTGAGCATGCACAACAAAATCATTTCTGTACCAACAGTCCCTAGAAATATGACCAATTTTATGACAATGAAAGCATTGGACTGATTTGGCATGTTTATTGAAATTTTGATTTCTATTCCAGCAATGTTTGGCAAGATGACCAGGTTTATTACAGTGAAAGCAAATGAGAGCATTTTTTACCTGGTACTTACCTTGGCATGTGTGCATTTGCTGGAATCTCCTTTTATGTGAGAAGGCTTACCATGAGGGGAAGGAGGTACCTTTTGGTGGCTCTTGGCATGATGTGAATTTGGAACTTGCCTTGGAGCTTTTGAACTGATGGAGAAGGTAGATGAATCTTCTTGACAGTGGCATTCTCTTTTTCTCTTTCTGTTTCTGAACAAGAACTTTCACTAGTTTTCCATTAGAGATATCAGGGTTCTTGTTCACAGCAGATTTCACAAATGTTATTGTGCTTTTCTTTTCATTTTTCTTAGTTTTAACAGAAGCAAGACTTGTGTTCTTCAATTCATTTTGAATCTTCTGTTTTTCAGCTTTTAATGCAACAACTTCTTTTTCTGAAGTTTGAAGCTTGTTTAGCATGACATCCAAACCATTTTTCATCTTGTTCTTTTCATTTTCAAATTGAGCAATTTGTTTTTCCAAGTCAGAAATTTTATTACTCAAATTGCTACATTCATTCTCCAATGGTCTGTCATGGAACAAGCCTTCAATCTTCCTTTTTAAGTGACAATTTTCTTCAACAAGTTGTTTGCATCTCTCATTTATTTGATGATCATGAGCCATATTAGAGATTTGTTTGTTTAATTGATCATTATCAAATTTGAAATTGTTATTGAGATCAATCAATTCTTCTTTTTCATTTTCCAGATCAATGACTTTTGATTTCAATAGCTCATGGTTTTCTTTCAATCCATTCAATTTAGTTTCACAGATTTGGACTTCATCTTCCAAATTCTCTTTTTCAGAATTTAATTTTTCAACTTCATTTTCAAATTCTCAATTTCTTCTGAAGGATCTTTGTCATTTTTCTGGAGCAATTCAAGTGTATTTTTCAAGTTTTCACTTTCTTTATGGCAATGTTTTAAAGTCTTTTTCAAGTCTTTATTTTTAGTGTTCAGTTGTACATTAAGACTTTGTATCTTTTCACAGAATTTAATCAATTCAGCATAAGACATGCCCTCATCTTCATCAGAATCAGAATTGAAATACACAAATGGATCTGGAGTTGATTTACCTGACCTTTTAGACCCATTTGAACTCTTGTGTTCTGAAGAGGATGAAGAGTGTTCTGAACTCTTAGACTTTGCTGTGAGAGCCATAGTTTTCTGAATTCTTTTTGCTCCTTTTCTTTGTGAGTTCTTTCCATCACTTCTGTTAGCCATGAAGCATAACTCCTCATTTGCTGAACTTGAAGAGTTCTCTTCATCATCCTCACTTTGGTCTTCATCTGACCAAGTTGCAATCATGGCTTTTGGCTTCTTCAATTTGTTGTTCTTCTCATATTTGTCCTTTTTGATCTCAGGACACTCACCTTTCATGTGTCCTTTCTTGTTGTACCTGTAGCAATCAATATCTTCATTAGTTTTTTGATTTCTGCTATCATTACAATTTGAAGAAGAAGCATTCCTTTTATTAGAAGAATATTGTTTCTTTTCATTGAATCTTCTTCTTCTTGATTTTAAAAATTTTCTGAATTGTCTAGTCATGATGTCAAGTTCATCTTCATTAAACTCAGACTCATCAGAACTTGATGTTTCTTGATTTTTCTCTTTGATGCTTGATGAAGCCTTAAGTGCTACTGGTTTAGCCTTAAGCATGTGTTCTTCATTTCTCTTCAGATTTATTTCATAAGTCATTAAAGATCCTATGAGTTCATCCAAGGAGATTTTGGATAAATCCTTAGAATCTTCAATCACTGTCTTTGTGTGCCAAACAGATGATAGAGAGCGCAAAGTTTTTCTTACCAGATCAGCATCAGTGTATTCCTTACCTAATGCCTTCAGTCCATTGACAATTATCATAAACCTAGCAAACATTTCAGAAATCGATTCATCAGATTTCATCATAAACAATTCATATTCAGAAACAAGTATGTTTGCTTTGATTTCCCTAACTTGAGATGTTCCCTCATACATCAATTCAAGTTTATCCCACATTTCTTTAGCAGATTTACACATGGATATTCTTGAATATTCTTTAGGGTGGACTGCACACTGAAGCATGTTCATGGCACTGTAATTAAGAGTAGCTTTCCTAATCTGCTCTCTAGTCCAATTTTCCTCATCTCCCTGATTTTCATAAGGACCCACTTCAACTATTCTCCAGATTTCATAGTTTTGAGCCCTAAGAAAAACTTGCATGCGATTTTTCCAGTATGAATAATCAGACCCATCAAAATATGGTGGTCTATTAATGGAATGGCCTTCGGCTACAAATCCTCGAGAATCCATCAATTAGAATGAGATGGTGAAAGAGCAAGCAAACAATTCAAGCAATTAACACAGAGATCAAACAGAAGCAATCAAATCAGATCAGAGATAGACATTAACCCGCTCTGATACCAATTGTTAGGAACGGATGGGTGGAGGATCAGATCTAGAAGGGGGGGGGTTGAATAGATCTAATGCCAATTAACGCGGAAGCTTAAGCAATTAAAAATTACTTCTAATCAGAGATCAAATCACCCAAACAAATTACTGATCTGAAGTGTGATTAGGTGTGTGAGCAAATCAATTAGTAGTGTGAACGAAATCCCTATGCATGCATCTAGCGAGATACAAAGGCAAACCACAATTCAAACCAATGCACAGAGGATTTTTAGGTGGTTCGGAAATCACCTCCAGTGACTCCTACGTCCACCCCTCACACAGTGAGGCCACACTACTCAAAACCTTGAGTACAACTCACACAGGAGCACACGACTCCAAACACCCTTGAGCACGACGACTCAAGAAACACCTGGAGCACGACGACTCCAAACACCCTTGAGCACGACGACTCAAGAAACACCTGGAGCACGACGACTCCAAACTGAGCACGACGGCTCAAACAACAACCGGAGTACGACGACTCCAAATTGAGCACGACGGCTCAAACCACACAGTGAGTGCGACGACTCACAAACCTGAGCTCGACGGCTCAGAGTACAAAAGCTAGATCAAACACAAAAGAGATCAGATCCTCTAGCAATGATCTGATTCAAGACATTTTCGTACATAGAAATTTGTACAGAACTTCATGCACAAATCTCATTGACGAACTAAGGAAGAACAAACTCTGATATGAAGCAAATAGATGTAGAAAGAGTGTTCTTCGATGAAGAGGCCTTGCAGACGCTTCAATTGAGGAGCCTTGATGGAAATCGATGAAGATTCTCCTCACTTGGCGATGCTCTGCTTTGATGGCATCTGAAATGCCAGAAACCTTCTTCTCCTGAGCCTCTTCAGTTGGATCTGCTCCCTTGCCTTGCACAGCAACCTTCTCTCCAGGGATTCCCCTTGATTCCCTTGTCCTTCCTCTTGAAAGGATGGCTTGTAGCTTCTGGAGATGGAGACAGATCTGGAGAGCCCCCTTTGGCCGCCAAAAGGCTTCTTCTGGAAGTGTATGAGGCTCTCTTCTTTGGGGTACAAGGAACATGGGTATTTATAGCCCCATATGTCCATAAAGTGCCTTGGGGTGCATGGGCACAGAAACCTAGGTCAAATCCCCTAAATCCCAAGCAGCCACGTGTACAGGAAAAAGCTTAAGTCACAGAGTTTCCGGAGTGTGTCGACCTGCCCATAGGGTGTGTCGACACACTGTCCCAGACTGGCAAATCAATTCTCTGGGAGAGGTCTCTAGTGTCGACCTGAGATGATCTCGTGTCGACCTGCTGTCCCAGACAGCAAAACAGTTCTTCTGGGGAAAGCCATCTAGTGTCGACCTGATTCCATTTGGTGTCGACCTGAGATAAAGCCTGTTAGCATATTTCTCTGGGATCTGTCACTAGTGTCGACCTGCCCTGGTCTAGTGTCGACACTAGTTGAGCTTTTCTTCACATTTCTGCCTTTGCTCTGAGCCATTGTTCGACACCATTGATGGTTGTGTCGACACTGCTTTGCAAGAAAATGTTTGTCCCTAAGAAAATAACACAGAAATCATTAGTAAATTATGTCATGAATATAAAGATAAATGTGCTTGGAAACATGCTTTTTGAATATTGGTAATTCAGGTGATGTATTCACATGTTCCAATTTATTTTATGCATTAAAGTCACAGCTTGTCACATTAAAATCATAATATCTCATCATTAAAATCACAATGTCATCATCAATATCACAGTATGTCATCATCAAAATCAAGGTATGAGTGATGTTCATTGGATATCATTAAATTACAACTTTAGGAAGTTCCAAAACACACTCAACCCAACAGAGCCAAGTGGGCATCAATGATATGACAAGGAATTTGGCTCGACTTATGGGCCAGAAATGGGTGTCTACAGATTGCCCCTCCTTGATGCCTTCTTTGCAAGGGAGTGGAGCGATAGTGAAGCAGAGATGGCATGAAATGACGATGTAGCGGAATGAAGCGGAATGAGATGAAAAGTGGGCATCAAGGTAAAGAGACACCCATTCTGAGCGAATAAGCAGCGAGAATTATCCGGCGATCTTCAAACATGGCTGGAACAGAGTGCAGGGATGGTTCAAATCTGGGACGAATAAAGATCAAAAGAAAAGAAATGATCAACCTCTTGATGAAGAGGTACCCTGGCTATCTTTAGCTTGCAGGTTTCGTTCATTAGGGGATAGGTGCTGCCCGGCGGGTTGATTCGACTCTGGCCTTTGAGGGATTCACGACTAATGAGTAGATCGGAAGGAAAAGGATGACTGATATAATGAATGGGGATGAGAGGAATCCTAAATAGAAACCATACTGGAAAACTGGACCGAGCAACTGGCTCGAAGAAGACTTTCAAATTCGAAATGGAATGAAATTCCTGTCTAAGAAATGAAGATCTGGTTGAAACATCATCATGAAGCTAGCTTTAACTAATCATGAGGCATGAAGCTCAAAGATCCTAAATGATGCATGCTGGGCTAAAAGAAAAGAAATCATAAAATAAAATGCAAAGAAAATGAGAAAATAACAAATACTCAAGGATAATATTGCTAAACAAAATGAGCAAGGGTCAAGACACTTCGCATCCCCGGTTGTGCGATAGAATCCATCGTCCCCAAGCCATACCATCTAACGACCTATCCAACGATTAACAGTGCGCACCTAGATCATCCTTGTTTTTGGTGAAGGGGAACTCAGATCCTGGAACACACTGAGAACCATCCGGTCCTTGAGATGATATAGTAGGATAGATACCATATAATAATGCAGGGATTAAGGTTAGAAATACTTACCTGAACTTACCTGACGAGACATTTTTTGATTTTTTTGATTTTCTAATTTTTGTGAATTTTCTGCATTTTTTTTTTGTTTTTCATGGATTTTCAAAATATAAAGCAATAAAGATAACAGGATACAAGCTTAATATTCACCAACCTATTTGAAAAGGGAGACATGATTGTATTTTGGGAGATTTGATGTATTGAGAGGATGAAAGTCATGTATCAGGGACTTTATGACAATTTTCAGCTTTTATATGATGTAAGCATTGGAGATTTGCAATGAAAATACGAATTCTTAAGTGTTCTGGGAACAAACTGAGAAGGCGACAGCTTGAGTGTCACGACCTTGAAAGCGACAAGTCAACCGTCGCTACCTAATTTGAGAACACGCCAGGGTGTCTGTCGCGACCTAAAGTTAACACGACAGCCTTGTGGTCGCGACCATCAGGCCGAGGCGGTTTGAATTTGGGGCCCCACGCCTTTTTTCTCTTTCCTTCTTGTCTCTTCTCTCTCTTCTCCCACCTTTCTTCTCCGACGATAGAGAGCTCCGGCTGCCCCTTTTCCTTTCCTTCTTCGGTGCCCTTCTTCTCCCCTTCCTTCTCTTCCCTGTCTCTCGGTGGCTTATGGCGATGGAGGGCGATGGAGACCAAGGAGGCGATGGCAGTGGGGACCGACGAAGGTCCAAGAAGACCATCCGCCGGCGGCGGACGGACGAGGGACCGTCCACGACGACGGGGGAGGGAGCTCCGGCCCTCCCCATGGAGGTAGACCCATAGAAGGTCCGGGCGAGGAAGAACCGGCCGGCCTAAGAAGGTAGGCCAAAAACTTTATCCCCTGTGTGGTTTTGATATGTGGAATGGGGTGGACAGGGGTGCTGAGCACCCGTGTAGGGCTTTGGCCCAAGGTGGAACGACCGGGGAACGGCTACTGGCCACCCTCGATCACCCTATGAACGCGACAGGTTTCCTGTCGCCCTGGTAGACCCGTCGCCTTTAGAAACCTGAATGCGACGCCCATTGTGTCGCCTTCAGAAGGCGACAGTGGGCCTGTCACAATCTGAACAAAGTGCTGTTTTATGGATTTTGATTGATGTTCATGTTTTTGTGACTGTTTTGCAGAGCGAGCTATGGTCCTGGCTGGGGTGGACCGTTGTCCGAGCGATCTATCAGGGTATGTCGGACTTCTAGAGGACACGGTTGGAGCAGATGGGTTCGGCCCCTTTTTGAGACTAGACGAGCTCACGCCGGATGTGGCGCTGATTCAGGCGCTGAAGGAGCGCTGGGACCCCAAGTGCCACGCCTTCCTTCACCTGTGGGGTCACATGATCCCCACATTGGAGGACGTGGTACGGATCACCAGCCTGAGGGTAGACGGCCAGGCGGTGGCAGGGGTGACGTACACGTGCTATCAGGAGATGGTGGAGAGGCTCCTAGGACTGGAGGTGACGTGGGAGAGATCATCCTTGGTGCCGAGGACGAGACTACAGGCGAGTTTGGGGGTGGCAGATGCGCGCCACCAGACTGGAGAGGGCCAAGCAGAGTACATGGCCCGACTGACGGAGGATGCCAGAGCAGCACTGGCGAAGGAGGAGGGAGCAGCGACAGATCGAGACCTGAGACGCTTCCTAATCCTTATGATCGGGAAGCTCATCTTGGGGACCAGAGGGGACCCGGTGAGCTATCGGTGTCTGCCCCTGCTGGAGGATCTGACCTAGGTGGGCAGTTATGCATGGGGTGCGGCCCTCCTGGCCCACCTTTTTGACAGCCTGGGTACCTCTGGCAGGGAGACAGGGGTTGCCGAGTTCTTCCCGTTTTTACAGGTATACTTCTCACCCTTACCCTTTATTGCTTTTTCCTGCTCATTTTAATTGCTTGTGATACTAACTATGTGGTTTTGCAGGTGTGGGCCTATCACTACCTCCCTTCCTTGGGCCGGGGAGTGCCGAGGTGGCCGGGCGCTGTGCCACTCTTGCAGCGCTGGCGGTTTCGCCGCGATGAGCGGTCCCTGCACCTGCAGGTGACCCTCATCCAGGACGTGCTGGACGTCGTCCCTTTTGGGCATGTGGGTACTTCTACCCTTTGCAACCCTTCCTTAATTTGTCACTGACAATTTGCTAATGAGCTTCTATCTGTGATGTGCAGGTTGGGTGGACCCCCTTCGCTGGGGAGGACGACGTTGACCAGCTATGGGTGGAGCAGGGCCGCCCCTACTTCGGTAGGGAGATCTGGCTCCACGCCTTCAACACGGTGGTGCCACTCCACCTGCGGCTGGTGGCGAGGACTTTGGGATTCCACCAGGCGATGGTGGAGTTTCCGACCCGGCAGAGGCTGTGGGAGAGGCCGGGTCGCAGCTTTGGGGCATCCAGTAGGTCAATGACTGGAGGGAGTGAGCCCGGGAGCAGCTTGAGGACTGGCGACAGCGGGGCCGGGTGGTGACCTCCGGGGCCACCAGCGACGAGGACTACTTCCGTGCCTATGCACGGAGGTACGGGGCCCAGGTCTATAGGGGGATCCGACAACCGGTGAGTGTTACTAGCTTAGCCCCTTCTAAATATTTGCAATTGTTAATCCTTTGGCTAACCTGACTGTGTTTGCAATTCGACCCCGAGGGGCCGGGTCGCCTCCCTTGAGGGTGTCTCCACTCGACGATCCAGTAGAGGGATGACCTCCAGCGGACTGTGACTGAGCTGGTGAGTGTTCTATTTTCTGTCCTTTCTATTCTTGACTTTAATTGACTGACTCCTGTGTCTTTCCTTGCAGCGCGCCAAGCTGGAGCGGGCGCAGCAAATGGTGGGAGGCACTTCCACCTCTCGGGACGAGTTGGCCGCTCCGTGCTGAAGGGTCAGTTGGCAACAGCAGTGACCGGGCGGAGGATGCCATGGCCCAGCTACGTGAGCGGTGAGTTATTAATACCTGTCCCTTGTTTTTATTTCCCTTATTGACAAATGCTTGACTTGCAGGAGGCAGAGTTGAAGGATGCTCTGGCGCGGACGACCGCGCTAGAGGCGGAGATGGTAGAGTTACGCCTACGCCCTCAGGCGGATGAGGCGACGGGACTGCGCCGAGAGGTGGATGAGCTTCGTTCGCAGCTGGGGAGCGAGCGACATCACCACGAGCTGCTGAGGTCAGAGATGAGGGGGCTGGAGAGAGCCTTGTCCCTGGTCGGGCGCAGTCGCTCGTCGGCCAGCAGAAGCGGCATCCCCAGCGGATCAGCAGGGCACTACTTGACAGGTTCCTCCAGACGGCGGAGGAACGGGGAGGAGGGACGACGATGCGAGGGGGGAGCCGAGGGGAGCACGACGGGACCGAGAGAGATGGCCCCTCCACCTTCCCGCTTGAAATGTTGCGGAAAAACTGCTATGAAGAAATCTAGAAGGGGGGTTGAATAGATTTCTTAGAATTTTAAGATTCACTTCGATTAGGATCTTAGAGAACTTGAATTCAGTATGAAATCTAAAGATCAATGTCACTTCTGAACAAATTAGACCAATTAGATGGTGAAATGCTGATGAGCCTATCAAACATCTAACACAAGAGATAAGCAAACCACAATAACAGAGAGATTTAGGGTGGTTCGGATTACACAACGGTGTATCCTACATCCACCATCCACACACACACACGAATGTGGCTTATCTTGCCAGTTCAAAAAGATCACAAGGATCACACACACACTCTGAGATACAGAACTCTCAGATCCAATCACACACACACACGAAATTGGGCACAAGGATTGCACCAATTTCACAAAACACACATTATGGAATGAGTTTAAGAGTGAGGAACCAGATTGAACAATCAATAGCAGACAGAAGGCTTCTGGTTCGAATGTCCCAGTTTATGCTTGAGTAATGGGGACCAGCTCTTCTGCTTCAGCTCCTGGAAGAAGACTCTGATGGCTCGAAATTCTCCTTTAGTTGGATTATCCAAGATGCTCAAAGCTTTTGTTCCTTCAGATCCGAAGCAGTTCTCCAGGATGAAGCTTTCTTCAGAGGTCGGCTGGAATACTTTGGAGCATGAAGAGCAGATGTGTGTCCCGATGGATGCTTCTCCAAAAGCCAAGTGGCAAAGGGGTATTTATAGCCCCAAGGGTCCACAAAATATCTTGGGAATTGGGAGCATAGGAATTCCCGCCCAAAAAGCCCTTACCAAAATCCTCCACGTGCCTTGGTAATTTTAGATCTGGAGAATTATCCAAACTGTGTCGACACTACACTGTTATGTGTCGACACACAGGTTCCTGGCTGAGAAACAAGCTCCTGGGACAGTGTACTAGTGTCGACACACAGCTGGACTGTGTCGACACCACTGGGTACTTGCTGAAATCCTGGTTCTGGGACAGTGAACTAGTGTCGACACCACTGGGCACTGTGTCGACACCACTGAGCATATATGACTTTTTCTTTGAGCTATACATGAGAATAAACATTGTGAGATATAATTGTAAGCATAATAAGCATGACTTCAGTATATAATGAATCATATTTGAGTATCATCAAAATAAGAGATCCAACAATCTCCCCTTTTTGATGATGGCAACTATGATTCATTAAGTTAACTTGAATTTCTCACAAATGTGATTGTAAAAGTCATCCATTCACAATTTCATAGCATATCATAAGCATAACAATGACATTCACAATTTTTCATCCCTTTGCAAGCAAAACATGTCATTCATTTGTCATTTCCAAAGAAAAACCATACATACAAGCATCCAACAATGCATCCATCAACCGAAATATGTTAGCATTCATATCAAGATGTATCCCAAAAAGTTTAAAGTTTAACATCCCAAAATGATGTAAATCCTTCTCCCCCTTTGACATCATCAAAACAAAAGATATCATGCAGAAGGAGGTGGAGGAGGAGGAGGAATAGGGAGCAAGATGGTCTCCATGGTCTTCATCCTTGCTTCCATAGCATTCAAGCTTGTTCTCATTTGTGTTTGCATAGTGGAGAGTCTGGTGTGCATAAGATCTTCCATTCTTTGATGATTTTCATACATATTCTCTTGAAAGACACCAAGACTATGAGTTGCATGATGAGATGAGGAGGATGAGCTGGGAACTGTGCCATGATGCATGAAATTGCTAAAATCAGACTTGAGATCTGCCATTTCTTGATCAATGTGAGCAATCAAAGTCTTCATGCCGTCCATATCATCAACCAGATGAGCAAAGGACAATCGAGTTTTGGACACTTGAGTTACAGCTTCTTGGCTTTTGAACAGTCCCTGTTGAGTATTAAGCAAAATTCCTTCTAGAACTGCTTGAGTCTTGAGCTGAAGTTCTTTAAGTTGGGTACAAGCATCACCCAAAGTGCCAATTAGCCTGTTGAATCTTCTAGTTGCATGTTCAGCTGCTTCATGTTGTCTCACAAACTGACCATTCACAGAATTTTCCAATCTCTGAATCCGAAGTTCAAATCTGTTAGACATTTCTGTTATGGAGGAATTTAGAGTTTCAAACTGAGTTTGCAGAAATGTATATAGCTGAGGTGGAATGGAAGGTCCACTATCTGAAGTGGAGGCTGAACTGTGATGATGGGTGAGAAAGGTTGGATGGACAGGTATATTTGATGAAGGTGGAGATGCATGAGGAGAAGGCACAGCTTGTGGCTCAAAAGGAATTTCAACCTCAACATGTGGCTGGTCCACTGGATCAATTTGAGGTGCTGCATCTTCTGGAGCAACTTCTTCTTGCACTTGTTCAACATGTGGTTCAGGCTCTACAACTGGCCCTCTTAACACTTGATCTCCCTCAACTCTGAACCTCATGAACTTTTGCAAGTGATGCAAACAATATATATTATTTTGAGGGATTTTCTGAACTTTTTCATTCACAAAGGAAATTCCAAAATGCTTGAATACAACTGTAAGGTGTGCAGCATAAGGCAAGGATCTGTGAAGATCTTTCCTTATGGTTTCAGACATAATTTGAGTCATTATCAAATTCAAATTGATTTTCACATTCTTCTTCATGCCATACATCACAAATCTCTGAATATCTGTCAATCTATTCCTGCCACCACCCTGTGGTGTGATAATTGTGGTAAGAATGTGATGTACCAAACGGAGAACTGGAGGAAAGGTGTTGGTATTGAATCTTGTGACATGGGTTTGCCTTGAATCCATTGAATCATGAGGAAGACCAGTAAGCAAAGTGTAGGCTTCATGAAGATTGAATTCAAAATCACTCCAATCCTCACCATCATTTGGAAAGTGAAAAAGTTTAGAAGCTAAATCATGAGTGAAAAGAATAGATACACCCTTGACTTCAGACCTGAAACCCTCTGGATCATCCACCATGTTCAAATAGAATTCTTGAACTAAACGTGGATAAAAAATTCTGAATTCTGAGATAAACTTCAACCACCCTTGAAACTGAAAGAAGGGTATAAGCTCTGGAAAAGCATTTGCAAGAGCTTCATCATCTAAAGCCACAGCCCTAGGCTTGAGAATAGAACGACCTTCAGTTGCAACTTGAGATGGGGTGACTACTTGTGCCTCAGATGAGTCAGAAGACTCCGAGGATGAGTCTTCTTCAGAAGAATCACTGGAATCCGGTAGAAGCTTCCTTCTAGGGTGACGAGAGGGCATGGGAGACTTGCCTTTGCTTAGAGAAGATGCCCTTCCCCTCTTAGATGGGGTTCCTGAAGGAGTGACCTCACCCTTTCTCTTTGATGGATCATGGCGAAATTTGCTTCTCCTCTCCGGTTGAGGCTCTTCAATGACAATGCCTTTTGCAGCCGCCCTGGACTTTGCCCTCTCCTTGGAGTCTGTTTGGGAGCCATGATGAAGGGAAGGATGAGAAGAGAAGAAGGATGGAAGGTTGGAGAAGAAGAAACGGAAAGCAGGGGATCGGTTCCTTGGAAGTTGGAAGGAGGGAAGAGTTCAAGTGGGGTGGAAAAAACAAATGGTAGGGTCGACATGGGACCTAGGGCATAGAAAAAGAGATTTAATCCCTCAAGATGGGGGATAAAATGTACCCGCGGTCCAAATACCCTAAACATGAGCCGCCGGTCAAGCCCAGGTGTGTCGACACATAAGAAGGGTGTGTCGACCTGACAGACACACTAGTGTCGACACACAAGAAAGGTGTGTCGACCTTACTTGACAAAGATTTAGAGTTGTTGAGAGGAATGAGAAGGGAAACCTTCTATATGATGAGTCATATCTGAAATCAATTATTCAGGGATTTTTAACATGTTAAAGAAATCATTTCCAATTTTTCATCATAATTCCATCATTTATTCACTGGGTTGAAAGATATCTAGCATGAAATTGATCATTAAGAAATCCTGAAGGATTAGAATGATTTCTAAAGTGATATAAAATCTTCTACACAGTCAATCTCAATCTTTTACACTTTACTTAACCAAAAGTAATGTGATTTCTTTAGGATTAAGTCAATTTATATTGAAATTAAACACTCTTAAAAGATTTGATTTCAGGTTTAAGTTGTTCATTTTCTTTGATTGAATTTTCTTTAACTTTTAAGCAATGAGCATTCAAATATAGTAAATCTTTTTCACTCAAGTATACATGCTTTTTACACACCAGAATCCCTGGCTACTAAAGATTTACTAATTATCCTGTTTCAAGGGGTGAATGAAAACCTTTTACATGGAAATATACGTTTATCAGACGCCAATATTTTAGTTACTCAGTTGACATTGGTTCTTTTTATTTTGATTTTACCCCTTAGAACAGAGATAACACAGCACCTCATGACATACATGACACTTCACTTTTTGTGAAGGTGTGCAGTTTCTCAGTGTTATGCCATTGCTCTGTCACAAAATCTTCTTGTAAATGAATATTAAGACTTTTGACACAACTTTACCTTTTATCAGTCTTGAAAGAAGTGTGTAAGATCAATACACAATTGAGCAAAAGTCCATTAAAGAAATCAAGTTACTTGAGGAGTTCAAAGTAAAAGAGAGTGTTGACTGAAAGAACATGTTATAGAAATTAAGAAATCAATCCTTATTTTCTTCAGAAGAAGTAATGAACATTTCATGTATTAGATATTCATCAACACACTGAATTAACTTTGGTTTTGATGAGAGAAAATGGCAATGAAGTCTTTAGCTCCCCCTGAGTTATTGATCTCATCTATTTTTCATCAAAAGTAAAGAATTCCTTCTTCAATGAAAGAGTGATTAAGATGATCAAGTGAATTTGATGAATTAGAAATTGAGGAATTGATGGCTTCAAGAATGAACATGAACTTGATAGAAGTTTCACATAAGGCTCACATCACCTCAACATTTTCTTGATCAGTCTCAACAACCTGCTCTCAAAAGAGTTTGTGAACAATCTTGATTCTTTTGAACTGAAATCTCATACCTTACCTTTGTTTCTCAAGCAGAGGTGCTCCCCTCAATATGTGCATCAGTAATTCAGCATTCAAACAATGCATACTCAATTTCATCAAACAGCATACATGACCAATCATGTTTCAAGCACATTAATAGCAATCACAACAAATTTTTTTTAAAATAATTTCAAAAACTGAATGATTCTTACACATTTTAGATCATGGGTACTTGGCGGAGGATTTTCCTCAACACATAATGATAGCTTTCAAACAAGCATAACTCTCCTTCCACTAATCACTATTTGATATACCTCATAATCTTAGCATAAAGAATCAAAAAGTTTTCAGTTCTTATTCCATGTTGCATATTCCAAGTTCTCTTCTCAGAGATGTGAATCTGTCTTCAGCCAATGATTTTGTGAAAATATCTGCAATTTGTTTTTCAGTGGGAATGAATATTCAATGTTTTTGTTTGCAACTTCATCCCTTAGAAAATGATGCCTGATCTCAATGTGTTTTGTTCTAGAGTGTTGAATTGAGTTTTTGGAAAGATTGATTGCACTAGTATTGTCACACATAATAGATGAGCATCCAATATCAATGTTGTAGTCAAGCAATTGACTTTTAATCCACAACACTTGAGTTGCACAACTTCCTGCAACAACATATTCTGCTTCTGCAGTAGATAGTGCAACTGAGTGTTGCTTTTTGGAAGCCCATGTTATCATGCAATTTCCTAAGAATTGACAATAACCACTAGTACTCTTTCCGTCAATCTTACATCCAGCATAATCAGCATCAGAATATGAAATCAAATTAGCATGACATCCAACTGGATACCATAAACCCAAATCACAAGTTCCACAGAGATATCTAAAAATCCTCTTAACTGTAAGCAAGTGACTTTCCTTCGGACTAGACTGAAATCTAGCACAAAGACATACACTAAATTGAATATCTGGCCTACTTGCAGTAAGATATAAAAGAGATCCAATCATACCTCTGTATTGCTTTGCATCAACCAATTTACCTTTTTCATCTTTGTCCAATTTGATGCTTGTACTCATGGGAGTTGATGCTGGTTTGGCTTGTTCAAAGTGAAATCTTTTGAGCAATTCTTTTACATATTTGGCTTGATTTATAAAGAACCCGTCCTCAAGTTGTTTGACCTGCGAACCAAGAAAGAATTGTAATTCTCCCATAAGACTCATTTCAAATTCACTGTGCATGTGATTTGAAAATTCTTCACACAGTGAAGGATTAGTGGATCCAAAAATAATATCATCCACATACACCTGAACTACAATGATATTATTGTGGACTGATTTTGTGAAAAGAGTTTGATCCACCTTACCTCTGGAATAATTCTTACCAACTAGAAAACTGCTCAATCTGTATACCATGCTCTTGGAGCCTGTTTCAAACCATAAAGAGCTTTATGCAGTTTATACACATGGTTAGGTTTATCATGATCCTCAAATCCAGGAGGTTGAGCAACAAACACTTTTTCTTTTATAACCATTTAAAAAGTTAGTTTTCACATCCATTTGAAACAATTTGAAGTTTTTGGAACATGCATATGCCAATAGAATTCTCACTGCTTCTAATCTAGCTACTGGTGCAAAGGATTCCTCAAAATCAACTCCAAGTTCTTGATTATATCCTTTAGCAACCAGTCTTGCTTTATTTCTGACAATTTTTTCTTCTTCATTCAATTTATTCCTAAACACCCATCTAGTTCCAATTATTGAGTTTTCAGGATTTTTGGGAACTAGACTCCAAACATTATTTCTTTTGAATTGATTCAACTCATCATGCATTGCTTCTATCCAAGAATTATCTTTTAGTGCTTCTTCAATGTTTTTGGGTTCTATTTGAGATATAAAAGCCATATGATCTTGTTCAATGACATTTCTGAAATGAGATCTTGTATGGACTCTGTCATGAACATTTCCAACAACATTCTCAAGTGGATGGTCTTTAAAATATTTGAAATTACCTCTTGTTGCTGCACTTACCTGCTCTGGTGTCGACTCAATGTCCTGTGGTGTCGACTCAGCTTCAGGTTTAGCAACCTCTTCATTCTCCACAAATTGATCTTTTTCTTTTATAAGAATGTCAACATCTTCTTCTTGATTCCTGCACAAATCAAGGTCAGTAGATTTTTCAATATTCTCATCAAATATGACATGAGGAGTTTCCTCCACACTGTTTGATTCATTGTTAAACACTCTATATGACCTCAAATTTTCAGAATATCCTAGAAAGATGCCTACATTACTTTTCTTTTCAAATTTATCAAGATCATGTTTGTCATTATTATGAATGAAAACTTTACATCCAAAGACTCTAAAATATGCAATGTGAGGTTTCTTACCTTTCAGAAGTTCATAGGAAGTTTTCTTAAGGACTGTCTTACCATTACTCTGTTGAGGACATAACATGAAGTGTTGACGGCTTCTGCCCAAAATTTTCTTGGAAGCTGACTTTCAATCAACAATGTTCTTGCCATCTCCACTAAAGTCCTATTCTTTCGTTCAACAATTCCGTTTTGTTCAGGAGTCTTGGAGAAGCAAACTTGTGATCAATTCCTTTATTCCTGTAAAAATCAAAAAACAAATTATTGTCAAATTCTCCTCCATGATCAGTAAGAATGGAGTGGATTTTATTTGTTTTTGCATTTTCAATTTTATCAACAAATTCTTTGAAATTTTCTAAAGTGTCACTCTTGTGAGATAGAAAATACACCTATGTGAATCTAGAAAAGTCATCCACAATCACAAATCCAAATCTATGTCCACTAAGACTGAGTGCCCTAGTTGGACCAAATAAGTCCATATGCAACAATTCAAAAGGTTTGGAAGTGATTAAGGGTGCAACAGATTTGAATGATTTCCTGGTTTGTTTACCTTGGGCACATGAAGCACATACAATTGCATTTTTCTTTTTCTTCATTTTTGGTAAACCATTTACAAGAGAATATCTTAGCAACTTATTCAGAACATCTTCACTAGCATGACCTAACCTCCTATGCCACAGTTGGAATAGATCATGCTGGTTGGAAATAAGACAAAGATTTTCATGTTGATGATCATTCAAATCAACCAAGTAAACATTATTAATTCTTTGGCCAAGAAATTTTATTTTTCCAGAATATTTTTCAACAATTTCACATGATTCAGAATTAAAAATTACCTTAAGGCCTTTGTCACACAGTTGACTTATGCTTAAGAGATTATGATCAAGTCCTTCAACAAGTAAAACATTCTCAATTGAGCTTGAAGGATTCTTACCAATTCTTCCTGTTCCAATGATTTGCCCTTTGTTCTTACCTCCAAAAATTACTTGTCCACCATCTTTTTCAATCAATGTTGAAAATTTTTCCTTATCTCCAGTCATATGTCTTGAACAGCCACTGTCAAGGTACCATTTATCTTTCTTGTGGGCTGTAAGACATTCCTGCAAAACAAATTTAGAAAGAGAATTTGGTACCCAAATTGCTTTGGGTCCCATCAGTTGTTTCTGCTCAACAACAAGATGCTTTCGAATCCAGATTTTCCTTATTTTCCCTGAATTCATTATTGATCTGCATTTTTCATCAGTGTGACCAGATTTCTTGCATATAGTGCACATCATGATTCTTTGTGGTGTGAAACCCTTATTCTTATTGATGTATGATTTGGAATCAACTGAAGAGTTTTTGTTGTTCTTTGGATTTGAAGTTGGTCTCAAACTAGATTTTAAATTCTGTTGACCTTTACCTTGAGCCTTTTCATGTTTAAATTGCATTTTGAAATTTTTGACCTGATTTTGAATTTTTGTTTTTGAGTTTGCTTCTGATTTTTCCTTGAAGTTCTTTTCAGAATTACCATAGGAAGTGCTTCCTTGGACAAATGAGGTTATCAATGTTTGTCCAATTTTCTTATTACTTTCAGACTGATAACCTAGACCATGCTTGGTAGGATTCATCCGAACTCCTAAAATAGCATCTAGGTTTTGCTTGCCCTTGACAAGTCTTGACAAGATCTCTTTCTTGTCATCTAGTTCTTTTTGGACAGTTTTTAGTTCCTCTTGCATCACTTATTTTTCATTTATGAGTTTTTTATTTTCATTCATTAAGATCTGTTTTTCTTTTTCAATTGACTGACATCTCTCCTTGATTACATCAAGTTGTTCATTCACACATTCTTTTTCCTTTTTCAGGTTATTGATTTCATCAGTCAGCAATTTTGTTTGCTCAGATTCTTGTGGACTTTGCACTATGCTGTTAATTTTTATTCTCAATGTTTTATTTTCAGACTTTAGTTCACACAATTTTTCAAATAAAACAGCATAAGCTTCCTCCCAGTCATCAGTTGAGAAATTTTCAAATGAAGAACTTACCTCATTATTTTCTTCATGTCTTGCCATGAGACAAGTCACTTCTTCTTCTTCTGATTCATTTTCTTCCTGATCTTCTTCATCCTCGTCACTCCATGTGGCTAGCATTGCCCTTGTCTTTTTGAACATTTGATTTTTCAATTTCTTTTTCAGATCAGGACACTCTCCTCTCATGTGTCCTGACTTCCTGCATTCATAGCAAATAATGTCAGTCTTTTTATTGGTTTCCAATTTTTTATTGAAATCATTTTTCTTTGAAACATCTTTTTTGACAAAAGGTTTAAATTTACCTTCCCTTTCTTTCTCAGAAATTTTCTGAATTGCCTTGTCAATAAGGCCAATTCTTCATCATTCTCTTCATCAGAAGACTCATCATATTCATCAGATTGATCAGCAATAATTTTTGAACTAGATGAAGCTTTTAAAGCAATAGGTTTCTTAGATGTAGTCATAGATGCATTTCTTTTCAGATTTATCTCATATGTCATGAGTGAACCTATTAGCTCATCCAGTTGCATGGTTGATAGATTTTTTGAATCCTCAATTACAGTTGCTTTTGTGTGCCAGGCTGATGGAAGTGATCTAAGAACTTTCCTAACAAGATCACTATTAGAATAGTCTTTTCCTAGACCTCTAAGACCATTAACCAAAAGCATGAATCTAGCAAACATCTCAGAAATAGTCTCATCACTTTTCATTCTGAACATTTCATATTCTGAGACTAAGATACTTGCCTTGGTCTCTCTTACCTCAGAAGTTCCCTCATAAATGAGCTGTAGCTTGTCCCACATCTCCTTAGTAGACTTACATGAGGAGACTCTGGAGTACTCCTTGGGATGGATGGCACATTGCATCATGTTCATGGCACTCCAGCTGAGTGTGGACTTGTTGATCTGGTCCTTGGTCCATAGACTTTCATCCTCAGGAAGTTCATCAGGTCCCTTGTCGGCAATCTTCCAGAGCTCATAATTCTGTGCTCTAAGGAACACTTGCATCCTGTTTTTCCAATAAGCATAGTCAGATCCATTGAAAAAAGGAGACCTAGAAATTGAATGACCCTCAGCAATAAACCCCTTAGTGTTTTCCATAGCAATAAACTCTTGATCGTTAGATCAATCTGATACCAAATGAAATGTTGCGGAAAAACTGCTATGAAGAAATCTAGAAGGGGGGTTGAATAGATTTCTTAGAATTTTAAGATTCACTTCGATTAGGATCTTAGAGAACTTGAATTCATTATGAAATCTAAAGATCAATGTCACTTCTGAACAAATTACACCAGTTAGATGGTGAAATGCTGACGAGCCTATCAAACATCTAACGCAAGAGATAAGCAAACCACAATAACAGAGAGATTTAGGGTGGTTCGGATTACACAACAGTGTATTCTACATCCACCATCCACACACACACACGAATGTGGCTTATCTTGCCAGTTCAAAAAGATCACAAGGATCACACACACACTCTGAGATACAGAACTCTCAGATCCAATCACACACACACACACGAAATTGGGCATAAGGATTGCACCAATTTCACAAAACACACATTATGGAATGAGTTTAAGAGTGAGGAACCAGATTGAACAATCAATAGCAGACGGAAGGCTTCTGGTTCGAATGTCCCTGTTTATGCTTGAGTAATGGGGACCAGCTCTTCTGCTTCAGCTCCTAGAAGAAGACTCTGATGGCTCGAAATTCTCCTTCAGTTGGATTATCCAAAATGCTCTAAGCTTTTGTTCCTTCAGATCCGGAAGCAGTTCACCAGGATGAAGCTTTCTTCAGAGGTCGGCTGGAATACTCTGGAGCATGAAGAGCAGATGTGTGTCCCGATGGATGCTTCTTCAAAAGCCAAGTGGCAAAGGGGTATTTATAGCCCCAAGGGTCCACAAAATATCTTGGGAATTGGGAGCATAGGAATTCCCACCCAAAAAGCCCTTTCCAAAATCCTCCACGTGCTTTGGTAATTTTAGATCTAGAGAATTATCCAAACTATGTCGACACTACACTGTTATGTGTCGACACACAGGTTCCTGACTGAGAAACAAGCTCCTGGGACAGTGTACTAGTGTCGACACACAACTGGACTGTGTCGACACCACTGGGTACTTGCTGAAATCCTGGTTCTGGGACAGTGAACTAGTGTCGACACCACTGGGCACTGTGTCGACACCACTGAGCATATATGACTTTTTCTTTGAGCTATACATGAGAGAAACATTGTGAGATATAAATGTAAGCATAATAAGCATGACTTCAGTATATTAATGAATCATATTTGAGTATCATCAAAATAAGAGATCCAACACCGCCCGCCTGAGGGTACAAGTGAGTGGTTGAGGGCTTGTACTTTGCCCCTTTTTTGTTCATGTTATGATGATGATGTAGATATGGAATAGAATGTAATCTTTTGTCTATGGAATGTGATAGTGTGACAGTGACGAGTGAGATATGAGTGCCTCTCTCTTTCTTCTGCTGCGACCTGCACACTTAGGGTAACCATGAATAGAAGTTAGATCTGTTCTTCGACTTAGCCCCTTGCCTTAAGCATGACAAGTAACCAATCTCGATAAATGGTCAAGGGGCTAAGCCTTATTAAAATAGGCGAAAAGACATAAATAGGTAAATGACATGCATGAATGAATGAGTAAATTGTTCTTTGAGATTTTGAAAACATTTTTTTTTGGAGTTTTGAGATATTTGATTTTTTTTAGAGTTTGAAATATTTGATTTTTTGGAGTTTTGAAATATTTGATTTTTTGGAGTTTTGAAATATTTGATATTGGAGTTTTTTGAAATATTTGATTGTTTTGGAGTTTTGAAATATTTAATTTTTTTGGAGTTTTGAAATATTTGATTTTTTTGAGAGTTTTGAAATATTTGATTTTTTTGGAGTTTTGAGATATTTGATTTTTTGGAGTTTTGATATATTTGATTTTTTTGGAGTTTTGAGATATTTGATTTTTTTGGAGTTTTAAAAGACGCCTAAAGCCGACGTTAGCCCTTCCTAAAATAAAACGCGCGAGACGGAAGGTACTCGCCCTTTTGGGCCACAACACATAGACCAGTTCAAACCACTGGTTTAGGAGTCTTGATCGCTTCCCCTTTTCACCGAAGGCTTTACTAAGATAGGACGTGCATTTAGGGGTGACATGCCATAGGCGGCTGCCCTTAGTTGATGGTGCAGCCACTTAGGCCATACCTAAGAGATGACCCGATCTTATAGTACGAAATAGAAGACTATTTAAGGAAAGTCTAATGTAGGTTTAAGGGCGTCGGATTTGGCTTCTTCCCGCAGCATACCCTTCCAAGATTAGGTCTGTTGCGTAGGGACTTTGTGGTCTTTCTTATGTGTTTGCACTGTCTGGGGCATGCATACGACCAGGCTCATGAGCGTCCCGCGGGGACTTTGCCACTCTTTGCCATGCCCATATTCTATCATATATTTTTCTATCCTTTCTTTTGTTTTTTTGCTTCTTTGCCCTTGTTATTTTGACCGTCCCTGTTTGAGACTTCCTCTCATCAGGGTGTGCCTAAGGTCGACAACCTCGCCCTCACAACCCTTGCCCCTACACTTCGACCGATTTAGGAGAGAATGACCATCGCATCGCTAAAGTAGGGCCTTTATAGCTACGATACCGACTAAGTGCAGTCGTCCGGGCTTGCCATGTGCATGTGTTGGTCCTAACTTAGGGCAACCCTTGATGATTTAGGAAAGGACTTCGGACTCTTAACACGGGGTTATCCCTAATCTAAGTGTTGTGGCCTCACACCTAGAGACCTAGGGATAGAATCTTTTGAGGTACAACCCATTCCACGGATGTGACAACTCTACGCCCTCAGCGTTAACTAGGCAGTAGGTGTTTCCTGGATACACCTCTTTCACAACGTATGGACCTTCCCAATTTGGTTGCAATTTAGACCTTGGACCTCCAGGTTTGATAAAAATGTGTTTCAAGACCATATCACCCTCTTGGAATTTTCGCTCAATTACCTTCTTTTCAAAAGACCTTGAGATTCGCCTTTGGTATGAGAGTACATGATCGGCCGCCATGAGTCGCCTTTCATCTAAACTGGACTAGCAACGCCTCTCGACGTTCGTCAAGATTAAGTTCCTTATCAAGTTGAACTCTTAGTGAAGGGATCAAGATCTCGTATGGAACTACCACCTCCATCCCATAAGTGAGAGCATACGGTGTTTGCCCCGTGGGAGTACGGACAGAGGTACGATAGGCCCATAGAGCCTCTATTAGCTATTCCGGCCAATTGGCGAATTTGTGCGATTCACAAGTTTTCTTCAAAATTTTAAGAAGGGTTTTATTAGTTGCTTCAGCTTGGCCATTGCCTTGGGGGTAATATGGAGATGAATGATGCAGAGTGATGTTGTATTTCTTACAGAGGTCCTGGAGTTCATGTGAGATGAATTGTGGCCCGTTGTCTATGACGATGCTGCTTGGCACTCCGAACCGCGAAATGATATTCTTCATGATAAAGCGGCACACTGTGGATGCTTTGATTTCTGCGAACGCTTCTGCTTCTGCCCACTTGGTGTAATACTCAGTTGCTGTGAGGATGAATGATTTTTGTTTGGTTTGAGCATTAGGATCACCAAGGGAGCCAACAATATCAAAAGCCCACATGGAGAATGGCCAAGGTGTGGAGAGTGGATGAAGTGAAGATGAAGGAGCATGAATTTTATCAGCATAGAGTTGGCATTTGACACACCTACGGACATATATGGCACAGTCTTCTTCTAGGGTTGGCTAGTAGTAGCCCTACCTAATGATCTTCTTAGCAAGCATCTGACTATTGACATGCCCTCCACATTCACCAGCATGGGCTCCTACCACTTTCCAAGCTTCGTCATCATTGAGACATCTCAAAAGAACTCCATTAAGAGCCCGCCTATACAAAACTTCTCCAACGACTGTGTACCTTAAGGCGGCTCTTCTTATGGCCTTGCGATCCTCGGTATTTGCCCCTTCGGGATACGACCCATCCTTACAGTACTGCTTACCATGGAAGTTCCTCTTCATCTAAGATTTCCTCAAGCTTAGCTAGCATAACTTGTTGCACTTCTCTCTTCCTAGCCCTCTCTTCTAAGGTTGTCCTAAGGTTCTTGAACCAACGATCTTGGGGAGATGGAACATCGAGTCGTTGGACGACAATTGTCTCGGTCCGGCGACTGAGAGGGAAAGATAGAGATGAAGCTGGTGACGCAAAAGCATCAGCCATGATATTTTGTGAGTGAGGAGTGTGGACATAGATAAGCTTACGGAACTGCATTGCCAACAACGTGACCAGATCTTGATATGGTTTAAGCTTTGGGTCACGAGTGCGGTAAGTTGAGAGCACCTGCTACAAAACAAGTTGAGAGTTTCCTATAATTCTAAGGTGAGATGCACCCAAGATATAAACACATTTGAGACCAGCGAGGAGAGATTCATACTCAGACATGTTATTATTGACAGAGAAGGTGAGCTGAAAAGCGATGGGGATGGTGATACCCTCCGGGGTGAGCAGCACGGCTCCAATGCCCCGCCCTTGAGAGTTGAGTGCACCATCAAAATGGAGGGACCAGAAGGGATCTTTGGAGATGACCGAGAGCTCTTCGTCAGGGAATTCCTCTCGGATGCAATCGCCATGAGGGAGTGGCAAATGGGCAAGGTTCTCGGCGATGGCATACCCTTTGATGGCCTTTTGGACCACGAAAGAGATGTCGAATTGTGAGAGGAAACTCTGCCAGCGTGCAAGCCGATCAGAGAGGACAGGTTTTTCTAGAAGATATCTGAGTGGATCCATCCTTGAGATCAGCTTGACCTCGTGGGCAAGAAAGTAGTGCTTGAGCTTTTGGACTACCCACACGAGTGCAACACAGGTTTTGTCCGCGGTGGTGTACTTGGATTCAGTGGTGTTGAAAAGCCTAGAAAGATAGTATGCTGCCCTTTCTTTTCCAGATTCATCATGTTGCGCAAGGACAACACCTAGGGAGTCCTCAATGACTGAGAGATATAGGATTAGTGGTTTTTCGGGTACAGGAGGTTGCAAAACTGGGGGATTCATGAGATACCTCTTCAAATCATCAAAGGCTTATCGACACTTGTCATTCCATTCGAACTTTGCCCCTCCTTTCAAGAGATCATAGAATGGGCGACATCTTTGTGAATGCTGTGATATGAATCTTCTAATAAATTGCAAACGCCGAATCAAGCCTCTTAGTTGTGAAATGTTCTTTGGAGGCCGCATTTCCGCTATAGCCCTGGCCTTGTTTGGATCGATCTCAATTCCTCGCTTACTAACTATGAAGCCTAGCAACTTTCTGAGGATACCCCGAACACACATTTCTTCGGATTCATTCTCAGCTTATACTCCCTTGACCTTTGCAACACCTTGGCGAGGATCTCGGGGTGTTCTCTCCTGGTTCTTGACTTCACCAAGATGTCATCCACGTACACTTATACATAGACATGCATCATATCGTGGAATATGGCCATCATCGCCCTTTGATAGGTAGCCCCATCATTCTTTAACCCAAACGGCATGACTACATAACAGTATGTTCCCCAGGGTGTGGTGAATGATGTTTTCTCTTGATCTTCAGGAGCTAGACGGATTTGGTTATAGCTTGAATATCCATCCATGAATGAGAGGGTCTCATACCTAGCGGTGTTATCAATTAGCACATTGATGTGAGGAAGCGGGAAGTCATCTTTTGGACATGCCTTATTTAAGTCCCGGAAGTCAATACAGATTCTGACTTTTCCGTCCTTCTTCATGACTGGGACTATATTTGCCACCCAATTTGGATAAAGCACTACCCTGATGAATCTAGCCTTATGGAGTTTATCTACCTCGTCCTTCATCTTCAGGGCCATAAGTGGGTGGAACCTTCTGAGTTTCTGCTTTATGGCCTTTTCCCCTTCTTTCAATACAAGTCGGTGCTCCACTAATGAGGGGTCTAGGCCGGGCATGTTCTCATACGACCAGGCAAAGGTATCCTTGTACTCCCTCAGAATTTGCACCAGTTCCTCTTCTTCATCAGGAGGGAGGTTCGCTGAAATAATCACTATCTTGGGATCTTCATCTGTTCCAAGATTGACTTCCTTAGTAGGTTCATCCATTGCTGTTGTAGGTTCATCAAATCTTCTTACACCACTTGCGTACATCTTGACAGTGTCATATACTTCACCATCCTCTTCATCGATCGGGTCCTCATCATTCATGATTTCACAGACACCAAATCCGTCATCTACGAACACCCCATCCTGCTCAATCTCTTCTTCTAACACCAATGCGTCCTTTGTGAACTCCTTTATTAGCAATAGCGCCCGGCATCGCCGAGCTAACTCTTGAAGGTATATTCGGGGAATAGCCTTGCCCCGTTGCTTCCTAGGGCGATGTTTGGACTTGGCGGGCGCTGGGTTGACCTGACTCTCTACCCTAGACTCTCCTAGACTAAGACTAGACTCTTCTAACCTAGACGATCCTAACTGGCTAGAAGACTCTACAGGACTAGGGGAGGACATGGTGTCCTCGAAGAGGATGGCTCCTAATGAAGGAGCGAGAGGGGAAGCCCCAGCTGAGGGGTGCCCCTGATTAGGAGGGTAAAGGAGGTATGCCGGCTCCTCGACCTCAATGTGCATTTTAAGATTGGCATTTTTTTTTGGAGATCGAAGGAGAGCATGCAACACGAGAGAGTGATCTCGTGATCGCTCGGATCAGATTGCAAAGCAGAGAGGACTGCAGGTGGGAGATCAGGAGTGAGGATGCTGCGCGCAGCTGTCAGGAGTTGGGGAGATAGTCGAATGAGTAAGGGAGGGGATGAAGGAACGGGGTCGGGGAGGAGAGAACGTTGGAGTGATGGATGGATGGCCAAGCACGTACCCCTCTAGAGCTTGTCTACAGTCTTCCCTTCCTCGTAGGGGATGTCTGGCTCTCCCATGTCAGTGGCGTCGCTCATCAACTGCCTCTTGGATGTGATGGACGGGGGAGGATCTACCAGTTCGGCTGCAGCTGGAGGCCATGTTCTTTCTTCCTCCCAAAACAGATGGCTGAAGGCTATAGTGATGTCTTCTATATCAAACCAACGGTACCATTTAGCCTCCGGGTCCCCTGTCTTTCTTCTCTTTCCGGGGCGGAGTGCTTCCAGCACCTTATATGTAAGCATGGGGGCCATGTGCCTAGAGAAGTTCCTGCCATGTATATCATATTGTGACAATTCTTCCTCAACCACCACAGTGTTATACCCAGGTTGGGTAGGGCCTCTGACAAAGTGACACCAGAGTGTCCATGTGAGCGGTTGGCGATCAGCCTTAAGAGTGAATGTGCTAGTTGACCATGGCTTGGACTTCTCCCTGTAGCCTAGTCCCCATCGGCTTTTCATCACGATGTCTGGAATAGGCTTGGTGATGCCCTGCAGTTCTGCCCCTAGGCCTTTTCCTTCTTCATAGTCGAGCTTCATCATGATTTGCCACCCCTTAGTGCTTAGCGGCTCCTTCCTCTTGACTACATTGACTTGTGCAAGACTTGCCTCTTGTTTGGAATGGAATGAATAAGCCCATGGGTAGTTGATGTCCAGCACCGAGACAATGGGCTTGTTGGCGGGCCAGACAGCTGGGAGCAGAGTGTCATTGATGGCATCGACTGTGTGAGCAGTGGCTATTGTTAAGGGGGTGGTTGGCATAGCGACTGGCACATGTGTTGAACCGATGGGCAGTATGATGGCGTTGGCCTGGGAAACTAAAAGAGGGATTGACTGGGAAGTTGTGTTGGCTGGTTGTATTGTTTGGGATTGTTGAGGATATTGGTGGTTAATGGCCATCATCTGCTGAACATCGGGTTCATCATCATACTTCCAGTTCGCTTGAGGAGAGGGGTGGTGGATGATAGGGTTCACCTTGGCTGGCGGTTGTTGTGGATTAGGAGCTGGCGGATGGTTTGGCAAGGGGTTATAGACAATCCCTAGGTCCTGCAACGGCTGTTGTTAAGGGGGTGGTTGGCACTGCTGCCTTTGCTGTTGCTGCTGCCTTTGCCTTTCTTTGATGTCTCCAATCACTTGTCGGAGAGCTGTCCAGTCCAGTCTGTTCTGTTCATGTAGATCATATACCAGGTCTTTGAATGTGAAGCACTGCTCAATGGTATGACCCGGCTGCCGATGGAACATGTAGTACCTTGTCTGGTCCACGCTCGGGTTCAATGGCCTTTCCGGAGGAAGCTTGATGGCATCTGTGGAGACTAAGGCCAAGAAGATGTCAGAGAGTGTCTCAGGGAGTGGTGGGTACTGAGTTCTCCTTGGGCCTAGGGGACGCCTTTGCTGGGAGCCTTTAGGAGGTGGTACTTGGTTGTATTGGGGCTGCTGGCCTTGTGGGGGATTGGTGCGGTTTTGACCCTGGGCAGTGTAAGGTTGACGGTTGTTGTTCTGGCCGGCAGGGTTGAATGCACTCACTTGCTTGTTGACTTGGACACCCTTGGTCACCAGTCCCTGAGGTTTTCTTTGGAAGCGGGACTTTTGAGGTTCAAACATGGAGTGTATGGGAGAGTCTTTGAGTTGGGTCTGGATGAACCGGGCCCGACTGTACAGTTGGTGCATGGTAGTGATATCATTCATTGCTAGGATGTTTTTATAGGCAGGGGTTGCATTGGCAATGATGATCTTAACCTTTTCTCCCTCCGGAAGGTACCCAGGGACTCGTGTGGCCATCTATCTCCACCTGTCGGCATAAGTGACGAACTCTTCATCTGACTTCATCTTTTCTGCCATGAGGTCCATAAGAGAATACTCTGGCCCAACCCGGTCTTGGAACTGTTCAAGGAATTTCCCTTTCACTGTGGTGAAGTCCTCTGCATCCTCGGGTAGCAAGGAATAGAACCAATCTAGTGCAGGCCCGTCCAGTGACCAGCGGAATAGATACGCCATCAAGCGGCGGTCATGCTGATAGGGTGCAGACTCATAGATGAAGTCCTTGATGTGAATATAGGGGTTGCCAGTGCCATTGTACTTGCGGTACTTTGGAAGCTCGGATGGAGACGGGACCCACAGGCCATTGAAGTTAGGCATGTGAACATCATGGTGCTGCCTAGGGTCGACTTGCCTCCGCAGCTCTTAGAGTTCCTTCTTAATGGACGCCCACTCAGACATCATGTCGGGTGCGGCGGAGGGTTGAGCATACAAGGAAGAGGCACGAGATGCCGGCCTAGCGCGTGGCTCAAGCATTGGTGGATGGCAAGGGAGATATGGTGGAGACCGGGGCCTCGACTCACATGGATGGTAGTGCTCAGATTCAAAGGGAGTGAAACGAATGGCCCGCGGCCGGATGGGAGTGTTGTTGGCTGGTCCCGTGACAATGCATGGGCCGGAGGTAGATGCCATGGGGCGAGAACGCTCTGGGTGAGGGTGACGAGGCGGCCTTTCCTTTGAGGGCCGTCATGAGATCTTGGATTTGAGATTGATCAAGCTGAGGAATTAGGCGCATGAGTTGAGCAGCTTGATCATCCACGCGAGGGGAACGGACATTTAGTGACAGGCCGTCGTCGTCGGGACGATGGCTATCACTAGCATGAACTGTAGCGACCCAAGGCCAGGTCGACTCCTCGAGGAGATCATGAGGAAGAGATTCCTCATAGTCTTGGGTGGTGTAGAATGCAACATCCTGATTCTCATCACCATAGACTGGGTTCAAGTAGGACTCCATATCTGGAAAGTGGGTGCGCCAAAATAAGGAAAGCCTATCCAGACCTAAGAGACACCCTAACCTAAACAGACACTTACTTTCCTAAACAAACACTCCTATACAAACAAAAGAAAGAGAAAATGTCTCACCCAAAGCAAGCAGTTGGCAATGATGATGGTTTCTTTTATTTAGTTCAAGTTTGCCTTTTAATGGATTGATCTTTTTTAGCAAGTTCCCTCAAAGGAAAGGTTTCCTAAAGGGAGAAAGCTTCCAACTTCGAGTTTGACTAGGATTCTCACAAATTCACCAATGCATGACCCTAACTCTAGGTGGCAACGGGTACAACCAGCCCAACGGCTATGTGGGAATCCACGGTCAGCAAGGACTTACGGAGGCCCTCGAGCGAGTGCTCTAGTCGGACACAAGGAGTATGTGGCTGAGAGAGCGGGCGTCGCCGAGGAGGACAACCTAAACTAAAATATGGAAATATGTATGCATGCCCTATGTGCACCGGAGTGCATGCAAAGTCTAGCCTAGAACTAACAAAACAGAAATCAGGCCGATCTGCTCTCAGAAGCAGAAGGCGACACTCTACCTATCGCGACCTTGATCACGATAGGAAGCTTGTCGCGTTCCTCTTCGCAGTGGACAAAGATCAGACTGGACCTGATTATGCACGAAAATTCAAACAACCTTATAACATGAAGGACTGACAGATTCTCATAGGCATGTAACAGGCATCAAATAACTCAGAGCATGGATGGAGTACTTGAATTAAACCCAAAAACACATAAGAAGATGGAATCAGGAGCACTGACCTGATAGCGACGGCCTCCCTATCGCCTTCCAGATAGCGACAACTTCAACGTCGCCTTCTCACCCAGTATAGCAGAACTCAAAACAGTAATAAAATAAACGGGAAAACACGGAATCTAAAAAAAGACCACACACATGAAAGACTAAAAACGACAGGGAAAGACAGCAACAAGCACGATAGGCACTAGTTGTCCCACCGTGATCGCCAAAAGGTGTAATCACGGGATTTGCTCCCCAAAGATGATGATTAAAAGTAAAGAAAAACTGACCGTGATTGCCACTAAAGTAGTTGCAAGGAGATGTATGATGAAGGAAGACGCTAACTACTTTGGAAAAGGAAGAAAGGTGCAGAAGGGTACCTAGTTCTGTGAATGCGACACGCCCGCCATTGCCTTGCCTTGAACGCGACGATGGAGGTGCCGCCTTCCGGTTCTCTGAACACGACGCGCGGACTGTCACCTTCCTCAGAGCGCGACTAGATTGCTATCGCCTTCTGCTTCAGAAGATGAAGATTATGGATTCTCTTCTTCCTGCTCCTCATTCAGCCAAGAGGCAAGAGCCTTGTGCTGCTACTATCTTCTAACACCTGCCAAGAAGATCAAAACAATAAAACACCCATTAGAAATTCATTTTATGTAGAATCTATCCCAAAAGCATGAAAGAACATGAAATAATTGGGAGGAACTCACATGGGGTGGGGTTTTAACCACTTTGGGTGATTAAAAACGGTGTGTGTGTAGTGTTCTAATACAAATCTACGAAAAGAAATCGATCTAACATGCATGCATGAAGAGGAAAAGGATGAAAAAGGAGAGAGAGAAAGTGTAGATGAGGAGAAAACGCCCTGGGGGGCACTTCCTGGTCGTCTGGAGGCTGAGAAGTCTTCTGAGAACTCGTAGCTCTCTGAGGGAGGAAGAAGTAGACGCCGGCCTTGCCCTAAACGATGCTCTATGAAGAGTTTTATACCCCAAATTTGGAAGGATTTGGACGCCTCTAGACCCACTAAAAGTCGGACTATTCATCAATAGCAAGGGTCCAAGTCGGGTTAGGAAAGGGTACGTTGCATGGAAACCAGAACGCGACAAGCCCCTTGTCGCTACCAGGTCGCGACGCCTCGATACGTCGCCTTCCATAGAAGGAAACCTTTTAAGCATTTTCTGGCAATTTTTCAAGGAATTAAAATGCCAAATTAGAACGCGATGTATTGAGGCATTGTCTTCTGAAGGAAATCGATTCTGGCTTGAAGGCAAGTCGATATGGGTATGAATGTGACAGGAATAGTGTCGTCTTATAAAGTAGAACGCGACAGGGGCAGTGTCGCCTTCATGGACTTTCAGCATAAGGCTCATACAAAGGGTCTGATCTCCTTGCATGGGTATCAGATTGACGTGTAGTTTGAAGCGTTGGACTTCTGACTCAGAGAGCTATAAGATACTGATGAGGACTGACTGATTTGACTAGGAAGAACCCACCAGGGCGATGACCTAATGAGAAAGACGCCATGATCGGATAAAGCCAGCTAGGCGATGACGAGCCAACGTGCAGCATCAATGATATGACAAGGAATTTAGCTCGACTTATGGGCCAGAAATGGGTGTCTACACTTCTTAGCAGCATTTTTATCTTTTTTCTCATTTTGTTTTTGAATATTTTTTTGAACAAGAACTTTCACTAGTTTTTCATTAGGGATGGTGGAGTTCTCATTCGCAACAGCTTTAACAAATATTATTTTGGTTTTCTTTTCATTTTCCATATTTTTCACAGAAGCAAGACTTATATTTCCAGCAGTCTTGAGTTCATTTGAAGCTTTTGTTTTTTCAGCTTTTAATGCAACATGTAAGGCCCTAGAATTTTGCTTTCTTGTATAGGTGTTTGTTGTGGTAGAACTAGATGCTTGTATGTGCAGATATATATATGAGTATGTCAATAAACTAATTGATAGATTGATGTAAATTTAAGTATGTATACCTATTGTATACATATATGTATATATATATATAATTACATTGCATGGATAGTATTATTTTTGAAGAGTACATTATATATTTTATGTATTGGTATGGTGTAAATATGATTTTCTGCAGTTTTAAGTTCTGTGCAGACGACCTGTTGGCGTCAACATGAGTTGACGTTGATGGTAAGTCAGCGGCCACATCGATGGACGCCGATTGAGAATTGGCGGCTAGTGATGTTGACGTTTACCTCCCAGATCTGTTGCATCTTCAGATCCGGAAACACCCCCGAAATCTTCGCCCCTTGTTATGGTAACCGTTCTCCAACGGTAACCCAGCCTTACCCAATTACGTCTGCGACCCCATCTCTATAAAACACCCCATCTCCGGCCAGATCTAACCCTTTTTGTAGCAACCCGGAAAAATTTAATACTTAAAAATTCAAAATATTAATTTCTTTAAAAATGAAATAATAGAAACATACGTACCATTATCGTATGTGCACGAATACATCAAAAAATTCTGTAAAAATTATAAATCAACCCCAGACATTATTCCTAAGTGTTCCACGAAGAAATTCGTGCAACAAAAAATCTGATTGGCCAAGCGTATGTCACAATGTGACTAATTATCTAAATTAGGAAACTAGGTCGGAAAACTGTTAACACGGAAAAATAACGCGCCCGTAAATTCAACGAACATGTCGGAGAGACTTCCAACAACATGTAATGATTACACATTATCGGAATTGGACCAATGGACCCCCCATAGCCAAAGAATAAATTCAAGTAAGAAAAAATAATAATAATAATAATCTTGAATAAATTAGAAGATGTAAAGGAAAGGTAAATAATTAGAACCCATTAAACGAAAAAAGATAATGGGCTTTGTTAATGGACCCATTAGAATTTAGTGGGCCAACATAAGGATTTTTTAAAGAAGAATAATAAGAAAATACCCTAAAATTCGTAACTAAATTATTACCTAAATAGAAAAGGGGTATTTAATACATTAAATAAGAAGTTTGAGTTAGAATTGGATTCCTAAACCTACCATAATAGGTTGTACACGAATTTAGCTCCCATCCTAACCCAAATAGGAAGTGGAAAGCTTGGGAGGAGGTTAGGAAATGAGAAAATTCGGAATTTAATAGGAGTTAGAGTACTATTAGGAATTAGAAACATAACTAGCATAAATACTCTCCTAAAACCCTCATGGCCGGCCCTAGCTCGTGCCAAGGGATTGCTGGACCAGGAGGAGAGGCCAAGGAGGAGGAGATTTCGTGGGGAGAAGAACCTTTCAAGCTCTCAACCCCGTTCTTCAAGTTTTAGCCCTAGAAGAGAAAATCGAGTCAATGTAGGCATTCTCACGAGCAAAACTCAATTAAATCCATCTGTAGATTGTTCCATACATCAGGAACCAAAGCTCTCTTGTTTCACTCTTTTTCATCGAGCCAATCTTTTGATCTCTATTTTTGAAATTCTGCAAATATGATGAACCCGACCCTTCTTCTTTATTCTTGATCTCCATGTATACTCAACCTCGTGCTCTCAAATTTTAACTAGAGTTACTGATGGATGTTAGGCATCTTTTGCCCCTAAAAGCCCTAATTTTTATCCATCCTTTGTCACGAATTAAATCTTGCATGATTTCGACAATGTACTGTTACGGTTTAACCTTGACTTGTGTTACAAGTTACATACCTCTTTGTGGAGTCGTTTTTAGACCAAGTGTTCAACAGAGAACTTGTTACCTCATGTGTCTACTTTCATTTGGCACTAGTTTCCCCAATTTTTGTTGACTGTAGTGAGAGTATTAGTCCGAACATTACCACTGTGTCAGATTCACACAATCAGTCACAATACATTTTATTACCTAGTCAAACGACCTTTGTTTCTCAATTATTTACTACTGTAGAAAATATTAGAAGTAATCTAACTAACAAAGGTGGTTTCACTCGATTTGGATCACCCTAGCATTTGTTTTGATTTTTTTCAAACCCACAGGTGTCAAACCCAATCCAAGTCGGAGTTGGAAATAGGTAGAAAAAGCAACCCAAACGTCATTTTCAGGTAGCGACAGGTCGACACGTCGCTACCATAATGCGACAACATCATGGTCGTGGCCCATACCAAAAATCAGGCCGTTTTGTGGTCTTCTTCAGAAGGCAACAAGTTCATGGTCGCGTTCACTTTCAGAAGGCGACATGCATCGTGTCGCGTTCTGCCTATGTCCACTTAATCGGCCATAACGTTTTCTATAGACCTCGGATTGACGAGCCGTTTTCTTTGATGGATTCCTCATTCAAAGGGTTTCAATTTGGTATATTCATGTGTGATATTTGAATGACAAATCAATGAGTTATGACCTTAGGAAGTGAAGGGATGAGACTGCATTTGCCATCTAAAAGGCATACATCTTAGTTTCCGTCGTTTTACGTCGTTCCTTGCATGTGTGAGTTTGATCTCTTCTACGAAGGTTATAGAAAGTCTTAACATGCATTTATCAACCCATATCAAAGTTAAAACATGTTTACATAGTTTTTAATTGATCTTAAGTTCATGATCATGCTCTCTACTTGCCGATTATCCACTTCTTGCCTTGTTATCAAACTTGCTAAAAACACATGTTATAAAATGGAGTCATATTGAATGATTTAAAATGCAATAACACGACATCTTTCTATCTATGATTTCTCTCACACGTTCACACACTTGAACCATCCAATTATGGCTTGACTTGGCACAAAATATCTCATAATGTATCTGGTTAATTTATTGCAATAATGTACATTAAATTGCTCTATTTTAAATGAACTTGTCTTCGTTTCTCGTGTTGTTTGGGAATACTGTTACCGACGCTCCACTGTTCTAGAATTCCTCTAGAACATCGAGCACTTGTTTCTATATTTACCCCCTCTTGACTTGGACAAACTCTCTGTCGGATACTCCTTCCGCCGGACTAGTAAATCCTTGTTCAAGGCCTCCGTAAGTCTCCTCTGTCCATGGATTCCCACATGGTCGACGATCCGGTTTTACCCTAACACCTATGATACCCTTTAGGGATCTATATGATCCAAACGGCTATTAGAAATTCACCCTCGTCTTGAATCACGCTGGACCTCTGAACCTGTGCATAACAAGGCCAGTGGTAGGGTCGTGAATTTCCACCTGACTGCCAACACCAAGTGCGTGTGTTGTGCAACTGTTACTATCGCTTGTTTACTGGACGTATTACGTGCAATGTCCATTAGTTCTCATCTATACTCTACTCACTCTCCTATTCACGTTCACTCTACTATCTCGTCTATTCATCTAGTGCTCTTATCTACTTCTTGGTACTCTCTATTGGCCATCAATTGCTTGTCTTCAAATAAACAAAAATAACTAATGCTTGCGCAATAGGGCCCTGATCTGGTCCTGGGAGGAGCGCCCGAAAAGTGCCATTTGCCCATGGGAGTTAACATGATCAGGATGTTGGCATTACATCCAAGTGCCATTTAATAATCAAAACAAGTGCTATGTTCTCTCGTTGTCTCCGACAATAAAGTGTTGCCCAGCTAGCTAGCCCAGAGGGGGGGTGAATGGGATACTTAAAAAATATTAAGTACTTGAAAACCTGATTACAAAAACAGTCACACAAACACACTTCGATGGTCGTTAGAGTTAGTGAGGATAAAACAACAGACACACAATAGGCAATCACACAACACAAGAAATTATCCTGGTTCGGACCTCCTTTCCGTAGGAGTCCTACGTCCAGTCCCTGAGCAATTTCTCAGGATTTCACTACCAAGGGTACTGTCCCCCTTATGGGCCCTTACACCCAGCCGCAACTGGTCTTCCTTCAACCTGAAGGGAATTACAACCCCTGGATACCACACCAGGTCCTCCTTCAACACGAAGGGAAACACACCCTGGATCCCACCAGGTCTTCCTTCTTACAGTAGGGAACAACCACAAGAAATGTGATCAAGAAGATGATGCCCCTAGATCAAGCTAATACAATGCAAGATCTGAAGCAGGGGACTGAGAGAATATGATCTACAATCAAGGCTCACTCTCAGAACCAAAACAGCTCTCTCTCAGGATGTACAGGCAATGCAGAGAGCAAAAAGATCTAGTCTAATGGAATGAAGCTTGGCTCAGTTCACAACTCTCAGAAGACTAGAGAAACAGCGTTGTGTCCTTTTTTTTTGTTATTTTTCTTCTGGAGCTTCTATCTTCTATATATACGTTCATTTCAAATTCGAACGTTGAGAAGTTTGTTGTCTCTAAGCATTTGTTTACGTTAGACTGCTTGACACTTGGAAGCTTCCAGTCAACAGTCCGTTATCCATTTGTGCACGCAAAGAGATAAGATCTCCTCAGATGTCCTTTGGCTTCAACATGGTCCAACGTTGTATGACGATATGTTGTCAGTGACCTGCACACATTTATGAGCTTAAATAGTAGACAGCTAAGCTGTCTCTGGTTGTCAGTCAACGTTAGAGCAAACATTCATCAAAATAGTAAAGCCATTTTGCAGTTACAAAAGATATTACCAGAGTAATACGAAAGTGGAAAATATTGTCTGCATGCATGCAGATACGTTCAGTCTTCATAAATGCACAGCAGTCAAAAAGGATATTCAGGAAGATATTTGACTTTTAACGTAATTGGAAAACAAGTCGTTTTTTTCTGTGAAATCGTTATTTGCATGACTTATGAAATCGTTGTACAAGACGTTGTGAAGTTATGAAGAAATCGATGCACAAACCGTTGTGTTTCTATAAAGTAAACGATGTACAAATCGTTATGATTCTGTAAAGAAATCGATGTGCAAATTGTTATGAATCGATGCGTAAATCGTTATGATTCATTAAAGAAATCGATGTGCAAATCGTTGTATTTCTATGAAGGAAACGATGTACAACTCGTTATGATTCTGTAAAGAAATCGATGTGCAAATCGTTATGAATCGATGCGCAAATCGTTATGATTCATTAAAGAAATCGATGTGCAAATCGTTGTATTTCTATGAAGGAAACGATGTACAACTCGTTATGATTCTGTAAAGAAATCGATGTGCAAATCGTTATAATTACTTATAGAATCGTTGCGGCGAGCAAGTCGTTGCGAGTTCTAAAGAAATCGTTATGATTACTTAAGAAATCGTTACGGCGAGCAAGTCGTTGCGAGTTCTAAAGAAATCGTTATGATTACTTAAGAAATCGTTACGGCGAGCAAGTCGTTTGCGAGTTCTAAAGAAATCGTTATGATTACTTAAGAAATCGTTGCGACAGGCAAGTCGTTACGAGCTTTAAAGAAATTGTTATGCGATCACTTATCAAATCGTTATGGTATCGATTTCTTTGAATTCATAGACACTTAGCGAATCTTTATGAATGTAAGGAAATCGTTATAGTTACACAGAAATCGTTATGCTATGAACTTACTTTGCTGTAGTATAAGAAATACTTACCCGTTTGTCTTGTTTTTCTTTGTTCTTGTTCCTGTGCTTAATTCTCATGAAAAATATGTTAGTAGACTTTGTAATTGTTTTGTTAATCACCAAAATAAATATGTAATTAATTTACATGGGAGCAGACTGATCATCAATCTCCCCCTTTTTGGTGATGACAAAACTTAACAAGATGCATGAATGATCTGAAATTATTCTAAGCATATTTTCAGAAATAAACCTTGAATGTAATTAACCTTTGAATGTATTTCAGAAATGCTAAAATAATTCTCCCCCTTTTTGTCATTAAGCAAAAAGATACACTGAGACAAAGAAGAGAGAGACGATAAAGGAGATCCAAAAAGGAGTCTATTGAATATTGGGGTTTTCAATGAGATAGAGGGCAGGGGACAAAAGAGATGCAAAGCGACGAATAACAGGGAGCGCCTGGCGTTCCTGCTCTTCAAAGTAGGCTTGAAATGCTCCAGACTCAATACGATAAGAGGGTCCCATGGTGGGAGCCATCCTCTTGATGTGAAGCTGCCTCTGAGTCGAGAGGAAATCCCCATACTCATCAGTGCCAAGAGAAAACTTGTACGAAGTAAAGCAGCCGAAACTGGCAAAATGAAGAAACTGATCAATTTTGAACGGATACAAGATCTGATGCTGCCGAAGTTCCTTCTTCAAATCTAGAAAAAGTCTGTACCGTCCTTCCCATTGCAGAAAAGAGTTGGAGATAAGGTGAATAGAGTTGGCATCCAAAAATTCACCAGGAGTCAGAAGGGGTTGATTTGAACTGGCCTAAGAGGCATTCAGATCTCGAAGCTGTTGAGCTGACAGAGGGTAGAGCTTCTCCCAATCACTAGACGACAACCTCTCACATTCAGATAGAAGAGGGGCAAGGATATCAGCCTTGATATACCCCTGAAGATACTGCTTGAAGACAAATCTATGAAAGGAAAGGTTACGACCTTCTAGGACTGAGAGCCGGGCCATAACCCTAGCAGCTCGCTCAAAGATAAGTGTTCCCACAGAGGATTCCATGATTAAGGAATGAAGAGGTGGAAGGAACACTGTATCAGGAATAACTAAGGAAGCAAAGTCAACCTGAAGAGGTTCTGTGCGAGCACCCCTGGGGCAAAGAGCATCAATGGCTGCCCTGAACTGGCCTAGCTGAACTTCTGGAAGGCGGTTGAGATAGCAGTAATCACTGTACATTTTGTACTGCCGGATGAATTTGATTTCCCTCTGAACAAACGGCCCAAAAGTGTTCTTATGATGAATTTGGAACCATTCTCTGAGAGGAAGAGGAGCTTCCCTAGGTGGATAGCGGGCTGCTTGGACACGCCTGAACTGGCTGTATAGATCTTTGTTGCTTTGAGCCCATTGATCCTCAGTTTTGGCTTCAGTCAAGGAGAAAATTTTTGACTGTTGAGCCTTAGAAAGTGGAGTGTAAGGAAAGATGGTGTTAAGATAGTCTGAAAGATTTTGAAAGGGAGGCCAAAAATGTGTGCAAAAACTACCTTGTGAAGATATTCTTGATAGATAGGTTTTTGCTTATTGATGAGGGAAAGAGAGAACCATAGTGGAGGATAGCAAGGTTCAGAAGAGACATGATGTGTAGAAGTAAGTCTCCTCTTTTTAGAGACAGGGCTAGAAGAGCCTGTCCTGTGAGTGTGGATTCCAACAGCCAAAACTGACTGAAGTATTGCTACTTCAAATTCATCTTTGATGTCCTGGACTTCTGTGGAGAGTAATTGGGCACCCTCAGGAATGATGGTGATGAAGGAAGGGGGTGTAGGTGGATGAAAGATGGATGGAGGAGAGATAGAAGGAATGTCAGATGGTCCAGAAGAGGATGGACCAGAGGAGGAAGAGGCTCCAGATGATGATGCTGGAGGAACCTCAGGTAGAGGAGGAGGGGGAGGAATGTGAGTAAGAGAAACAGAAGGTGACGAAGATTGGGAAGGAAAGGGAGTAGGTGAGGAAATGGTTCTAGGTTGTGGTTGTTTGAAGGGTTGAGGAGCTGGTGGAGCAGTTGAAGATGAAGGTGGAGAAAGAGGGGCTGGAGTTAGGATGGGTGAAGGAACAGGGGGCTCAGGTGCAACATCCGCTTCCACTGCAGGATACTGCTCAAACCTCACTGGCCCTGCTGGCCCAGACCCTTCTTCAGGTGGCCCTGATGGCCCAGACACCTGTTCTGCTGGCCCTGATGGCCCAGACTCCACAGCTGCTTCTTGTACCACTACTGATGGCCCTGATGGCCCTGCCATTTGCTCAGCAGGCCCTGATGGCCTAGAAACACCTGCTTCACTTCTCTGAGCAGTAGGAGTTGGAGGAAGAGGAGCTTGGGCTCCAACTGCCTTCAAAATCTCAGAAAGCATGGACTTCATGCTTCCCATCTCCTTATTGAACCACCTTACTGCATTTTTTACTTGAGACATCTCCTTTGAGGCTGAGGTCTGATTAATGGAAATTGTGTTGACCTCTGATTGTACTGAGCTCAGAACCTTAGCTTGATCATCTAGCCGTTTAAGCAAGGGCTTCAGGTTCTCCCTTAGCTGCTTCTTCGGTCTTCTACGGGCAATTCTTTTCATCTTTCGCCCTGGCCCTTTAGTGGGCTCACCAGTTTCAACATTTTCACTGTTTACACCTTCCTGCATGGGGACATCTTCAGAATACTCCCCCTGAGGTACTGCAGGAGCATCTCCTTGCTCCCCCTGAGTCTGTGCTGCCTCAGCTTCCACTGATTGCTCCCCCTGAACAGAGCATCCTCCAAAACAATTTCTTCAGTGTGGCCTGATGCCACAGCTTCTGCTTCTGGAATCACATTGACTACTGGATCCCTTGAAGAACTCTGAAGGAATACCAGTACATTCCGGAGAATTGGGGCAACTCGGGAAGATGGAGCAACTTCCTCAACATTGTGCCCAACTGGCTCAATATTCTCTGGAGGAATGTCCTCTATTCTGCTGGATCCTGCTGCTGCTGCTTCTTCGGATGGCACTTCTACTGCTGCTTCTGCCGGTGCTTCTGTCTGAACAGATTCTTCTTGTGCCACTGGAACTTCCATTGCTGCTGACTCTGCTGGCTCTTGTTCCGCTTCTGCTACTGCTTCCTGGGCTTCTTGGGCTTCGCCAATAATGGCTTCACCCTCAGCCACTGAGGTCTTTGACCATACTCCATTGACCACGGAGAAACCACTTTTTCTCAAATTTCTGGACCGGATTGCTTGGCCCATTTTCTCAGATACATCACCCACTGTACTTATGCCAAAGTGCTTGAAAATCTTGGTCAGAAGATGAGCATACGGTAGGGATACATTCAATTTACTCTTGGTGTCCCATACCTGGGCACTGGCAAATTTCATCCTTTCAATCATAATCTCTGCTGTGTTGATTTCTTGATTCTGGATGGCCCAAACATCAAATCCGAGTCTGCCCTAGTGCAGGTTGAAAACGTAGCACTCCTCGGAGTCACAATCTGACAAACTACGAAGTGCAGGAGGCGGTTGAACGCATTCATCTGATTTATATCTAGCTTATCATCCTTCAGTCTGAACTCAGGACCAACTATCCCTAGTCCTTTCGCCTGAATGTCCACAGTATGGATTCCACTGTGTCCGGAGGTCGTCACATCAAACAAAGTCTTCAATAGATCATGTGAGACCCTAACCTGGGTTCCCTTAACCATGGAGGTCAAGGTCCCGTCTGCCTCTGACTTCAGACACACATAAAAAGCTTTTACCAGGTCCGGAAAACTTACTTCAGAGATGGTAGCGATCGTTGTCCACTTCAATCTGTCCAGAGCTTCTACAAAACTGCTCATGCCGTTCTTCCTCAGGTCGGCCACATCCACTGCCTTGTGACCACACAGCTTCGTCTTCACGGTTGTGAACCTTGCCTGTTGCTCTGCGGAGAGAAACTCAGCCCTGTAGCCCCCAACACTGCTGGATGCACCAGAAGAGGCCATGGTTTTGGATGGGAAGAGTTTCTGACGGATTGAGATGAAGAGGAATGTGAAAGCCCTCAAGAAATTTCTAGCGGGAAGAGGTTTGAAGCTAGAATGATTCAAAGAGCTGATGCCGGAGTCGTTAGGGTATCGGCTCAGGCAAGTGAATGAGAGAGAGAGATAAAAGGTGGGAGATGAATCGTTCTCACACAGATTTCGGGATATACATAATAAAGAAAAGTGGCTTTTAGGAAATCAGAGGTGTCATAATGGCAGAAAACGACAAAACAATAGGTTCGACGACAGTAAAAACCTTTTAAAAATAGCGAACCGTCAAGGATATTTACACAAAGGAGACGATTGAAATCTTTTGCTTAATTCAAGAGGGATAAATGATTTGAACTCTGAAATTTAATATTTCAGTCTTAAACAGATAATTCTTTCACAATTTACACATGCCTAATTCCCTTCTAAGAGAGGTAAATCTCTCTTCGGGTAAGGCCTTTGTGAAGATATCTGCTAACTGATTATTTGTATCAATAAATGAAATTTCTATATTGCCATTAGCTACATGATCACGAATAAAATGGTATCTAACCTCAATGTGTTTTATCCTTGAATGCTGTACTGGATTCTTGGTTAAATTAATATCTAACCTCAATGTGTTTTATCCTTGAATGCTGTACTGGATTCTTGGTTAAATTAATGGCACTGGTGTTGTCTCACAGCAAGGGAATGGTCTTGATCTTGAGTCCATAATCCTCAATTTGTTGCTTAATCCATAAGAGTTGTGTGCAGCAACTTCCAGCAGCTACGTACTCAGCTTCAGCTGTAGACAGTGCTACTGAATTTTGTTTCTTTGAGGACCATGAGATCAGACATCCTGCAAGGAATTGACAACAACCACTGGTGCTTTTTCTATCTATCTTGCATCCAGCGTAGTCAGCATCAGAGTATCCTACTAGATTGATTTCACATGATTTTGGATACCACAAACCTAAGTCATGAGTTCTAGCTAAATATCTAAATATTCTTTTGACAAAAATTAAATGAGACTCTCTAGGGTCTGCTTGATATCTAGCGCACATGCATACACTAAACATAATATCAGGTCTACTTGCTGTTAGATAAAGCAATGAGCCTATCATACCTCTGTAGATCTTTTGATCTATTTCTTACCATCTTGATCACTGTCCATTCTTGTAGATGTACTCATCGGTGTTGACAGTGGCTTTGCACCTTCAAATCCAAATTTCTTTAAAAGCTCCTTGATGTATTTGGCTTGACAGATGTGGGTGCCATCCTTTCCTTGCTTGATTTGCAATCCAAGGAAGTAGTTTAGCTCTCCCATCATGCTCATCTCGAATTCTCCCTGCATAAGCTTTTCAAAGTACTTGCAAAGAGATTCATCAGTAGACCCAAAAATTATGTCATCTACATAAATTTGCACAAGTAGTATATGTTTGACCTTGGACTTGATAAATAGTGTACTATCTACTTGACCTCTAATGAAACCATGGTTTAACAGAAAAGAGCTAAGCCTTTCATACCAGGCTCTAGGTGCTTGTTTTAAACCATATAATGCTTTGTGTAATTTGAAAACGTGATCCGGAAAATCAGTATCATCAAAACCTGGAGGTTGTTCTACATAACTTCCTCCTTAATAAAACCATTCAAAAATGCAGACTTAACATCCATTTGAAATAATTTCAAATCTAATGCGGATGCATATGCAAGCAGAATTCTAATAGCCTCAAGTCTAGCTACAGGTGCATAGGTTTCATCGAAATCTATGCCTTCCTCTTGTGAATAGCCTTGAGCTACCAATCTGGCCTTGTTTCTTAGGATCACACCAGTTTCATCTAGTTTGTTTCTGAACACCCATTTGGTGCCAATCACTGGATGATCTGATGGTCTAGGAACAAGTGACCATACTTGGTTTCTCTTGAACTGATTAAGTTCATCTTGCATGGCTATAATCCAAGATTCATCAGTAAGAGCTTCATTGACTGTCCTAGGCTCTATTTGAGAAACAAATGCTAGATAATCACAAGGGATTACATTACCTCTTGTTCTTACCCCTACAGATGGATCACCAATGATGTTCTCAGGTGGGTGATCTTTCTTGTGTCTCCACTCCTTTGGAAGATTTTCATGTTCGATATCCTTTTCTTGCATGTCTTCCAGAGGTGGATCTTTCTTGTCCTCAAATGATGTATTCTTTAACTTTTCGGACAGTTCATCTGCATCATTATCATTATTTTCTTCCTTTTTCAAGGAGGGGTTAGTCTCATCAAAGATAATGTGCACAGTTTGTTCAATCAATAGTGTACGTTTATTAAATGCTCTATAGCCTTTAGGTTTAGAAGCATACCCCATGAAGATGCCTTCATCTGACTTGGCATCTAACTTACCAATGTCTCTTTTGCCGTTGTTGTGAATAAAGCATGGACATCCAAAAGTTCTGAAGTGACTGATCTTCGGCTTTTTCCCTTTATATAACTCATATGCTGTTTTCTTCAGTATGGGCCTGATCATTACTCTATTTATGATGTAGCTTGCTGTGTTCACTGCTTCAGCCCAGAAATACCTTGGTAAATCATATTCTGACAGCATGGTTCTTGCCATGTCCAAAAGAGTTCTATTCTTTCTCTCAGCAACTCCATTTTGTTGAGGTGTCCTTGGTGCTGAGAAGTTGTGCTCTATCCCTTGATCATCACAGAATCTTGCAAACTTCTCATTCTGGAACTCTCCTCCATGATCTGATCGAATTCCAACAATGCAATATCTCTTATCTTTCTGTACCTTTCTGCTGAAGCTCACAAAGCTATCATCTTTATGCTCCAAGAATGAGACCCATGTGTATCTGGAATAATCATCTACTATGACAAATCCAAAATTCTTTCCTCCAAGACTTGTGGTCCTCATTGGCCCAAATAGGTCCATATGAAGGAGCTCTAAGGGTTTAGAGGTAGTTACCACAGTCTTTGACTTGAAGGAGCTTTTAGCATGTTTTCCTTTAGCACATGGTCTGCAAACTCCATCCATTCTGGTGCTGACTTTTGGCAGACCTTCCACCAGGCCTTTCTTGAATAGCTTCCTTATGCCATCCAAACTGCAGTGGCCCAATCTTCTGTGCCACAGCTCAGTAGACTGTTCTTTGCTAGCAGTTAAACAGATATCTTGCTCCTTTAGTTCTTCAAGATATAGCACGTACAAGTTCTTTTCTCTGTTTGCTTCAAAGATGACTGCTCCATCCTTCATGATACTGCACTTGGATTCTTGGAATCTGATTTGATGTCCTTTGTCACACAACTGGCTGATACTGATAAGGTTGTGCTTTAATCCTTTAACGCATAGCACATCATCAATTACTGTTTTTCCTTTGCTGTTTACTGAACCACTACCAATGACAGTCCCTTTTCCATTGTCTCCATAGGTGACTGTTCCTTCTTCAGCTTTGAGGTGAGAGAACAACTTTTTATTCCCTGACATATGCCTTGAGCACCCATTGTCCAAATACCATTTGGATGCTCGAAGGTTCTCCTGAAATAAAAACATCAAGCTTTAGGTACCCAAGTTCTTTTGGGTTTTGGTTGGTTAGTAACAATATTTTCTCCTTTTATTATCCATTTTTATGTCTAGTTGGACAAGTTTTCTTACTGTGACCTAGTTTGTTACAGTGACTGCAGCATGTAGTTTTAGTTACTTTTTCAAAATATTTAAAGTTTACTTTATACCTTGTGTCTTGTTCAGGTACAAACTTTGGAGTTGGATATGTTTTAGGGTATACTATTGTGTCTTCATTATCTGGGGGTGTATAACCTAACCCATGCTTCTTTTTACCTGACCGTCTAGCACCTTTCAATATTAAGTTTGTTTTACCATTAGTAAACTTTTCTAATGTGCTGGATAGTTTTTCATTTTCTTCAGTTAATCTTTTAATTTCTGTTTTTAGTTCGTCTGAACTCTCTTGTTTTTCTAGCTTAACTATTTGTTTATTCTTGCCTTTTAAATCTTCACACAGCAACTCATTTCTTCTTTTAAGTTCATTAACTTGCTTCTCTAATTGTTCATTTTCTGATTTTAAATCTGAGTTAGTATTTTCTAAGCAAGCAACATTTTTCTTACTAGCTTTTAGTAGTTTAGAAACTTCCTTATATTTATTATAAAGTTCGTTGAATGCTTCTTCTAGATTATCAAATCTGAATCATTGCATGAATCAAAGGATGAATCAGAAGTTACCTTTTCATCTATGTTGGCCATGAAAGCTAGATTGGCTTCTTCTTCTTCACTGCTTGAGTTTGACTCGCTGTCTGAGTCACTGCTGTTGTCCCAAGCAGCTGCCATGGCTTTCTTCTTATATTTTCTGAATTTTCTTGAACTGTCCTTCTTCCTGAACTCAGATTTCTTTAGCTTGGGACACTCTGCCTTGAGGTGTCCTGGTTTCTTACACTCGTAGCAGATGGGCTCAGCTTTCTTAAAGTCTTTTCCTTCTGGCTTCTTAAGCTCCTTGTTCTTGAAGTATTTTCTACCAGACTGAAACTTTTTCTTTTTGGCCAGAATTCTCTGAAGTCTTCTAGACAGCATAGCTTCTTCGTCTTCACTGTCTTCACCGCTGGCTTCATCTTCAGATTGTTCCTCAAAGCTGCCTTCTACTGCTTTGAGAGCGTTGGTGTGCTTCTTTCTACTTGAGGACTCTCCTAACCTTTCCATGTTGATCTCATGGGCCATAAGGGACCCAATGAGCTTTTCCAAAGACATTAGTTTCATATCATTTGCTTCCTCTATTGCTGTTACCTTAGGGGTCCAGGAGGATGGAAGAGATCTGAGAATTTTCCTGACCATGTCTCCATTCTCATACTTCTTCCCAAGACCAGCTAACCCATTTGTTATATCTGTGAATCTGCTGAACATCTGGGTTATTGATTCGCTTGGCTGCATTTGAAACCTCTCATATTGAGTTACCAGAATGTCTATTCTGGTTTCTTTAACTTTGTCCGTGCCTTCATAGGTGATTCTTAGTTTCTCCCACATCTCCATTGCGGATTTGCAGGCAGATACACGGTTGAACTCCTTTTTACTGAGAGCACAACACAGAATGCTCTTGGCTTTACAGTTGAGAGAGATCTTCTTTTTGTCGTCGTCTGTCCATTTATCCTTTGTATTTAGGATAACGTAATCACCTTCTTCTACGATTAACCAGATTTGAAAATCGAAACCTTGCAGGAAATATTCCATCCTGGTCTTCCAATATGTGTAATCTTCACCGTCAAAGAGAGGGGGTCGGTTTACGGACTGACCTTCTATGTTTCCTTGGGCTGCCATGGATCTTTACTCTTCAGATCGTTGGATCTTCTTCTTTGTCGAAGAGACTCGCTCTGATACCACTTGTTGCCCAGCTAGCTAGCCCAGAGGGGGGGTGAATGGGATACTTAAAAAATATTAAGTACTTGAAAACCTGATTACAAAAATAGTCACACAAACACACTTCGATGGTCGTTAGAGTTAGTGAGGATAAAACAACAGACACACAATAGGCAATCACACAACACAAGAAATTATCCTGGTTCGGACCTCCTTTCCTTAGGAGTCCTACGTCCAGTCCCTGAGCAATTTCTCAGGATTTCACTACCAAGGGTACTGTCCCCCTTATGGACCCTTACACCCAGCCGCAGCTGGTCTTCCTTCAACCTGAAGGGAATTACAACCCCTGGATACCACACCAGGTCCTCCTTCAACACGAAGGGAAACCACCCTGGATCCCACCAGGTCTTCCTTCTTACAGAAGGGAACAACCACAAGAAATGTGATCAAGAAGATGATGCCCCTAGATCAAGCTAATACAATGCAAGATCTGAAGCAGGGGACTGAGAGAAGATGATCTACAATCAAGGCTCACTCTCAGAACCAAAACAGCTCTCTCTCAGGATGTACAGGCAATGCAGAGAGCAAAAAGAGCTAGTCTAATGGAATGAAGCTTGGCTCAGTTCACAACTCTCAGAAGACTAGAGAAACAGCGTTGTGTCTTTTTTTTGTTATTTTTCTTTGGAGCTTCTATCTTCTATATATACGTTCATTTCAAATTCGAACGTTGAGAAGTCCGTTGTCTCTAAGCATTTGTTTACGTTAGACTGCTTGACACTTGGAAGCTTCCAGTCAACAGTCGTTATCCATTTGTGCACGCAAAGAGATAGGATCTCCTCAGATGTCCTTTGGCTTCAACATGGTCCAACGTTGTATGACGATATGTTGTCAGTGACCTGCACACATTTATGAGCTTAAACAGTAGACAGCTAAGCTGTCTCTGGTTGTCAGTCAACGTCAGAGCAAACATTCATCAAAATAGTAAAGCCATTTTGCAGTTACAAAAGATATTACCAGAGTAATACGAAAGTGGAAAATATTGTCTGCATGCATGCAGATACGTTCAGTCTTCATAAATGCACAACAGTCAAAAAGATATTCAGGAAGATATTTGACTTTTCAACGTAATTGGAAAACAAATCGTTTTTCTGTGAAATCGTTATTTGCATGACTTATGAAATCGTTGTACAAGACATTGTGAAGTTATGAAGAAATCGATGCACAAACCGTTGTGTTTCTATGAAGGAAATGATGTACAAATCGTTATGATTCTGTAAAGAAATCGATGTGCAAATCGTTATGATTCATTAAAGAAATCGATGTGCAAATCGTTGTATTTCTATGAAGGAAACGATGTACAAATCGTTATAATTCTGTAAAGAAATCGATGTGCAAATCGTTATGAATCGATGCACAAATCGTTATGATTCATTAAAGAAATCGATGTGCAAATCGTTGTATTTCTATGAAGGAAACGATGTACAACTCGTTATGATTTTGTAAAGAAATCGATGTGCAAATCGTTATAATTACTTATAGAATCGTTGCGGCGAGCAAGTCGTTGCGAGTTCTAAAGAAATCGTTATGATTACTTAAGAAATCGTTACGGCGAGCAATTCGTTGCGAGTTCTAAAGAAATCGTTATGATTACTTAAGAAATCGTTACGGCGAGCAAGTCATTTGCGAGTTCTAAAGAAATCGTTATGATTACTTAAGAAATCGTTGCGACAGGCAAGTCGTTACGAGCTTTAAAGAAATCGTGATGCGATCACTTATCAAATCGTTATGGTATCGATTTCTTTGCATTCATAGACACTTAGCGAATCTTTATGAATGTAAGGAAATCGTTATAGTTACACAAAAATCGTTATGCTATGAACTTACTTTGCTGTAGTATAAGAAATACTTACCCGTTTGTCTTGTTTTTCTTTGTTCTTGTTCCTGTGCTTAATTCTCATGAAAAATATGTTAGTAGACTTTGTAATTGTTTTGTTAATCACCAAAATAAATATGTAATTAATTTACATGGGAGCAGACTGATCATCACAAAGTGCCATTTAATAATCACAACAAGTGCTATGTTCTCTCGTTGTCTCCGACAACAAAGTGCCATGTTCCCTCGTTGTCTTCGACAACAAAGTGCTATGTTCTCTCTCGGCTATCTACGGATAACCAAAGTGCCATTTACTCTCTATATGGCCAACTACTTTCTCTCTCCTTGCTATATATATATCGTTTGCTAGTACTTGACACTGTCGCTACTTGCTATTACATTGTTATCGTTTTCTATCGTAACTTGACTTTAATTCCTCGTGCTATACTTGATTCATCTGCTATCTACACCATGTTACTTGTGCTATTACGTTCACAACTTTACCTGACTCTCTCTATCATTAGTTACTCTGCCATTTAATGCATTAATTATTTAAAGCCTGCTTGAGCCTGAGATTTAAGTCCTACTGGGCGTTATCGCTCACCTTTCGTTATTTATTATTATGTCTCAGGTAAGTCGGACGATGACGTTATACGTACCAATGGGACGGGACCAGAGTGATGAGTGACCTGGAGTCAAATGACGAAGTTACCCTAGCATAATTAGAGTCTAGTAGTTATTACTTTAGATTTCTTTTCATTGAAATGTTGTCATTGAGCCCTATGTATTGGCTCCGAATTAGTGGTTGTAATAGTGATTTTATAATGAAATGAAGAATTTTTATTCAATTTATTGTTCAATAGATGCTCTGAATTGTTCAAGTGTTGTACATTTTACTCGACTATGTACTTGGTTCACGTTCTCGCCGATTTATTCCGCTGCTAAATTGGCGGGGCGTGACAGTTGGTATCAGAGCCTAGGATGTCCTTATTAGGATATTTTAGGTCCTAGGATGTTCTAGGTGAACTACCATGACACGTGTCTAAGTCAACCACCATACCTATGTGAGATATTGGGTAAAGCTTGGGGTTATGCTAGGAGCTTAACTATATGTACAAACACCCTAAGACTAAAGCAGAACTTAATAAATTATTATTGCTCGCAGGAGACTAGAGGAGATGGCTGGCGAGCGTGCACCAATGGTTGAAATACAACGGACTGTACAAGGGTTGACTCAAGCCCTTGACAACGTGATTCAAGCAAGAGCAAGAAATGGGCCAGGAGCCTTATATGGGAACTTTCAACGAACAAATCCCCCTAGGTTTAATGGAACTCCGGATCCCGATGAAGCCGAAAATTGGGTGAAGGCGATGGAACGAATCTTTAGAGTTATGAAATGTTCAGAGCAGAAGAAAGTCCTTCTGGCAACCTTCCAGTTGGACAGCGATGCTAGAGCTTGGTGGGAAGCAGCCAGTCGTCAATTACCCAACATCAACATAGAGTGGGGAGAATTTTTAGAACTCTTCACCACCAAATATTTTTCCGAGAGGATTCGTGAGAAGAAGAAACTCTTAATGGACGCCGACATGAGACCAACTCAAAGGCTAGTTCTGGCATGTCAGCAAGCTGCTCAACTTCTAGAAAGAGCTCTGGAAGCAACTAAGGAGATTAAAAAGGGGACCAATAAGAATGGGAAAAGAAGACATAACCATGGGATGAAGACAAATCAGCAAATGAAACGTAACAAAGAGATTTCCAGAATCACTTGTCTTCATTGTCACAAGCCAGGTCATGCGACCAAAGAGTGTTGGCGAAGCGTTGGTGCATGTTTACGTTGTGGCGATTTGGAGCATCAAATGCAAGACTGCCTTCTTCTAAAGGAACCACCAACTAACACAAAAGATCTCAATTCTGTGACAAGAGGGAATCAGCCAAACGATGATAAAAGAAAAATAAAGAAGAGTAAGAAGAACGACATACAATTAGCCCTCATTCGCAAAGGACGATGTGAGAACTGCAATAGGATAGGCCACATATCAGAGGAATGCTGGAGAAGAATAGGCGCTTGCCTACGCTGCGGAAATCGCAATCATCCCATTTCCGAGCGCCCTATACTTAAGGAGCAGGAGAAAGAGGAGCGCTCGACTGGGCAAAAGAGGCCTGGCCGACTTCAAGCTGTGCAGGAAGTTGAGACCCCCGAGGAGGGTGGAGTCGTGGAAGGTAATTCTAAACTTACCCTGATTACTACTTTTACCATAGTGTGACTATTTATATCTAAATGAGTCATGGAATTTGGTGGACCAAATTCTTTTAAGTGGGGGAGGATGTAGCAACCCGGAAAAATTTAATACTTAAAAATTCAAAATATTAATTTCTTTAAAATGAAATAATAGAAACATACGTACCATTATCGTATGAGCACGAATACATCAAAAAATTCCGTAAAAATTATAAATCAACCCCAGACATTATTCCTAAGTGTTCCACGAAGAAATTCGTGCAACCAAAAATCTGATTGGCCAAGCGTATGTCAAAATGTGACTAATTATCTAAATTAGGAAACTAGGTCAGAAAACTGTTAACACGGAAAAATAACGCGCCCGTAAATTCAACGAACATGTCGGAGAGACTTCCAACTACATGTAATGATTACACATTATCGGAATTGGACCAATGAACCACCCATAGCCAAAGAATAAATTCAAGTAAGGAAAAATAATAATAAGAATAATCTTGAATAAATTAGAAGATGTAAAGGAAAGGTAAATAATTAGAACCCATTAAAGAAAAATGATAATGGGCTTTGTTAATGGGCCCATTAGAATTTAGTGGGCCAACATAAGGATTTTTAAAGAAGAATAATAAGAAAATACCCTAAAATTCGTAACTAAATTATTACCTAAATAGAAAAGGGGTATTTAATGCATTAAATAGGAAGTTTGAGTTAGAATTGGATTCCTAAACCTACCCTAATAGGTTGGCCACGAATTTAGCTCCCATCCTAACCCAAATAGGAAGTGGAAAGCTTGGGAGGAGGTTAGGAAAGGAGGAAATTCGGAATTTAATAGGAGTTAGAGTACTATTAGGAATTAGAAACATAACTAGCATAAATACTCTCCTAAAACCCTCATGGCCGGCCCTAGCTCGTGCCAAGGGATTTCTGGACCAGGAGGAGAGGCCAAGGAGGAGGAGATTTCATGGGAAGAAGAACCTTTCAAGCTCTCAACCCCGTTCTTCAAGTTTTAGCCCTAGAAGAGGAAATCGAGTCAAGGTAGACATTCTCACGAGCAAAACTCAATTAAATCCATCTGTAGATTGTTCCATATATCAGGAACAAAAGTCCTCTTGTTTCACTCTTTTTCATCGAGCCAATCTTTTGATCTCTATTTTTGAAATTCTGCAAATATGATGAACCCGACCCTTCTTCTTTATTCTTGATCTCCATGTATGCTCAACCTCGTGCTCTCAAATTTTAACTAGAGTTACTGATGGATGTTAGGTATCTTTTGCCCCTAAAAGCCCTAATTTTTATCCATCCTTTGTCACGAATTAAATCTTGCATGATTTCGACAATGTACTGTTACGGTTTAACCTTGACTTGTGTTACAAGTTACATACCTCTTTGTGGAGTCGTTTTTAGACCAAGTGTTCAACAGAGAACTTGTTACCTCATGCGTCTACTTTCATTTGGCACTGGTTTCCTCAATATTTGTTGACTGTAATGAGAGTATTAGTCCAAAATTACCACTATGTCAGATTCACACAATCAATCAGAATACGTTTTATTACCTAGTCAAACGACCTTTGTTTCTCAATATTTGCTACTGTAGAAAATATTGGAAGTAATAACTAACAAAGGTGGTTTCAATTCATTTGGATCACCCTAGCATTTGTTTTGATTTTTTCAAACCCACAGGTGTCAAACCCAATCCAAGTCGGAGTTGGAAATAGGTAGAAAAAGCAACCCAAACGTCATTTTCAGGTAGCGATAGGTCGACACGTCGCTACCATAACGCGACAACATCATGGTCGCGGCCCATACCAAAAATCAAGCCATTTCATGGTCTTCTTCAGAAGGCGACAAGTTCATGGTCGCGTTCACTTTCAGAAGGCGACAGACATCGTGTCGCGTTCTACCTATGTCCACTTAATCGGCCATAACATTTTCTATAGACCTCGGATTGACGAGCCGTTTTCTTTGATGGATTCCTCATTCAAAGGGATTCAATTTGGTATATTCATGTGTGATATTTGAATGACAAATAAATGAGTTATGACCTTAGGAAGTGAAGGGATGAGATTGCATTTGCCATCTAAAAGGCATACATCTTAGTTTCCGTCGTTTTACGTCGTTCCTTGCATGTGTGAGTTTGATCTCTTCTACGAAGGTTCTAGAAAGTCTTAACATGCATTTATCAACCCATATCAAAGTTAAAACATGTTTACATAATTTTTAATTGATCTTAAGTTCATGATCATGCTCTCTACTTGCCGAATATCCACTTCTTGCCTTGTTATCAAACTTGCTAAAAACACATGTTATAAAATGGAGTCATATTCAATGATTTAAAATGCAATAACACGACATCTTTCTATCTATGATTTCTCTCACACGTTCACACACTTGAACCATCAAATTATGGCTTGACTTGGCACAAAATATCTCATAATGTATCTGGTTAATTTATTGCAATAATGTACATTAAATTGCTCTATTTTAAATGAACTTGTCTTCGTTTCTCGTGTTGTTTGGGAATACTGTTACCGACGCTCCACTGTTCTAGAATTCCTCTAGAACGTCGAGCACTTGTTTCTATATTTACCCCCTCTTGACTTGGACGAACTCTCTGTCGGATACTCCTTCCGCCGGACTAGTAAATCCTTGTTCAAGGCCTCCGTAATCATGAAGTATAAGAAGTGGACGCCAAGTTCAACACAGATCAGCACTCAAATACATGCAGAAATAAACATACAATTGCAATATAAATTCAAGAAAAATTCTAGGGCACTACAATTTATGAAGTCTCCCCCTTAGTCCAAGGCTCCCCTTCAGTTCAAGGCTCCCCCTTAGCTAAAACCCATGTAAAGAGATAAATGAGTTAAATGTAGGGAACTTGGTCAGACAAAGTAGAGCATGAAAATGACTCATAGTGAGAGTGGAAATTAAATATTGGAGCAAAATAAAAAGAGTAGATATTGCAACAGGATGATGATACATGTCAACCTGTATGAAAGATTTGTCGACCTGATGTAAGGAGGTGTTGATAGATAAAGGAGTTGTGTTGACCTAAGTAAAGAATGTGTCGACACAATCATGAAGTATAAGAAGTTTTCAAAAATGATTAGGAGTCATGCATTTCCAAGGTACTCTGAAAAATTAAGTTTCTTCAGTTATTGCAGAAATACATCTTTTACAAATTACACATGCCTATTTCTCTTTAGGAAGGGTGTAAGGCCTTGGGCCTTGTTGGACCCTTAATGGGCCTTCTTCTGGAATAGTGCCTGTTGACGTCAAGGGATGTTGACATCAACAGTGGGTTGACGTCAAGGGTGTTGACGTCAACGGTTGGATTGATGGCAAGAGTGCTGCCGTCGACTGGGTCTTGGCGTCAATCGATGTTGACGTCTACCGAAGTTTCCAGAGTCTTCCCGTACATGAACTTGACGGAAATCGATGTTGACGTCAAGGTTTGTTAGTGCAAGTTGATGGCAGCAGATGTTGACGTCAACCTGCCCGGCCTGTTTTTTAGGGGCGACCCGAGGCCCCCTTCTCCTTCATTTCTCTCCCTCTCCTTCCCACCACCTTCACCCCTCTTCTTCTCCATTTCTTTCGGCGGCCGACGGGAGCTCGTGGGGAGGTTGTGGTGCTCGTGGCGGCAGCGGATCGGGCAAGAAACAGAGGTTTGAAGGATCGTCCTTGCGGTGGAGCTCCGTGATAATCGGCGCAATTTGAGGTCTTTGGGAGTTTTATTGTGTTTTGAGGTAGGGACTCGACCGCTTGACTCCCCATTGCTGTAATGTGGTGTTTGTGTGGGTGTGATTTGCATAAAATCCATGGTTTTGGGGAGGGTTTATTGTAACGTCACGCATTTTTTTCGGATCTTTGTGGATCCTTGCTTAGCGGGTTTGGTGGCCAGTGTGTGGCTCATTAGTCTGTGTTTTAGGTGTTTTCGCAGGTTGTGAGGCTTTGTGGGCCGGCAGGTTGGGCCCAAAAAGCTCACAAGTTCTCTGTCTGTAAACGTGACAGAGGCTGGAGTCACGTTCTGAACGCGATGGCCCTGAGTGTCGCGTTCTGGTTGCCACCGTTTGCGGTCTTCGTCCGCATGTCCGCCGCGTGTCACACATTGGGCGGTCTGGCTGATGTCGACTGTGGGAAGGTGACGGCCTCCTACGTCGCATTCTTGTTGCGACAGTAGAGTGCGTCGCGTTCTCAACTGTGAGTGTTTTTAGTTGAGGTCGGCCGAACAGAGCTCAGGAAACTCTACTCAGCCAGGGAGGTATTTTTGGGCAGTTTCGGGCGATTCGAGGTTCTAGAGGTGTTTTCGGCGTGCTCTCGCTGCGAGGACGTCGCACGGAGCGGGGGAAACGCCGGGTGATCGCCGTTCTTCGCGTTCTTCACGAAGGTAGGGAGTTTCCACCCAGTTTTACGTTGTGGATTGCATGTGATGCATGCTCAGATTGTTATTTACTTTATAAATGATAGATACCATGTTAGGATAATGAAAAGAGCATGAAAAATGGGTTTTCACATCGTTTTACATGGTTTGTGTGGGAGATCGGGAGATGGGAACCCGGATTAGGGTTCCGGCCTGTGAAGGCGACGGACCCTGCTGTCGCGTTCTGAACGCGACAGGCCAACCCGTCGCGTTAAGGCTTTTGATCGCGACCTATCGGGGTGTCGCGTTCTGAAGGCGACAGTAGCCCCTGTCGCGTTAATAGTTCTGAGATCTTTATGGTTGTGCATGATAGCATATTTATCGGATTATCATTGTATATTGTGCAGGGCATTGATAAGCGGTGCAATGGCACCTGTAGCGCTCGTGGAGCATGTCGTTACGTGGTTTGAGTGCCGTGCATGTGGTTGTGTGTGCATGGCAAGTAGTTCGACGTTGTGTTTATCGTAATATAACTTCTGTGGTTAGTTTGTGGTGGTGGGCAGTGAGGTTCCGGTGTGAACCTAGCCTCGATCCTATGATGTCTTTTATAGGTTATCTAAGATGGTTTAATTAGTAAAGCATGTGTATAATTATTAAGTGATTATTATATTATGTTAATATGGCAATGAAGGTCATGAGATGACCAATGACAGGCAAGATTATTGTATGTTATTGTGATCTAAGTATGTGTTGGAGTCGGATAGCTTGGAGGTCACATGGTGACCGGTGACGAGCCAATTATTTAATATATCGTGATATAAGTTTCACTGAGGTGTTAAGTGATGACGTGGTTTATGTGCTAGCTAAGTGTGGTGGTTCGGCGCCTATTCTAGAATACCTCTCTAGTCGGGTACCCCAGGTTTGTGTGAGCTAGGCACGTAGTGCTTGGGGTTGTCCCGGTACTGTGTGTACCGTCGAGGTCTGTGTTGTCTGTCCTGGACACCCTCACTCCTGTGTTTGAGTTGTACGTCCGGCCGAGGAAAAGACGACAGAGGGCAGCGACTTGTGTTTGTGGGTGTGCGGTCGCTTGTAGCGCGCTCGTGGTTGGGGTACGGACACCAGTAGACGTACTGGGCCCCGCTAGTCCTGTGTTTCCAATGCCTCACTTTAGGGAGCTCCGGCCGGAGTCCCTAAAGGTGCCAGGCATGGGCCTGCAGCTGCATGGTCTGCAGGTGTGGTGTTGTTGGTCTCCACTATTCTTTGGCTTTACTGTGTGGTTGTGGAGCGACAGTTGGACCTTTCGTCCTTGACTGGGAGACTGAGAGGTAGTTCTTGTGTTGTGTTGTCCAGGTTGGATACTGACGTCATGAATCAGTAGTCCGTTCCCGTGTGGTGGCGTCGTTCTTTCCGACTTATGCTTTTGCCATTGGTGGTTGCTTGTGTGTGTGACTGGTTGGTTGAGGTTTAGCTGTTGTGGTGTGCCCTGGTGGTGGCACGGTTCTGGTTGTGGTTCTGTTGTGGTACCTCGTGGAAGTAGGTACCTGTACCCTTCGTGGATGGTTTTGTGTTGTGGTACTTCGTGTACTAGTCTCTTCAGGTGTTGAGGTGGGCTTGCGTTCTGTGGAGGTCTATGGAGTGACCTCCCACGTGTTGTGTTTTTACTCATCTTCGGGTAAGCTTCCGATTATGTTTTGGTGTGAGGTATTGGTGTGAGGTGGATTGGCTAGCTACTGCCAGTCCTGTTACCTTTCGTGAGTAGGTTACCTATGAAGCTTGTAGCTTAGGCGACTAGTTGTTGTAATGATTTGCCTGTGAGGCCTGTGGCTTAGGCTTTACAGTTGTTGGGCGGACTAGTGGTACTGTACTAGTTCTATTGTCTCTTTTATCTTCCGAGATTATGCTAGCTAGTGATATTTATTGTTTAGCTGTTATTATCATGCGTTGTTGTGAGCATAATATGTTTGGCTATCGGTGTTTCCAGTGAGACCCTCTAGGGTTGAGGTCTCTTTAGTTTCGTGTGTGGTTTTGGGTGGTCCCTACTGAGCCTGTGACTTGTTGAGGCTCACTCTCCTACAGTTCTTTTTAGGGCTTGCCGTTTGTGTGGCTTGTGGAGGTGTTGTGGCAGACTTGTACCACCAGCAGTAGAGTTAGTCATGTTGTGTGAGCTTGTGCTCCCTCGGGGTATGCCCCAGGTAGTTGTACTTTTAATTGGACATGTAATAATGTATTGGGACAGTTGTAAATTGTTATATATATAGATATGAGCACATGTACTTTCTTGTGTCTGATACTGTTGTGGTTGTCTTTTTATTCTTACTGGACCCATGTACGAGCTATCCCTTGTGAGACTTCGGTCCGTTCGCGGGAGGCGGATCTGGATATGAAGCCTTATTGGGCATAAATATCCAGGGCCGCTACAATTGGTATCAGAGCAATGGTCCAGTTATAATATGAAAAGACATTGAAGTTATAATGTCCCAAGACATGGTTTAATGTCCACTGCTGGTAGTAAGTCTGTGGTTTTGTGTGATTTTTAGTATGGTTTTCACGTGAGTTTCTGGTATTTGAATTGTGTGTATGGTTGGTCAGCATGGCAGTTGTTAGTAATGGTAGAGAAATGATGTGATTAGTGGTATAATTTGAGAGGTTATACCATTGTGTCTGCAGCAAATGTATAATGTTTAAAGAATCTCAGTCACAAGAATTAAAGAGATTGGTGAATTTGGCTATGATAATCAGAAAGGGGAAAATAGTATTTTGGAAAAGGGTGTGTCTGAGGTATTTTGGTAAGATATAGAGTTGGCAGAGATAGGTATAAGGTAATGATGTGATGGAATAGCAGAGGGAACATTGTTATTAATGAGGATAGTATCTGTTAAGAATTGCGGTTGAGGACCTTGGCAGAGGTATATAGTGTTTAAGATTTATGTTAGTAAGTATTAAAGAAGCAGCCTAGGTTATAATGTGATTAGTATTATAGAAAGTTTGAAATAATTGAGAGAGGTAGATTAGTTTCAGATGAGGTACTGGTAAATAGAGGAGCAAGGATTTGTGGCAGTCATATAAGGATAAGTGTATTTGGTGATTAGAGATGAGTACAGTAAAGAGCTTGGAAATAGTGCTGTTGTGATTCTTGTAAATAATGATGATAATGGGAATTTGATATAAGAAATTTGTGTAAGAATGTATTGAGGTGATGGTGATCATTTGAGTAAAGAGAAAGTAAAGAAGTATCAGGTTAAGTGGAATAGCAAGGCAGATGATGAGAGGAATTAAAGTGAAGGTTTGAATGAAAAGGATCACGGTAAGTATGATGTAGCAGCAATGGTTTCAGCATTTGAGAATTGGGCAGCAAAATGAAATAGAGAAATCAGGCAAAGCAGGTTATAGTATTTAAAGAGATCGGTTTCAGATTTTAGCTTTGACAGTATTTCAATGAAGGATGATTGTGCATTATCAGGAATTGCAGTATGAATGGTATAGTGAAGATAGCCAGATAGCGGAATAGATAAGAAAATGTTCTGCAGAAATAATATCGTGAATAGTGTAAGCGACAATACAGATCAGATTAAGAGTTATTGATCAGAAAAAAAGGGGTATAGTAGATTATGAAACAGATATAATTAGAGGGTTCAGAAAATGCTCAGTAAGAGTTGGCCTGCCAGCGTGCAGAAAGTGATTTAGTTGGGTAAAGGTATTCTTCTATAAGAGTATTTTAGAGTTTGATGTAAGAATAAAAAGCAAAATAGTTAAGGAATAATAAGCAGATTAGAGTATGTCAGGATAGAACAGAGAGAGCAAGAATGTATGAAAATTGGAATTGATAAGTACAGAAAGGAAGAGTAAGATCAGATAAACAATAAATAGTTTAGAGACAAGTGGCACCTGATTCAGAAAGAATTCGGTAAAGTTGAAAGTATAAGATGAACAGAATTAGTTGAGCAGTGTTATTATGTGATAAAGGAGTGCAGTGTCACAGCAATGAGAGCAAATATTTGAAGATTATGTACTAGATTGATTAGATCAGCCAGAATATGTTATTCAAGTAGGAAAAAAATGAAAAGAGTTGGAAAGTCAGTAGCGATATGGCAGGATTCAGAATTTAAGCATGTGGCACAACCAGAATTGAAGTATTAAAAAAGCAGTTTAGAGATTTCGGTATTTCCTTCCAGTGTTAATTGATTAAGTAAAGTGATTTGAGAAGCAGGTAAAGTTAGAATTGAATCCAGCTGAAGTCAGAGTAATAGTGAAAGTGGAAAGTAACTAGAAGCAATAATGAAAGTAGAATTTATGGAATATGTTGCTAAGTATCCAGAATAATCAGAGTAACGCAGCGAAGCATGGAAGGTTTGCTATTCACAGGTTATTCGAGATTTGAATGATTAAAGAAACGTTTGAGGTTTATGCACAGTTGGCAAAGAGATAGTGATTTTTGGCCAGATATGAATTAAAGCAGCATGAGTAGGATGGTATAAAGAGCCAGGAAATTCAGTTATGGTAATGTGATTTTCTTTGAGAAGTTGTCGGTTAAGAATGTGAATAAAGTTGAAGCAGAGTAATAGCTGGCAGTAAAAGGTAGATAAGGGAATGATATCGAAGAAATTGAGAATTTAAAAGTGATTTTATATAGCAAAGTACCTCAGAATGGCAGTATACAGTAAAGGGTTTTAGGCAAGTGAAGCGGCTCAGAAAGAAATATTGCAAACACAGCCGAGAAAATGTGGAAATAGGTTGAGTTCAAGTAGATAAAGCGCCAATAGCAGGGTAGAATCGCCTACAACTGAAAGTTATAGAAAGGGCAGAATGTAGCAACCAGGCAGTGCAGTTATGAAATAAATTAAAGAGAAAGGAATGTAGAACAAGTGCGGAAATGAGCGGATGAATCAGTTAGCACATAATGATTTGAAAGGCAGATGCAGAGAAAGTGTATCCTACTTGTTCTGTATATGGCTTTGTTTTTTTTTTAGGTGATAGTCTGACTTACTGTGGTTTGTTTTGAATGTCGAAGACAACATTCCTTTTTAGGTGATAGTAATGTAACGTCGCGCATTTTTTTGGATCTTTGCGAATCCTTGCTTAGCGGTTTGGTGGCCAGTGTGTGGCTCATTAGTCTGTGTTTTAGGTTTTCGCAGGTTGTGAGGCTTTGTGGGCCGGCAGGTTGGGCCTAAAAAGCTCACAAGTTCTTTGTCTGTAAACACGACAGAGGCTGGCGTCGCGTTTTGAACGCGACGGCCCTGAGTGTCGTGTTCTGGTTGCCACTGTTTGCGGTCTTCGTCCGCACGTCCGCCACGTGTCGCACGTTGAGCGGTCTGGCTGATGTCGACAGGGAAGGCGATGGCCTTCTACGTCGCGTTCTTGTCACGACAGTAGAGTGCGTCGCGTTCTTAACTGTGAGGTGTTTTTAGTTGAGGTTGGCCGAACAGAGCTCAGGAAACTCTGCTCGGCCAGGGAGGCATTTTTGCGCAGGTTTTCTGGTGATTCGAGGTTCTGGAGGTGTTTTCGGCATGCTCTCTCCGCGAGGACATCGCACGGAGCGGGGAAACGCCGAATGATCGCCGTTGTTCGCGTTCTTCGTGAAGGTAGGGAGTTTTCGCCCAATTTTACGTTGTGGATTGCATGTGATGCATGTTCAGATTGTTATTTACTTTATAAATGATAGATACCATGTTAGGATAATGAAAAGAGCATGAAAATAGGTTTTCACATCGTTTTACATGGTTTGTGTGGGAGATCCGGAGATGGGAACCCAGATTAGGGTTCCGGCCTGTGAAGGCGATGGACCCTGCTGTCGCGTTCTGAACATGACATGCCAACCCGTCACATTAAGGCTTTTGATCGCAACCAATCGGGGTGTCGCGTTCTGAAGGCGACAGTAGCCCCTGTCGCATTAACAATTCCGAGAGCTTTATGGTTGTGCATGATAGCGTATTTATCGTTGTATATTGTGCAAGGCATTGATAAGCGGTGCATTGGCACCTGTAGCGCTCGTGCAGCGTGTCGTTTATGTGGTTCGAGTGCCGTGCATGTGGTTTGTGTGCATGGCAAGTAGTTCGACGTTGTGTTATCGTAATATAACTTTTGTGGTTAGTTTGTGGTGGTTGGGCAGTGAGGTTCCGGTGTGAACCTAGCCTCGATCCTATGATGTCTTTTATAGGTTATCTAAGATGGTTTAATTAGTAAAGCATGTGTATAATTATTAAGTAATTATTATATATTGTTTAATATGGCAATGAAGGTCATGAGATGACCAATGACAGGCAAGATTATTGTATGTTATTGTGATCTGTTATGTGTTGGAGTCGGATAGCTTGGAGGTCACATGGTGACCGATGACGAGCCAATTATATTTATATATCGTGATATAAGTTTCACCGAGGTGTTAAGTGACTGACGTGGTTTATGTGCTAGCCGAGTGTGGTGGTCCGGCGCCTATTCCGAAATACCTCTCTAGTCGGGTACCCTAGGTTTTGTGTGACCTAGGCACATTAGTGCTCGGGGTTTGTCCCGGTACTGTGTGTACCGTCGAGGTCTATGTTGTCTGTCCTGGACACCCTCACTCCTGTGTTTGAGTTGTACGTCTGGCTGAGGGAAAGACGACAGAGGGAAGCGACTTGTGTTTGTGGGTGTGCGGTCGCTGGTAGCGCACTCGTGGTTAGGGGTACAGACACCAGTAGACGTATTGGACCCCAGCTAGTCCTGTGTTTCTAGTGCCTCACTTTAGGGAGCTCGGGCCGGAGTCCCTAAAGGTGCCAGGCATGGGCCTGCAGCTGCGTGGTCCACAGGTGTGGTGTTGGTTGGTCTCCACTGTTCTTTGGCTTTACTGTGTGGTTGTGGAGCGGTAGTTGGACCTTTCGTTCGTGACTGCGAGACTGAGAGGTAGTTCTTGTGTTGTGTTGTCCGGGTTGGATACTGGCGTCATGAACCAGTAGTCCGTTCCCATGTGGTGGCGTCGTTCTTTCCGACTCATGCTTTTCCATTGGTGGTAGCTTGTTTGTGTGACTGGTTGGTTGAGGTTTAGCTGTTGTGGTGTGCCCTGGTGGTGGCACGGTTCTGGTTGTGGTTCTGTTGTGGTACCTCGTGGAGGTAGGTACCTGTACCCTTCATGGATGGTTTTGTGTTGTGGTACTTCATGTACTAGTCCCTTCAGGTGTTGAGGTGGGCTTGTGTTCTGTGGAGGTCTATGGAGTGACCTCCCATGTGTTGTGTTTTTACTCGTCTTCGGGTAAGCTTCCGATTATGTTTTGGTGTGAGGTGAATTGGCTAGCTGATGCCAGTCCTGTTACTCTTCGTGGGTAGGTTACCTGTGAAGCTTGGAGCTAGCGACTAGTTGTTGTACTGATTTTCCTGTGAGGCATGTGGCTTAGGCTTTACAGTTGTTGGGCGGACTAGTGGTACTGTACTAGTCCTGTTGTCCCTTTATCTTCCGAGATTTATGCTAGCTAGTGATATTTATTGTTTACTGTTATTTATCATGCTTTGTTGTGAGCATAATATGTTTGGCTATCGGTGTTTCCAGTTAGACCTCTGGGGTTGAGGTCTCTTTAGTTTCGTGTGTGGTTTTGGGTGGTCCCTATGAGCCTGGGACTTGTTGAGGCTCACTCCCCTACAGTTCTTTTGAGGGCTTGCAATTTGTGTGGCTTGCGGAGGTGTTGTGGCAGACTTGATCCATCAGCAGTAGAGTTAGTCGTGTTGGTGAGCTTTTGCTCCCTCGAGGTATGCCCTAGGTAGTTGTACTTTTAATTGGACATGTAATAATATTGGGACATTGTAAATTGTTATATATACAAATATGAGCACATGTACTTTCTTGTGTCTTATACTGTTGTGGTTGTCTTTTATATTCTTACTAGACCCATGTACGAGCTATCCTTGCGAGACTTCGGCCCGTTCGCGGGAGGCGGATCTGGATATGGAGCCCTTATTGGGCATAAAATGTCCAGGGCCGCTACATTTATCAGGCTGGGTTTTGGGATTGATCCACCGATCCAAGCATTGGATCGTTGTTTTCTGGCTTCACATTGGTGTTTTGAGATGAGGGAAAGTGTTTCCCATCATCAATCCTAGTTTCTTGGGCTAGATCGCCCGTGGGAACGGCCTGGGGCCGTTTCAGCTATTGGAGCTGAAGAACTTACCGTCAACATCGGTTGACGTCAAGTTCTTATAGATGAACTTGGCGGCAAGGGCAAGATCCCTTGCCGTCAAGATTGGGTAAACGTCTAGCCTGTTGTCGTCTACTTCCTGTAGACGGTAAGGGTGTTTCCGTCTACCCTAGGGTTGGCGGCAATCGATGTTGCCGTCAACCCCACAGGTAGGTCCTAGCAGACTGAGCCCTTTTTCGTTGTGTGAGGTATTGACACGTGGTGTCCGCCTCCAGGCGTGGTGTGCCAGACGTTGAGAGCGTCTCCATCTGTGCTTGTGCCAAGTTTTACCGTGCTTGTGTTGTGTTTCCCAAACGTCTAGGTGACTGCTCCGTCTAGATGACTGGCGTTGAGCTATTCCACCGGTGAGCCTGGACGTCGAGTGCGACTCCGTCCTGTGCGTGCCCCTTGTGGTGGTTACGAGCCGATTTCTATGGGGCCCCTTCTCCACCATTCAAGTCCGGTGTATGGGAAACCCGGTCGAGGACCAGACGCGAGGGAGAACGTCTGAGTGTGCACACGTGGCTAGGTTGGAGGACTCTATGGTGTCGAGCGCCAACCATAGCTCTAGCTGGTCCTACCTTGTGTGTGTGTGTGTGTGTGGTGCTGGTTCTGTGTGTTTGCTGTACTGTTGAGCTTGTAAGGTTCCAGTTTCTTGGCGCACTCCTGCGAGGAGTTGGGCACCATGCCACCGGTCTCTCGAGCGTTCTTGTAGTGTTTTGTTTACTGTAGCTTTACTTTCTGCACTACTTTTTAGTACTATTACCAGTGGGGATTAGTGTCCCTACTGGGTCTCTTCTTGAGACTCACTCCCTTCCTTTTCTGGTGGTTCATCGTCGACGCCAGGCACTGAGGAGCCTGGTCACTCCGGTGCTGGTCCTGTTTAACTGCTGTGAGTACTACTTAGTTTATGTACTCGCTGTACTCTTTACTTTTATTGGATCTACTCGAGTTGTACTATTTGATATACTATATAGTGGAATGTTCAAAAAATTTGTGGTGTGTACATTTTCTTATATGTTCTCCTTAGACGTTCTCTTTTTACCCTTCCGAGCTTCGGATTGTGGATGCGGGTCAGGGTTCGGGTTATTGGTTGATAACTGGTAATTCGGATCTGGGTCATTACATTGGTATCAGAGCCTGGTCTGTCGATACATATAAGGAAATGTTCATCAAGGTAACTCAGAGCATGAAGAGTATAGTAGCAGTAAGCAAAACTGGAGTTATTTGTGTATTAATTTGTGTGCATGTCCTGTGTAGATTTATTATGGCACCTAGGCGACGTCGTGTTGAGGAGGTGGCAGAGCAGGCACCTCAGTAGGAGGCTCGAGATGCCCGCCACCATAGCAGGCGCAGCCTGGACTATAGGACGCACACAGTGGTGCTGTGCCCCCGCCCCCACCCCTCCTCAGGCAGCTCAGGGGTTGATTGGAACCGTTTTCTCGAGGGGATGGCACAAATTGTAGCTCAGCCACCATGACGTCCCGGCACCTCAGGGAGGTTCTGGGAGGGTGTTGAGAGAGTTCTTGCAGTTTCAGCCTCCAGTTTCTAGGACAGCCAGATCCAGATGCAGCCCGGTCGTGGTTGATGCGATGGAGCAACTTTCTGTTCCATGGAGTGCGCAGCGAAGGAGAGGGTACTGTTGGCGAGCTACCAGTTGCAAGGGCAGGTGCTGGCTTGGTGGACCTCAGAGTGGAGATCACCTTTCAGTCTCGCTCGCTTAGAGATATCACATGGCAAGAGTTTGTGGCGACTTTTGAGAGAGCTTTCTGCCCCATATATGTCAGGACTAAGAGGCTATATCAGTTCCTAGATTTGACTCAGGGCGAGATGACAGTGGTCTAGTACAGAGCCAGATTTGTGGAGTTAGGGTGCTTTGCGCCGCAGATTATGGCAGATGAGAGCCTGAGGACCCAAAGTTCATGAGAGGACTGAGGCCAGAGCTCAGGCAGGCGCTGATAGTTGCTCGCATCACTAACCTCGACGTAGCCTATCAGACTGCGGCAGCACTTGAGGCTGACACCTTACGGACCCGTGGGCAGACCAGAGTAGTTCAGGCACAGGCAGGTCCGTCCCAGAAGAGACAACAACAGAGTAGCTCTCAGCAGACCTCGAGGACCATGACCTCCTATACGTCCTCTTCTGCAAGGACGTCGTCGAGGTCAGGGTCCCGGAGGAGGTTCCAACGTGACAGGAGGTAGGCAGAGCAGAGGCAGCCTTCAGTTGAGAGTGTGCAGCAGCCTTTTGGGCAGCCTCAACTATAGAGCCAGCATTCTTTCACTGGTCGATTTTACCAGTGTGACTAGTTGGGTCACATGGCGCGGGACTGCCCCCTGTTACGTCGAGACCCGCAGCAGAAGAGTTAGCCTCAGTCTCGTGCGTAGCAGCAGCAGCAGGTTTCTGTGCAGCAGCATCAGCAGACCATGAGTTCAGGCAAGCCGAAGACCAGGGCTCATGTCATGCACATGACCTGAGCAGAGGCGAGGTAGCTCATCTAGTGGAAGGTACTGTAACTATCTTTGGTTCTGCAGCTAGAGTTTTGTTTGATTCAGGTGCCTCCCACTCTTTTGTTTTTGAGGAGTTTTTAGACTCTCCTGAGGAGCTGGACATGGGAGTGTTCAACGAGCTTGTTGTGGAGCTACCGACGAGAGATTTTACTCTCACCTCCTACTGTCTTGAGGAGGTACCAGTGCAGATGTAGGGTCAGTGTTTGCCAGCCCGGTTGTTTGCTATGCAGTTGCAGGATTTTGATGTGATTTTGGGTATGGACTGGCTCGAGCAGTACGATGCTATGGTGGATTGCAGGAAGAAGAGGGTGTACCTTTAGATACCCAGAGGAGCTGCCTTCTACTTCTAGGGTATCATACCTCTTACTTCCCGCTTCTTGATTTCTGCTTTGAGGGCAGAGAGGTTATTGGCTTCTGGGTGTCAGGGTTTCCTTGCTACTGCCGTGCTTGTTGACCAGGTTTCTTGGGGAGTGGAGGACATTCTTGTGGTTTGTGAGTTTCCAGATGTTTTTCTGGATAAGTTACCTAGTCTGCCACCAGACAGAGAGATCGAGTTCACTATTGAGTTAGTTCCTGGCACCACACCTTTTGCACAGGCACTGTACCGCATGGCACCAGCAGAGTTGCGGGAGCTAAAGAGGGAGTTAGAGGAGCTGTTGGAGAAAGGCTACATCCATCTTAGCTTTTCTCCTTGGGGGTCTCCAGTGCTGTTTGTGAGAAAGAAGGATGGTAGCCTGCGATTATGTATTGACTACAGGAAGCTGAATCAGGTAACCATCAAGAATAGGTGTCCTCTGCCTAGGATTGATGATCTCTTTGATCAGCTTCAGTCAGCTCAAGTTTTCTCTAGGATTGATTTGAGGTCAGGCTACTATCAGTTGTGGATGAGAGATTCTGATGTGGAGAAGACTGCCTTTAGGACCACATATGGGCACTTTGAGTTTTTGGTGATGCCATTTGGGCTCACCAATGCATGAGTGGCCTTCATGGATCTTATGCACAAGTGTTTCACATATACTTAGACTAGTTTGTCGTGTGTTTGTTGACGACATTCTGGTATACTCTGCTTTAGAGGAGGAGCATGCCCAGCACCTGAGGATCGTGTTGTAGACTTTGCGAGAGCACCAGCTATATGCCAAGCTCATCAAGTGCAAGTTTTGGATGCAGCAAGTTCACATTTTGGGGCAGTGGGAGAGACCCCGTACAGTGACAGAGATCCGCAGTTTTCTGGGTTTGGCTGGTTACTACCGCAAATTTATTAGAGATTTTCACAGATTGTTGTACCCTGACTCGTTTGACGAGAAGGGAGTACCGTTCGAGTGGTCAGAGCAGTGTGAGAAGAGCTTCATGAGTTGAAGAGACTGCTTACGTCAGCGCCAGTCCTGGTGTTGCCATCAAGTACGAAGGGTTTTGAGGTCTGCATATGAGTCTCGGCATTGGCCTAGGAGCAGTTCTGATCCAGCATGGTAGTGGGTGTGCTTATGCGTCGCGTCAGCTAAAGCCCCACGAGGAGAGTTACCCGACCCACGACCTGGAACTTGCAGCTGTAGTTTTGCACTGAGGATTTTGTGACATTATTTGTACGGAGTGAGGTTTGTGGTTCGCACCGACCACCAGAGTCTGCGGTATGTCTTTTCTCAGAGGGATCTGAACTTGAGGCAGCGTCGTTGGATGGAATATCTGAAGGACTATGATTTCAGCATTGAGTTGCAGATGCCCTAAGCAGGAAGGCACAGGTGAGTTACCTCATGTTGAGAGAGTGGCAGCTGTGGCAATCTGCAGCAGAGGGATCCTTCAGAGTTTCCACCAGACGACAGTAGTGTATGCTAGGCAGTTTATTAGCAGCTCCATCTATTGTGAGATAGGTTATTGAGACCTAGCAGATAGATCCCGAGTTGCACAGAGTGTTGCTTCTTCTAGAGTTTGAGCTACATGATGATGGGACTATTAGGTTCCGGGACAGACTCTGTGTACCTGATGAGGAGTCTGTCAGGAGGCAGTTTTGCAGGAGGCACATGGTCCTGATACTCAATTCATCCAGGGTCAACCAAGATGTACCACAGGCTGAGACAACAGTTTGGTGGCTCGGGATGAAGAGAGACATAGCGGCTTTTGTTGCCAGGTGTTTGGTCTGTCAGCAGGTGAGGGCCGAACACCAGCGCCTTGGAGGGCTTGTACAGCTGTGGGAGATTCCCATGTGGAAATGGGACCATGTGACGATAGATTTTGTGTGTGGACTACCGAGGACAGCTGAAGGATATGACAGTAATTTGGTGCTCGTGGATAGACTGACGAAGACTGCTAGGTTCTTGCCCTTCAGAGTGAGCTGGGGGGTAGCAGGTTGGCCAGACTATACGTGGAGCGGATTGTTCCTTTGCACGGGGTACCGATCTCTATTGTGTCAGATAGAGATCCTCGCTTCTCTTCTGGGTTCTGGCGCATCTTCCAAGAGCTTTGGGGACAGAGTTAGCGTTTAACTCTGCCTATCACCCACAGTCAGACGGATAGTCAGAGAGAACTATCCGGACTCTAGAGGACATGCTGCGAGCTTGTTGTTTGGAGTGGCAGGGGTCTTGGGAAGCTCACTGTCGTTGGTCGAGTTTGCATATAATAATAGTTATCATTCTAGCATCGACATGGTACCCTTTGAAGCTCTGTATGACAACCATGTCGTACTCCTCTTGACTGGTTTGAGGTGGACGAGCGAGTCGTCACTAGACTAGAGCTAGTTTAGCAGTCAGTGGAAGTGGTTCAGCTTGTCAGACACAGGCTTCAGACAGCTCAGAGCCGACAGAAGAGTTATGCTGATCAGCGTAGGCGACTGCTCGAATTTTAGATTGGGGATCAAGTGTTTGTTAGAGTGTCCCCTTTGAAGGGGGTGATGAGGTTTGGTAGACGATGGCGTACCGACTCCAGCTTCCGCCAGAGTTGGCAGCAGTCCATGATGTGTTTCATGTGTCGATGTTGCGGAGGTACCTTCCAGATGAGTCGCACGTTCTCCGAGTACAGAGTGGACTAAGGTGACACTAGTGTTGACAGTACTAGAGTATCCACTGTATATTGAGGATCGCCAAGTTCAGAGCCTAAGGAACAAAGCGATTCCACTAGTTCGTGTTGCTTGGCAGCGGCACTCAGGAGGCGAGTCAACCTGGGAGCGAAGGACGAGATGCGCAAGCAGTTTCCGTACCTCTTTGGTGAGTTCTCTTCCCCTTGCATTGCTTGCATTTTGACGACGAAATTCTTTTAAGGGGGGGAGGCTGTAAGGCCTTGGGCCTTGTTGCACCCTTAATGGGCCTTCTTCTGGAACAATGCCTATTGACGTCAAGGGATGTTGACGTCAACAATGGGTTGATGTCAAGGGTGTTGACGTCAATGGTTGGGTTGACGGCAAGAGTGCTGCCGTCGAATGGGTCTTGGTGTCAATCGATGTTGACGTCTACCAAGTTTCCAAAGTCTTCCCGTAATGAACTTGATGGTAATTGATGTTGACGTCAAGGTTTGTCAGTGCAAGTTGACGGCATCAGATGTTGACGTCAACCTGCTCGGCCTGTGTTTTTAGGGGCGACCTGAGGCCCCCTCTTCTTTCATTTCTCTCCCTCTCCTTCCCACCACCTTCACCCCTCTTCTTCTCCACTTCTTCCGGCGGCCGACGGGAGCTCGTGGGAGGCTGTGGTGCTCGTGGCGGCGGCGGATCGGGCGAGAACAGAGGTTTGAAGGATCATCCTCGCAGTGGAGCTCCAAGATAATCGACACGATTTGAGTTCCTTTGGGAGTTTCATTACGTTTTGAGGTAGGGACTCGACACCTTGACTCCCATTGTTGTAATGTTGTGTTTGTGTGGGTGTGATTTGCATGAAATCCATGGTTTTGTAGAGGGTTTATCATGCCGGGTTTTGGAGGTTGATCCGCCGATCCAAGCATTGGATCGTTGTTTTCTAGCTTCACATTGGTGTTTTGAGATGAGGGAAAGTGTTTCCCATCATCAATCCTTAGTTTCTTGGGCTAGATCGCCCGTGGGAACAGCCTGGGGCCGTTTCAATTGATGGAAGTTGAAGAACTTAGCGTCAACATCAGTTGACGTCAAGTTTTTCAGGGATAACTTGGCAGCAAGATCCCTTGCCGTCAAGATGGGGTAAACGGCAAGCCTGTTGCCGTCTACTTCCTGTAGACGACAAGGGTGTTGCCGTCTACCCTAGGGTTGGCTGCAATTGATGTTGTCATCAACCCCACAGGTAGATCCCAGTAGACTGAGCCCTTTTCCATTGTGTGAGGTGTTGACACATGGTGTCCACCTCTAGCGCGGTGTGCCAGACGTTGAGAGCGTCTCCGTCCGTGCTTGTGCCGAGTTTTAGCGTGCTTATGCTGTTTGTGTTTCCCAGGCGTCGAGGTGAAGGCTCCGTCTGGATGACTGGTGTTGAGCTATTCCGCCAGTGAGCTTGGACGTCGAGTGTGACTCCGTCCTGTGCGTGCCCCTTATGGTGGTTACGAGCTGGTTTTCCGTGGGGCCCCTTCTCCACCGTTCGAGTCCGACGTAGGGGAAAATCGGTCGAGGGCCAGACGCGAGGGAGAGCGTCTGAGTGTGAACACGTGGCTAGGGTTGGAGGACTCTATGGTGTTGAGGTGCCAAGCCATAGGCCCTAGTTGGTCCTACCTTGTGTGTGTGTGTGTGTGCTTGTTGTGTGTGTTTTGTTGTACTATTGAGCCTGCGAGGTTCTAGTTTCTTGGCGCACTCCTGCGAGGAGTTGGGCGCCATGCCACCGGTCTCTCGAGCGTTCATGCAGTGTTTTGTTTACTGTAGCTTTACTTTCTGCATTGCTTTTTAGTACTATTACCAGTGGGGGTTAGTGTCCCTACTGGCTCTTCTTGAGACTCACTCCCTTCCTTTTCATGTTTTTGTCATTGGCTCCAAGTGATGAGGAGCCTGGTCACTCTGGTGGTGGTTCTGCTTAGCTGCTGTGAGTAGTACTTAGTTTATGTACTCGCTGTACTCTTTACTTTTGTTGGATCTGCTCTGAGTTGTACTATATGATATATTATATAGTGGAATGTCCAAAAAAAATCATGGTGTGTACATTTTCTTATATGTTCTCCTCAGACGTTCTCTTTTTAACCCTTCCGAGCTTCGGCTCGTGGGTGGCGGGTCAGGTTCGGGTTACTGGTTGATAACTGGTAATTCGGATCATGGGTCGTTACAAAGGGCTTTTGTAAAGATGTCTGCCAAATGATTTTCAGTTTCTATGAATGAAATGCTAATATTACCATTTGCTACATGATCTCTAATGAAATGATACTTAACCTCAATATGTTTGGTTCTTGAATGTTGTACTGGATTCTTTGTGAGATTGATGGCACTGGTGTTGTCACATAACAGGGGTACAGATTTGATGTTTAGTTCATAATCCTCCAGTTGTTGTTTGATCCACAGTAGTTGAGTACAACAACTCCTAGCAGCAACATATTCAGCTTCAATTGTTGATAGAGCCACATAGTTTTGCTTTCTTAAGGACCATGAGATCAGACACCCTGTAAGAAATTGACAGGAACCATTGGTGCTTTTTTCTATCCACTTTGCATCCAACATAATCAATATCAGTATAACAATTAAGTCCATCTTACAGGATCTTGGATACCATAGACCTAATTCACATGTATGTGCTAAATCTATAAAAATCCTTTTGACTAAAATTAAATGGGATTCTTTAGGATCTGCTTGGTACCTTGCACATATGCATATACTAAATAAAATGTCTGGTCTATTAGCAGTTAAGTATAGTAGAGAACTAATCATACCTCTGTAAGATTTATTATCTACTTTCTTATCTTGAGGATCACTATCTAACTTGGTGGAAGTGCTCATAGGAGTGGTTAGATGCTTTGCTTGTTCAAAACCAACTTATTAGCAAATCCTTGATGTACTTGGTTTGATTGATATGGGTTCCCTCCTTGTCTTGTTTGATTTGGAGTCTAAGGAAGTAAGTCAATTCCCCCATCAAACTCATCTTGAATTCTCCCTATATTAATTCTTCAAAGTACTTGCAAAGAGATTCACTAGTATCTCCAAAAATGATATCATCAACATAAATTTGCACAATTAAGGTATTCTGAGAGCATGATTTAATAATAAAGTACTATCTACTTTGCCCCTAGTAAATATGTTGTATAAGAAATAAACTTAGTCTTTTTACCAAGCTCTAGAAGCTTATTTCAGACCATATAAAGCTCTATGCAATTTGAAAACATGATTAGGATGATCTATGTCTTTAAAACCAGAAGGTTGTTCAACATAGACTTCCTCTTTTATAAAACCATTTAAAAATGCAGATTTCACATCCATTTGAAACAATTTTAAATCACATGCAGATGCATATGCTAGTAGAATCCGAATAGCGTCGAGTCTAGCTACTGGTGCATAGGTTTCATCAAAATCTATGTCCTCCTCTTGCGAGTAGCCTTGAGCTATTAGTCTAGCCTTGTTTCTAGTAATGACACCAGCTTCATCCATTTTGTTTCTGAACACCCATTTGGTGTCAATACAAGATGATCTGATAGCCTAGGCATAAGGGACCAGACCTGGTTTCTCTTGAATTGAATCAGTTCATCTTGCATGGCTAAAATCCAAGATTCATCAGCCAGTGCCTCATTGACTGTCTTGGGCTCAATTTGAGAACAAAGACTAAATAATCACAGGGAATAACATTATCTCTAGTTCTTACCCTTACATCTGGATCTTCAATGATATTTTCTTTTGGATGATCCTTCTTATATCTCCAATCCCAGGAAAATCTTCATGGGTTTTGTTCTTTCTGTTGTAGTTCCTCCAGGGGTGGATGTTCACTATCCTTGATAGATATATCCTGCATTTTCTTGGATAATCCTCCATACCTTCGTCATCACTAACATTTCCTTTCTCAAGGAAGGGTAGATTCATTAAATATACATGTACGGTTTGCTCAATTAATAAAGTTCTTTTATTGAAAACTCTATATCCCATAGCTTATAAGTGTAACCTTGAAATATACCTTCATCGGATTTTGCATTCAGCTTATCAAGATTTGACTTACCATTGTTGTGAATGAAGCATTTGCATCCAAATTGCTTGAGGTGGCTTGCAGTTGGCTTCTTTTCCTTGTTTATCAGAATTGGCCTGATCATTGCTCTGTTGACTATGTAGCATGCAGTGCTAATTGCTTCTGCCCATAATATCTTGGCAAGTTGTATTCAGACAACATGGTTCTTGCCATATCCATAATATTCTGTTCTTCATTTTAGCAACGCCATTTTGTTGAGGTGTCCTTGGTGTTGAGAAGTTATGTTCAATACATTGATCTTCACAGAACCTTACAAAGTCTCTGTTATGAAATTCTCCTCCATGATCAGACCTTATTCCAATTATACTGTACTTCTGATCCTTCTAGACTAACTTGTTGAATTTTACAAAAGCCTCAAATGTGTCATCTTTATGTTCTAAGAATGACACCTATGTGAACCTTGAGAATCATCAACTATTACAAACCCATACTTCTTTCCTCCCAAGCTTGTTGTAGGCATAGGTCCAAATAGATCCATATGGATTAGCTCCAAAGGCTTGGTGGTGGTGACAGTAGTTTTGATTTGAAAGAGTTATTTGTATATTTTCCTTTAGCACATGGTTCACAGTCTTTATCACTTTGTATGTTGATTCTTGGCAATCCTTTCACTAATTCATGCTTGATTAATTTACTGATCACATCCAGGCTAGCTTGACCCAACCTTCTGTGCCATAATTCTACATTTGTGCTTTTGGTTGCTGCTAGACATACATCTTGATTCCTCAGATCTTCGAGATGTAGGGCATATAGATTTTTCTCTCTATGCCCTTTAAAAATCACCTCTTCATTCTTGATGATTTGACACTTTGATTCTATGAATTTTACTTGATGTCCTTTGTTACAGAGTTGGCTGATGCTTATTAAGTTGTACTTCAGTCCTTTGACACACATCACTTCTTCTATTAAATCCTTGTTCTTGTTGCCTATTGTTCCACATTCGATAATAGTCCCCTTGCCATTGTCTCCGTATGTGACTGATCCTTCTTTAGACTAGATTGACTTAAATAAGCTTTTATCACCTGTCATGTGTCTAGAGCATCCACTGTCCACGTACCACTTGGACGCTTTTAGACTTACCTGCAAACAGATTAACGAGTTTTAGGTACCCAAATTCTTTTGGGTCTTGAGTGGTTAGTTTTGACAAACTGACTTTTTAGTATCCATTTTAAATGTTTTGCTGGACAGGTGTTCTTTGTATGACCAAGTTTATTACAATGAGTACAACAAGTAATATTATTTAATGTTTTACTTACCTTATTGTGTTTCTCTCCTTTTGTTTTATAGGCAGGTTTTTGCTCAGCTACGAATTTTGGTAGAGGGTATTTTTCTGGATATATATTATTTCTTCATTTTATGGAGGTTTATAGCCAATTCCATATTTCTTCTTACCGGATCTTCTTGCACCTTTTAGTATTACGAGGATCTTCTGTTCGTTAATTTCTCAATTGTAGCTGTTAAATATTCGTTATATTTTCTTAATGTTCTATTTCCTATTTTGACTTAATTTTAGTTTCCTGATTTTCTAATTAGTATTTTATCATTTTTTACTTTTTACATCTTCACATAAAATTTATTTCTTTGTTTTAATTCTTGAATTTGTTTGTTCAATTGTTTCATTTTAGATTTTAAGTTTGAGTTAGTGTTTTCAAGGCATACATAATTTTTCTTAATAGTTTTTAAGTGTTTGCACACATCTTTATATTTTCATATAATTCATTAAAAACATTTTCTAGATTGCCATCATCAGAATCTGAAATGAATCAAAAGAGGTGTCAGGATTTACCTTATCATCAAAATTTGCCATAAAGGCAAGATGAGCTCTTTCTTGTTGTTGTTCACCTGTGTTAGAGTCTTCAGATGAGCTATCTTGTGAGACCCCCGAATTTTGTTCATTTTATATTGTGCATGTGGTATTTACTTGTTATGTATATAGTGTGTGTATTAAATTTGTGCATATTATAATTATTTAATTACTCATGTGCATATGTATGTATATATATATTATTTTCTGTGAATATAAGTGCTTAGCTAATTTTGTACATATTGTACTTATTTAAATCCTATGCATATTGTATTTAAGTAATGTTGTGCATGTATTATCTAATTATTGATGTACATATTATACTTGTTTATTTCGTGCATATTGTATGTAACTATGTTGTGTACTTATGTATATATATATATATATATATATATATATATATATATATATATATTATTTATTTATTCTGTGCATATGATATTATTTGTTTTCTATACTCATTAAGCTGTTTATGTTGTTTATGTATATCTATTTTGATGTATGTTTATGTTCTGGTCAATGTGCCAGTTAACGTCAACACAAATTGACGTTAATTGCATGTTGACGGCAACATGCAGGCCGTTGACTACATGGCCATGAGAGATTGACGTCCAGATCGATGGACGCTAACTCCCTGTTAGCGACAACAAATGTTGACGTTTATTTCCCAGTTTTATTGCAATTTCAGATCTGGAAACAGTAGCGTTTCTTCCGGTTCTTATTTTGGAAACCTAGCTCTAATGGTAGGAGACCTTACCCTAATGCGTACCCGACCCCTTAACCCTATAAAACACCCAGATTAGGGTGAGGTTAAGTCTTTGGCTTTTGAGAAACCCTAGGGCTTTTCTGTGAGAAAACCCGATCTTTGGCGAGCTGGATCCGGCGACTGGAGGAGTCTTCTGGCATTCTGCATCGATTGGAGGATACACCAAGCATCAAGGATTCATCCCCGACTCTAAGAATTTAAGCACATCGACAGGAAGGACTGGATCAGAAGCAATTTTGAGCACCCTCTTGGCTTGGCCGAGGAGGGCTTCACCGACGAACCTAGATCATTTTAGATTTATTCTCAGGCAAGTGATCGATAGGTTTCATCCCTATACATGTCCCCTAAGTCCTAGGATTTTTTTTGGATTTTTATTTGAGTCCGGGAACCCCCTATTCTCACTGTCTTAGGGTTCGGTCTGCACTTTTGCAGACAGGAACTTGACGACAACATGTGTGCCGTTAAGATCTTGGGTTAGCGGAAACATTGTGTGCCGTTAACCGCTATTGGCGGCAACCTCTGTGCCACCAAGTTCATCAGGTTTCACAGAATGGATGTTTGATCTCTGTGATGTATTTTTCGGACTTATGGGTATATGTGTATAGTGTAAAATCACGTTTAGTTAGGAACAGTCAATAGGTCATATCATGAGGATGCGTTGAATTTCTGTGAATTGTGTTATTTATTAAATTTTCTGCAATTAGATAATGAGCATGATATGATCAAGAAAATCTTTGAATAATTAGATCCATTTCATATTACGGTTTTATAAATTTTCCATGTTCGTATGATGACTGTATTTAGGTTTTGAAATTGTTAGACATGACTGTTTCACTGTGTACTATGTGTAAGTGGAGATATTGATAATTATGCCTTAAAACTGTTTTGATTGCTATAATTATTGTATAGATCCGAAAAATATGGAAAATTGAGCATGTGACATGTCATCTGTTTAGAACCTATGATAAAAATTTCATCCTGTTTTCATGACAGTAGGTACAATTATTGGTTTAACAATGAAAATTTACCATGTTGAGCATGTTAAGTTTAATCTTGTATGGTATAGTGATTAATAGCATGATTAGGACTGTGATAAGAGTTATTTGTCACTACGAACAGTAGCATCATGTTGAATAACTGAAGCATGTTTAAATATTGAAAAATGCATGTAAATGGTTAAATAGTGCATGTGAAATGTGTAAATAATGTGATAAAATGTGATACTTGAGCCGAGATTGACACTGCTACCATAGAGGTCTGACAGCCCTACTGTAGAAAAGTCCCTATGGGAAGGCTCAACGTATAAGTGATATCCTAAAGGCATTAGGATGAAATCTTGGAGGTGGACAAGTACCACTGGATACGGTGGAGATGGCTTCTCTCGGTATGCGCAGTTTACCAAGGTTCGTCACTAGTTTGCCTAGGTGGCGGATGTGTGTTAAGTGAAGTGTTAAGTGCTATGTGCTAAGTGATAAGTGTGTGTGTTCCTCTAAATGGTAGTTAGGACTATGTGTCACGACAAATTAAGTGTAAGTGCAAGTGATGTGATAAGTGAAAGTGCAAGTGAAAACTATGTGAAAAAACGTGTGAAATCATGTGTAAGTGAAAGTGAATGTAAATGCATGTGAAAACCAAGGTAAAAATACATATATTCATATCATTCATGTGTTAATATGTTAAATGTAATATCATGTTTTATAGTTTAATAACATCCATGTACTAGTATTATGTGAAAATGAGCAAATGTGAAAAGTGAATATGTGTTAGTGTAGTATGAATGTGTTAGCATGTGAAAGGATGTAAATTTATGTAAATGTGATTTATTTATATTAAAACAGCAAGCTAAATGTGTGAAAATGTGTTATATTTACATATGAAATTGGTTAGATAACATGCTAGGAGTGTTATTTACCTTGTACATGTTTCCATGTTTTAAAAATTGTAGAATTGTGCAATGATTTGAATAAAGTATGAAACCATGAATCATGTTATATGTTGTATGTAGAAAGCATGCTATAGGTCATTCATAGACATTTGATTATGTCAAGAATATGATTGATATGAATTATGATTTGAAATATGAATCAAGTTAATTCGCATGTATAGGAAGCATGTTTAGGTGGTTTATGTATGTTGTTAACTGTTTAAAACATGTGCCATGTGATTCATTTATTGTTTAAAAGATAGCATGTGTTTCCCTATTGTGTAATAGTTTAGCATGTGTGTGATATGTGTAAGAATGATATCTATAGATTGCTTGTTGGGTCTTTTTAGAAGACTCATCCTTGCTTCGGCGTACAGGTGAGGCAGGTGTCCCCGTACTTGAGGAGGACATAGCAAGGAGCGACATTGAGCGAGAGGAATAGTTGCTTGTGGAGTTTACTAAATAGTTGTTTTATTTCATAGTATGTAATAATGTTATTCATATGGACAATGTATTTCTTTTGGAATTGTATTAATGTGGACTTTTGTCATTTACATTTGCTATATAGACTGTGGAATGATGTGATGATGATGGAATAAGATGAGTTATTTCTTTTATTTCCGTTGTACTCATTTGTTATTCATGTACATATCAACCTATCATTTAGTGTTGGGTTAATATCCCACTGTAATGACACCCTTTGTACCGACGGGGATTGGTATAATCGTACCGGTATAAAGAGGGTCGTTACATATCTTCATTGCTCCAAGCAGCTGCCATAGCCTTCTTCTTTTATCTCTTGTATTTTCTGGATGGCTCTTCCTTCTTGTGTTCATTTTTATTTAGCTTGGGACAGTTTGACTCCAAGTTCCTGAGCTCCATGCACTCATAATAGATAGTTTCAGTTTTCTTGACTATTTTGTCCTTTTTGAAATACCTTCTACCTGACTGATGTTTCTTCTTAGCCAAATCCTTTGTAGACGTCTTGATAGAAAAGCTTCTTCTTCACTATCTGCATTACTACTATCACTGGTTGTAGCTTCAGCTGCGTTGGGATCTTCTATCTTCAAGGCCATTCTAATCTTTTTCTTTGAAGTGCTTTCTCCTAGTCTTTCCATATTTATCTCATGAGCCATGAGAGACCCAATGAGCTTTTCCAATGACATTGAGGAGAGGTCATTGACTTCCTCTATTTATGTAACCTTGGGAGTCCATAAAGTTGGTAAGATCTTAGTATTTTCCTTACCATGTCTCCTATCTCATATCTTTTCCCAAGTCCAACTAGACCATTTGTGATATCTGTGAATCGACTATACATTTGAGAGATGGATTCACCTGAGATCATCTGAAACTTTTCATACTAAGTCACCAATATGTCTATCCTTGTCTCTTTTACCTTATCTATCCCTTCATAGGTGAGTCTCAGCTTATCCCACATTTCTTTGACCGACTTGCAAGTAGATATTCTATTGAATTCCTTCTTGCTTAATGAGCGACATAATATACTCTTGGCCTTGCTGTTCTGAGACATCATTTTCTTGTCACCATCTGTCCAGTTCTCTTTGGAGTTCAGAACTATTAGATCTCCATCTTCTAATATAGTCCATAGTTGATAGTCTAGACCTTGAAGAAGGAACTCCATTCTCATCTTCCAGTAGTTGTAGTCTTCTCCATCAAACAATGAAGGCCTGTTGACAAACTGACTCTCTGCATAACCTTGGGTTGCCATTTGTCTTTCCTCTTCAAATCGTGAGATCTACTTGCTTAGACTAAGCTCTGATACCACTTGTTGACCAGGTTGCAAGCTTAGAGGGGGGGTGAATGGATTGCGAATATTATATCTTGAAATATTCCTATTAAAAATAACTTCAAAGAGAAAACACTAAACACAAGTGTTAGAGTTAGTGAGCAGCAGAAATAAGGCAAAAGCAATCACACAAAGTACACAAGATTTTTTATCCTGGTTCAGACCTCCTATCACCAGGAGTCCTACGTCTAGTCCCCAAGAAACTACTTGGGATTCCACGAACCAAGGGTATAGTCCCCGTGATGGACACTTACACATCCAGCACCCACTAGCTCTCTCTTCAACCCCGAAGAGGCAATACAACCACCTATAGTAACAAGTATTCCCTTTAACAAGGGAAGAAAGATCTAGCCACAACAGGTCTTCTCTTCTCACAGGAAGATGCACACTCTAAAAAGAGTTGAACGGATGGCCCCTAGATCAAGCTTATACACCAAAACCTTACTTGATCTGAGGCGCACGAACTAAGAGGAAGAAGAATGGAAACTATGATGCTGTAGCACCCCGAAAATTTTAACTATATAAAAATTCGAATAAATGGAAATAAATAATTTTCATAATATCAAAGTATTTAAAACATACGAATCATTATCGTATGTGCTAAAACACATCGAACAAATCCGTAAAATTATAAATCAACCCCACACATTATTCCTAAATGTTCCACAAAGAAATTTGTGCCAAGAAAAATCGGATTAGCCAAGTTTAAAGTGTTTTGCGACTTATTATCGTAATTCATGAATAAGTCGAAAAATCATTATCACGCGTACTTGGATGAGTCAGAAAATTAAATAAAAATCATATACGGACTTCAAATAATATCCTCTAATGACCCATCAAGAAATTTGGGTCAATAAAAATCATTTGGGCAAGGTTTAAGAGTTATTGTGACCGATTATCCAATTAGGAAATAAGTCGGAATACCGTTAACACGAAAATACGACGCAACCATAAATTAAATAAAAATGTTGGGGAGACTCCCAACATTATATATTAATGACCCAATAGCTTAATTGGGCCAATGTACCACATATGACCCAAAAATCAAATGAAGCAAGAAAATGCATGGAAATTCGTAGCTTAAATAAGCTGAAATTAGAAAGAGGCAATTACAGTTGAATTAGGATGCAATCATGCACATTTGGGTAACCCAAATTCGTGCCTACCCACCCATGGAAGTTGCTTGATGGCCAAGACTCTCTAATGGAGGGAGAGATCTTCAAATTATGGAAAGACACAAGCCAATCCTGCAACCCTTCTTTCCTAGTTACAATAGGACTCCTAAATACCTTGGTTGCTTAAATACTCTACACCCAAACCCTAGGGACGAGTTTACAACTTGCTGGGGTCGTGTGGAGGAGTTCTTGGTGGCTGGGGAGCTGTGGATCGACCACAAGAAGGACATCTTCTTCCCCCGTTCGTCTGCTGCGACCTGCACAAACCGTCCACTTGAAGTCGATCAAAGGTAGGCCAAACCTAAACCAAACCTTGCAAGGCCTATACCCTTGGAAAGAGGGTCAAGTCTACGTTCTAACCCAAGTGGAATGCCCAAATTCCATGCAGTATACACGGAGTATTAAGCGTTCTTCAAACAGTGGTCTGAACATGGGTTTTCTGGAAAAATGAGACTTCATCAACCCAAAAGGTAGGTTTTCTTGGGTCAAACCTTAACATATCCTATACCAATGTGTAGAGCATCAAGTTAACTTTCGTTTCTCACTTGTTTCATCGAATTCCAATGAGAAGATTTTGAGTTATAAGCGTTTTCCCCAAGTCGCGCACTATTAGGGCTTTTCCGTTCTTTATATGTTGCATGCGATTCGAGACCGAATTGGAGCAAACCCACAACATGAAAGTTTTTCCACTAGTTGTCCTATTCATGTCTTGTGTTCAATGTTTTGTATAAATGTCATTAGTTAGAGAGTTATAAGCATGGTAAGGGGGTCACTGCATGATACTACGTTGTCGGGTTGCACTTGGCTTTTACATTTGTGTTTAACAAGATTAAAGCCAATTGAAACCATCATTGTTTTCTAATTTCGATTTACTGGAAGCACCCTTGCATGTCTAGGTTGGTTTAAAATTGGTTTTGTGATTTTTCATGCACTGTGCAATTTGTTTTTAATTTTAGAACAGCCCTGTGTCAAAATAGGGAAAGTCTGGTCCGCAATCCAAAGTACTGTCCTTTCTCTGTCGGACACAAGCCAAGGACCTAAGAACGTGACGGCTCGATAGGCCGCGTTCTCATGCAGATCGCGACAATAATCCCGTCGTGATCTTATCGCGACAGAACTGTCGTCGCAACCTGACCTCCGGGTTTGACAGCCCTGTCGCCTTCTTCATATGAACTCGTCGCGAACTGCATGCCTGATCAGACAAGCCTGCCGCGATCCTTACAAGGCACTATCGCATTCTGATCTGACCCCGTCGTGACCATTACAAGGGTCCGTCGCGACCTCAGGATTTTACATGAAACCCCACTTATTTTCTTGCAAATCTAACCGCTATATCCGAGGTCTGGTTAATATTATATTTAATGTGTAAATTGCATGTCTTGTGTCTGATCATTACATGATGGTTATTTAATGGCTTAAAAGTGGTTAACCCATTTAAGAGTTTTAATTACATGAATGTTATTCTAATTGCTTTCTTAATGATGTGACCATTTATGTAACTTTTGATTCACTCTTTGTACGGTTCTAGCTTCCTAAATGATAAATTGTTATCTTAAAATCTTGCGATCCATGTTTTGTTAAGTGCATAGTTTCATGTCATGTCATCATGCTAAGTGTTTTCTGCGAGATTAAAATCGATGGATTGTGAATTGAGACACGCATACATCACTACACACTTACACGTCTAGGCAGCCCTTTCTTGGGAATTTGGAAGCTCTCTACCGGTCATTCCAAATCGGTAGACTAGTGACCTGTTCTCCAAGGCCTCCGTAAATCTCCTCTGACCATGGATTCCCACATGGCCGACGAGTTGGTTGTACCATTGAAGTTCCCTGGAGAGCGTGCACTTCCTTTCTCTTCTTGTTCTCGTGAGTGTGATTTACAATCTAGACTAAAGCCATTAATGTAAAGACTGAACTAAATTATAAATCGTACCGTTATGCTACCGAATTTATCTCTTGACCATTGTTATCATGAAATCATGTTCAATAACTTATTACTTCTCAACATCATCATGAACATGACATTACACATGCTTACTTATTGAAACTCTCATTGGCCATTATTAATGACTGTGGGTATCTACATTTAAAATTTAAGTGAGATGCTGATCGGGCACAGCGAGTGTCCAAGGGCTCCAGTCTAGCCCCAATGACGGAGAGTCATAAATATACTGTTAACCATGGGGTATAATGATTACTGGCGTTGCATCTGCGCTGGGAGTCGTGCGTGCGTGTTGAATGATAGATACAATAACCACATACACGTGTCCTAGTGTACATTCTTGATGGATCTTTTCTTGCTGTACATTAGTGTCTATGTGCCTGATTAGTGTTACATGATCGTGCTCGTGCGTGCTTGCTTGCTTGCGTGATATGGCCATCCTGCATTTATTGCAATTAGTGATATCTTGCGTTCGTGAAAGCTATTGACATCAAGTGAAATCTTGTGTGCTCCTACAAAGTGACCTATTTCTAGTTTCATCTCGTTATATCGTTCTAGTTCTTGTTCTATCTTGATCTCTCTATCTAGCTTGTTTCATGTATCATGTTTTAATGAGTTTTATTCGCACATGCATATCATGACATTCATCGTGCTTACCTAGTTCTAAAATGTTAATCACTTATATCATTGCCCGCACATTGAGATATAAATCCTACTGGGATAGTTTGCTCATCCCCTACTTTTACCCAATCTAGGTGACTATGAAGATCAAGAGGAAGAGCAAGTCGAGGATGGGAATGCGTCCGAGTGATGAGCGTCCCAACTACGAGTCTAGTTATAGTAGTTTGCTTTGAGTGATAGATTCATGTAGTAGGAGGTGAGGAATAAAATGTACTTTTCCTTTTTATTGAGTCTTAGTCCTGTATTAGTTTCTATTTGGAATACAATGAGTTGAGATTTGAATAACAAAATTAGTTGAGTTCAATATTTGGGCCCTATGATGATGTATGTTGTTATACATTTAGTGCGTGCTAGCTAGAGGCTTATTTGCCGACTGTTCACGTCTCGGGATATCGACTCGAATTATATTTCCGAATTATTAATTTATATCCACTGCGTAATTCTCGGGACGTGACAGATGCTATCTGTTGGATCGAGATGGAGCTTTAGATGTCCTAGAGGGGGGTGAATAAGAATTCTTGCACTTTGAAAATTTTATCTGAAAGTAAGATAACACAAGATAGTACTGTTAGTACTTAGTGTAGTGTGTGTGAAACAAGTGTAAACTTGACGGAAACAATCACACAAGTGAACAAAGGACTTATCCTAGTTCAGACCTCCTATCAATCATGAGTCCTACATCCAGTCCCCAGGAACCCCTTGGGATTTTCACTAATTTTCAACAACACTTGGCCTTCTCTCAACCTAAGAGGTATTACAACCCACTTGCTCCCAAGTAAGTCTTTCCTTCACAGAGGGATATTACTGTTAAGCAAAAATGTTTGGGAAAAGTTTGTTGAGCAACTATCTTAAGAATTGTTGAACAAAAATATTTAGAAACATTGTTGTGCAATTATCTTTTCCAAATACTTGATCATGGTGTTTTTCCTATAACAAATCTTTTAGTATCTCCTAAACAAATTTATTAAATTATACCACAATTTATTTTGTATGAAAAGTAATATGACAAACAAAATACATACATGTATTATACTCTATAACACTTATTCAAACTTGTGTGTCAACACACAAGACCTCAGTGTCAACACTGTCACACACTTGATAAGAACTTTTTTCTAAGCCCACAAGCGTATACCGTATACTACTGACTCCGACTTCTGAAAAGTCCAAGTAGGCTATCAACTTTGTGAACTACTGGCTTCACTCCGACTCCTCGAAAGTCGAAGTATTCTAGGTTCACTCCGACTCCTAGAAAGTCGAAATAATCTAGCTTCACTCCGACTCCTGAAAAGTTGAAGTAGCCTCACTCTGACTTATGAAAAGTCAAAGTAAGATATCGATTGTTGAAAAAAACTTGTTTGACTTTGACTCTCAAGAAGTCGAAGTCTATTACCAATCAATGTCTCACTCCGACTCTTCTACAGTCGAAGTCTAGTATCGATTATCTACATGTTTCTCACTCCGACTCTTTAAAAGTCGAAGTATAACATCAACTTCTGTGTTTAACCATACTTGAATATTTCTTTATTATTATTCCTTACAGAACCTAATGTTTATTCATCTTGTTTGTTTTAATAGATTTTCCTTTTTTTTCCTATGGGATCTTTTAAATAATAATTGTCTCATATATGACTTACAATGTGATGCTTTCCCTGCTGTCAAATTCAAATATCTTGTAGGCAGGAAAATGTGTATTTAAAATGCTCATATTTGAAATCTCATTTGAAACTCTAAAGATTTGTATAATGTGTTCTCTTATTCTTTGTTAGAAATATAGTTCTATCTCTGTTGGACAGATGCTAAGCAGTAAATGCGATGGTAGGTATAAGCAGCATGGGTTATCTGTCAGAACTCACCTACCACATCTCCTTTCTGTCAGAACTCCCTGACTTTTAGGAAAAGTCCTGCATTCCCCATACAACTATCTGTCTGTCTTTAAATGCTCTGAACATCTGTCTATCTGATGTTTTATACTTTACATATTTATCACCTACCTCCGAAAGGAAAGAGGTATTTGCGTTTCTCTTTACCTTGCAGACATCAGCTACCCACTGAAGCATGCTTGCTTTCAGTCATGGGTATGGAGCTTGCAGTCATTTAATGAAGCTGTCTCATAGAGCCATGAAGCTATTTGCATAGTCTGAAGCCGTTGAAACTCTAAGAGCTAAAGGACTGATGGTCATCTCAGAAGCCTCAAGGTCTCAACATCCAAGAATCAACGACTATCTTTCAAACAAATATTTTCAAACGGTAAATTTCAAACGAGAAACTCAAATCCCTGATGCATATATATGAGCTGGAGTTTGAACCAACAAGATACGAATATGCAAGCAAGTGGCACACATAAGAACCACAACTCAACCACACCTTCTAAAGAAAATAAAATGAGAGAAGCTCACAAGATCTGAAGAAAGCATGTTTCTTCAAGCTTCGACTTCTAAGCTCTCCTCATTCAGAAGTCTTTTTTTCCTTGGGTGGCTTTTGTGTTCTAGATCTTCTCAGTCCACTACTTTGAGTCAGAAAGAGTTAGAGCAGTCATTCTTATCTTGTATCACTTTCTGATTTTTTGTGTTTGCTCACTCCTTGAGCAGACACACTGTACTCTCTTCAGTGTCATAACCAGCAGGGGGTTTGTTCCCTATAGTGCCCCTCTTGTGAAGGGAAGACCTGTTGTGTAGGTGTTTGTATTACCCCTTGGTGAAGGGAAGACTTGCTTGGGAGCAAGTGGGTTGTAATACCTCTTAGGTTGAGAGAAGGTCAAGTGTTCTTGGCAGTTAGTGAAATCTCAAGTGGTTCTTGGGGATTGGACGTAGGACTTTCATGTAGGAAGGGCCGAACCAGGATAAAATTTATGTGCACTCTGTGTGATTATTTCCGCCAAGTATTTCACTTGTTTCACACACTACACTTAAGTACTAACATTACCATTTAGTGTTATCTATTTTTTAGATAATTTTTAAAACTGCAAAGAAGTCTTATTCACCCCCCTCTAGGACATCTAAAGCTCCATCTCGATCCAACAAGTGGTATCAGAGCGAGGTCTTCTCAGAAGAATCAAAAGACTTGAGAAGAGATGGCAGCTGAAGCTCACAACTATGAAGGACAGTCTGTTACAAGACCACCATTCTTTGATGGTGAAAACTACCAATACTAGAAGATGTATTTAATGAATTGTGTGATAAATATAAAACAATAGTCAAACATATGAAAATAGTTAAGTTAAATTTACTGAACCAAGAAAAATCCAACACCTTCTAAAAAATGAAGTAGAAGATGAGGACAAAATTTAATTGAAAGTAAAAGATCAAATGAACTATTATGTGAAGACTTAAAGGCTAAAACCAATAAAATTGTGAAACTTGAATCAAATGTAAATGAATTGAAAGATGAAGAAAAATTATGAGAAGAAAATAACTATCTAAGAGCTAACATAGATAGAATCACAAATTGTAAAACATCCTTAGTTCTAAAACTGAAAGGTTCTAGAACAGGTAAAAAGAAATATGGAGTAGGCTATACACCTTCAGAAAATGTAGAAGAAATTGTGTATCCTGAAAAATACCCAACTGCTAAATTTGTAAACTAAAAGATAATTAAAAATCTAAAAAGGGTTAATCAATATGCTTATAGACAGAAATAGAAAATTAATAACACTAGAAATTTAAAGAATGCATATAGTTTATGTGTAGTCATTGTAATCAATTAGGATACACAATTAGCACTTGCACTATTAGACACCTCCGTTGGATTCCAAAACCTAACCATCAAAGGACCCAAGAAAATTTAGACACCAAAATCTCAACTTAATTTTGTTTGCAGGGGCGCCTGAGAGCATCCAAATGGTATTTGGATAGTGGGTGCTCAAGGCATATGACAGGTGACAGAAAATTATTTACAAGTTTCAGAAATAAAATTGGTCAAGTCACCTATGTGATAATAGAAAAGGAAAAGTGTTAGGTTGTGGAACAATAGGAATAAACGAAAATGATTTAATAGAAGATGTTATGTATATTGAAGGATTAAAGTACAATCTCATTAGTATTAGTCAACTCTGTGATAAAGGTTGTCACGCCCCGATATTTAGCAGCGGAATAAACACCGGGGGACGTGAACGATACTAACAGGCATATCACAGTTGAATAGCGCAGAGTCACAATTGAATATAATAACACATTCGAGACTATAATATGGTCACCAAAAGTATGCTTTATTCCATTCCATTCAACTAGATACAACCTCACATAAGAAGAATTGACTGAAAAAGGTTTATAATCAAATAACAACGCTTCTCTATTACATCGACTACTCAAATTTCTATTTCTAAGCTGACAACTACTCATATGACAGGTGCTCGTCACTCTTGCCCTGTCCCATCTGACTCCACTGGTTCCTCATCACTACCTGAAAAAGGGCAGGATAATAGGGGTGAGCAAACTAGCTCAGTAGGATTTACATCTCGATATTGTGCGGGCACTAATATACATGATTAGCATTTTAAATAGGCAGATATGCACATGAATATGATGACAATGCATACTTTTCTAACAAGTTGAATAGCAGAGTAGAACGGATATCATATCAGATCAAATGTCGAATTGCATATACAATGGACAGATATTTCAAGAATAGAATCGTATCAAAAGATTGGCCATATTCAGACAGATATCATGCGTTCACATGATCAGACGTATCATATCAAATCATATCACATCAGACTTATCATATCAAACAAAGGCACATTCACACAAATCTTGCATATCGTAACAGTGCCATGCCACGCACCACAAGTCCATACTCCCGCAGTTAATAAGTACGTTGGGGTGCTCCTCCCCAGGACCAGACAGGGCCGTTATTGCACAGGCATTAGTCAAATTGGACCGAAGTCCCACGTTGTGCCGAACAACATATTCATATTATGGCCACAGAGTTTCAATGACAAGCTCATAGTAAAAAGAACTTGATCATTCATAGAGTCAATGTATGACAAATAGAGTCAAGGTATGACAAATAGCTCAAGAGAACAAGGCAGGATAACGATGTATCTTATGTTTCATAATTCATTAATGTCTTGACATGAGGATGTTTCTAAAGACAGATCATATGCAGAACATGTGCTCTCAATTTCCCCAAGAAGGGTGTGCCTATTCGTGCAAAAGTGTAAGTGACGAGTCACGGATCTTTCCTAGCATGTATGCATATGACAAATAATTAATTGAACACCGGAAAGCATGTAACTATTGAAACTCATATGTAAATCATGACATTAACACCACTAACAAGTCCATACTAACATGTATTCATCCCCACATTCATATCATATTCTTATCTTACCGATTGACAATAAGCAAGATCACAAGATAACCCAATGGACATAAGATCAATCACAATTTCACATTAGAATCGTATTCATATCATTACTATTTTTCAATGGGTTGATTTATTTTAGGTCCATGCACATATATAACATCATGCACATGCTAGTAGACATCATGCAATGATCAGACCCAAATATGCAATTTTTTGTAAAGGTAGTGTCGACACACCCCTTACTGGTGTCGACACAATGCCTCAAACACAAGACAAAATAATACAAAACTGGTCAAGTAGTGTCGACACTAGTTCAGGTAGTGTCGACACAGTGCTTCAAATACAAGGCAAAAAGGTCAAGTAGTGTCGACACTAGTTCAGGTAGTGTCGACACTAGAGACAGCTCCCAGAACAACCTTCTGGCCAATCTGGGACAGTGTGTCGACACTAGCTCAAGTAGTGTCGACACTAGAGGCCTTCCCGGAACACCTTTTGGGCTATTTTGGGACAGTGTGTCGACACTAGCTCAAGTAGTGTCGACACTAGTGCCCTTCCAGAACAAAACTTATAGGTCATGTGGAACCCGAAAACACATTTCATGTAGTGGTTTACTTACCCCGCTTATAACTCTCTAAGGAGTGACATTTAGACAAAACGTTCAACACAAAAGATGACGAAGACAACTAGTAGAAGAACTTTATGTTGAGAGTGTGATCAAATTAGGTCTTGAATCCTGAGAGAATATATGAAGAACAAAAAGTCAAGTGTAGCCCGAAATCGCAGTATCATGCAGAAACTCTCTTACCATGCTCATAACTCTCTAATGAAAGACTTTTGGACAAAACGTCAAACATAAATGATGATCGTGACTTCACGTAGAAGAACTTTCATGAAGAAAGGTTAGTCTAATTCAGTGTCCAATCGCGTGCACAATAAGAAGAACGGGAAAAGCCCTAACTGTGCGAGACTTCGGGAAAACTACGAATACACAACGTATACTCCATGAAAACTAGTCAAACCAAGTGCAAATGATCCTAGACTCAAAGAACTACATGATGGTGTTGGTTTCTTTAATCTTGGCCCGAGAACACCTACCTTTGAATGCTAAGAACTCTCTGCAGATTTCTGGGTTGATGCAGAGCGAGGTTGAGGAAGACTACGATTTTCCCCAGCCGTTCTCCACTTCCCCAGCGCTCCAAACTTGCTACTCTCGACCCCAACTTGTTGCTAAACCTTCCCCAAGAGTTTAGGGACGAGTTCTTATAGTTTTAGGGTGTAGTTAAGAGTCCTAACGGGACTAGGAAAGAGGCTACAAGTTCTGTTTCCCACTTTCCACAAAATCTGGGATTCTCTCACCCAAAAGAGGTAGCAAAGGTTTAGGAAACCACCTCTTAGAGTTGGGTCCGGTTTTGGCTTACCTTGCATGACTAATTACCTTAATTTTAACCCTAACTTGCCCTCTCTAATTATGGCATAATTACATACACGAATTTCTGGGAAATTTCCTGTCCTAGTTTATTTATATCCTTGGGCCAAATGTGCTCTATTGGCCCAATCTTGTTAATGGGTCATTAATACATGGTGTTGTAAGTCTCTCTAATATGTTTATTTAATTTATCCTCCTTTATTTCCAAAGTTTTTAAATCACTAAATTTTCGGGGTGTTACATCCTCCCCCACTTAAGAAATTTGGTCCCCAAATTTACGCATAATGGTGTAGTTCGTACCTGAGAATAGTTCTGGGTGGTTTTTCTTCATTCTTTCCTCCGTTTCCCAGGTAGCATTAGTAACTCCGTCTCGACTCCATTGAACCTTCACCATAGGTATGGTACGATTCCTGAGTCGTTGAATCTTCCGATCCAACAGTTTGATCGGCTTCTCTTCATAAGTCAGGTCCTCCCGAATCTCCAAGTCCTCATGATTAATTACATGGTCGGCATTGAATAAGTACTTACTCAGCATGGATATGTGGAACACATTATGTACATTCGCCAGCTGGGGAGGTAGTGCAAGTCTATACGCCACCTGACCAATCCTTTCCAGAATTTCAAATGGCCCTATGAATCTGGGACTCAACTTCCCTTTGATCCCAAATCTTTGTATTCCCCTTGAAGGTGAGACCTTCAAGAAAACATGTTCGCCAACCTGAAATTCTAATTCTCTCCTTCTCTTATCTGCATAACTTTTCTGCCTGGATTGTGCTATCTTCAGACGTTCCCTGACAATCTGAACCTTCCTGACAGTCGCCTCAACTAAGTCGAGTCCAACCCATTGGTTCTCCCCGACCTCTTCCCAACAAAGGGGTGATCTGCAACTCCTCCATATAAGGCTTCAAACGGTGCCATCTTGATACTTGCTTGATAGCTGTTGTTATATGCAAACTCCATCAGGTACAACTGATCATCCATCGACCATAAAAATTTAGCACCAGAGCACGAAGCATATCTTCCACAATTTGATTGGTCCTTTCAGTTTGTCCATCAGTCTGAGGATGGAAGGCAGTACTAAAGTTTAGTTTAGTACCCATTGCTGCTTGTAAACCCTTCCAGAAATGTGAAGTAAATCTAGGGTCCCGATCCGATATTATGTTAGATGGAACCCCATGCAATCTGACTACTTCCTTAACATATAGAGCAGCCAACACATCCACTGACCATGTACTCTTGATCGGCAAGAAGTGAGCCGACTTAGTCAATCGATCAACTATTACCCAAATTGCATCCATACCACCTCTAGTTTTAGGCAATCCCATGATAAAGTCCATACCGATGCTATCCCACTTCCACTCAGGGTATATGGTTTGTAAGATTGGTGCCAGGACCAATCAGGGTTGACACAACTATTCCGAATTTCATTGGGACGGGTTTCACAGGTAGGGTATCAACAAATGTTTGAGATATAAAGGAGTGCGTAGCTCCCGTATCAAAGAGAACATATGCGGGTCGGGAAAGAATAGTGAGTGTACCTTCCACGATACCTCCTTCCTCAGCAGCTTCCGGTTCCGGATAGCTTGCAATCGGCCTTGTCTCTTCTGTCCATTCGGACGCTTGTCCTGAGGGGCTTGTTCTTTCAGTATTGGGCAGTCTGAGATCCTATGGTCACGACTACCACAGCGCAGGCATCTCCCTTGCGCTCTCCAGCATTGTTCAGACCGGTGACTAGCTTTGTCACAGTGTTTGCACCTTTCCCCCGTTGCCACCACTATCTACTTACCTAACTCCTTTGGCTTTTTATCAGCTGGTTCATTTACTCCGCCACTGGGCCTTTTCTTCCCAATGGTCGGCTGGTACCTTCCTGTAGAAGACACTTGCTCCCTTTTTGCGGGTCTTCCCATAATTCTTTCAGCAGTCTCCATGGCATCTTCCAGTAACTGAGCCTTCTTTACCATGTCAGCATAGGTTTGAATGTCCATTGGCGCCAGTTGAGTGATGAACTGGGGCCTCAAGCCATTCAGAAAGTGTTTCGCCTTCATCCTTTCTGTCCCAATTAAGTGAACAACATATCGGGACAGACGAGAGAATTGGGCCTCATACTCAGCCACATTGAGTCCTCTCTGCTTCAAAGCCGCAAATTCGTCTGCTTTCCGTTCTTGGACCCTCTCAGAAAAGTACTTGGTGTTGAATTGCTCAATGAACTGAGCCCATGTTAGTTGCTGGCCATTAATGTTGCTTCTACCGACTCCCACCATGCCCTGGCATCCTTTTACAATTGGAAAGTCGCCAGTAGTACTTTGTTCTGGTCTGTGCATTGCATGACCCTGAATATCCTTTCAATTTTCTTAACCCAGTGTTCAGCAACATCTGGGTCAGTACTCCCTTCAAACCTAGGCGGATCTATATTCCGAAAATTCCGATGGAGATCACCGGCTCCGCGGTTACCTCCACCCTGGGTGGCTTGTAGGATAGCCTGAGTCAAGTTCTGTATTGTTCGTTGCATGTCCCTAGCCTGGGCACGTTCAGTGGCCATTAAGGTATTAAGTACCTTCAAGATAATAATATGAGTCAGTCATCTAAATATATCACAAGTGACTTCTATTCCCATGGCTCTACCCAAGCTCACATCAGGTACGACAGATTTTGACTTGTGTAATCTAGTTTCATTCTATTTCTTATTCCCTTGGACCATAAAGTTTAAGGATCTGATACCAACTGTCACGCCCCGATATTTAGCAGCGGAATAAACACCGGGGGACGTGAACGATACTAACAGGCGTATCACAGTTGAATAGAGCAGAGTCACAATTGAATATAATAACACATTCGAGACTATAATATGGTCACCAAAAGTATGCTTTATTCCATTCCATTCGACTAGATACAACCTCACATAAGAAGAATTGACTGAAAAATGTTTACTAATCAAATAACAACGCTTCTCTATTACATCGACTACTCAAATTTCTATTTCTAAGCTGACAACTACTCATATGACAGGTGCTCGTCACTCTTGCCCTATCCCATCTGACTCCACTGGTTCCTCATCACTACCTGAAAAAGGGCAGGATAATAGGGGTGAGCGAACTAGCTCAGTAGGATTTACATCTCGATATTGTGCGGGCACTAATATACATGATTAGCATTTTAAATAGGCAGATATGCACATGAATATGATGACAATGCATGCTTTTCTAACAAGTTGAATAGCAGAGTAGAACGGATATCATATCAGATCAAATGTCGAATTGCATATACAATGGACAGATATTTCAAGAATAGAATCGTATCAAAAGATTGGCCATATTCAGACAGATATCATGCGTTCACATGATCAGACGTATCATATCAAATCATATCACATCAGACTTATCATATCAAACAAAGGCACATTCACACAAATCTTGCATATCGTATTAGTGCCATGCCACGCACCACAAGTCCATACTCCCGCAGTTAATAAGTACGTTGGGGTGCTCCTCCCCAGGACCAGACAGGACCCTTATTGCACAGGCATTAGTCAAATTGGACCGAAGTCCCACGTTGTCCCGAACAACATATTCATATTATGGCCACAAAGTTTCAATGACAAGCTCATAGTAAAAGAACTGATCATTCATAGAGTCAAGGTATGACAAATAGCTCAAGAGAACAAGGCAGGATAACGACGTATCTTATGTTTCATAATTCATTAATGTCTTGACATGAGATGTTTCTAAAGACAGATCATATGCAGAACATGTGCTCTCAATTTCCCCAAGAAGGGTGTGCCTATTCGTGCAAAAGTGTAAGTGACGAGTCACGGATCTTTCCTAGCATGTATGCATATGACAAATAATTAATTGAACACCGGAAAGCATGTAACTATTGAAACTCATATGTAAATCATGACATTAACACTACTAACAAGTCCATACTAACATGTATTCATCTCCACATTCATATCATATTCTTACTTTACCGATTGACAATAAGCAAGATCACAAGATAACCCAATGGACATAAGATCAATCACAATTTCACATTAGAATCGTATTCATATCATTACTATTTTTCAATGGGTTGATTTATTTTAGGTCCATGCACACTATATAACATCATGCACATGCTAGTAGACATCATGCAATGATTAGACCCAAAATATGCAATTTTTTGTAAAGGTAGTGTCGACACACCCCTTACTGGTGTCGACACAATGCCTCAAACACAAGACAAAATAATACAAAACTGGTCAAGTAGTGTCGACACTAGTTCAGGTAGTGTCGACACAGTGCTTCAAATACAAGGCAAAAAGGTCAAGTAGTGTCGACACTAGTTCAGGTAGTGTCGACACTAGAGACAGCTCGCAGAACAACCTTCTGGCCAATCTAGGACAGTGTGTCGACACTAGCTCAAGTAGTGTCGACACTAGAGGCCTTCCCAGAACACCTTTTGGGCTGTTTTGGGACAGTGTGTTGACACTAGCTCAAGTAGTGTCGACACTAGTGCCCTTCCAGAACAAAACTTATAGGTCATGTGGAACCCGAAAACACATTTCATGCAGTGGTTTACTTACCCCGCTTATAACTCTCTAAGGCGTGACATTTAGACAAAACGTTCAACATGAAAGATGACGAAGACAACTAGTAGAAGAACTTTTATGTTGGGAGGTTGATCAAATTCGGTTTTGAATCCCGAGAGAACATATGAAGAACAAAAAGTCAAGTGTAGCCCGAAATCGCAGTATCATGCAGAAACTCTCTTACCATGCTCATAACTCTCTAACGAAAGACTTTTGGACAAAAAGTCCAACATAAAAGATGATCTTCACTTCAAGTAGAAGAACTTTATGAAGAAAGTTTAGTCTAATTCAGTGTCAAAGCGCGTTCACAATAAGAAGAACGGGAAAAGCCCTAACTGTGCGAGACTTCGGGAAAACTACGAATACACAACGTATACTCCATGAAAACTAGTCAAACCAAGTGCAAATAATCCTAGACTCAAATAACTACATGATGGTGTTGGTTTCTTTAATCTTGGCCCGAGAACACCTACCTTTGAATGCTAAGAACTCTCTGCAGATTTCTGGGTTGATGCAGAGCGAGGTTGAGGAAGACTACGATTTTTCCCCAGCCGTTCTCCACTTCCCCAGTGCTCCAAACTTGCTACTCTCGACCCCAACTTGTTGCTAAACCTTCCCCAAGAGTTTAGGGACGAGTTCTTATAGTTTTAGGGTGTAGTTAAGAGTCCTAACGGGACTAGGAAATGGGCTACGAGTTCTGTTTCCCACTTTCCACAAAATCTGGGATTCTCTCACCCAAAAGAGGTAGCAAAGGTTTAGGAAACCACCTCTTAGAGTTGGGTCCGGTTTTGGCTTACCTTGCATGACTAATTACCTTAATTTTAACCCTAACTTGCCCTCTCCAATTATGGCATAATTACATACACGAATTTCTGGGAAATTTCCTGTCCTAGTTTATTTATATCCTTGGGCCAAATGTGCTCTATTGGCCCAATCTTGTTAATGGGTCATTAATACATGGTGTTGGAAGTCTCTCTAATATGTTTATTTAATTTATCCTCCTTTATTTCCAAAGTTTTTAAATCACTAAATTTTCGGGGTGTTACAAAGGTCACTTGGTAAAGTTTCAGAATGACAAATGTATTATTCAAAAAGATGGAAAAACAGTCTTTGAAGCTCAAAGAGTTAAGAATTTGTATACCTTACAACTACAGAACTAAAAGAAGTCAATTTGTGCCTTGCAACTACTAAGAATGAAAAGACTGATCTATGGCATAGAAGACTAGGACATGCAAGCACGTTAGTAATCAATAAATTAATCAAGCATGATCTAGTTGAGGGTCTTCCAAAGCTGAAATTGAAGAAATCTGGAATTTACAGCTTGTGGAAAAGGAAAGCAAACCAAGACATCATTTCAGTCCAAGACATTGGTGACAACCTTCAACCATTAGAACTTATTCATATGGATTTATTTGGACCTATAAGAACAGTAAGTCTTGGAGGAAAAGTTTATGGCTATGTCATTGTGAATGATTATTCAAGATACACTTGGTATCATTTTAGAAGTCAAATCAGAAGATTTTTCATTTTTCTACAATTCAGTAAATTAGTACAGAAGAACCAGAAATATCAGATACTCAGTATTGGATCTAATCATGGTGGAGAATTCAAGAATGAAGAATTTATCAGATTCTGTGAAGAAAATGGCATAGAACACAACTTCTCTGCACCAAGAACACCTCAACAAAATGGAGTAGCAGAAAGGAAGAACAAAACACTGCTGGATATGGCCAGAACAATGCTTACATAATACAACTTACCAAGGTACTTCTGGGCAGAAGTAGTCAACACAGTCTGCTACATCATCAACAGGTGAATGATCAGACCAATTCTGAAGAAGACACCTTATGAGCTATACAAGGAGAAAAAGCCAAACGTCAGTCACCTTCAACCCTTGATTATATGTGTTTCATTTGAATATGGTAAAGATAATTTAAAAAATTAGATGCTAAAAGTGATGAAGGTTTCTACTAGGATATATTTCAAAACCTAGAGGATACAAAGTGTTTAACAAGAACTTTAACTATAGAATAGTCAGTCTATATTTTATTTGATGAAACTAACCCTTCTATTAAGAAAATAGAAGAAGAAGAAGAAGTTGTTGAAGAATTGTGCAGGGATCTAGAACAAATCTCTCTTGAAGAAAAGAGGGAGACAAGGAAGATCCACCATAGAAGAACTTCAACAACAAGAAGAAGCACATGAAGGACTATCTAGAGAACTGAGGTATCATAGAGATCATCTAAGAGAAAATATCATAGTGATCCTCAAGATAGGGTAAGAACAAGAGGTATGAATATTCCATGTGACTACACTGCATTTGTCTGCCAGATTGAGTCTAGGACAATCAATGATGCACTGGTAGATGAATCTTGGATCCTAGCTATGCAAGAGGAACTTAATCAGTTCCAACACAGTCAGGTCTAGACTCTTGTGCCTAGACATTCTGACCATCCTGTTATTGGGACCATATGTGTCTTCAGAAACAAAATGGATGAATCAGGAGTAATCATCAGGAACAAGGCTAGACTGGTAGCACAAGGATATTCCCCAAGAGGAAGGCAATGATTTCGATGAAACATATGCTCTAGTTGCTAGATTAGAGGCAATCAGAATTTTATTAGCTTATACATGTTCTCTTATATCAATTTGTTTCAGATGGATGTTAAAAGTGCTTTTCTGAAGGTTTCATAAAAGAAGAAGTTTATGTTGAGCAACCACCTGGTTTTGAAGATGCTAAGTATCCAAATCATGTTTTCCGTCTAAAGAAAGCACTATATGGTTTGAAACAGCTCCAAGAGCTTGGTATGAAAGACTAAGTGCTTATCTTATATCACATGATTTCTCAAGAGGTAAAATAGATAGCACTCTATTTATTAAGAAATTCTCAGAAGGGATCCTGATTGTACAAATATATGGTGATGATATTATCTTGGTTCTACTAATGAGTCACTCTACAAAATTCTTTGAACACCTTATGCAAATGAATTTGAAATGAGTATGATGGGTGAGCTTAATTACTTTCTTGGCTTGCAGATCAAGTAGACCAAAGAAGACATCAACATTTGTCAACCAAGTATATTTCAGATTTGCTCCCTAAATATGGTTTTGACAAGTGTAAGTCTTTAGAACACCTGAGCTCGGGAATTAAAGTTAGATAGTTATCCAATTGGCAAGAAAGTAGATCAAAAATAATTTATGGAGGAATATTGGGTCAGTAATCTATCTTATATATAGACCATATATAATGTTTAGTGTAGTTTGTATGCTAGCTTTCAGGCTGATTCTCAAGAATCTCATGTTAATGCTATTAAAGAATTTTAGATATCTTATTATGACGGCCCTCATTATACCGGTACGGTTATACCAACCCACGTCGGTATAGCGAGAGTCCTCACAGTGGGACATTTACCCAAACGATACAAACAGCTGAGATACACGCGAATATACTACAGAGTAGCGGAAGTAAAAAGACAACTGTCTTCATTTATTCATCATCCACATTTAACATACATGAATTCGCAATTAACATTAAAGCTAAAAGTTCACATAATTGAAATTGCTGAAATTTAAATACATAATGTCCACACTCATACATCCTTTTCATGATAACTCTAATACAATGTTCAAATTACATACTATGAAATACACAAGTCACAAAGAAACTCCAAAGTCTAATCTCCGCGCTCGGAGTCCGTCTCCACTGTCTCCTCCAACGGGGCCACGTCACCAACTACACCTGTACGCCGAAGCAAGGAGTGAGTCCAAAGACTCAGCAAGCAACACTACTCATAATATACACGTATAAGTCATAGTGGTTTCTACATGCACATTCAAATTTTCAACACATAGCATGCTAGTCATTTAAAAGTTTCAACCTATCGTGAAAGTTTTACAAATTTATACATGGATCATGCTTTCAGATTTCTAAGAATACTTTACCTATCACATGCTCTCTATTCAATTTACTCATGAAATTTTGTCTTTAAAGGACCAAGACATAAGAGCTACCAACATGAACATTGTGCACATATGAAAGGAAACATAACTAGCATGAGTTTTACGTGTTTCTTAAGCATATACATAGACATTTTCACATGCTTTAAGTTGCTGGTTTCACATGGTTTAATGGCTGTAAACCTACACATGATAACTACCATGTTGCTTAAAACATATCATGTGAACAACCAATCACATTATTTGTACCGTGCTCATCAATTATCCCTAACATGGATTCTAGACATTTTTGCACATACAAGCATGATGATAACAACATAAGATTTCTGATTTCACATGGTTTCAGATTTGTCTCACATGGATTTCAATATCATATCCTCACATTTAGAATTTCACATTTTCTTTACACAAGTTTCTTCTTTCACATGGTTACACTTTACACATACACATTCACATTGTTCACTTACACATTTACACATGAACACATACACATTACACATTCACATTACACATTTTAGGTGCCGTGACACATAGTCCAAACCACAAAGAAGGACATATACACATCACATTACACATAGACGCCATCTAGGCAATTCAATGGCGACTCTTGGACTGCGCAGACCGGGAGAACAAGTCTCCACCCTAACCAGTGGTACTTGTCCACCTCCAGGATTTCCCCCTAATGCCCTTAGGGTCACTTACACATTGAACTTTCTCAGGGGGACTTTTCCCTGATACGGTTCCACTGCCCTCTACGGAAGCAATGTCACATTGGCACAGTTACACATTTACACATTTACCAGTTTGCACATGGTTTTACATATAGCACTTTTCATCTCATTCACTTTCTCACTCATATGCATTCTCTATTTTTTTCTGACATGGCACTACAGATTTCAGGAGTTTAACACACCGTAAATTTCACCAATCAAGTTGAGTTTAAGCAATATCTAATCCCATTACGATAACATACGTAGATCATTACATTTCACATGGAAACTACATAACTCCTTATATACTGGTCCAAATGACCTGAAATTTTAACCACATGCTATTTTCGGGTTCAAGATCATACATTCAATTTTTCAGATTTTTCTGAGCTAAATAGAATTTACAGAAAATCAATACCTATTTTGCATGCCATTCACAATTTAGGTTGACATGGAGTTAACACATCATGCAATTTTGCCACTTACTGTTTGAACAGAGGTTACTGTCACATACATGATCTGAGAATACAGAATTTACCCTAAATCATACAATTGTAGATCGATCACCACAAATCATTCTTGCATGCCGTTTTATTTACCGAACCGAGTTTATTGGCAATTCATACAAGCATGGATAATTCATCAAACTGAGTACAAGTATACTGATCTACTACTCTTCATGATCAGACAAACTGAGGCATTAAGACTAATCCTAATCATAAAGCATAGATTTGGCAAGATCATCAACAAGTCATGCTTACAATTTCATGGAATACACTCTCCTAACATTCACCACCACACATCACACTCATCCACATACCACATTTAACAATATACATAGTGTATAGGGTTACCATATATCCTCATCACGGAAACCATACCGAAAATAGTGTATAGGGAGGGCAGAACAGGTCACTGTTCTGTCCAGAGGAACTTGGCGGCGGTCTCTGGCCGCTGACTCAGGGTCAGCGGCATGGTCGATGGACGCCAAGCATGATATCTGCGTCCATTGACCTTGCCGTCAATGCAGGTCTGTGCAGAAACACAGACCCGAGCTCTCAAGTTTGGGTGAATGGAGGGTCTAGGACTCGAGGAAAATCCATAAAAATAATAGAAACGACCTAGACACATACGGGGACATCATGGTTAGGTCACTTGCCTTTTAAAAATTGCTCTAATGGGTCTAGGGTGTTGGTGAAGCCCTCCTTGGGCAGTCCCAAGAAGGTGCAGAAACGCCTCCTAGATCTTCTTCCTCCGGGCTCCTGGATGATCTCCACAGCAAGGGGTTGTCGGGGAAGCCTCCTCCTTTGCTCCAGCTAGCCTCTTGTCGTGGAAGATGGCCGGATCTAGCTCCAGGAAGTCAGATTCTTGGGTGCAAAGAGTGGGGTTTTTCTCAGTTTTCTTCTAGGGTTTTCTTTCTCTCTTTTTCTCCTCTTGCAAGGGTGAAGAGAGGGGTGGGAAAGGTAGCTCCGGGTTCAGACTTAAGGAGAGGCCTCTCTCCCACTCTTAGGGTGACTTGACAGCCCTCAGAGCCGTTGGGGACAGCCCCCCAATGGCTGGCTTTCTTGTTTCAGAAGTTTGCAGCTCTGCTGCGCATGCAGGCAGAGAGATTGGCGTCCATATCGCTGGACGCCAGGATTAGGTTTGGCGTCCATGTCTGGACGCTGACACCACCTCAACGGCCAGGGGTCGACGCCAATCTGGCCTTCGGCCAGAACTCTAAAACATGCAGAAAACCATGCACACCATGCATATATACATGAAATTGGTATATGGTAGTGTATCCATACTATCATCATTCAATACATGCATTATTTACATATAATATAAACACATGTACACGTAATGGTACTAATTAATACGTACGTAAATACGTATATACATACACAAGCACAAATATACACACATAAATACAAATAACGCGACGGAAATTCGAGGGCCTTACACCCTCTCCCCCTTAAAGAAACTTCGTCCTCGAAGTTAGAACGACACTACTCAAACAAAAGGGGATACTTCTTCTTCATCGCATCCTCAAGCTCCCAAGTAGCCTCCTCTCGTGAGAAGTTCCGCCAGAGAACTTTCACCGACGCAATACTCTTGTTCCGGAGATGCTGAACCTTCCGGTCAAGAATAGCTACTGGTTGCTCGACATACGAAAGATCTGGCTGGATCTCCACTGGCTCATGACTAATCACATGAGACGGATCTCGGACATACTTCCTGAGCATAGATACGTGGAATACAGGGTGAACGCTAGCCAAAGCTGGGGGTAATGCTAGCTCATATGCCACGTTGCCCAAACGTCTGAGAATCTCATATGGGCCAATGAATCTAGGGCTTAGCTTGCTATGCCTGCCAAATCTGACAACACCACGAGTAGGCGATATCTTCAAGAAGACATGATCGCCAACCTCGAACTCTAGATCCTTTCTCCTGTTGTCGGCATAACTCTTCTGCCTATCCTGTGCCGCAACAAGCCTTTTCCTGATAAGCTGGATCTTATCCGAAGTTTCCTGGACTAACTCCGGTCCGATCAACTGCCTATCACCAGTCTCCTCCCAACATAAAGGAGATCTGCAGGGCTACCATACAACGCCTCGAATGGAGCCATACCAATACTAGCATGAAAGCTGTTGTTGTAAGCGAACTCCACAAGAGGTAAATGACGCTGCCAATCATCCTTCCAATCCAGAACACACGCTCTCAACATATCCTCGAGCGTTTGGATAGTCCTCTCGGACTGTCCATCGGTCTGGGGATGAAACGCCGAACTGAGCTTCAGCTCCGAACCTAACGCATCCTGAAGACCCTTCCACAACCTCGAAGTAAATCTCGGATCTCGATCCGAAATGATCGACTTCGGCACACCATGCAATCTAACGATACCACTAACATACAATCTAGCTAAACTCTCTACTGACTGCTTCTTCTTCATAGGCAAGAAATGAGCAGTCTTCGAGAATCTATCTACAACTACCCAAATCGAGTCATTGCCTCTTCTAGATCGAGGCAAACCCAAAACGAAGTCCATAGTGACAGCTTCCCACTTCCATACGGGGATATCCATCCTCTGCATGAGGCCGGATGGTCGCTGCCGCTCGGCTTTCACTTGCTGACACACTAAACACCTGGACACATAATCCGCAACATCCTTCTTCATGCCGGACCACCAAAATGATCTCTTCAAGTCATGATACATCTTAGTGTTACCCGGATGAATAGAGAATCGCGATCTATGAGCCTCCGCTAACACATGCTCACGAACATCTACCAAATTAGGGACACAAACACGGTGTTGAAATCTAATCACACCGTCCTCATCACGAGCAATGCCCGCCTTGCCCACTAACTCTAAGAGTCTAGGGTCGGCTTTCTGTTGCTCGATCACCTCATCCAAAACTGAGGACCTAAGGGATAGCTGAGCTACAAAAGCCTGCATAACGATGGCTCTAACTCAGTCAACGCGCAAGCCGCATCTTCCAACATCTTCCAATCCTGCTGGAGAGATGGCCTCTTCCTACTTAGCGCATCCGCTACAACATTCGCCTTTCCAGGGTGATACTGGAGGTCGAAGTCATAGTCTTTCAAGAACTCGATCCATCTTCTCTGCCTCAGGTTTAATTCCTTTTGGGAGAAAAGATACTTCAAGCTCTTGTGGTCGGTAAACACCTCAAATCTGACACCATAAAGATAGTGCCTCCAGATCTTTAGTGCATGAACCACTGCTGCGAGCTCCAAGTCATGAGTCGGATAGTTCTTCTCATGCTCCTTCAACTGACGTGAAGCGTAAGCTACTACCCTTTCTTGCTGCATGAGCACACAACCCAAGCCAATCTGAGATGCATCCGTATAAATGGCAAAGCCCTCTAAACCACTAGGCAATACCAATACCGGAGCAGAAGTAAGCTTAGCCTTTAATAGCTGGAAGCTACGCTCACATGCCTCAGACCATACGAACTTCTCACCCTTCCTGGTCAGCTTTGTCAAGGGGGCGGCGATGGATGAGAATCCCTCAATGAATCGCCGATAGTAACCAGCTAACCCAATAAAACTACGAATCTCCGAAGGGGTCTTGGGAATCTCCCAATCCATAACAGCCTGGACCTTTGCTGGATCCACTGCAACACCAGTACCGGAGATAACATGCCCGAGAAAATGAACCTCGCGCAACCAGAACTCGCACTTGCTGAACTTAGCATACAGCTTGTGCTCACGAAGAACCTCTAACACTAACCTCAGATGCTGACGGTGAGTGGTCTCGTCCGGAGAGTAGACCAACACATCGTCAATAAACACTACGACGAAGCTATCTAAGTAAGGCCTAAACACCCGGTTCATGAGATCCATGAACGCTGCAGGGGCATTGGTCAATCCGAAAGGAAGGACCAAGAACTCATAATGTCCATAACGGGTTCTAAATGCCGTCTTGGACACATCCTCACTCCGAATCCTCAACTGATGATAACCAGATCGCAAGTCAATCTTAGAAAAGACTGATGCCTCTCGCAACTGGTCAAACAATCATCAATACGAGGTAAGGGATACCTGTTCTTCACAGTCACCTGGTTCAGCTTTCTGTAGTCAATGCACAACCTAAGTGACCCGTCTTTCTTCTTGACGAATAATACAGGTGCGCCCCAAGGGGAAACACTAGGGCGAATAAATCCCTTATCAAGCAGTTCCTGCAACTGCCTCCTCAACTCGGCTAACTCCGCAGGTGCCATCCGATATGGAGCCTTCGAGATAGGAGAGGTGCCCGGAAGCAACTCTATGGTAAACTCTATCTCTCTATCCGGTGGCAATCCAGACAAGTCATCAGGAAAGACATCTGGAAAATCCTGCACTACCTCAATCTCCGCAAGAGTAGGTGACTCATCAGCCTCTGGTACTAACACCACGCTGGCAAGAAAAGCGTCACAACCCTTGTTCACCATGCGCATCGCCTTCATGGCAGAGATGACCATCTTTCCCGCCCAGTTCCTTGGCAAGGGGTGAGAGAACTCATCCTCACCAGGAATGCAGAATACGATCCTCTTCCGACGACAATCCACTAACGCATAATGCTCCTCTAGCCAATCCAGACCAAGAATAGCATCAAAGTCCTTCATCTTTAGCAAGAAGAAACACCCATCTAGGACTCTATCCTCAATGCACACAGGTAACGACGGAATGCACTTCCTAGTCGATACCGTACCCGCAGGGGTGTGCACAGACAAAGGGACCTCTAACTCCTCAGACTCTATGCCTGACTCTAGGGCTAACTGCCTAGCGAACCGCTCGGAAATGAACGAGTGAGTAGCACCCGTATCAAACAAAACCCGAGCGTGCACACCTAAAAGCAAAACCGTACCTTCGGTGACATGCTCCGCCTGCTCGGCGTCCTCGCGTGCCAAAGCAAACACTCGAGCTGGGGCTCGAGGCCTTCCTGGTCTTCCTGTAGCTGGCGCGGCTGCCGCTACTGCTGGGGCTGGCGCTCCACGCTGAACTCCCTGCTGAAGTCTTGGGCAATCCCTGATCTTGTGGTCGCTGCTCCCGCACTTCAAGCATCTACCCGCTACCAACCAACACTCGGAACCTCCGTGTGTCTTCCCGCAATGGGGACACTCTTTCTTCACACCAGGGGAACGTACAGAGGGTACCTGAGAGTTGCTGACTGTCACGGATCGTTGCGGTGTCTGGTACACCATTTTCTTCTTATCCTGCCGCTGGAATGTCGCTGCTGGCCTCTTCTGCGAAGCTTTCTTTTCCTCCAGATATTGCTCCATTTCTCCCTCCTGCCTGCAGGCAGCACTGAGGGCCTCGTCCAATGTGCGGTGGTCAAACGCCACGAGCCTCGTCCGCAGTGATGGCTTGAGTCCCATCACGAACTTCTTCGTCTTCCTGCGCTCATCCTCGCTACGACATGCGGTGCATACTTAGAAAGTTCAGAAAACCTTGCCTCGTATTCCAGCACAGTCATGGAGCCTTGCGTCAGGGAGAGAAATTCCTGCTCCATCTTGTCCTGGATATGCTCTGGGACGAACTTGGCTCGAAAGAGTCTCACGAACGCGTCCCACGCCACGTCTACTGCTCCGTCCTCAAAGCGTGTACGTAGTAGGGAGGACCACCATACATCCGCTCTCTCCTGCAATACACCTTCATAAGAACCAACTAACAAATTCTAACTTATAGAACATACAAACATACAAAATTAAAAAGTCTACCTGTAGCATGTAGGTGGCTAATGTCACCTTATCCTCATCAGGGCACCTGATGGCTCGGAAGATTTTCTCTGTCTCCCTTAACCAACTTTCTGCCATTAATGGATCACTCTCCCCCTTAAAAGAGGGTGGGGTCATCCTCTTGAACCGCTCCATGATGGGAGGTCCACCATGGTCCTGAGCTGGTGCCTGAGCCTGCTACATTAAACAATAGGTAATACACAATAAACACAATATCATACAATTTAAATAGCAACTACTAGTTGTTTCATTATTCTACCTGGGCCTCCAACTGTGCCTGGAGTGCTGCCTGGGTATGAGCCTGCGTCTGCATGGCTTGTACCAGACCTTGCATGAATACTCCGTAGTCCACAGGCGGCGGTGGGGGAAGTACAGGACCTTGCGGTGCCGGGGCCTGCTGCTCCGCCCGCTCGTCACGTCTCGGCTCGTCCTCACGGGCCGGTGCTCCACCACGCCTACCTCTCGAAGCCATGGCTGTAATAAAATTTCAGCCACCATTAGAGCTAGGTTACTAAGTTTTCTAACCATTTTCTTATCTACCTTTCACTTCTTATTAGTGTTTTCTACACATGTGGACATACTTAGTATGCAATGAAGATGATGACTTATGTATATTCATGTGCAATCTCAACCGGTCGCTCTGATACCAACCTCTGTGACGGCCCTCATTATACCGGTACGGTTATACCAACCCACGTCGGTATAGCGAGAGTCCTCACAGTGGGACATTTACCCAAACGATACAAACAACTGAGATACACGCGAATATACTACAGAGTAGCGGAAGTAAAAGACAACTGTCTTCATTTATTCATCATCCACATTTAACATACATGAAATTCGCAATTAACATTAAAAGCTAAAAGTTCACATAATTGAAATTGCTGAAATTTAAATACATAATGTCCACACTCATACATCCTTTTCATGATAACTCTAATACAATGTTCAAATTACATACTATGAAATACACAAGTCACAAAGAAACTCCAAAGTCTAATCTCCGCGCTCGGAGTCGTCTCCACTGTCTCCTCCAACGGTGCCACGTCACCAACTACACCTGTACGCCGAAGCAAGAGTGAGTCCAAAGACTCAGCAAGCAACACTACTCATAATATACACGTATAAGTCATAGTGGTTTCTACATGCACATTCAAAATTTTCAACACATAGCATGCTAGTCATTTAAAAGTTTCAACCTATCGTGAAAGTTTTACAAATTTATACATGGATCATGCTTTCAGATTTCTAAGAATAACTTTACCTATCACATGCTCTCTATTCAATTTACTCATGAAATTTTGTCTTTAAAGGACCAAGACATAAGAGCTACCAACATGAACATTGTGCACATATGAAAGGAAACATAACTAGCATGAGTTTTACGTGTTCTTAAGCATATACATAGACATTTTCACATGCTTTAAGTTGCTGGTTTCACATGGTTTAATGGCTGTAAACCTACACATGATAACTACCATGTTGCTTAAAACATATCATGTGAACAACCAATCACATTATTGTGTACCCGTGCTCATCAATTATCCCTAACATGGATTCTAGACATTTTTGCACATACAAGCATGATGATAACAACATAAGATTTCTGATTTCACATGGTTTCAGATTTGTCTCACATGGATTTCAATATCATATCCTCGCATTTAGAATTTCACATTTTCTTTACACAAGTTTCTTCTTTCACATGGTTACACTTTACACATACACATTCACATTGTTCACTTACACATTTACACATGAACACATACACATTACACATTCACATTACACATTTTAGGTGCCGTGACACATAGTCCAAACCACCAAAGAAGGACATATACACATCACATTACACATAGACGCCATCTAGGCAATTCAATGGCGACTCTTGGACTGCGCAGACCGGGAGAACAAGTCTCCACCCTAACCAGTGGTACTTGTCCACCTCCAGGATTTCCCCCTAATGCCCTTAGGGTCACTTACACATTGAACCTTCTCAGGGGGACTTTTCCCTGATACGGTTCCACTGCCCTCTACGGAAGCAATGTCACATTGGCACAGTTACACATTTACACATTTTACCAGTTTGCACATGGTTTTACACATAGCACTTTTCATCTCATTCACTTTCTCACTCATATGCATTTCTCTGTTTTTTTCTGACATGGCACTACAGATTTCAGGAGTTTAACACACCGTAAATTTCACCAATCAAGTTGAGTTTAAGCAATATCTAATCCCATTACGATAACATACGTAGATCATTACATTTCACATGGAAACTACATAACTCCTTATATACTGGTCCAAATGACCTGAAATTTTAACCACATGCTATTTTCGGGTTCAAGATCATACATTCAATTTTTCAGATTTTTCGGAGCTAAATAGAATTTACAGAAAATCAAATACCTATTTTGCATGCCATTCACAATTTAGGTTGACATGGAGTTAACATATCATGCAATTTTGCCACTTACTGTTTGAACAGAGGTTACTGTCACATACATGATCTGAGAATACAGAATTTACCCTAAATCATACAATTGTAGATCGATCACCACAAATCATTCTTGCATGCCGTTTTATTTACCGAACCGAGTTTATTGGCAATTCATACAAGCATGGATAATTCATCAAAACTGAGTACAAGTATACTGATCTACTACTCTTCATGATCAGATAAAACTGAGGCATTAAGACTAATCCTAATCGTAAAGCATAGATTTGGCAAGTTCATCAACAAGTCATGCTTACAATTTCATGGAATACACTCTCCTAACATTCACCACCACACATCACACTCATCCACATACCACATTTAACAATATACATAGTGTATAGGGTTACCATATATCCTCATCACGGAAACCATACCGAAAATAGTGTATAGGGAGGGCAGAACAGGTCACTGTTCTGTCCAGAGGAACTTGGCGGCGGTCTCTGGCCGCTGACTCAGGTCAGCGGCATGGTCGATGGACGCCAAGCATGATATCTGCGTCCATTGACCTTGCCGTCAATGCAGGTCTGTGCAGAAACACAGACCCGAGCTCTCAAGTTTGGGTGAATGGGAGGGTCTAGGACTCGAGGGAAAATCCATAAAAATAATAGAAACGACCTAGACACATACGGGGACATCATGGTTAGGTCACTTGCCTTTTAAAATTGCTCTAATGGGTCTAGGGTGTTGGTGAAGCCCTCCTTGGGCAGTCCCAAGAAGGTGCAGAAACGCCTCCTAGATCTTCTTCCTCCGGGCTCCTGGATGATCTCCACAGCAAGGGGTTGTCGGGGAAGCCTCCTCCTTTGCTCCAGCTAGCCTCTTGTCGTGGAAGATGGTCGGATCTAGCTCCAAGAAGTCTGATTCTTGGGTGCAAAGAGTGGGGTTTTTCTCAGTTTTCTTCTAGGGTTTTCTTTCTCTCTTTTTCTCCTCTTGCAAGGGTGAAGAGAGGGGTGGGAAAGGTAGCTCCGGGTTCAGACTTAAGGAGAGGCCTCTCTCCCACTCTTAGGGTGACTTGACAGCCCTCAGAGCCGTTGGGGACAGCCCCCCAATGGCTGGCTTTCTTGTTTCAGAAGTTTGCAGCTCTGCTGCGCATGCAGGCCAGAGAGATTGGCGTCCATATCGCTGGACGCCAGGATTAGTGTTGGCGTCCATGTCTGGACGCTGACACCACCTCAACGGCCAGGGGTCGACGCCAATCTGGCCTTCGGCCAGAACTCTAAAACATGCAGAAAACCATGCACACCATGCATATATACATGAAATTGGTATATGGTAGTGTATCCATACTATCATCATTCAATACATGCATTATTTACATATAATATAAACACATGTACACGTAATGGTACTAATTAATACGTACGTAAATACGTATATACATACACAAGCACTAATATACACACATAAATACAAATAACGCGACGGAAATTCGAGGGCCTTACATAAATTGGGTTTATGGTATCCCAAATGTTCTGAATTCAAACTGCTTGGATATAGTGATGCTGACTATGCAGGATGTAAAATAGACAAAAAAAGCACCAGTGGTACTTGTCAATTTCTTGTAGGATGCTTAATTTCTTGGTCTTCCAGAAAATAAAATTCAGTGGCTTTGTCCACAATAGAAGCAGAATACATTGCAGCTAGGAGTTGCTGTACTCAACTACTGTGGATCAAACATCAACTAGAAGACTATGGTCATACACTACATGAAATTCCAATGCTATGTGATAATACAAGTGCAATCAATTTGACCAAAAATCTAATCCAACACTCAAGAATTAAGCACATTGAGGCCATACATCATTTCATCAGGGACCATGTAAGTAATGGTGATATTTTACTTGAATTTATTTCCACAGAAAATAAATTAGCTGATATATTTACTAAACCTCTCCATGAAGATAGATTTACTTCAATAAGAAGAGAAATAGGATTGTACAATCCTGATTGAATACTTAAAATTCCTAAGTACATAATCTGATCTATCCATCGTCAAACATTTTCTAAGTCCTGGACATTCGACTTCTCCAAAGTCGGAGTTTTGAGAGTCGACTCCTTTGAAGTCGGAGTTTGTGAAGTCAGAGTCTATGTTAATTAAAAGAAAAAAAAAGGTTACAAAACATTTGGGGGGAAACTAAAATAATGGCTTATTCTTTTAACCCCAGCCGTTCATCTCGTCATCCATGGTCCGTTACACAACTTCTTTCTCTATAAGGACCTTTCCCTCTCTCTTTCCAAATTACCAGTTTGAAACGTCTCCGACTCCTTTGTCTTCTTCCAGGTTCCCCCGACCGTTCACCCCGACGGAACTGTTTTCAAGCATCTGTCATTCTCTTCAAACTCTCTGAAGAAAGGTCCGATCTTTGACTTCTCTGAACTCATTTCACATCTCCTCCATCGTTTCCCTCAAACCTTCTCTCCTATTTTGGTTTAGATGGCCTCTTCTAGGGCTTTAGACGACACCTTTTTCACCCAAGAGCAGTTCCATAGGCTTATGTCCGCTAAAACCTCCATTTGCCCCGAGAAAGTTGTTGATTTCTCACAATTATCGGGCAGACTCAGTTGGGTAGCAGAAACCCTAGAAGAAATGGGTAGGTCCAAGATTTGTCAGATCAATGAGCTGACTTTTGAGGATGTAGTGAAGGCTTTCTATGTCTCTCTTCAAGTGTCTGTAGATGGGTCTGTGACAGCTTTTGTGAAAAGTACACAAGTTTCTATTTCTAAAGATTTATTAGTTAAAATTTTGGATTGTCCCTATATCGAAAAAAACGATGGGAGAGTCCATACCTTTAGAGAAGCAGATACTGGGAATAATTAGAAGTCAAGACAATCTCTTAGAAAGGGCTCCTAATCAACGAGCTCTCAGCAGAAAAGAGGATTCTCCATGCCATCATCACCACCATCATCACCCCTAGGGCTGGGACTCACTCCTCCATCATAGTTAGGGATGGCAGTCTTTTGTTTTCGGCTATTCAAGGGCATAGAGTTAGTCTTCCCTCTATTATTTTGGAAAGGATGGCAGGGTCTAAGTACTTACAAGAATCTCTTCCTTATGGACCCTTGCTTACTCTCATTTTCGGAAGATTTTCAGTAGATTTTTCTGATGAGATTTTAGTATCGGTTAAGGAGAAGATTGAGCTATCCACACTAAGAAGAAGCCACTATGTTTTGGAAGATAATGCCCATAATCTTTGGACTGACTCTGTACCAAATTGCTCTTATGATAGATTTCCGGATGAGGTACAAAGCTCCTCCTCTACTCCTCAAGTTCAGCCTCCAGAAATTAAAAGAGCTGAAGTTAGAATAGAAGCAACAGTAGAAGAGGTAGTACAAGATGAAGCTGCAGGAACTTCTCTTGAGCATGATCTCCCAGATGAGACCATCAATCAAGTGCTCAGAGATCTGAAGGGTAAAGGCATGGCTCAAGAAGAAGATGTTCCAAGATTTACACCGGTTGAGCCTCCTATGCATGAAGAATATTATTATGTCTCTCCACCACCAGTTGAGACTCAGCCAAGGTCTCAGGGGGAGACAAGCAGGACCATAGATGATGTATTGAATGTGGTCCTAAAGCAACAAGAGATGATGACTATGCTTTAGATGCAAATACATCAGATTGATGTAAAGTTTGATTTTATGTCAGAAGAAGTCCAGCAAATGAAGGATCTCCTCCTTCAATTAGTCTGCCAACAGGGCAAGGGCAGCTCTCCAGTACTTCCTTCAGTTCCTCAACCTGAAGAGCAGTAGCCCTTCCAGTCAGAACCACAGCCAGCCTAGCATGTAGATCATCAAGCTGTGGAGTTAGAAAAGGAGTCAGAACATTCAGTTGAATAGCAGCAGTAGCAACCTCAGCAGGAGCAACCTTCTGAGCAGATCAAGCAGAGATCAGAAAGGCAGCCAGAGCAGTTTGTAGAGTAGTTTGATCAGTCAATAGTAGTAGAAGAACAACTCAAAGTCAAAACCTTCAAGAGAAAGGTAAGGAGGAAGCTTATGAAATCTGGTTCTGTTGTTTTTACCTCCTCAGAACCCTCAACCCTACCTTCAACTCCTTCTGAACCACTACCTTCAACTCCTCCTGAACCAACACCTCCAATTCCTTCTGAACCAATCCCTCCCATTTTCTCTAATCCTCCCCCTTCTACTTCTCAACCAAAGGAACAACCTCTTTCTCCCCTAAGCACTTCAATTACTTTATTTCCTATGGTGTATACATACAAGTCCCATACAGTAAAAACACCTACTCTTCACACCTTAGCTCCTCACTTTTTCTCCTCTCTCCCTACATCATCCATTCCTTCCTCGGCCCAACCTACTCATCCACTTGCTCAAATAGTGCCCAGTGTAGCACTTTCATCTAGAGTAGGGCCAAAATGAAACATAACTCTAGCTCTTTACTTCCTCCCTTTTGGTATGCATTTATCTATCATTCTGAGCAAAACATGACTCTTTTCAAAGAATTCCTATATATCAGAGCTTTTCTTGAAGTCCATGGGATGCCAGCCTACAAATTTGAAGACTGGCTTCCTACCTTGATCAAAACTTCAAAAGTTCTTCTGGCTGATTTGAATCTTATCACTCAGAAAAGCCATAGCCTTTATCCTGAAGAATTTTTGAATCTTTATCCAGGAGAAGCAGTGAAGTATAGAGAAGCCAGGTTCAGGAACCAGTTTCTAAATGTTTCCTTTCACTTGGATTTAAGATTGTTTGATCTGTTTGAAAATTTCATAAAAGAGTAGTAGGAAAGCTACAATAGAATGAAGCAATTCAATGAAGACAGATTCAGATTGAATTTGCATAATATAAGTAAGGGGCAATGGGCTATGATTGTTAAAGGGCAAAGGAAAATTACTCCATCTATGACCATTGAATTGCCCTCAAGACTGCACCCTAGTCTGATAGGGGCCATTTTCTTTAGAAAATAGTTTGCCCAAGTTGTTTTCAACAAACACATTAGGATAGCAGTAAGGTTCAAGATAAAATACAACATAAAGCTATCCTTTCATCGTTTTGCCATGATGCATGCCCCCAAGAATTCACAGTATCTCAAGGACTTTCAGCATAGTTTTACAGAATCTGAAAGAATGTCAGATGAGTAGTGGGCAGTAGCTTATATAGAAGAGGCTTCAAAATGCAGAAAGCTGAAGCTATCTCCTTCTATCTTCCTGAGTAGAGGCTATGAGACACTTTGGAAGTCTGTCATTCTGAAGTGGACAGAGAGATACACTGTTTACTACAAAGCCAAGGAAGCAGCTTACTCTCTATGTCTCCTGTGGAACATCACTGTTCATGAGTTCCTGCACAGGGCAGCCAATAGGAAATTCATTCCCTTTCGGAGAACTCTGAGTAGTGATAACTATAATAGGAGAGTTAATTGGTATCATTGCAGACATCTTAAGTCTTATAGGAAACTCCCTTCTGTAGATTCTTCCTATAACATAGATGGTTCCAAATTCTTTCATGTATTTTCTGACAATGAGAAGAAGCTCTGGGATCTTCTTCAACCCTTCTTTGATCAGATCCCATCTTCTCTCTATCTTCCCAGTTCTTCTTAATGTATGATCAATGTTATTCAATCATCAATACAACTGTTGTTCTCTATCTGTGTGTATTACTCTCTCTCTCTCTCTCTCTCTCTCTCTCTCTCTCTCTCTCTCCTTTCTGTTAATGCCACAAAGGGGGAGAAAGACAGAAAAGAAAAGATATATAGAACAGAACAATTATTTTTACAAAATTTATTTATACTGTCTATATAAAAGTTTTTTTCATTAACAAAAAGAGGGAGAATTGTTGAGCAAAAATATTTGGGAAAAATTTATTGAGCAACTATCTTAAGAATTGTTCAACAAAAATATTTAGGAACATTGTTGTGCAATTATCTTTTCCAAATACTTGATCATTGTGTTTTTTCTATAACAAAATCTTTTAATATCTCCTAAACAATTTATTGAATTATACCATAATTTATTTTGTATGAAAAGTAATATGACAAAGAAAATACATACATGTATTATACTCTATAACACTTATTCAAACTTGTTGAGTCAACACACATGGCCTAAGTGTCAACACTGTCACACACTTGATAAGAAATTTTTTCTAAGTCCATAAGCGTATACTGTATACTACTGACTTTGACTTCTGAAAAGTCGAAGTAGGCTATCAACTTTGTGAACTACTGGCTTCACTCCGACTCTTGAAAAGTCGAAGTAATCTAGATTCACTCCGACTTCTTAAAAGTCGAAGTATTCTAGGTTCACTCCAACTCCTAGAAAGTCGAAATAATCTAGCTTCACTCCGACTCCTAAAAAGTCCAAGTAGCCTCACTCCGACTTCTGAAAAGTCAAAGTAAGATATCGATTGTTGATCAAAACTTGTTTGACTCTAACTCTCAAGAAGTCGAAGTCTATTACCAATCAATGTCTCACTCTGACTCCTCTACAGTCGAAGTCTAGTATTGATTGTCTACATGTTTCTCACTCCGACTCTTTAAAAGTCGAAGTATAACATCAACTTCTGTGTGTAATCATTCTTGGATATTTCTTTATTATTATTCCTTATAGAACCTAATGTTTATTAATATTGTTTGTTTCAATAGATTCTATTTATCCCTATGAGATCTTTTAAATAATAACTGTCTCATATATGACTTACAATGTGATGTTTTCCCTACTGTCAAATTCAAATAACTTGTAGGCGGGAAAATGTGTATTTAAAATGCTCATATTTGAAATCTCATTTGAAACTCTAAAGATTTGTACAATGTGTTCTCTTACTCTTTGTTAGAAATATAGTTCTATCTTTATTGGACAGATGCTAAGCAATAAATGCAGTGGTAGGTATAAGCAGCATGGGTTATATGTCAGAACTCACCTACCACATCTCCTTTCTGTCAGAACTCCCTGACTTTCAAGAAGAGTCCTGCATTCCCCTACAACTGTTTGTCTATCTTTAAATGCCTTGAACATTTGTCTATGTGAAGTTATTTACATATATTTATCTCACCTACCTCTGAATGGACATAGGTATTTGCATTTCTCTTTACCTTGCAGACATTCAGCTACCCATTGAAGCATGCTTGCTTTTAGTCATGGGTATGGAGCTTGCAGTCATTTAATGAAGCTGTCTCATAGAGCCATGAATCTATCTGCATAGTCTGAATCCATTGAGACTCTAAGAGCTAAAGGACTGATGGTCATCTCATAAGCCTCAAGGTCTCAACATCAAAGAATCAACGACTATCTTTCAAACAACTATTTTCAAACGGTCAATTTCAAACGAGAAGCTGAAATCCCTGATGCATATATATGAGCTGATGTTTGAACCAACAAGATACGGATATGCAAGCGACATACATAAGAACCACAACTCAACCACACCTACAGAAAAGAAAAAGAGAGAAGCTTACAAGATCTGAAGAGAGCTTGTTGCTTCAAGCTTCGACCTCCAAGCTCTCCTCATTCAAAAGTTTTTTTTTCCTTGGGTGGCTTTTGTGTTCTAGATCTTCTCAGTCCACTACTTTGAGCCAGAAAGTGTTAGAGCAGTCATTCTTATCTTGTAACACTTTCTGATTATCTATGTTTGCTCACTCCTTGAGCAGACACACTGTACTCTCTTCAGTGTCATAACTAGCAAGGGGTTTGTTCCCTGTAGTGCCACTCTTGTGAAGGGAAGACCTACTGTTGTAGGTGTTTGTATTCCCCTTTGGTGAAGGGAAGACTTGCTTGGGAGCAAGTGGGTTGTAATACCTCTCAAGTTGAGAGAAGGCCAAGTGTTCTTGGCAGTTAGTGAAATCCCAAGTGGTTCTTGGGGACTAGACGTAGGACTTCCATGTAGGAAGGGCCGAACCAGGATAAAATTTTTGTTGCACTCTATGTGATTGTTTCCGCCAAGTATTTCACTTGTTTCACACACTACACTTAAGTACTAACATTACCATTTAGTGTTATCTATTTTTTAGATAATTTTTAAAAGTGCAAAGAAGTCCTATTCACCCCCCTCTAGGACATCTAAAGCTCCGTCTCGATCCAACAATTACAGCCACCTACCACTATAGGTCTTCCCTTCAAAGAGGGGTACTACAGGGAACAAACCCCCTGCTGGTTACAACACTGAAAAGAGTCACAGTGTGTCTGCTTAGGAAATAAACAAACACAGGAGATTAGAAAGAGAAAACAAATATGAATGACTGCTCTAACTCTTTTTGACTCAAGAAGGTGGACTGAGAAAATCTATAATACAAATGCCACCCAAGAACACTTGAAAGCAAGAGAGCATGAAGTCGAAGCTTGAATCAGCTGGCTCTCTTCAGAACTTGTGAGCTCTTTTCTTTTCTGTATGAGGAGACTTCTCTTCTCTTTTTGTGGTTTTGTGCAGTCACATGCCTATCTCTCTTATGTGTGTAATTCAAACTTCAGCTCCATATATAAAAAACTTTTAGAGTCTTTTGTTTCTTGTTGGGAGTTAGCTGTTTGAATTTGAACGTTGTGAGAAGGCATCCATCAGGCACGGCCAGAAAAAGGAAAGTATCCTAAAAGTGTGCACCCAGAAAGAGGAGCAGAGTACCGTCGCCAGGAGAAGCAGAGCAGCAAACGCGAAGAGAAGAAGGAGAAGGAGAAGGAGAAGAAGCCAGAAGGTAGATCAAGCAGAGGCTACAACAAGCAAGAAGGAGATTAGATCTGAGATCATGATGATCAAATTCAGAGTTGAAGAGAAGATTTCTTCCTTCCTTCTATTTTCTATTTTCAGAATAAATTTGATATTGTGTGATCTATGTAAGCGTTCTACACAGATTACCTGGTTGTTTCAATTTTATCTTCACAATTGTACTGGGATAGATCATAGTAGAGGATCTACTCTCTAATTGGGCTTGTTCTAGCAGAACATGGATCCATCATGCTCTAAAGGGTTGAGCACTGTGTGCTCAGGTTTTCTAAGCCATCGTGCTTAGGCGTTTTGGGAAGAGTCCTCGTGCTCTTGCCTAGTGGAGTGAGCCATCGTGCTCATCTCCGGTCGGTGTTAGAGTGTGGAGCCTGAACTTTCAAATGCGAAGTCGTCTGCCTCGGGGTGCGTCGACTTGATTCATGGGTGCGTCGACGCACCTCAACCTGTGTCGACCTGAGGTCGAGAGTGCGTCGACAGAGTTTCTTCTATAAACCAAATTTAGCTACCAGGGGCAGCGCCCTCTGCGGGGGGTCAATGGGGGCAGCGCCCCCTGCGGGGGTCTCCAGGGGCAGCGCCCCCGAAAGCTAAATTTGGTTTATAGAAGACATTGTGTCGACGCATTGTCGACCTCAGGTCGACACAGGTTGAGGTGCGTCGACGCATCCATGAATCAGGTCGACGCACCCCGAGGCAGACGACTTCGCGTTTCTGAGTTAAGGGCATTTTTGTCCTTGTAACTCTCGATTATGACGCCCTAACCTCCCAGTATATAAAGTGGGGCGGATTCTCCTTGTACTGTGATTCTTCTGACACATATTATTGGATTCGCTGCTGTGGCCGTGGACGTATGAAGGCGTTGCCTCCAAACCACGTAAATCTGGTGTTCTTGTGTTCTTCTTCTCTCTTCTTTAATCTCTCCTCTGATCTCTGTTGGGTTCATATTCTGGAAACTAAGTGAATTCACATTCTAAATGATAAATGTTAATCAAACAATGTTTTTGAATGATGAATAAATTGAATTGAGGTTTCATACATGTCAATTAACATGATACAATATTTGGTTATCTATGTCTTCATTATACCTAACTATACATGTTTTATCATGTAGGTACAAGTGCATATAACCAAGCCTTCTCAAATCATGAGAAAATGATCACAAGTACAGTGTATACATGTACCTGTCGACAGACCCAAAGGCATATGTCGACAGATGCCACAGTTGTGATCAGACAGAAAAGTACTAAGAGCACCTGTCGACAGATGCTCAGAGACCTGTCGACAGATGTCACAGACAGAAATGCCAGAGTTCTGTGTTTTGGCAAAACTGACTCTGCCTGTCGACAGATAGGTGTCGCCTGTCGACAGATGCCACAGGCCAGAGCGACCTGAAATCTGTCTATTGCAAATCTGTTGCAATCTGTCGACAGATACTCAATACCTGTCGACAGACGCAGAGGATCTTCAAATACGGAAACCTTCCTTCATATCCAAGATTGTGTTTTCAAGTCCCACGACTCTCCACATGAAAACACAACTATATAAGCATCCTTTTGAAGAGAATCTCGTACAGAAGCAGCCACAACCAAAAACCCTAAAGCCAAGTCCAAGAGAAAAGAGTTGCTGCTGCTCTGCTTCAAGTCTGCAGTGCAGAGACCGGAAGATCTGTTGATCTGCAGTACTGAAGATAGATCGTCGTGGATTCAACCTTCTCCATCAATCCAAAGCAGTCAAGTCGAAGTTTGAACTCCATCCAGACGTTCTCAGAAGAGTTCCACATCAGGATTTACTCCTATACTCTGAACTCTTCCTGTTTCACAATTCTTATCCATCGTGTGTGTGTTTGTGTGATTCAAGCGTCTCTTGTGCTTGAGATCACGTGTGTGTGTTGTTCTGATCGTGGGTGCACATCAGAAAACACGTGTGTGTGTGAGTTGTAGTCACCGAACTCGCTCATAAGCAGTTTATTCTGTGTGTGTGTGTGTGCCGTGGACGTAGGATACACTGTTGTGTACTCCGAACCACGTAAATCTGCGTGTCTCGTGGTTTGATCGTTTCTACGATAGATGTTTGATAGGCACGTTGCATATTCACACGCTAGATAGGTTTCTACTTCATCTACACATAGTTTAGATCTTGATACTGTCTTGTTAATCTGTGCTTTAAGAAAAAGAACGTGATAATAGTTTTTAAGAGACAGTAATCTATTCAACCCCCCTTCTAGATTACATATTGGGAATTCCGCAACCCTTCAATTGGTATCAGAGCCGAGTTTCTCCGATTTATTGCTTTATCTATTTGATCTTACGATCAGGAGATTCACGGTCAAATGGAATCTACCAAGGGGTATATGGCCGAGGGACACTCAGTGACCAGGCCACCCTTCTTTGATGGCACTGACTATCCCTATTGGAAAAACCGCATGCAGGTGTTTCTACGAGCACAAAACTTTGAATTGTGGAAGATAGTCAGAACAGGACCATATGGATTGCCTCAAGATGAAGATACATGGACCAAGGACCAGATTGCCAAAGGGACACTCAACTGGAGCGCCCTCAATATGATGCAGTGCGCAGTTCACCCAAAGGAGTATTCAAGAGTCTCCACATGCACCTCAGCTAAGGAGATGTGGGACAAGCTCGAGTTGATATATGAAGGTACGTCTGAGGTGAGAGAATCCAAGGTAAGCATGCTTGTCTCAGAATATGAAATGTTTAAGATGAATAATGATGAGACAATTTCTGACATGTTTGCTAGATTCATGGTACTTATAAATGGATTGAAAGGTCTTAAAAAGGAATACTCAGAGAGTGATTTGGTGAGGAAGATACTTTGGTCTCTTCCATCCTCTTGGAACACCAAAGTCACTGTCATCGAGGATTCCAAGAATCTTTCAACAATGAAAGTGGATGAATTGATTGGATCTCTCATGACTTATGAACTAAATGTAAAAAGAAAAGAAACTGAAGAGAATCCAAGGAAGTCTATTGCCTTGAAGGCTTCCAACAAAGTATCTTCAGGTTCCAAAAAGAGTGCCCAACAGGAAGGTTCTGAGTCTGAAACCTCCACTGATAGTGAGAATGACGAAATGGCCATGCTCACTAGACAGTTTAAGAAGTTCCTAAAATTCAAAGAAGAGGTTCAGGAAACTCCAAACCTTTCCAAAAGGGCACCAACAGGTTTGATTCGTCCAATAAAAAATCTGATGTTGTGTGCTATGAGTGCAAGAAGCAGGGACACATGAGAGGAGAGTGCCCCGAGCTCAAGAAGAAACTGAAAAAGGACAAGTTCGTTTCAAGAAAGCCAAAGCAATGCTGGCTACATGGAGTGATGAAGACGATGACGAAAAAAGTCAAGCTACCTCAGGAGATGAAGAGATTCACTGTCTTATGGCAAGGAGTGATGACTCCTCTGAGGTAAACTCTTCCTTTGAATCTTTTTCTACTACTGAATGGGAAGAAGCTTACACTGTCCTTTTTGAAAAATTCTGTCAATTCAAATCAGAAAATAAAGCACTCAAGAAGAGAGTTAATTCCCTTGTTCATGAAACCGATAATAATGATGAAATTGAATCTCTGAATAAGGTAATTGACATGATGAAAATAGACGAACAAACACACAGTGAAGAGATGGATAGCATGAAAATTAAGCTTCAAGAAGTTCAAAAAGAGAAAGATGATCTAATGAACTCTCTTGAAACTCTAAACAGTGAGCATGCTAATCTAAAAGAGAAATTGGAAAAAGCTGAAAAGGAGTTAAAAGGCAAATCAAAGGATCTATCTAGTTTTGTCAAGAGCAAACAAAATCTAGATGCAATCTTAGGATCCAATGTGTTTGTTGCTAGACATGGGATTGGGTTTCAAAATCCTAAGCCAAAGGAAATTGGCAAAAATCTGTTGACTGATTTCATTGATCCTACCCCAAGTTCTAGCAATCAAAATCCCTCAAAGAAAAGGAAAAATCAATCCAAGGGTAAAAACCAGGAACCTAAGGCTACCAAATTTGTTCCAACTAAGCTTAAGGAGTTTGCTACTAACCCCAAACAGGGATGTCCCAAGGAAAAACAGCAAGTCCCTAAAGCTAAGTTCACTAGGCAACAAAAGGGTAAGATGCCTATGCATGCTCCTAAGAATCCAAAGCCCACTGTTGTTCATAAGCCATCATCATGTAAAATCTGTAAAAAGATTGGGCACAATGAAAAACAATGCTGGAACAATCCAATAAAACAGAAACTCAAACAAATTTGGATTCCAAAGCATTTACTGTTTGGCATGAATGATAAAACGGCACCCAAAGTAATTTGGGTACCAAAACCTCTTGTCTAATCACATGTGCAGGAATGCCTAGCAGCTCACAATCAAAACAAATGGTACCTGGATAGTGGCTGCTCGAGGCATATGACGGGCGATAAAGAAAAATTCAGTTTGCTCGTGGAAAAAGACGGAGGTCACGTTGTCTTTGGAGGTAACAACAAAGGCCAGATCATCGGCTCAGGTAAGGTAGGTAAGTTTGCCTCCAACTCAATAGATAATGTACTATTAGTTGATGGTCTTCATCACAATTTGCTTAGCATAAGTCAATTGTGTGATAAGGGCCATAAAATTGTTTTTGAATCAATTCATGTCAAATCCTTGATAAGGAAACAGGAAGTCTCAAATTTTCTGGAAAAAGAATGAATAACATCTACATGGTTGATTTAGATGATCCAGAAAATAATGATTTATGTCTTGTAGCAAATAAACAGGATGAGCTTACATTGTGGCATCGTAGGCTTGGTCATGCGAGTTACAATGTTTTGCACAAGATCATGAGGCTCAAACTGGTAAGTGGACTTCCTGAAATCCCATTCAATAAAAATGAAAATTTCTGTGATGCATGTGCACAGGGAAAACAGACCCGAAAAGCCTTCAAATCGAAAGCACCGGTAAGTACTTCCAAAGCTTATGAACTGTTGCACATGGACCTATTTGGACCTACTAGAACACTGAGTCTCAATGGCAAACGGTATGGCTTTGTCATTGTAGATGATTTTTCTAGGTTCACTTGGGTGAAATTTCTGGCTCATAAGAATGATGCAATTAATGTTTTGAAGAATTCTTCAATAAAATTGAGCATGGAAATGTCCACAAGATATGCTCCATCCGCACTGATCACGGGGGAGAATTTGACAACAACTCCTTCACTGATTTCTGCAGGAACCAAGGAATAGAACACTTGTTCTCCTCCCCAAGAACTCCAGAACAAAATGGGGTTGTGGAGAGGAAGAATAGAACCTTGGTGGAGATGGCTCGTACGCTTCTGGTCGAAAATCAACTTGCAAGAACCTTTTGGGCAGAAGCGGTAAACACGTCATGCTACATTCTTAATCGAGCCATGGTAAGACCGGTATTCAAGAAAACTCCCTATGAGCTTCTGAAAGGTAAGAAACCATCCCTTGGATACTTCAGAGTTTTTGGTTCAAAGGTGTTCATACATAACAATGATAAAACTGATTTGGACAAATTTGAAGCCAAAAGCGACAAAGGTATTTTTCTTGGATACTCAGAACACTCTAGAGCTTATAGAGTGTTTAATCTTAAAACCAGAAAAGTGGAAGAAACTCCACATGTTGTATTTGATGAATCTCAAACCAAATCTAACAGTTCTAATCTTTACAGGTTTCAAGATGAAACTGAAGATACAACACTTGAAGAACTGCAAAGCAAACCAAATACAATTTCTAAGTCAGTTCCAAAATAAACAGTGGCTATCTACGCAGGTACAATGATGAAGATGACGGACTTTTGTTCAGAAATGAAGATGAAGTACCTGCACAAGATCCACAACAAGAGGATGAACCACAACATGAAAGTCCTCCAGCCACCCCTCCTCCAGAACAGTCTCCTCAAGTGCAAGATCAACCCGGTCCTTCAACAATCACTAATGTGAGGTACTCTAAAGCACATCCACTTGAGAATGTCATAGGTAACATAAATGATTCAGTTCAAACTAGGTCTCAAGTTAATCAAATAGTTGAACAGGATCATTTAGCCTTTGTCTCTCAAGTGGAGCCTAAAAATGTTGAAGAAGCCTTGAAAGAAAACTCATGGATTGATGCTATGCATGAGGAGCTAGGCCAATTTCAAAGAAACAATGTCTGGAGTTTAGTTCCTAAACCCCCGAAATTTCTGTAATTGGAACAAGATGGGTCTTTAGGAATAAACTAAATGAAGAGGGAAAGGTGGTGAGAAACAAGGCTAGACTGGTTGCAAAGGGTTATAATCAGGAATTTGGTGTGGATTTTGAAGAATCTTTTGCACCTGTAGCTAGGCTAGAAGCAGTCAGAATCTTGTTAGCTTATGCATGTTCAAACAAGTTCAAACTATATCAAATGGATGTTAAAACTGCTTTCTTAAATGGCTACATTAAAGAGGAAGTTTATGTCTCTCAACCACCTGGCTTTGAACTTCATGACAAACCAAACCATGTATATAAATTGCACAAGGCTCTCTATGGTTTGAAACAGGCACCCCGAGCTTGGTACGACAGGCTAAGCCAATTTCTGGTAAGCAAAAACTACTCACGAGGTAAAGTAGACCAAACTCTCTTTACAAAGAAAGTTCGCACACACATCATTGTTGTTCAAGTGTATGTGGACGACATAATCTTTGGTTCTACTAACCCTTCACTGTGTGAAGAATTCTCACATCACATGCACAGTGAATTTGAGATGAGTTTAATGGGGGAGCTTCAATTTTTTCTTGGTCTGCAGGTCAAGCAAATGGAAGATGGCTTCTTCATAAACCAAGAAAAATATGTCAAAGAGCTTCTCAAGAGATTTCAGTTTGAAACTGCAAAACCTGCCTCAACACCGATGAGCACAAGCATTAAGCTAGAAAGTGATGAAAAGGTAAACCGGTAGATGCTAAACACTTCCGAGGTATGATCGGCTCACTCCTCTATCTTACTGCAAGTAGACCTGACATACAATTCAGTGTTTGCCTCTGTGCTAGATATCAATCTAGTCCAAAGGAAAGCCACCTAATTGCAGTTAAGAGAATATTCAGGTATCTCTCAGGTACACATGACATGGGTCTTTGGTATCCAGCAGGTAGTAGCTTTAACTTAATCTCATATTCTGATGCTGACTATGCTGGATGTAAAATTGACAGGAAGAGCACTAGTGGCTATTGCCAGATGCTTGGTGGTTGCATGGTTTCGTGGGCATCCAAGAAGCAACATTCGGTTGCACTCTCCACTGCAGAGGCAGAATATGTTGCTGCAGGGAGTTGTGCAACACAAGTGTTGTGGATAAAAAGTCAGTTGTGTGACTACGACATTGACCTTGGATGCACACCAATCCTATGTGACAACACTAGTGCAATCAATTTATCAAAAAATCCCATTCAACACTCTAGGACAAAACACATAGAAATTCGTCATCACTTCTTGAGAGATGAGGTAGCCAATAGAAATTTGGAAATTAGCTTCATACCAACAGAACAACAACTAGCTGATATCTTTACAAAACCATTGGCTGAGGATAGGTTCACATCCCTTAGAAGAGAATTAGGCTTATGTAAAATTCAGTGACACAAATCCCAAGTCCTTGATGTATGTTCCTTGTAAGCAACAACTATGGGGTATATCAAATGGTGAATTGTGGAAAAACAAGTTCGGCTTGTTTGGAAACTTTCATTATGCGTGAGAAAAATTCTCCGCCAAGTACCCGTAGTTGGAGCCCATTAAGGGACATCCATGTTGGACAAAGGGGTAAGTTCCATTTCATTAGCCAAATTACTCTGAAAAAAAAACAAAAAATAAATAAAAAAATACCAAAAACAGTTTCAATTCCATGAATGGTCTGCTGAATACATGTGTGCATATCTTGCTTGAATTGAAATGCATTGCTTAAATTTTGTGTCTTTTCATGAGCACACATCATGGGGGAGCTAGTTTAGATTAGAGGGGAGTTGTTGTGAAGGACATTACTTACGATTGATGTTCATATTCTCCTTCACAAATAATTATCATTTCACATTCCAATCTTCCTCTAAACTGGCATTCAACAAGGATCTGTCGACAGCCCCTTCTTCCCTTGTCGACAGATAGGCTTCCTCAGACCACAGGTTCTGAACTCTGTGTGCATCTGTCGACAGTCGACCATGCATCTGTCGACAGATTGCACAGGTTTTGAACTACCCGCACAGCCTACAATCTCTCTGTGTGTAGCTGTCGACAGACACAACTTGGCTTGTCGACAGATAACACAGTAATCTCAACCAGCAGAACATTCATTCATCTGTCTGTGTGTGACTGTCGACAAGCTCCTCTTTGCTGTCGACAGACACAATTCAACTTGTAATTTCAAGCCTATTCAATCAAAAACTCCTTGAGCTGGTTTCTTTAAAAATGTCTAAGGTGTTTATATGGTGTTAATAACATATATGATCACATCATGTGCATAAGATATTAAAGCAATTTTCAACAATCTTGTGATTTTTACATAATACTCATGTTGAGTCTAGGTTCCATCATTCTGGAAACATTTCACTATTTTCAAAAACTTAACACCTAACTCTTCTTCATAATTTACATGTAGGCAAACATGATTCTCTTTTGAAAGGTATTATGATCACTGAGTTTAATGTCTACAATTGATGGATAATCAATCACTATATTGATCTTGGGTTATTAAAACAATACTTGGAGAAAAGCTACCTATTTCTAAACAATTTCATTCCATTAGATTAAAATGAATTAAATTTGGAAAAATGCAGAGCAATGATGAGTTCTTGCTAAGTAACCGGGGAGTGGGCATCACAAATGTTTGCCCTCGCGTCAAAAGGCTAATTCGTCAACTCTGTACAACGGTATGATGGACACTTTCACTGAGTAACTGGGGGTACGGGCACGTATAATGTCTACCCTCATGTTCAAAGGTGTGAAGTTCTCTTAACTACCACTTTTTCCCTTTGCATTAAAGAATGGCAAATAACGAAAAGTTGAAATAGTGTGAAGCCTCCACTGAGTGCTAATTCCCATGGGTCATTGCTGTTTTTGAATGTTTTGGCATTTAGATATTTCTCTCCTTGATCATTTGAACCTCAACTATGAGGATTGTGTTGTCCTACACTCTAATTAACAAAGAGAAGAGTAAAAGTGTTTCCTTTTCATATAAGTGACTGTTTTCTTCATGCTTCAACTTCAGACTAATTAAGTATTATGTTTGAACCATTAAGATAGTTGAAGTGGCTTTTCATCTACATGTATATGATAGGTTCTTACATATGTATTCTTCATCTATTCACCTTAGGTAACAGTTAAAAACCACTGCTCAAGAGTTCCCTTTCAAACTACACACAAAAATCCAACAAGATGACATTCTGAAAGCATCTGTCGACAGATAAAATTCTGTCTGTCGACAGACGGCGGCTGCCCTGTTTGGAAGTCCAACGGGCACGCCGTTTGGGGCTGATTTGGTGGGCCATTGCCTTTTAAACTTCCCCCCACTTCTTTAAATAGGCATCTCCGGCCCTTCCACCTCCAACACCACCCCAATCTTCTCTTCTTCCTCTCTCAAACACCTCCTTCCCCTTTTGGACGGGAAACCCTACCTCCATCCCCCTGGCTTGATACCCTTGCTCCTCTCTCTTTCTCCAGCCCTCCTTCCTATTCCTCCATCTTTGCCTCATCCCATCCATGGCTCCCAAGGCGAAGAAGTTGGTCTCACGTCGTCGTCCCGCCTCCTCCTCGCCCGGCGAAGGATCCAGGGCTCACGATGAACGCCGGACCAAACACCGGGATGATCGCCTTCAGAGATGGTCGTACCTCCCCGTCTCCATCTCAAACGGGTTCACGGTACATTCACAAAGTTCGTTCCTCCACGTTATGTGGATTTCCACTCGTTGGCCGATCTCTTTCCCAACCTCCAACCCCTGTTCGATACCCAGGGTTGGACAGTCTTTCTCTACGCTCATACGGCATACTCTCCCACTGCCGTAACTGAGTTCTTCAACAACCTAGCTTCCTCCGATGAGGCGTTCTACACCTCTGTGAAGGGCACTCCCTTTAAACTCACTGCTAACCTTTTTAGCACTGCCCTCCAGATTCCGAACACCGGGGCGGATATTCTTGATCATCACCCAGACGCTTCTGTCTACTATCCCCTTCTTACTCTTCAACCCTATGATACAACCAAGGAGATTGCTAAGCTCAATGCCAACACTTTCCCTCCCCTCAACCGCATGATTCACCAAATCTTCACCACTTGCATTGCGCCGAAGCATGGCAGTCGTGAACTCGTCACCAATGTTCACAAATCATTGTTCACCTTCTTCCTTAATTGTGAACCCATCAATCTTCCTCTCCTGATGCTTCGCTTGATCACCAAGTGCTTCTACCAACCCAGGAGATCCATGCCCTTCGCTTGCCAAATTACTTCTCTTTTAAAGTTTATTGGCATTCCCATTCCAGATAGTGAGTGTGTCTCACTCAACTCCCGCAACAGTTTTGATATCACTGCCGCAACACGCATGGGATACAAGCTAGTGGATGGGGTTGTCACCCGGGAACTCAAGGGCAAGGCACCTGCTGCTGCCGAGGATGAAGACTACATCGGGGATGACGATCAAGCTGCTGATGAAGAAGATGCTGAAGAAGATGATGAAGACTCCCAGTCAGAGCCACTAGATGCTCCGGGAGATGCTGGTGTTGATGTAGCTGCTCAGCCTTCCATTCGGGATTTGATAGCACAGCTACAAGTGCAGATGACACATGGCTTTGAGAGACTGCACGCAAGAATGGATACAATTGACACACGCATTGACAGACTTGCCACTGAGCGTCATGCCCCTCATCAAGCTCCTGAAGATGATGCTGCTTAGATAGATTTTATGTCTAGGAGTGGGTCATGTCCTGTATTTTCATTTCAGTCTGAGCAATGTCGTTTCTCTCTTATGTTATTTCATGTATTTTCTCCTTCACTTAATGTTACTTCAGTCACACTTTTGTCATGTGAATGCTTCACTTTCCTATGAATGAAATCACATGTTCTGTGCACATCTCAAAATGTGATTGTTGTCTTTACTTTTGATGTTGTCAAAAGGGGGAGAAGAAACCTCAATTGCATGAGCATAATTGAAAATTTTTGTCATCATCAAAAAGGGGGAGAATGTTGGGTTCATATTCTGGAAACTAAGTGAATTCACATTCTAAATGATAAATGTTAATCAAACAATGTTTTTGAATGATGAATAATTGAATTGAGGTTTCATACATGTCAATTAACATGATACAATATTTGGTTATCTATGTCTTCATTATACCTAACTATACATGTTTTATCATGTAGGTACAAGTGCATATAACCAAGCCTTCTCAAATCATGAGAAAATGATCACAAGTACAGTGTATACATGTACCTGTCGACAGACCCAAAGGCATATGTCGACAGATGCCACAGTTGTGATCAGACAGAAAAGTACTAAGAGCACCTGTCGACAGATGCTCAGAGACCTGTCGACAGATGTCACAGACAGAAATGCCAGAGTTCTGTGTTTTGGCAAAACTGACTCTGCTTGTCGACAGATAGGTGTCGCCTGTCGACAGATGCCACAGGCCAGAGCGACCTGAAATCTGTCTATTGCAAATCTATTGCAATCTGTCGACAGATACTCAATACCTGTCGACAGACGCAGAGGATCTTCAAATACGGAAACCTTCCTTCATATCCAAGATTGTGTTTTCAAGTCCCACGACTCTCCACATGAAAACACAACTATATAAGCATCCTTTTGAAGAGAATCTCGTACAGAAGCAGCCACAACCAAAAACCCTAAAGCCAAGTCCAAGAGAAAAGAGTTGCTGCTGCTCTGCTTCAAGTCTGCAGTGCAGAGACCGAAAGATCTGTTGGTTCTGCAGTACTGAAGATAGATCGTCGTGGATTCAACCTTCTCTATCAATCCAAAGCAGTCAAGTCGAAGTTTGAACTCCATCCAGACGTTCTCAGAAGAGTTCCACAATCAGGATTTACTCCTATACTCTGAACTCTTCCTGTTTCACAATTCTTATCCATCGTGTGTGTGTTTGTGTGATTCAAGCGTCTCTTGTGCTTGAGATCACTTGTGTGTGTTGTTCTGATCGTGGGTGCACATCAGAAAACACGTGTGTGTGTGAGTTGTAGTCACCGAACTCGCTCATAAGCAGTTTATTCTGTGTGTGTGTGTGCCGTGGACGTAGGATACACTGTTGTGTACTCCGAACCACGTAAATCTGCGTGTCTCGTGGTTTGATCGTTTCTACGATAGATGTTTGATAGGCACGTTGCATATTCACATGCTAGATAGGTTTCTACTTCATCTACACATAGTTTAGATCTTGATACTGTCTTGTTAATCTGTGCTTTAATAAAAGAACGTGATAATAGTTTTTAAGAGACAGTAATCTATTCAACCCCCCTTCTAGATTACTATATTGGGAATTCCGCAACCCTTCAATCTCTATGTGTGAGTCATATGCGAGAGGGCTGCCGATCCGATCCCCAACAGTCGGTGCTTGTGGGTTGTCGTGCTTAAAGGGTTTCTGGAGTAGGTCGTTGTGCTCACAAGAGTTGTGCTTTGAGCCGTCGTGCTCAAAGGTGTGTGTGAGCCGTCGTGCTCTGATGTGTGTGAGCTGTCATGCTCATTGTACTTAGGTTGAAGAGTGTGTTCCTCCATCGTGGGGAGGTGGACATAGGAGAGACAGTTTGTGTTCTTCAAACCACCTTAAAAATCCCTTGTGTACTGTGGTTTGATCTATGGTTTGAATTTGTTATGCTAGATGATTGCATAGGGATTTCGCTTCACACTGCCAGTCAATTTAATCACACACTTAGCATTAGATCTGTGGGGTTTTTTAATTGAATAGAACTCTTAATTTGAAGTAATTTTTAATTACTTTAGTTTTCGCTGGAAATTTATTCAACCCCCCTCTAGATTTTGCCATCACCGAATATCTGATCCTACAATTGGTATCAGAGCAGGTTAACCACTCTGATTATTAGATCTAATTTTTTGTTACACTGATTCACTGTGTTTAGATCTAATAGTCTTTTGAGTTGATCTGGTCTAATGACAAATCATTTAACTTGCATGAATTTCCTCCTATAATTTTAGAAAAATCCCTAAGCTCAATGTCATCTATTAAATTGCAGAATTCTTTAGTGGATTCGCAAAGAAAAGGAGCCAAGGGAATTCACAAATGCTCAATGGCACAGAAGAGCTCCAATGATTCAGGAAAATTATCAGTCCAAAGTTGTTAGCTCTCACAACACATTCAATGAGCTCAGAGCATCCTTCATCTTCTTCGAAATCTAAGAAATCAAATGGGTCTACAATGTCAGGTAAATCATTCCAAACCCATTTATGAAATCAAATTCTGATTCTAATTCAGATGAAGGCATGTCTTACGGTGATTTGGTTGAATTCTGTAAGAAGGTACAAAATCTTAATGGAAAATTGATCACTAGAAATAAAGATTTGAAAAAGATTTTGAAAAAATTGTCAAGAAGAAAATGAAAAATTGAAGTCTAAAAATAAAGAGAATCAAATTGAAATTGATGTGCTTAATGAAGATCATAAGTCATTGGAAACTAAAATCTTTACATTGAAAAATGAGCATGAAAACTTAGAGAAATAGATTGAAAAACTTGCTCAAGAGAAAGATAAATTGAAAGATCAAGTTTCTAATATGGCTCAAGATTCTAAAATCAATGACAAATGCAGACAACTTGTTGAAGAAAATCGTCATCTGAAAAAGAAGATTGAATGCATGTTGTATGACAGATCATTAAACAATGATTGCAACAATTTAAAGAATAAAATTGTTGATTTGAAAAAAAATTGCTCAATTTGAAAATGAAAAGAATAAGATGAAAAATGGTTTGGATGTTATGCTAAACAAACTTCAAATTATAGAAAAAGAAGTTGTTGCATTAAAAGCTGAAAAACAAAAGCTTCAAAATGAACTTAAGACTGCTGCAAACACAAGTCTTGCTTCTGTAAAAATAAAAATAAAAATAAAAATAAAACCAAAATAATATTTGTTAAAGCTACTGGTAACAAGAACTCTTCTATCCCTAATGAAAAACCAATGAAAGTTCTTGTTCAGAAAAATGCTCCTATCAAGAAGAATCCTGTCTCTATGAAAAATAAGAAAATTGAAACAAGAAAACAAAAGATTTTATACAGGATTCCTCCATCTTCTCCACAGACAAGGAAAGCTCCAATGCAAGCTCTAACTCCACATCATGTTAGGAGCTATCAAAAGGTAAAACCTCCTCAAAGGAAAAGGGGGTTCCAGCAAACGTACCCACGCCAAGGTAAGCACCAAGTAAGAGATATTCCCATTTGCTTTAACTGCAATAAACTTGGTCATTTAGCCAGAGTTTGCTCGAATATAAATCAACATTTCCATGAACATGCTAAACCAGTCCAGTGCTTCACATGTCATAAGCATGGGCATATCTCTAGGGATTATTGGCATAGAATTGATCATTTGTGCATGCTCCAAAGTTCCATTCTAATGCATATGTTCAAACACATAGGAATAAACATCATGTTCATACTAAAATAGTTCAAAAATTCAATGTGTATATAAACATAAATACTGCACAAAATAATTCTATTGTTGTTTATGATAAAAATTTAAAAAATAGAAAATTTCATGAAAACATAGATGCATTGAACAAGACAAAGAGAAAATGTGGAACTAATATTGCCCATAGTTCCATAAATGAAAGAATTGCATGTATACAAAAAATAAAATCTTTTTGGATTCAAAAGCTAATGCTGAAATCTGATTTTTGCTCCGTTGTAGGACCCAAGCAAGTATGGGTCCCAAAGTCAGCTTGATCAGCAAGCTGAAGACTCTTTTAGCCATACCTATCCATCTAGAATCAAGACAATGGCTATGCAAGGCAAGAAAAATTGAAGAACACAAGTAAAATCCTTGAAAACAAAATAAAGACTGTTCAGGTAAACTCTCCTATCTTTTCACAATTGAATTACTTACAAACTTTTTCATATCAAGCACATGCTAAGGGGGAGTAAATTTGTAAAGGACAAAAATGATCTTTGATAATGCTGCTCAATAAATGTCAAAACTGGTTAGAACTCGAAAAAAAAAACTCAAAGAAATTGATTTTGATCATCATCAAGTCGACACACATCTGCTCATGTGTTGACACCAGTGGTATTATGTTGTCTTCTATTTGAGAATTCATGCTCATGTGTCGACACACTGAGAATTCTTTGTCGACACACCATCATCTAATTTTTGAAAAACTTCATATTTTCAGGAGGGCTTATCAGTTAACCTCTTCATGTGTCATGGATCCATTCAAGATTCCATTGAAATTTTTATATGAGAAATAAATTTTAAATATTTGAAAAATTTGTGCTCTTGGATTAACCATGAAGATGAAAAATAAGATCTAGAGTCATGTGTCTATCTTTATTCTCATATGTTATTTTAGACTTTTATTGCAAAACACTTTAATTAGACACATGAGTAGTCTTGAGCTTTATATCACAAGAAATAATGAAGTTTTACTTTTAACAAATGCTAAGAATAAAATTTTAACAAATCAAGACCATGATCTATTAAGGTAAAAAGCTACTTGACACTCAACAGAAAAATCTTGAAAACTAAAAAAAAAAAAAATTTCAGGAAAAAGAAAGATTTCAAGGAAATTGTCGAGCAATGATTAGTACACTGAGTAACCAGGTTATTCCACTTGAGACATGGTTGTACTTGAGTCAAAAGGTGTTATTACGTTCTCTCTGTTTAAAAAGAAGTAAACAAATGATATCATCCCTAATAGTTAGGCACTTCTACACTGGATAAGTATGTGTGCTTGCACAGAAAAGTATGAATTAAATCTTCTTTGCTAAATTTTCTAAAATTTCTCAAATAAAAGAATGGAAAGAAAAAGACATGGTGTTAAGAGTGCAGCTAACCTAAAATAGAATTCATGTTGTTCAAGAATGTTAAATTGTTATTCTACATTGTGTTAAGATCAAAACTTTGATTTTTTAATGATATACACTCTTGACATCTCAATTTAGGTCACAAAAATCCTGTCATATCTGTAAATAAAATTTATGAAGTGATTTTTGTTGATAAAGAACCGACATAAGAACTCAATAAAAAATCATCTTTATTTTTAACCCTTGTTGCACATTATGAAAGGTACAATTATATTATCTCTCATATACTAAAATCATTGTGTATCTTGATACCTTCATGACCCTTTCAAAATCAAATTATTTGTGCACCTTGCAACACAATCTCATATTCAAGGGGAGCAACCTTATTGTTGATCTCTAATTTCATCCCCCGATCAATTGATTTCATCACTCCTATTTGTTTTAGATCATTTATTATGGTCCCCATTTAATTGGTGGTGGACAACTCCGATAATGTCAAAAAGGGGAGAGTTGTTTCACTGAGGGGGAGACTTCAATAAATCTATGTGTTTTGTGAGACCTCTATTCATACCCTTGATTTTTGGGGAGTTTGTTTTTAAGGGGAGAATTTTACATTACCTTGCATGTTCATATCACTCTTTTTGATGTTGTCAAAAAGAGGGAGATTGTTGAGTTGTGTGTTTTTGTAAGGCCTTAATTTTCTATGCATTTTATGACTGTTGTTATGTTTTTAAATTGCTGCCTGAATTCCTTCTTAACATCAACATCCCTGGACGTTAACATTTGGTTGACGGTAAATATGTGCCGTTTACCACCTGACTTGAGGAGCTTGATGTCAAGATCGATTGACGTTTACTTCATGTAGACGACAACCAATTGGACGTTAAGATCTCCGGCTGTGTTTGGGTTTCTTGGCCTGAAACTGTCCAGATTTATCCGGTAGATAAATTAGGAAACCCACGTTGGTTAGGACTTTCTCTTCCCTAAGACACCTATGACCTAAACTCCTATGAAACTAGGTCATCTCAGCATAGAGAGGATTTTGCTCAGCTACGACTTTTTGGGTTTCGGGGAGAGGAAAAAGAGAGAGTATTGAGGGGTGGATCCGGCGAACCAGGAGCTGCACCGGCGTTCTTCTGTAAGAGGGAGGTTCTTATGAACGTGGAGAAGCTCTTTCGTTGTTGGGAGATCGTTCTTTTGGGCGTGAAAGTTGAATCAAGCCCATGAATACTACCTCTTTGGTTTGTCCAAGGATGGCTTCATCACCTCAATTCGATCTTCAGAGAGTTTTCTAGAGGCAAGTAACTTAAGGGTTTCATCCCTATACGTATCACCTAGGGTTTTACAATTTTTGAGGATTTTTGTCTCGTGTCCTGGACCTCCAAATTATATGTCTTTTTGTTTTCAGTCTGCACTTTCTGTAGATAGGAAGTTGACGGCAACATCCTTGCCATTGAGTTCCTGTGTTGATGGCAATCGATCATGCTGTTAACCTCTCTTGACGGCAAACCCCTTGCTGTTAAGTTCTTCAGATATTTCCAGAAAAGTGTTTTAACATATGTGATGTGATCTTTAGGAGGTTTTGAATATATGCATAGGTTTGGAAATTTTTGTCTTATCAGGTACGCTTAGTAGATTGAGCCTTGAATTTCTGATAATTTTTTGATCATATTTGTAAATTGTAGAATTTCTATTCAGAGTAAATGAGCATGTCATATTAGATTTAAATTCGGGATAAATATGTATGATGTGTATTATTGTCACAATTTTTTCCATGAACTTAGGGTTATTGTGTGCATGTTTCAGGATTGATAGAGTCATTAGTTTACTGTCTACCATGCTTAATCAAATTATCTTGTTAAATTACCTGAGAACTGTGTTAAATGTTAAAAATAGATGTACTATCGTGGAAAGTCTAAAAAATTAGACATCTGATATATCTCATGCGTAGGATCTGTGATTAAAATTTGAGCATGTTCTGACGTCCATGACTACTATTTCCAGTTATAAGCCATTAATGGCCATGTTAAGCATGATTAGTTAAAAATGATATTTTTTAGATGATTAGTACCCTGATTAGGTTCTGTTAAGCATGTATTGACATTATGAGACAGTCATGATTATTTATGGAACCTGAATAATGTGTCTGAATCATGAATACGCAAACAAGTCATTAAGTGCATGAAAAATTGTGTTAATCATGTGACCAAAGTGATGAATGTGATTAAGTGATTAATCTGCCGAGATTGACACTGCTACCATAGAAGGCTATGGAGCCGTACTGTAGAAAAGTCCCTATGGGAAGGCTCAATGTGTATGTGATATCCTGTGGGCATCAGGATGAAATCCTGGGGGTGGACAAGTACCACTGGTTAGGGTGGAGAGGGCTTCTCCCGGTTCTGCGTAGTTACCAAGATTCGTCACTATATTGCCTAGGTGACGGGTATGTGTTATGTGTGTGATGTGTCCTTCTTTATGGTGGTTCGGACTATGTGTCACGACAAAAAATGTGTAAAGATGTGAATTAAGTGTGAATGTGCAAAGTGAATATGTGGAAGTGATGTGATAATGTGCTTCAATGTGTAAGAATGTGAAACCATGTGATTAAACTTCTTTTATGTTAAAACAGCAAGTAAAAGGTGAGAATATGTGACATATGAGCATGTTGAATGTGATAGATATCATGCTAGTATCACTAGTAGATATGTGTTTAATTTCATGAGTTAGATGTTCGGAAATGTGCCATGAAATGAGTTGTGGTTGATACCATCATTTATATTAAATCCATGTGTAGTTAGCATGTTATAGATTGTTCATTTAGTATTTGTTTATTGCTACATGAATCATGTGATAAATTGTTCCTTATGTTAAACTTATGTAGAATGAATGTGATAAGTGTTTGGATGTACCAATAGGTTGCTTGCTGAGTCTTTTGTGAAGACTCATCCTTGCTTAAACATACAGGTGATGCAGGTATTTCTGAGATCGAGGAGGAGATAGCGAGGAGCGACTCCGAGCGAGAGAGGTAGCTGAGATCTTGAGAGCTATTCACATAGCTTGTACTTTTCTTTACTTAGTACGTGAGACGATGTTACGATATGGACTTGTTTATTTGTGGACTTCGTATATTTATTTTGCTACTATATAGACTGTGGGATGTGGGTGATGATGATGGAATAAGAGTTACTTTCATTTCCGCTGTATTTTCCTTTGTTATTTGTGTACATCTCTATCTACTGTGTTGTGCTGGGTACATGTCCCACTGTGATGACGTGCTTTATATCGACGTGTATTGGTATAATCATACCGGTATAAAGGGGGTCATTTTAGTTTTGTTGATAACATATTGTACACAATCTAATGATGTCATATTGTACATATGTGGGAGATTGTTGTATTGTGTATTTAGATGATGACATTTTGTCACACATCACATCTTCAATTGTACATATAATGATCATGACAACATTCACAATGTTTTGATATTCAATCTTAAGTGCTTTCATGTTGAATATTCTTGAATATTGTTTGCGACTCATAGACAGACTGGCTATATTTGAAATCATACTCAATGGACATCAGATGTTCACTTTTGGCCGTAGTCAGCTGAAACACAAACTTTGGATGTATTGTTTTGGTCGCGGTCAGTCGAAGCAGAACTTCGTCATATCCAAAGCTTAGCTTCGGATATGACGAAGTCACTTTGACCGATCATGACTATTTTATCACTGTGCCTTCGGATGTTCGAATTTGTTCTGTGACAGTCGAAGCAGAACTTCATCATATACGAAGCTAAGCTTCAGATATGATGAAGTCACTTCGACTGATTAAGACTAAATTCAACATTGACTTCGGATGTACTCAATTGCTCTTTGTCATATGAAGTGTAACTTCGTCATCTACGAAGCAAAGCTTCGGATATGACAAAGTCACTTTGACTGATGAAGACCATTTTGACATTGACTTTGGATGTTCACTTTTTGTCTAGGTCTTGGACAGTCAAAGTCTGGATAATCAACTTTTGAATAGTCGATGTCTGACTCCGACTTCTTGAAAGTCGATGTTCTAACATCAATTATCTCCTGGTAGACATCGATTACCTCATGGTGGACATCGATTACTTCATGTTTAAACATCGACTGTCTAGAACATCGATTACCTCATGTTAGACATCGATTACTTCATGTTTAAACATCGATTGTCTGCATGTTCTAACATCAATTACTACATGTTAGACATCGATTACTTCATGTTTAAACATCGATGGTCATAACATGGATTGCCAATTACTTAAACATCGATTACCTCATGTCCAAGATAGATTGTCATAACATAGCTTGATTTCTTAATCAACTAAACATCGATTGCCTTTTTCTTCTGAATAACTAAAGATGCCATTTGTGCAGGATGTCATGTGATTGGCACGCATCTTACTTGGGGTACACGAAACCCTAGGTACGAGGTTTGGGCATCTGGCTATAAATTCACCCTTGTCCTTTGTGAAAAGGCATCCAACAGGCGTGGCCAGAAAAAGGGAAAGTACCCTAAAAGTGTGCACCTAGAAAGTGGAGCAGAGTAGCACGGGCAGGAAAAGCCGAGCAGTAGAAGAGCAACAAACGCAAAGAGAAGAAGAAGAAGAAGAAGAAGAAGAAGGAGAAGGAGAAGAAGAAGAAGCCAGAAGGTAGATCAAGCAGAGGCTGCAACAAGAAAGAAGGAGATTGGATCTGAGATCATGAAGATTAGATTCAGAGCTGAAGAGAAGATTTCTTCCTTCTTTCTATTTTGTATTTTCAAAACACATTTGATAGTGTGTGATATGTGTAAGCGTTCTACACAGATTACCTGATTGTTTCAAATTTATCTTCATAATTGTACTAGGATAGATCATGCTAGAGGATCTACTCCCTAATTGGGCTTGTTCTAGCAGAACTTGGATCTGTCATGGTCCAAAGGGTTGAGCACTGTGTGCTCACATTTTTGAGCTATCATGCTCAAGTTTTCTAAGCCATCGTGCTTAGGGGTTTTGAAAATATTCGTCATTCTCTTGCCCAGTGGAGTGAGTCGTTGTGCTCATCTCCGATCGATGCTTGTGAGTTGCCGTGCTCACAAGTGGTTTCTGGAGTTGGTCATTGTGCCTATCCCCAGGTTGTTCTTGTGAGTCATTGTGCTCACCAGAGGTTGTGCTTTGAGCCGTCGTGCTCACAGGTGTGTGTGAGCCGTTGTGGTCTGATGTGTATGAGTTGTCGTGCTCATTGTACTCTAGTTGAGTAGTGTGTTCCTCCGTCGTGGGAGGTGGACGTAGGAGACATAGTTTGTGTTCTCTGAACCACCTAAAAATCCCTTGTGCACTGTGGCTTGATCTATGGTTTGAATTTGTTGCACGAGGATTGCATAGAGATTTCGCTTTACACTGCCAGTCAATTTAATCACACACTTTGCATTAGATCTGTGGGCTTTTTTAATTGAATAGAACTCTTAATTTTGAAGTAATTTTTAATTGCTTTAGTTTCCGTAGCAAATCTATTAAACCCCCCCTTTTAGATTTTGCCATCACCGAATATCCGATCCTATAATTGCTCTGCCAAGAGAAGTGATTTTCAAAAATTTTGTTCTTGTTCCTATTTTAGAAACTAGAGAATGATTAAAAACAATACCCATATTTAAATTTTTACTAAAGAACCATTTTTACTTATGAGTTTTAGAATAAGGAAGAGTATGTATTTTCAAGCATGTTTTAGAACTATTATATATCCACTCTTTGGTATTTTTCAGGAGTTTTAGGAATCAAAATTTCAAGTTTATAAGCCACAAACCATTTACTTATGGTAGGGATGATCAAGAGAAATGAGTAAGAACATTAACACCCCCTAAGTTATTGCTCTTGGTCAAAATTCATCATAGTTAAATACACCCTCTCAAGAAGTGAAATTCACATGAGCAGAAGAAGATTTATTCATGGCAAGAATTTGAAAGGGTCAAGAGGGATGAGAAATGATCAAGAATACACAGAGTGCACAAGACTTAGGTGGTGATTGCCTTACACAGATCAAACAATAGATTCTTAAGGATTTCTTTGTCCCTGAACAATCTTAACAATTGTGAATTTTCAACATTGACTACCATGCAGCTTTCCACAAGACTTCTGATCACTACAATCAATAGCATAATGAACCACATGATTTCAAAACATTTTAGCTCCTCCTTACTGTGTGCATTATGTAGAATAACATTCAATGATCATGAACATGTCAAAACAAATAAATTGCATCATATATCACATGATTCCAAGTACTTGGCGGAGTAATTCTCACGCATAATGAAAGTTTCCAGACAAGTCTTGCTTGTCCTTCCACAAGTCACCATTTTATATACCATAAAATCTAGATACATGATACATCATGATTTCATTCCATCAATTCATCTTTGAGCATCAAGTAGTCAATCAATCAAGCATAAACCAAGTTCTCTTCTTAAGGATGCATGTCTTTCAGCACAAAGAGGTTTGGTAAATATGTCAACAACTTGTTTAGCAATTTCAACGAAATGCAATTCGAAAGAATTTTTGCTAACTTCATCTCTTAAAAATGGTGTCTAATTGCAATGTGCTTAGTCCGAGAGTGCTGGATTGGATTCTTGGCCAAATTTATAGCACTAGTGTTATCACATATTATTGAAACACCTCCAAGATCTACTTGGTGATCTTGGTCTTGAAGTTGCTATTTAATCAACAACACTTGAGTGCAATTGAGTGTTGTTTCTTAGAAGCCCAAAAGACTACCCCCCCCCCCCCCCCAATAAAAATAAAAAAAATAAAACAAAAATTGCAATAGCCACTAGTATTTTTCTATGCAATTTGCTTCCAACATAATCTACATCAGAGTAAGAAAGTAAATTCACCACAATCTCAAGTCATGAGTTCCAGACAAGTATCTGAAAATCCTTTCTATTGCACTCATGTGAGATTCTCTGGGACTAGCTTAAAATCTAGCACACATGAACACTGAGAATTGAATGTCAGGTCTAGATGCAGTAAGATATAATAGGGATCCAATTATACCTCTGTAGGTTTTTGCATCTACCATGTTACCTTTGAGGTCTGCATCAAGACTCACATTGGTGCTCATTGGAGTTGCCAAGACTTTTACATTTTTCATCTTGTATTTCTTCAATAACTCCATGATATATTTTGACTGATTGATAAATGTTCCTTTATTTGATTGAACAACCCGCAATCCAAGAAAATATTTAAGTTCAACCATTAGACTCATTTCAAATTCATTTGTCATGAGTTCAGTAAATTCTTTGCTCAGAGAGGGTTTTGTTGAACCAATACAATATCATCAACATAAGTTTGAACAATTAAGATATCATCTTTTTGCACTTTTGTGAACAGAGTTTGGTTAACTTTACCCCTCATGTAACCTTATGAGAAAAAAACTTAACCTGTCATACCATGCACGAGGGGCCTGCTTGAGTCCATAAAGAGCCTTATCAAGCTTAAACACATGGTTAGCAAAATCAGATGATTCAAAACTAGAGGGTTGCTCAACAAAAACTTCGTCCTTTATCAGACCATTTAGAAAAGCACTTTTTACATCCATTTGTTGAAGTTTGATCTTGTGTGAACATACAAAAGAAAGCATGATTCTTATGACCTCTAACCTAGCTATAGGAGCAAAAGATTCTTCAAAGTTAATTCCAAATTCTTGATTGTATCCTTTGCAACTAACCTAGCTTTATTTCTGATTATTTTTTCCATCCTCACTGGTTTTATTTCTAAAACCCATTTAGTTCCTATGACTGATTGAGAAGTTGGTCTAGGAACTAAATGCCAAACTTTATTTCTTTCAAATTGACTTAACTCTTCATGCATGGCATCAATCCAAAAATTATCTTTTAGTGCTTCTTCAATGCTTTTAGGTTCAAGTTGGGAGACAAGTGCCATTTGGTCCATTTCCTTAATTAGCTTAACATGAGATCTAGTTTTTCAAGGTACTAGTTTTTCAAGGTTCATGTAGACTACTATGATGCTGTCTCTTATGTTTATTAGAACATTACCTGAGTTGGTAACTGAAGATCCTTCTTCATTAAACCCACCTTGTTTCTCATTTTGGCTAGATCCTTCTTCATGTGATTTTGGTTTCTCTTTCTCATCCAGAAAATCTCCATCTTCTTCTTTTCTGTATGGATTATCATTACATTCATCAAATGTAATGTGTGGAGATTCTTCAACAATTTGATCTTAAGATTGAATACCTTATATGCTCTTGAATGATCTGAATATTCAAGAAGCATACCCAGTTCACTCTTGGGTTCTAATTTATCCAGATCCTTGTCATTATTTAAAATAAAGCACTTTGTACCAAAGAATTTGAAATGAGCAATTGAGGATTTCTTACCTTTCGGAAGTTCATATGATGTTTTCTTTTTAAATGGCCTTTACAAATGCATGATTGATTGTGTAGCAAGAAGTATTGATTGCCTTAGCCCAAAATCTCCTTGGTAGGCCGCTTTCCACTAGCATTGTTCTGGCCATTTCAACCAAGGTTCTATTTTTTCTTTCAACAACTCCATTTTGTTCTGAAGTTTTTGGGGATGAAAATCTGTGAGAAGTTCCTTCAGTTCTGCAAAATTATCAAAGTCAAAATTATCAAATTCCTCACCATGGTCTGTCATAATTGAAGGAATTCTAAATTTTTCTTGTTGCATGATCTTTTTAATGAATTCTATAAATTCAGTAAAAGCTTCATTTTTGTGAGCAAGATAGAACACCCATGTAAATCTAGAAAAGTCATCAACAAGCACATATCCAAACCTTTTACCAGTAAGACTTACAGTCCTAGTGGGTCCAAACAATCCATGTGAATGAGTTCAAAAAGACTTGAATCAAATTTTTAGATCTACTTTTGAAGGATTTTCTAGTTTGCTTACCTTGGGTGCATGCTGTACAAAATTTACTATTTTGTTTAAAGGAGATTTTTGGTAGACCTTTGACAATATTAAACTTTACAAGTTTATGCAACATACTATAGCTAGCATAACCTAGTCTACGATGCCATAAACATGAAAGATCAACTTTATTTATAGTAAGACACATATTCACATTATCAGGGGCATCCAAGTCAACCATGTATACATTATTTACTCTCTTACTAGTAAATTTGACAGAATCAGATTTTGGTTCAAAGATGGTTTGTAAAGGAGAGTTGAACATTACCTTGTGGCTTTTATCACAGAGTTGACTGATGCTCAATAGGTTATATTCTAATCCTTCTATCAAGAGCACATCTTCAATTGAATTGGAAATTTTCTTACCTACTTTTCCTGATCCAATGATTTTTCCTTTGTTGTTTCCTTCAAAGGTGACAAGAACAACTTGTTTTTCAACTAGCAAATTGAACTTACTTTTGTCTCCAGTCATGTGTCTTGAACATCCACTATCAAGGTACCACTTGTAACGTCGTGAATGTTCAGATCATAGTTTAATGGGTTTGGTGGCCATTGTATGGCCTATTGGTTGTGTTTTTGGTGTTTGAGCAGGTTGTGAGGGGTTGAGGATCGGAAATCTGAGCCCAACAAACCTCTGGTGCACTTTTTGTAAATGCGACCAACATATGCGTCACGTTTTGTGGAAATGCGACCACCTGTGCCATCGCGATTTACACGCCGCTTTTTCGAGTGCACGGCTACATGCGCGCCGCATGGCTCATGTAGGGACGTCAGGTTAAATTGTGACGACTTGGTACGTCACGATTTAAACCCGACCAAGCTGTCACAATTAAACCCGACTGTGCACCCCATCGTGATTTTGACTGTGATGTTCTGTTGGTCGAGCCCTCGTGAAATAGTGAAGGAAACACTGTTTGGGCTGAGGGAAGGATTGATGTGGGGTTTTTGGGTGATTTGGCATTTGCAGCATGCAGTTTGACATGCTACAGTCGCGAGGAGGTTGTTCGGAGCACGGGAAACGCCAGGGCAATGCCGTTCTTTGTGTTGGTAGGGGAACTCTTCTCGTTTTTGGAATGATTGGACTGTGATTGAAGGGTTTAATGCATGGAAATGGCTATGATGAGTAGTAAGCATGTGTAGGTGTTTATATGAATGAAAATATGGAGTTTACCTACATATAAAAGGTGGTTTGGGCGATTTCTGGAGGTGAAGGTCGAGATGGGAGCCGTGGCTTGAAAGCGACGGACCTGGATGTCGCATTTTGAACGCAGTGACTTGATCCATCATGATTCAGCCATTGAAATGCATCGTCTATGTACGTCGTGATTTGAGAGGTGACCACTCGATCTGTCGCGTTTCAGCTTCAGTGGATAGTTAGCATATTTTGGAAGGCCCTCGAATTTTGTTCTTTTATTTGACTTTGTCTTATGATGTATTAGTTGCTATGTGTACATATGTATATGTATATACGTATATGTATTTATTTCTATATATATTGTATTTGAATAATGTTATACATATGTATATATGTGTTTACTTGTGTACATGTTGCTTTTATTTATATTGTATCTATGATGCTTACATTATACATTATACATTGCATGTATGTATATAGTGTATATATATATAATTGGGCATTTCTGTGTTCTGGCCGAGAGGCTGGTTGACGTTAACATGCATGGACGTGCATGGGGATGTCAATGTCCAGATCGATGGACGTTTATTCCCAGTACACGGCTAGGGATGTGGAGGTCTATTTCCCAGTATTGTTGCGGCTTCAGATCTGAAAACGGCTGCATTTCTTTCGCTCCTAGTTTTGTAAACCATCTTCCAACGGTAGGAAATCCTATCTACGCATACCCCAAATCCCTTGGCTCTATAAAAACACCCTCTTGCGGCTGGATTAGGTTCCTTTGGCTATTTGAGAAACCCTAGAAAGTCTGTGCGAAAACAAGATCTTTGAGAAGCTTGATCTGGCGATTGTGGGCATCTTCCGGCGATCTACCTCGACTGGAAGGATCTCTGATCATTGAGGATGTCTTCCCCGACTCCGGTGTACAAACTACATCGACCTAAAGATCATATCTGGGAGATTTTGGTGCCTCTTCTTGGCTTGGCCGAGGAGAGCTTCTCCAGAAAATAATCCAAACTAGCATTTTCTTTGAGGCAAGTAACCATTGGACATCATCCCTACTCATGTCAGCTAGGTCCTAGGAATTTTAAAGAATTTATCTCGTGTCCTCGAACCCACATTCACCATGATTTATGCGTTTAGTCTGTGTTCCTACAGACAGGAACTTAACGACAACATCTTGTGCCGTTAAGATCCAGGGTCAGTGGCAACATCTTGTGCCGTTAACCTGGTTGGCAGCAACCCTTGTGCCGCCAAGTTCATCAGGTTTGACAGATTGATATTTTGATCTTTGTGACACATTGACCGGACTTCTGGGTATAATTGCATGCTATAAATTTTATATGTGGTCAAGGACAGAGACTAGGTCAAATCATGAGGCTAGAACGAATTTCTATGTACAACTTTATTTATTAAAATTTCCTGTAAATGGATTGTGAATATGATTTGATCTTCATAATTTCTGATTTATTAGATCCATGCTAAATTAGGTTTTTAGAAATTTCCTACGACTATATGATGACTGTGTACAGGTGTTAGCACTGCTGGGTATAACTATGTTACTGTGAAATCTGTTTAAAGGAATTTAATGATAATTATGCCTGATTCATGTTTTAATTACCAAAATTATTTTTACAGATCTGAAAAATATGGAAAATTGAGCATGTGATATGGTTATTGTTTGGAACCTGTTATAAAATTTCATGTTGTTTTAATAACAGTAGGTATTGTTATTGATTTAAATGGGAAAATGACCATGTTAAGTTAAATTATATGTTATTCAGTTATTAACAGCATAATTTGGACTGTACTAGGAGCTGATTATTATTATGAAACAGTAATAGAATGCTCTACAAACTGATCCATGTATATGGGTTAAAAGTAAATGTGTGTGTCTAAATGCATGTGAATAATGTGACAATGTGATAACGTGAAAATGTATAAACTGTGCCGTTAGTGACACTGCTACCATAGAGAGCTGTGGAACTGTACTGTAGTAAAGTCCCTATGGGAAGGTTCAATGTGTGTGATATCCTATGGGCAATTAGGATGAAATCCTAGAGGTGGACAAGTACCACTGGTTAGGGTGGAGAGTGCTTTTCCCGATTCTACGCAGTTAACCAAGATCTATCACTGTGTTGCTTAGGTGATAGGTATGTGAATGTGTATATGTGTGTCCTTCTAGTGGTGGTTTGGACTATGTGTCACGGCAACTAAGTGAAAAATGTGAATATGTGAATTTGACCATATGGATTGTGCAACGTGAAATATGTGCATGTGAAATTGATAAGTGAATGTGCTATCATGTGAAATAGTGTAAACCCATATGAATGTGCTTTATTCATGTCAAAACAGCAAGCAAATTGTGTGTGAAATTGAGTTAAATACATGAGAAAATGATTAGAATTCATGCTAGGTATGCTATTTACTTTATGTATAATTCCATGCTTAAATTGTGTATAGTTACCATATGGTTTGAATGAGATTTAAATCTTTGAAGCATGATGAACAATAGTGTAGAAGGCATGTTATAGGTTTTTATACTTAGTTGTTTAAGTAATATAAAGCATGCACCATGTTTATCCTTAAAATGCTTAGGAAACTAGCATGTGTAGGTGATATCTGTATGATTGTGTTCATGGATTGCTTGCTGGGTCTATTTAGACTCATACTTGCTTCGGCGTACAGGTGCAATAGGTACCTCCACTTCTGAGGAGGAGATAGTTAGGAGCGACTCCGAGCGCGAGGAGTAGCTTTCTTCTGGACGTGATCTATTGTCCTTTCATTTTCATAAGTATGTAAACAATAAGTGATGTAATTCGCATAGACAATGTAATTATTTGGAATTGTAATATTGTGGGCATATGTATTTCTTTTATGCTATATGGACTGTGGATAGAATGATGATGATGGAATAAGATTGGATATTTACGTGTTTCCGCTATTCTATTTCAATATTTGTGTACATCTCAATCTAATGTTAGTGTTGGGTCAATGTCCCACTGTGACGACGTTTGTTATACCGACGTAGATTGGTATAATCGTACCGATATAAGGAGGGTCGTTACAGATATTGATATCAGAGACTAGGTTGAGATTGGACATGAATATACCATCATCATCACTTATGCTAAGTCTCTATAGAATTGTCCACATGTGTAGAAAATAATTAATAATGAATGAAAGATGATAAGAAAATGGTTAGGACTAAATAACTTAGTTTCTAACTAAGATTAATTTGTTTACAGGCTATGGCTTCTCATGGTATGCGTGGTGCTCCTGCTCATGAGGATGAGCAGAGGAGAGAGGAGAGGGGTGAGCATTAGGCCCCAGCACCACAGGGTCCTACAGTTCTTCCTCCACCACCACCTATGGATTATGGAGTATTCATGCAAGGCCTGGTGCAGGCTATGCAGACACAGGTGCATACTCAGGCTGCACTCCAGGCTCAGCTGGAGGCTCAGGTTAGAAATGTTAGATAGAAGTAGTCTATTTTCATTAAATGTATGATTGTTATATTGTTTATGTGTTGATTATATTGATTGTTGTAGTAGGCTCAGGCTCCAGCTCCAGTTCCCCAGGAGCATGGCCATGGTGGTCCTTCCATCATGGAGCGATTCAAGAGGATGGCTCCACCCTCTTCTAATGGGGAGAGTAAGCCATTGCTGGCGGAGAGCTGGATGAGGGAGATCGAGAAGATCTTCTGAGCTATTAGGTGTGCTGGGGAAGACAAGGTCAACTTGGCCACCTACATGCTACAGGTATTTGTTAGTTAAATATGTTTGTATTTATGTTAAGTTTAGATTTATCTAGATTGGTCCTTATGGGTGGTTTGATGCAGGAGAGAGCCGATGTGTGGTGGGCTTCTTTACTGCATACCCAATTTGAGGACGGTGCTATCGAGGTAGCTTGGGATGAGTTCGTGAGGCTCTTCCTGGCCAAGTTTGTTCCCGAGCATATTCAAGACAAGATGGAGCAGGAGTTCCTCACTCTTACTCAGGGCTCCATGTCTGTACTTGAGTACGAGGCCAGGTTTGTGGAATTATCTAAGTATGCACCTCACATAGTGGCTGATGAGCGCAGGAAAGCGAAGAAGTTCGTGATGGGCCTTAAGCCATCACTGAGATCGAGGCTCGTGACATTTGACCATCGTACTCTTGACGAGGCTCTTAGCGCTGCGTATAGGCAGGAGAATGAGATGGAGCAGTACCTAGAGGAGAAGAAGGCTTCGTAGAAGAGGTCCGCACCACCATTCCAGCGGCAGGACAGGAAGAAGGAGGCATACCAGTCCCGCAGTGTCCCGTGGCAGTGAGTAGTCAGTAGACAGTTGCACTGCGATCCTCCGGCATCAGACCTAGTGGCAAGAAGGAGTGTCCTCACTGGGGAAGGACACATGGTGGAACGGAATGCTGGAAGCTAGCAGGGAAATGCTTAAAGTGCGGTAGCAGCGAGCATCAGATCAGAGACTATCCCAGGCTTCAGTAGGGAGTTCAACGTGGAGCGCCAGCCCCAACAGCGGCAGCAGCAGCAGCGCCAGCTACAGGAAGACCAGGAAGGCCTCGAGCCCAAGATCGAGTGTTTTTCCTTAGCGCGTGAGGATGCAGAGCAGGCAGAGAACGTCATAGAAGGTACGATTCTTTTCATGGGTGTGCATGCTCCGGTTTAATTTGATATGGGTGCCACTCACTCGTTCATTTTCGAGCAGTTTGATAGGCAGTTAGCTATAGAGTCTAGTGTAGAGGCTGAGGAGTTAGGGGTCCCTTTGTCTGTGCACACACCAGCAGGAACGGTATCGACTAGGAAGTGTATTCCGTCTTTACTTGTGTGCATTGAGGACCGAGTCTTAGATGGGTGTTTCTATTTGCTAAAGATGAAGGACTATGATGCAATTCTTGGTCTGGATTGGCTAGAGGGGCACTATGCATTAGTAGATTGTCGTGGGAAGAATATCACTTTCCATATTCCTGGTGAGGATGAGTTTTCACATGCATTGCCAAGGAACTTAGCGGAAAGGTTTGTTATCTCTGCCATGAAGGCGATGAAGATGGTGAACAAGGGGTGAGACGCATTTCTTGCCAGCATGGTATTAGTACCGAAGGCTGATCAGTCACCTACCCTTGAGGACATTGATGTAGTGCAGGAGTTTCCAAACATATTTCCCGATGATTTATCTGGTTTGCCACCGGTTAGGAAGATATATTTTACTATAGAGCTGCTTCCAGGCACCTCTCCTATCTTGAAGGCTCCATATCGGATGGCACCTGCGGAGTTAGCTGAGTTAAGGAAGTAATTGCAGGATTTACTGGACAAGGGATTTATTCACCCCAGTGTATCCCTTTGGGGAGCACCTGTATGATTTGTGAAGAAGAAGGATGATTCACTCAGGTTGTGCATCGATTATAGAAAGCTCAACCAGATGACTGTGAAGAACATGTATCCCTTACCGTGGATTGATGACCTATTTGACCAACTGCAGAATGCATCGATATTTTCCAAGATTGATCTGCAGTCCGGCTATAATCAGTTGAGGATTAGGATGAAGATGAGTCCAAGACGGCTTTTAGGACTCGTTATGGACATTATGAGTTTTTAGTTCTTCCATTTGGTCTGACCAACGCCCCTGCAGCATTCATGGATCTCATGAGCAGGGTGTTTACGTCTTATCTAGATAGTTTTCTGGTAGTGTTTATCGACGATGTGCTAGTCTATTCTCTAGATGAGGACACACACCGTCAGCATTTGAGGGTAGTGTTAGAAATTCTCCGAGAGCACAAGCTGTATGCAAAATTCAGCAAGTGCGATTTCTGGATGCACGAGGTTCACTTCCTTGAGCATGTTATCTTCGGTGCTGGTGTAGCAGTTGATCCAGCGAAGGTCTAGGCTGTATTATATTGGGAGATCCTTACGACCCCATCGGAGATTCGTAGTTTCCTTGGTTTAGCGGGCTATTATCGGCGATTCATTGAGGGGTTTGCATCTATCGCCGCACCTTTGACTAAGCTAACCAGGAAGGGTGTGAAGTTTGTCTGGTCCGAGGATTGTGAGAGTAGCTTTCAACTGCTGAAGGCTAAGCTTACTTCTGCACCAGTGTTGATTTTGCCGAGTGGTGTAGAGGGTTTTGCCATCTACACAGATGCATCTCGGATTGGTTTAGGTTGTGTGTTGATGCAGCATGGTAGGGTAGTGGCGTATGCTTCTCGCCAATTGAAGGAGCATGAACCTAACTATCCCACTCATGATTTGGAGCTTGCGGCAGTGGTTCATGCACTAAAGATCTCGAGGCACTATCTTTATGGTGTCAGATTTGAGGTGCTCACTGACCATAAGAGCTTGAGGTATCTCTTCTTGGAAAAGGAATTAAACCTGTGGCAGAGGAGATGGATTGAGTTCCTCAAGGACTACGACTTTGATCTTCAGTATCATCTAGGGAAGGCGAATGTCGTGGTGGATACTCTTATTAGGAAGAAATCGTTGCTCCAGTAGGACTGGAAGATGTTAGAGGATGCAGCTTGTGCGATGCCTGAGTTAGAGCCATTGTTATGTCAAGCTTTTGTGGCTTAGTTGTCTATTCGGTCTTCTGTGCTAGATGAGGTGATTGAGTAGCAGAAGGCTGATCCTAGGCTTCAAGAGATGGTGGGCAAGGCGGGAATTGCTAGAGATGAGGATGGTGTGATTAGATTTCATCATCGAGTATGTGTTCCTGATGTTGTGGATGTTCGTGAGCATGTTCTAGTAGAAGCTCATAGGTCGTGATTCTGTATTCATCCGGGTAATGTAGACACGTTTCTGTTCCCCTTTTTAGGTAGGGAGGATGAAGAACGGTCCACAAAGAGGGTGGTGATAAAATAAAGAAAATGATCATGATCGCCAGGCACGCGAGGGTGCCGAATGGAGACGCACGGCGAGGGTGCGGAATGGAATGGGTGATCGCGAGCGTACCTTTTTGGCAGGGAGATTGCACGGGGGATGATGTGGGCCCTATCTTCCTCTACGAACACGGCGGCTGCGGTAGAGGGCGTTTTCCATTTGATTACCCTTGCATAAAAGACAAATAAGAATGGGGATTAGCGAAATGAGGCGTGTAGTATCGAATCCCAAATGAATAAATGAAATGAGTAGAATGGGGAGGACTCACCAGATGGTGGTTTTTAAACCCCTAAAAATGGTGTGTGTGTGTATGCATGCATGTGTGTAAAAAAGATTAAAGGAGGGCCACGTGGGGCCCAGAGGAGGTGAAAATGTAAAGAGCCACGTGGGGCCCGGAGGAAATGGAAATGCAAATAAAAGAAGAAAGAGGAAGGGGGGTGCTTCCCCAAACATTGGTGTGGCGTGACGGGCCGTTGCCGGTTGGATGGAGAGGAGGAAAAGGAGGAAGACGTCGTCCGCCTCGCTCCGGTACACGTGGACCGCAGGGACGCCGGCTCCGAGGGATGGAATGGATGGCAAGGAATGGCTCGGAGTCGAGGCGAGGAACCGGCAGGGCTTTGCCGCTTCGTGGAACCCCCCTCTACAAATGACCCTTGGAAGTTAATTTAAAGGGGTAAATCTTTGAATCGCGTCGGTACAGTCACCGCGACAAGGAGTTGAATCGTGTCTGAACGGCAAGCCGCGACTTAAATCGCGTCGGGCTTGGGCGCCGCGACAAGGATTTAAATGGGTCTGGGCGGCAGGCCACGTTTCAGAAGGTCAATTTGATGAGATAGGCGCCTGATTGCCGTCAATGTCTCTGAATCACGTCCTATCAGGATGCCGCAATAAGGAATGAAATCGCATCCGCTAGGGCTGCCGCGACTTGAAACGTGGCGGCTATGGCCGACGCGATTACCCTAGAGGCAATTTCCAAGGCAATCATCTTATAAAGCGCTTGTCTACTGGAAGCTTTTAGGATTTGACATTTTAAATCGCATCTTCTGACAAGGACGCTATTCAGGCTTTTCTCATGATTACGGGCCTGAGCACGACGACTTTCTAGGCCACACTGAATCACGTCCGGGCGGCAGGACGCGACTACAAACTGAGTTACGGCCGACATACAGGCCACGATAAGGTTGCGCCCTTGAAGGCCGTCGCGATAAGGATCCTAAATCACGTCCGGGGTATAGGACGCATTTAGAGAGAGGCGGCTGCCATACCCGTCGCGACGTGAATTTTAAGCTTATAATACCCGAGGGGTTCCGAAAATGAAGGGGAAGCACCGGGGAAGAATGGGGGTGATCCAAAATGATGGGGAAAACACTCTTTCAAGGCAAGATGAAGGCCATTTGTGGCATCATGCGCAATACAAAATTTGCCCGCAGTGGAGCCAAATTTGCGTGTCTACAGCTGCCACTCCTTGGCATCTGCTTGCAGGGGAGCGAAGCAGAGTGACACGAAGTGTAGCGCAATGGAGTGTAATGAAATGAACGAAATGAAATGTAGCGAAGTGGAGTGCAGTGGAGCAGACTGAAAAGTAGACGCCAAGGTGCAAAATAGACGCACGACAATGGGGTGACTGCCACCTGATAAGAGTCTTTTACCAACACTCATGGAAGTCACCACTAGGAAGAAGACCTAAAGAAACAAATGCTTGGACAAAGGATAAGGATAAGAAAGGCACAAAAGGAAAGAAAAGACCAACTTCCAACGTCGGGGAAGTACCTAAGGACACAATCCGTTAGGTTTCACCATTGGGGGCGTCTACCACTACCGCAGGTGGGTCTGGGAGAGAAGGAGGAGAGATCAACTTCCAGCGTCGGGGAAGTACCTAAGGACACAATCCGTTAGGTTGCACCATCGGGGGCGTCTGCCACTGCCTCAGGTGGATCTCTGAAAGAAATGAAAATAAAATGGATGAGTCCAAACAAAAAGATTCTCAAGGAAATCGGCCCAGAGGCAACAACAAAGGGGGTTGGGTATTCGACCCGGAATGGAATATTTCAAGATGCTTTTGAATTTGAGGCACGGATGGCCCTTAAATTGGCTTGGAAGAGTGGTTTCCCACTGAGATTTCAATATGCATGTATGCTGGGCTAAAAGAAAAATAAGCTCAAAAGAGGAGGAGTAAAAATAACGAAGGATAATATTATTACGCCGGTGAATCAGGACCGGGGTATGCATGGGTCCGTCGTCCTCACATGCCAAGCGTAACGGTCTATCCGTACGGCTAAGGATCCACTGGGATAATCACTATTTTTGATGAAGGGGAACTCAAATCCCAGATTCCTCAAAGCCACAAGGTCCTTGGTGCTCTCTAAGGGTATAACATATAGTAGATGCAGATAGGGATGGTAAAGCAGCAGCAGCTGATGTAGCGCCAGATGAGGTAAATCCTGCACTCAAAATTCATTAGCCAAGAACACAAATGTCATAGAAAACCAACATTCATTCAAAGCATGTCTTGGACCATTAATAAAGCATTGATAAACAGCTCATTTGGTTTGTTCGTTTAGACCATGAGGATAGGTGATCTCTGGCTAAGGAGATTGGAGTTAAGGATGGGAGGAACCCATGAAGGGGAAGATTTGCATCGTCCCGGCGCAAGTAGGGGGCGCAACATGCTTTGTGCAAGACCATCAGGAACTTTTTGGATTTTAAAAATATTCAAATTTTTTTTGTGAGATTTTTGGATGTATTCAAATTTTATGGATTTTGAAAATATTTTGATTTTTTTTTGTTTGGAAATATTCATCTTTTTTGCTGATTTGAGAGTATTCATCTTTTTTTTTTTTTTTTGGTTTTGGTTGTATATTCATCTTTTTCGTTGATTTTAAAACATTGCCATGTCATGACGGTATTAAGGTTATGAGAACTGACTGGCGAGGGGTCCTTGTTACCTCTTGTGTCATTAAGGATGCCCAGAGTAGGGCGTGCATTTGAAGTTGTGCCCGGGGGCTGATTGCTTGTGGCTAATAGTGCCACTATCAAAGCCATGCCTGAATAGGCGACTAAGTCTGGCAGGGAGAAGATAAGAAAACTGGAGATAAGCTTGATACGGGTATTTGAAGAGTTGGGTGTCGGCTCCCTTCCTTGGCACAATCGTCAGAAGGTTCAGTCTCTTTTAAGCACTGGGGCTTTTGAATTATTTTGGAATCTTGAGTGATGACCAATTGATTGTAGGGACATGCGTACGACCGGGTCCATTTAGATCTCTGCGGGGACTTTGTCACTCTTTGCCATGCCCTATTGACTTGATTTAATTTGATTTTTGCATGCATACGACCGAATCCATTTGGATCTCCGCGGGGACTTCGCCACTCTTGACATGCATTGGACTTGATTTATCTTGGTCATTTTGATTTTGCCCATTTTGGGGGACGTCCTCTTATGACGGGGTGCTTCAGGAAGGTTTCTTCGCCCAAACTACCTCTAGTACCTATACTTCGGCCGAAAGAGGAGAAAAACAGATATTTGTGCCATTCAAGCGTGGCTGTGATGGTGACGGTGTCTACCAAGAGCAATCGGCTTAGGGTGCTGTGAAGTGTGTGGAGGTGCTCGTGCTAAGGGCGAACCTTAATGACCAGGAGGGAACTTTGAACTCCAGGCACGGAATTTTCATAACAGAAATACTGCGATAGCATGGCAATGCTGAAATATTCATCTTTTTATGGATTTTTTTAGCACTGATAAAATAGCAAGAGTTTGGAGGGTAAAGGGAGGACGAATGCCCTTTGTTGGGGAGAGACTCAGAGGTCTACAAGAATTCACATTTTTGTTTGGAATTAAAAAGACACATGGGGTCTAAAGCCCCGAAACAGTGCGAGAAGGGTCGAAGGACCCGATTAAAGGCGGTGAGGAGAGAGTGGAGGAAAGATTTTGGAGACTCCGGCGGGCCGGAGGGGTTTGGAGGAGAAGGAGGGCACGATGCCCTAAAAGAGGAAGAGAATCCAGATGAGCCGGAGGAGAGAAGGAAACAAGAGAGCCGCGAGGGGCCAAAAGGACGGTGCACTGCGCGGGGCGCGAGAAGGAGATGTGCCACGTGGGGCACGGGAAGGAGCTGTGCCACGTGGGGCACTGGAAGGAGATGTTCCGTGTGGGGAACGGAAGGGAGTTGTGCCATGTCGGGCACAAGGAGGAGATGTGCCACGTGGGGCACGGAAAGGAGAATGAGGAATACAAAAAGGGGCGCGATGCCCAGTGCAAGAGTAAGGATTATACAAAAGATGAAAATAAAATGCCTCCCGTGGGGAGGGAATGTGGAGAACCCCGGAGAGGTACTGAGGAGCACAAAAGATGACTGAAATGAAAAAGAGGGAGGTGGTGGCCCCTTGGTCTTTTGCCTGCCCGGCGTTTTGGTTTTCGCTTGGGCCCGACGTTCTGACCCTCGGTACTTCACCACAAATTTTGCCCAGTGGGCGGAAGGACTTGCTCTTCTCGGAGCGATCGAACGGCTCTCAATGATTAGGGATTGTTGACATCCGTCGGAGTTTCAAGCATCATTGCAACTCTCTTGGAATGTAGTTTAATGAAAAGGTGGGGAGTTCCACCGGTGGAGTTGGAAGCTACAAAGAGGGGACTGTGCCCAAAGATTGTAAAACGTTGGATATGGAAGGGGGCACGACCCCTTGGATAATAGACTGTGCCAATGATTGGGCATTGGAGTGCGTGAGCACAATCTGAGAAGCTGACCCTTCACTGGAGTGGGAAGGTTCACAATAATTGTGTGAGGGGTCATGAGAGCTGGGAGGGTTTGATTCCCTATGAGTATTTTGAATTGAACCCGGTTGGCAACGGGTATGATTGGCATTGATTTAAAAGGCCTCTGACGGCCATGATTGGAGGGGAGGACTCCTGCTTAGTGAATGTGCCCAGTATTTTGACAATGACCAGCATGCGAGGAATATGATCTTGGATTTTGAAAAGCATGCCTGAATCTGGGACTTCCTTCTGCTGACTCTGCTTATTGCACCTTAAAAACTTGCACCTGCTTCGTTGGATGGGGGTAGAGGCGGGTGGAGTGGAAAGCTGTATGGCCAGTGGAGGCGTAATGGGAATGAAGGGAAGATTTGCTCGATTTGGGTTGCCAAGGGTGTTGGCGTAATGGGAGGTGTGATGATTGGTGTAATGGTAAATGAAGGCTTAATCATGGAAGGCTTAATGGAAATGGATGGCAATGTAGGAGGTGTAGGTAAATGGCGTACGAACATGACCTCAGAAGGTTCATCGTCGTAGCACCAAGTGGTTTCCTGGATGGGTTCGGTATTGGCAACTACAGCCCGAGCAACAGGCTGTGGTGGAAGTGGATGTTGTGTGGTGTTGTGGTGGGGGTATAGGAGTGGCATAAGTGCCGGAGCAGGCGCAACGTAGGGCGCAGGAGCTTCTTCATGAAAAATAGGGGCATCGTAGGGCCCAGTTGGAGGTTGTTGAGTCCGAGGAGGAAGAATCAGTGGACGCCTGGGTGGCGGCATGCCATAGTAGATGGGTAGTTGTAGAGCTATACATGGAGTGTATGTTGTAGGGTAGTGAGGTGGATGGTGTCCACTGATTCATTCTTTCTCGATTTAATTTGATCAAATAGTTCTACGATCGGGGAGTCCATCAGATGTGCCTGAATGTAATGTCCCCGCTCGTAGAGCTCCTCCATGGAGGTGATTTGGTTCATGGCCAGGATGTGCCTGAACCTTGGAGTAGAGTTGGAAATGATTATTTTGATTTGCTCTGACTCCGAGAGCTCATGCTGTAAGCGAGTGGCCATTGACCTCCAACGGTCAGCAAATTGTACAAAGGCCTCGTTGGCCCCCATCTTCTTGGATGTTAGATCCGTGATAGAGAGATAAGGGCTAACACGGTCTTTGTATCTCTGAAGGAATTCTTGTGCAGAGAGCGGAAGTCTCCTGCCTCACTCGGTTCTAAGGAGTAGAACAATTCGAGCGCAGGGCCGTCAAGAGATTTTCTAAATAAATATGCTAACGTGATGGGATCACGTTGCCAATGGGAGGACTCATAAAGGAATTCTTTAATGTGAAGGTAGGGGTTCCCCGTGCCATTGTACAGTCCGTACGTTGGCATCTCTGAAGGATGAAAAAAATTTGTGGGAGAGCCGGCATGGCGGTGACGGGGTCACCCGTGCAATTTGAAAGCTTATTTATCTGAACCTCCAAATTATTCACTTTTTGGAGAAGAGCATCTTGGAGTGGAGTGGATGGTTGCCACTGGGCATGTGAGGGAGTACATGGGGGTGGCCGTGAATGAATGGGCCTTCCCAAGGGACGATCTGTTCGGACCGGAGCACAGGAGTGCGATTAGCCAGGGGGGCCGAGGTGGTGGAGGATATACAAGGGTATGTGGCGAAGTCGCCGGAATATACAAAGGCGGGTGCCTGGGAGAAGGAGAGGGAGAATGAGTCACACCCTCAACTGAAGATTGAATCAAGTTGAGTTGTTGAGGGGTGAGCTGATCCAGCGCATGCAGGACATTTTGGACTATAGGGTCTTGGTGGGGGGAAGGCTCTTGCCGGGTTTGATTGGGGTGAGGTGTGAAGGGACATCAGATAGGTTAGTGCGCGGGCATGCACACGTAACCATAGGAAGTGGAAGCTTGTCCCTCACGGTGGTGAGATGGACGGACATGAGATTGGAAAGATGGAGATCTAACATTATCCTCATAGTCCTCATAATAAAAATTGGCATGATAATGTGGGTCAATTTTTAAGAAAGCGATAAGCAAACAAGGTTGAACAAATGTTAATCAATCAATATGTGGTTCAAACAAGTTATAATGTTTAACGCTTGTTTTAAGGAGTTTCACAATTAATTAATGGCTTGAAAAATATTGTGTCACTCCAAGTGAGTTCCTAGTTGGGTAGAAGATGAGTACTTCATGGTGCAACTAAGGATCACCTCTCACCACACAATGGGATATCTAAACCCGGGTCAACGGAAGGGTACCGCCAGCTCGGTCCGCTGTGAGGGAATCCACGGGGTACGGAGTCTTACGGGGCTCTTAGCAAAGATTCCCTAGTCCAATGAGATGGAATGCCCAAAGGAGAGGTCGCCCTTACCAAGAGAGGTGTGTGGAGCCTAGGATATGAGGGAAGGAGGTCCCCCGACCAATGAAACATATGCCCTGTATGCAGCAATTTATAGCAAAAATGGCGACCAAGCAGGCGCGTTTCTGTCAGTCAGTCAAATCGCGTCTGGTACAGAGACCGCGATTTGCTGAATCATGTCCAGTCACCTGGACGCGGGTCTGTAAGCCACCGAAGGCTGTCAGAGCCGTGAACAGGTCCCTGTGGACGGTCGGTGACAGGCAGAAACGCGTCAGCTATGGCCACCGCGACAAGAAACAGAGACGCGTCTAGATTACTAGCTGCGTTATCAAGCACTGAATCGCGTCCTCTGTGTGGGACGCGATTCCAAATAGGCACCCGAGAAGAAAACGGAAAGCAAGAAAAAAAAGTAGTAAAGAAATGCATCGAGCTTAGCCGCCGCGACAACAGGAACGCGTCGGCTATGGCCGCCGCGACAAGGAAGCTGAACGCATCGGCAATGTCCGCTGCGACAACAAAATGAAATGCGTCCTGTGCAGTGGACGCGTATGGACGCGTCCTCTGTGTTGGATGCGATTCCAACAGCCACCCGAGGACAGAAGAAAAAGTGCAGGAAAGCTAGAGATGTGAAAAAAAGATGAGAAACATAAAAACCATAGCATGCAACATAGTATAAAACAAGAAAAGAAAGGAGAGTGCCACGTGGGGCACGAAGAAGGAGGGTAATCAAAAGGGAAAACGTAAAAGAGGTCCCACCGTGATCGCAAAATTTGTAGACACGTTTCATGTTCCCCTTTTTAGGTAGGGAGGACGAAGAACGGTCCACAAAGAAGCTAGTGATAAAATACAGAAAAATGATCGTGATCTCCAAGCACGCGAGGGTGCCGAATGGAGACGCACGGCGAGGGGTGCGGAATGGAATGGGTGATCGCGAGGGTACCTTTTTGGCGGGGAGATTGCGCGGGGGATGATGTGAGCCCTATCTTCCTCTACGAACACGGCGGCAGTGGTAGAGGGCGTTTCCATTTGATTACCCTTGCAAAAAAGACAAATAAGAATGGGGATTAGCGAAATGAGGCGTGCAGTATCGAATCCCGAATGAATAAATGAAATGAGTAAAATGGGGAGGACTCACGGATGGTGGTTTTTAAACCCCTAAAAATGTGTGTGTGTGTGTATGCATGCATGTGTGTAAAAAAGATTAAAAGAGGGCCACGTGGGGCCCAGAGGAGGTGAAAATGTAAAGAGCCACGTGGGGCCCAGAGGAAATGGAAATGCAAATAAAAGAAGAAAGAGGAAGGGGGTGCTTCCCCAAACGTTGGTGCGGCGTGACAGGCCATTGTCGGTTAGACGGAGAGGAGGAAAAGGAGGAAGACGTCGTCCGCCTTGCTCCGGTACACGTGGACCGCAGGGACGCAGGCTCCGAGGGATGGAATGCAAGGCGAGGAATGGCTCAGAGTCGAGGCGAGAACCCGGCAGGGCTTCGCCGCTTCGTGGAACCCCCCCTCTACAAACGACCCTCGGGGGTATAGGGGTAAATCTTTGAATCGCGTCGGGTACAGCCAACGCGACAAGGAGTTGAATCACGTCTGGGCGACAGGCCACGACTTAAATCACGTCGGGCTTGGGCGTCACGACAAGGATTTTAAACAACGTCTGGGCGGCAGGCCGGTTTCAGAAGGTCAATTTGATGAGAAAGGCGTCTGATTGCTGTCAATGTCTCTAAATCGCGTCCTATCAGGACGCCGCAATAAGGAATGGAATCGCATCCGCCAGGGCTGCCGCGACTTGAAACGCGGTGGCCATGGCCGACGCGATAACCTAGAGGCAATTTCCGAGGCAATCAGCTTATAAATGTGTTTGTCTGCTAGAAGCTTTTAGGATTTGACCTTTTAAATCGCGTCTTCTGACAAGGACACTATTCAGGCTTTTGTCATGATTACGGGCCTGAGCTCGACGACTTTCGGGCCACACTGAATCGCGTCCAGGCGGCAGGACGCGACTACAAACTGAGTCGTGGCCGACATACAGGCCGCGATAAGGTTGCGCCTCTGAAGGCCGTCGCGATAAGGATTCTGAATTGCATCCGGGGTACAGGACACATTTAGAGAGAGGCGGCTGCCATACCGTCATGACGTGAATTTTAAGCTTATAATACCCGAAGGGGAAGCACCGGGGAAGAATGGGGGTGATCCAAAATTTTGGGGAAAACACTCTTTCAAGGCAAGATGAAGGCCATTTGTGGCATCATGGTGCAATACGAAATTTGCCCACGGTGGAGCCAAATTCGCGTGTCTACAGGTAACACCAAGATGTACCAGGATTTAAAGAGATCATTTTGGTGGTTTGGCATGAAGAAGGATGTGGCGGATTTTGTATCCAGATGTTTAGTATGCCAGAAAGTGAAGGCCGAGCGTCAACGACCATCTGGTCTTATGCAGAAGATGGAGATCCCTGTATGGAAGTGGGAGGCCATCACTATGGATTTTGTAACAGGTTTTTCCAGATCAGTGAGGGGCAATGACTCGATTTTGGTGATTATAGACAGATTCTCTAAGACTGTGTATTTCTTGCCTATGAAGAAGAAGCAGTCAGTGGAGAGTTTGGCTAGGTTGTATGTTAGTAGTATTGTTAGGTTGCATGGTGTGCCGAAGTCGATCATTTCGGATCGAGATCCGAGACTTACTTCGAGGCTATGGAAGGGTCTTCAAAATGCTTTGGGTTCCGAATTGAAGCTTAGTTTGGCGTTCCTCCATCCAAGAGGACTATCCAGACGATCGAGGATATGTTGCGAGCATGTGTTTGGATTGGAAGGGTGATTGGGAGCGTCATTACCTCTTGTGGAGTTCGCATATAACAACAGTTTTCATGTGAGTATTGGTATGGCTCCATTTGAGGCTTTGTATGGGCGGCCTTGTAGATCTCCTTTGTGCTGGGAGGAGATTGGTGATAGGCAGTTGATTGGTCCGGAGTTGGTGCAGGAGACTTCGGATAAGATCCAGCTTATTAGGCAGAGACTTGTTGCAGCGCAAGATAGGCAGAAGAGTTACACAGACAACAGGAGGAAAGATTTGGAGTTCGAGGTGGGCGACCATATTTTTCCAAAGATTTCGCTACTCGAGGTGTTGTAAGGTTTGGCAGGCATAACAAGCTAAGTCCTAGATTCATTGGCTCGTATGAGATTCTCAGACGTTTGGGTAGCGTGGCATAGAGCTAGCTTTACCTCCAGCGTTAGCTAGTGGTTCATCCTATTTTCCACGTATCTATGCTCAGGAGATATGTCCGAGACCCATCTCATGTTATTAGTCATGAGCTAGTGGAGATCCAGCCAGATCTATCGTATGTTGAGCAACCGGTAGCTATTCTTGACTGGAAGGTCCAGCACCTCAGGAACAAAAGCATTGCATCTGTGAAGGTGCTATGGCGGAACTTCTCGAGAGAGGAGGCTACTTGGGAGCTTGAGGAAGCTATGATGAAGATGTATCTCCAATTGTTTGAATAGTGTCGTTCTAACTTCGAGGACGAAGTTTTTTAGGGGGAGAGGGTGTAAGGCCCTCGAATTTTGTTCTTTTATTTGACTTTGTCTTATGATGTATTAGTTGCTATGTGTACATATGTATATGTATTTATTTCTGTACATATTGTATTTGAATATTGTTGTACATATGTATATATGTGTTTACTTGTGTACATGTTGATTTTATTTATATTGTATCTATGATGCTTAGATTTACATTATACATTGCATGTATGTATATAGTGTATATATATAATTGGTGTCACGTCCCGAGAATTACGCAGCAGATATTGTTAATTAATTAAGTCGATATCCCGAGACGTGAAAGTCGGCAAATAAGCCTCTAGCTAGCACGCACTAAATGTGTATCAACACAAACATCATAATAGGGCCCATATGTTGAACTCAGTAAAAATTGTATTCAAATCTCAACTCATTGTATTCCAATAGAAACTATTATAGGACTAAGACTCAATAAAAAGGAAAAGTACATTCTATTCCTCACTTCCTACTACATGAATCTAACACTTAAAGCAAACTACTATAAACTAGACTCATAACTGGAACGCTCATCACTCGGACGCATTCCCAACCTCGACTTGCTCTTCCTCTTGAACGTCATAGTCACCTAGATTGGGTAAAAGTAGGGGATGAGCAAACTAGCCCAGTATGATTTATATCTCAATGTGCGGGCAATGATATAAGTGATTAGCAGTTTAGAACTAGGTAAGCACGTTGAATGATTTGCAAGTATGAATAAAACTCATTAAAAATGATACATGAAAAACAAGCTAGATGGAGTGAACAGGATAGAACAAGATGACAAGATAGAACTAGCAATAGATCACTTTGTACAAGAACGCAAGATTTCACTTGATGTCAAGAACGCAAGATATCACTAATTGCAATAAATGCAGGATGGCCATATCACGCAAGCAAGCATGCACGAACACGAACTTTTAACACGATTCACTAATCAGGCACGAAGACACTAATGTACACCAAGAAAAGATCCATCAAGAATGTACACTAGGACACGTGTATGTGGTTATTGTATCTATCATTCAACACGCACGCACGATTTCCCAGCGCAGATGCAACGCTAGTAATCATTATACCCCATGGTTAACAGTATATCTATGACTCGCCGTCATTGGGGCTAGATTGGAGCCCTTGGACACACGCCGTGCCCTGTCAGCATCTCACTTAAATTTTTAAATGTAGATACCCACAGTCATTAATAATGGCCAATGAGAGTTTCAATAAGTAAGCATATGTAATGTCATGTTCACGATGATGATGGAAACCAGTAATAAGTTTTGAACATGATTTCATGAGAGCAATGGTCAAGAGATAAATTGGGCAGCATAACGGTACGATTTATACTTTCGTTAAATCTTTACATTAATGGCTTTGGTCTAGATTGTAAATCACACTCACGAGAACAAGAAGAGAAAGGAAGTGCACGCTATCTCCAGGGAACTTCAATGGTACAACCAACTCGTCGGCCATGTGGGAATCCATGGTCAGAGGAGATTTACGAAGGCCTTGGTGAAAAGGTTGCTAGTCTACCGATTCGGAATGACCGGTAGAGAGTTTCCAATTCCCAAGAAAGGGGCTGCCTAATAGTGCGAGAGTGTAGTGCGGTACGCGTGTCTCAATTCACAACCATCGGTTTCAAACTTGCGGAAAGCACTTAACGTGATGGCACGAATTGAAACAATGCATTTAACTACACATGGGTTTGCAAGATTTTAGAACAATATTATCATTTAAACATGGTAGAATAGTAGGAAGATTAAATCATAAGTAGCATGAATGGATCATAACATTTAAGGAGCACTTAGAATATCATTCATGTAATTAAAGCTTTTTAAATGGGTTTAACACTTTTAAGCCATTTAGGATAACCACCATGCAATGATCAGACCCAAAAACATGTGAAATTACACACTAAATATTACCTTAACAGACCTCGGGTATAGTGGTTAGGTTTGCAAGAAAGTAAGTGGGTTTAAATGACAAATCCTGAGATCGCGACAGGGGCATATAAGGATAGCGACAGGGCTGTCAGGCCCGGGGTCAGGTCGCGACAGGATCATATAAGGAAGGCGACAGGGGCTGTCAGGCCCGGGGTCAGGTCGCGACAGGTTCATATAAGGATCGCGACGGGTCGGGACCAGAAGGCGACAGGGTGCTGTGAAGAACGTGACTGGGCGGTCAGATCAGGCAACACGATCGCGACGGAGCGCTTCGCCGCGATTAGATCGCGACAGTGTTGACTGTCGCGACAAGACCTCAGAACACGGCCTATCGGGCCGTCACGTTCACAGGGTCTGCGCCTGCTCCTGACAGAGCAAGGACATGTTCTTGGATTGCGGTCCAGAACTGCCATATATGGACACAAGGTGCTTCCGAAATAGAGAACAAATTGTACAGTGCATGAAAAATAACGAAACCAATTTTAAAACAAACTAGACATACAAAGGTACTTCCAGTAAATCAGAATTAGAAAATAAGGATGGTTTCGATAGGCTTTGATCAAGTGAACACAACATCAGACCAAGTGTAACCTAAAACTGTAGTTTCGTGCAGCAACCCTATTACCATGCTTATAACTCTCTAACTAATGACATTTAGATAAAACGTTCAACACAAAACCTGAAGAGGATAACTAGTAGAATAACTTTCATGTCATGAGTTTACTCTAATTCGGTCTTGAATCATATGCAACATATGAAGAACAGGAAAAGCCCTAACAGTGCACGACTTTGAGAAACGCTTATAATTCAAAATCTACTAAATGAAATTCGATGAAAACCAGAGGGCAATGAAAGCTAACTTGATGCTCTACACATTTGGTATAGGAGATGTTAAGATTTGGCCCGAGAAAACCTACCTTTTGGGTGATGAAGTCTCGTTCTTCCAGAAAACCGTGTTCAGACCACTTGGAGGAGAATGCTTAATACTCCGTGTATACTGCATGGAATTTGGGCATTACACTTCGGTTAGGAAGTAGACTCGACCCTCTTTCCAGGGGTATAAGCCTTGCACGATGGGATTTAGGTTTGGCCTACCTTAGCTCGACTCAAGAAGGTGGTTTGTGCAGGTCGCAGCAGACGGAAGGGGAAGAAGATGAGCTTCTTGTGGTCGATCCACAGCTCCCTAGCCACCAAGAACTCCTCCACACGACCCCAGCAAGTTCTAAACTCGTACCTAGGGTTTGGTGAAGAGTATTTAAGTAACTATGGTGTTTAGGAGTCCTATTGTAACTAGGAAAGAAGGGTTGCGGGATTGGCATGTTGGTTTCCTATTTTTGATGATTTCTTCCTCCATTAGAGAGTCTTGGCCATCAAGCAACTTCCATGGATGGGTAGGCACGAATTTGGGTTGCTAAAAGTGCATGATTGCATCCCAATTAAACCCTAATTACCCCTTTCTAATTTCAGCCTATTTAGAGTTACGAATTTCCATGCATTTTCTAGCTTTATTTGATTTTTGGGTCATATGTGGTCCATTGGCCCAATTAAGATATTGGGTCATTAATATATAATGTTAGAAGCATTTCTAACATTTTTATTTAATTTATGATTGCGTCGTATTTCCGTGTTAACAGTTTTCCAACTTGTTTCCTAATTCGGATAATTAGTCACCATGTGATGTTCACTTGGTTAATCGGATTTTTTCATCACACGAATTCTTTGTGGAACCCTTAAGAATAATGTGTGGGGTTGATTTCCCATTTTTACGGATTTTTCCTATGTGATTTAGCACATACGATAATGATACGTATGTTTTAAATACCTTGCTATTATGGAAATTATTATTTCTATATTTGATTTTATGTATTTGAAATTTCCGGGGTGCTACACCCTCCCCCACTTAAGAGAATTTGGTCCCCAAATTCATAGATCATTAATTATCTTTTGATAGTTATGACCCTTGAGGTCGTTTCGGATTTAATTCTTCTAACTGGTTTCAACATCGTGGAGGTTAGTCCAACATCTACACCTATGGCCACCCTACTATTCATTTGGTTCCTTCCACTCTTTTTTTCCTTCCACGGTTGTTATAACTCCATCTTACTCCAACAAAGGAACTATGGTATAATTCTAGATTATCCCTTCCAATTTCTCCTTAATGATCTCCCCCACTTAGAAATGTACCAATAAGAAAACATCATAAGATCAGTCTAGGGGTTTAACAATCATACATCCTTCCGGAAGCTCCGCTTGCGTCATTGCATTCACTCGTCCTTGACGCTTTACCACTCCTTGGTCCTTCCAGCTTGGTCTTTTAGCATGGGACAGTTCGGTATACGATGTTCATGACTCCCACATCGCAAGCAAGCCCCGGCCTTCTTCCAGCACTTGTCCGCTTGGTGCCCAGGCTTGTTGCAAAATTTACAATACTCCACCGTCATGTTTCTTCTACTTTGATCCTTTTCTCCATGACATAGTCCTTCCCAGTGGTGGCCTTTTGTTGTTGTTATTGTGTTATTAGGGAAAGTCCCAGTTGTATCGACTGCTCCCCTTTTTGTAAAGGTCGGCTTTGAGATGTCCTTTCCCCTCATGCCTTCCACCTTAGCCATAGTATCTTCTACCAGTTGAGCTCTTTGGACCATCTCAGTGTAGGTTTGGATATTGTGTGGTCCGAGCCTTTCAATGAACATGGGCCTGAGCCCGTCCATGAAACGATTAGCCTTTAATCTTTCTGTTCCCACCAAATGTGGGGCATACACAGCAAGTCGTGCGAACTGAGCCTCATACTCAGCCACAGACATCCCTTTCTGTTTTAGTGCGGCAAACTCTGCTGCCTTCTTCTCCTTGACTCTCTCAGAGAAATACTTTCCTCGGAATATCTCCAGGAATCCGGCCCACTCCAGTTCAGCTACATTTGGCAGGTGGGCCGAGGTGGCCTTCCACCATGCTCGAGCATCTTTAGTAAATTGGAAAGTGGCCAGTACCACTTTCTCTCTATTAGTGCATTGCATCACCTGGAAAATCCTTTCTATCTCCTCTTGCCAATTCTCTGCCTCGTCCGGATCAGGGGATCCAGAGAAACGAGGAGGGTTTAAACTCCTAAAATTCCGGTGCAGATCACCGGCTCCATTCCTTGCAGCGGCAGCCTAATTTCCAGCCTGTACTACATTTTGTAATGCCTGGGTCAGTCCAGCCACGGTTTCTTGCATAACTTGCCACTGATTACGAGCCATTGCAGTTGAGCGTAAGAGAGTTATGAGGTTCCTGAGAAAAGGATGGAAACCAATTAATGTCTCTAGATACATTATCAGAGTCAATGGGTAGGAGTGTTTAATTCTTGCTAACATATTCCCAGTCTCTACCCATTCTCACCAGGTACTGTATTTAATTTCCATGACCAGGTTCCATAGGTATCTCCTATTCCTGAGACATATCCTATTTGGTATTCCTAGGCTCTGATACCACTAAACTGTCACGTCCCGAGAATTACGCAGCGGATATTGTTAATTAATTAAAGTCGATATCCCGAGATGTGAACAGTCGGCAAATAAGCCTCTAGCTAGCACGCACTAAATGTGTATCAACACAAACATCATAATAGGGCCCATATGTTGAACTCAGTATAAATTATATTCAAATCTCAACTCATTGTATTCCAATAGAAACTATTACAGGACTAAGACTCAATAAAAAGGAAAAGTACATTCTATCCTCACTTCCTACTACATGAATCTAACACTCAAAGCAAACTACTATAACTGGACTCATAATTGGAACGCTCATCACTCGGACGCATTCCCATCCTCGACTTGCTCTTCCTCTTGAACGTCATAGTCACCTACATTGGGTAAAAGTAGGGAATGAGCAAACTAGCCCAGTAGGATTTATATCTCAATGTGCGGGCAATGATATAAGTGATTAGTAGTTTAGAACTAGGTAAGCACATTGAATGATATGCAAGTACGAATAAAACTCATTAAAACATGATACATGAAAACAAGCTAGATGGAGTGAACAGGATAGAACAAGATTTTGAACAAGATGACAAGATAGAACTAGCAATAGATCACTTTGTACAAGCACGCAAGATTTCACTTGATGTCAAGAACGCAAGATATCACTAATTGCAATAAATGCAGGATGGCCATATCACGCAAGCAAGCACACACGAACACGAACTCTTAACACGATTCACTTAATCAGGCACGAAGACACTAATGTACACCAAGAAAAGATCCATCAAGAATGTACACTAGGACACGTGTATGTGGTTATTGTATCTATCATTCAACACGCACGCACGATTTCCCAGCGCAGATGCAACGCCAGTAATCATTATACCCCATGGTTAACAGTATATCTATGACTCGCCGTCATTGGGGCTAGATTGGAGCCCTTGGACACACACCGTGCCCTGTCAGCATCTCACTTAAATTTTTAAATGTAGATACCCACAGTCATTAATAATGGCCAATGAGAGTTTCAATAAGTAAGCATATGTAATGTCATGTTCACGATGATGATGGAAACCAGTAATAAGTATTTTGAACATGATTTCATGAGAGCAATGGTCAAGAGATAAATTGGGCAGCATAACGGTACGATTTATACTTTCGTTCAATCTTTACATTAATGGCTTTGGTCTAGATTGTAAATCACACTCACGAGAACAAGAGGAGAAAGGAAGTGCACGCTATCTCCAGGGAACTTCAATGGTACAACCAACTCGTCGGCCATGTGGGAATCCATGGTCAGAGGAGATTTACGAAGGCCTTGGTGAAAAGGTCGCTAGTCTACCGATTCGGAATGACCGGTAGAGAGTTTCCAATTTCCCAAGAAAGGGCTGCCTAATAGTGCGAGAGTGTAGTGCGGTACGCGTGTCTCAATTCACAACCATCGGTTTCAAACTTGCGGAAAGCACTTAACGTGATGGCACGAATTGAACAATGCATTTAACTACACATGGGTTTGCAAGATTTTAAGAACAGTAATTATCATTTTAAACATGGTAGAACAGTAGGAAGATTAAATCATAAGTAGCATGAATGGATCATAACATTTAAGAAGCACTTAGAATAGCATTCATGTAATTAAAGCTTTTAAATGTGTTTAAACACTTTTAAGCCATTAGGATAACCACCATGCAATGATCAGACCCAAAACATGTGAAATTACACACCAAATATTACCTTAACCAGACCTCGGGTATAGTGGTTAGGTTTGCAAGAAAGTAAGTGGGTTTAAATGACAAATCATGAGATCGCGACAGGGGCATATAAGGATAGCAATAGGGCTGTCAGGTCAGGGGTCAGGTCGCGACGGGATCATATAAGGAAGGCGACAGGGGCTGTCAGGCCCGGGGTCAGGTCGTGACAGGTCCATATAAGGATCGCGACGGGTCGGGACCAGAAGGCGACAGGGTGTTGTGAAGAACGCGACTGGGCGGTCAGATCAGGCAGCACGATCGCGACGGAGCGCTTCGCCGTGATCAGATCGCGATAGTGTTGACTGTCGCGACAAGACCTCAGAATGCGGCCTATCGAGCCGTCGCGTTCACAGGGTCTGCGCCTGCTCCTGACAGAGCAAGGACATGTTCTTGGATTGCGGTCCAGAACTGCCATATATGGACACAGGGTGCTTCTGAAATAGAGAACAAATTGTACGGTGCATGAAAAATAACGAAACTAGTTTTAAAACAACCTAGACATACAAGGGTACTTCCAGTAAATCAGAATTATAAAATAAGGATGGTTTCGATAGGCTTTGATCAAGTCGAACACAACATCAGACCAAGTGTAACCTAAAACTGTAGTTTCATGCAGCAACCCTATTACCATGCTTATAACTCTCTAACTAATGACATTTAGATAAAACGTTCAACAAAAATCCTGAAGAGGATAACTAGTAGAATAACTTTCATGTCATGAGTTTACTCTAATTCGGTCTTGAATCACAGGCAACATATGAAGAACATGAAAAGCTCTAACAGTGCACGACTTTGAGAAAACGCTTATAATTCAAAATCTACTCAATGAAATTCGATGAAACCAGAGGGCAATGAAAGCTAGCTTGATGCTCTACACATTTGATATAGGAGATGTTAAGATTTTGCCCGAGAAAACCTACCTTTTGGGTTGATGAAGTCTCGTTCTTCCAGAAAACCCGTGTTCAGACCACTTGGAGGAGAACGCTTAATACTCCGTGTATACTGCATGGAATTTGGGCATTCCACTTGGGTTAGGAAGTAGACTCGACCCTCTTTCCAGGGGTATAAGCCTTGCATGATGGGATTTAGGTTTGGCCTACCTTAGCTCGACTCCAAGAAGGTGGTTTGTGCAGGTCGCAGCAGACGAGAAGGGGAAGAAGATGAGCTTCTTGTGGTCGATCCACAGCTCCCTAGCCACCAAGAACTCCTCCACACGACCCCAGCAAGTTCTAAAACTCGTACCTAGGGTTTGGTGAAGAGTATTTAAGTAACTATGGTGTTTAGGAGTCCTATTGTAACTAGGAAAGAAGGGTTGCGGGATTGGCATGTTGGTTTCCTATTTTTGATGATTTCTTCCTCTATTAGAGAGTATTGGCCATCAAGCAACTTCCATGGATGGGTAGGCACGAATTTGGGTTGCTAAAAGTGCATGATTGCATCCCAATTAAACCCTAATTACCCCTTTCTAATTTCAGCCTATTTAGAGTTACGAATTTCCATGTATTTTCTAGCTTTATTTGATTTTTGGGTCATATGTGGTCCATTGGCCCAATTAAGATATTGGGTCATTAATATATAATGTTAGAAGCATTTCTAACATTTTTATTTAATTTATGATTGCGTCATATTTCCGTGTTAACGGTTTTCCGACTTGTTTCCTAATTCGGATAATTGGTCACCATGTGATGTTCACTTGGTTAATCGGATTTTTTCATCGCACGAATTCCTTCGTGGAACCCTTAAGAATAATGTGTGGGGTTGATTTCCCATTTTTATGGATTTTTCCTATGTGATTTAGCACATATGATAATGATACATATGTTTAAATACCTTGCTATTATGGAAATTATTTATTTCTATTTATTTTGATTTTTATGTATTTGAAATTTCTGGGGTGCTACAATTGGGCATTTCTGTGTTCTGGCTGAGAGGCTGGTTGACGTCAACATGCATGGACGTGCATGGGGATGTTAACGTCCAGATAGATGGATGTTTTTTCCTAGTAGACGGCCAAGGATGTGGACGTCTATTTCCCAGTATTGTTGCGGCTTCAGATCTGGAAACGGCTGCGTTTCTTTCGCTCCCTATTTTGGAAACCGTCATCCAACAGTAGGAAATCCTATCTACGCATATCCCAAATCCCTTGGCTCTATAAAAACACCCTCTTGCAGTCGGATTAGGTTCCTTTGGCTCTTTGAGAAACCCTAGAAAGTCTGTGTGAAAACCTGATCTTTGAGAAGCTTGATCTGGCGATTGTGGGCATCTTCCGACGATCTACCTCGACTGGAAGGAGCTCTGATCATTGAGGAAGACTTCCCCGACTCCGGTGTACAAACTACATCGACCTAAAGACTGGATCTGGGAGATTTTGGTGCCTCTTCTTGGCTTGGACAAGGAGAGCTTCTCTGGCAAATAATCCAAACTAGCAATTTCTTTGAGGCAAGTAACCATTGGACATCATCCCTACTCATGTCATCTAGGTTCTAGGAATTTTACAGAATTTATCTCGTGTCCTGGAACCCCCAATCACCATGATTTATGTGTTCAGTCTGTGTTCCTACAGACAGGAACTTAATGGGAACATCTTGTGCTATTAAGATCCAGGGTTAGCGGCAACATCTTGTGTCGTTAACCTGGTTGGCAGCAACCCTTGTGCTGCCAAGTTCATCAGGTTTGACAGATTGATATTTTGATCTTTGTGACACATTGACCGGACTTCTGGTTATAATTGCATGCTGTAAATTTATATGTGGTCAAGGACAGAGACTAGGTCAAATCATAAGGCTAGAACGAATTTCTGTGTACAACTTTATTTATTAAAATTTCCTGTAAATGGATTGTGAATATGATTTGATCTTTATAATTTCTAATTTATTAGATCCATGCTAAATTAGGGTTTTAGAAATTTCCTACGACTATATGATGACTGTGTTCATGTGTTAGCACTATTGGGTATAACTGTGTTACTGTGAAATCTGTTTAAAGGAATTTAATGATAATTATGCCTGATTCATGTTTTAATTACCAAAATTGTTTTTACAGATCTGAAAAATATGGAAAATTGAGCATGTGATATGGTTATTGTTTGGAACCTGTTATAAAATTTTCATGTTGTTTTAATAATAGTAGGTACTGTTATGGATTTAAATGAGAAAATGACCATGTTAAGTTAAATTGTATGTGATTAAGTTATTAACAGCATAATTAGGACAGTACTAGGAGCTGATTATCATTATGAAACAGTAATAGCATGCTCTGCAAACTAATCCATGTATATGTGCTAAAAGTAAATGTGTGTGTGTCTAAATGCATGTGAATAATGTGACAATGTGATAACGTGAAAAATGTACAAACTGTGTCGTTAGTGACACTGCTACCATAGAGGGCTGTGGAACTGTACCATAGTAAAGTCCCTACGGGAAGGTTCAATGTGTGTGATATCCTATGGGCAATTAGGATGAAATCTTGGATGTGGACAAGTACCACTGGTTAGGGTGGAGAGTGCTTCTCCTGGTTCTGCGCAGTTAACCAAGATCTATCACTGTGTTTCCTAGGTGATAGGTATGTGAATGTGTATATGTGTGTCCTTCTAGTGGTGGTTTGGACTATGTGTCACGGCAACTAAGTGAAAAATGTGAATATGTGAATATGACCATGTGAATTGTCTAAAGTGAAATATGTGAATGTGAAATTGATAAGTGAATGTGCTATCATGTGAAATAGTGTAAACCCATATGAATGTGCTTTATTCATGTCAAAACAGCAAGCAAATTGTGTGTGAAATTGAGTTAAATACATGAGAAAATGATTAGAATTCATGCTAGGTATTCTATTTACTTTATGTATAATTCCATGCTTAAATTGTGTATAGTTACCATATGGTTTGAATGAGATTTAAATCTTTGAGCATGATGAACAAGAGTGTAGAAAGCATGTTATAGGTTTTTATACTTAGTTGTTTAAGTAATATAAAGCATGCACCATGTTTATCCTTAAAATGCTTAGGAAACTAGCATGTGTAGGTGATATGTGTATGATTGTGTTCATGGATTGCTTGCTGGGTCTATTTACACTCATACTTGCTTCGGCGTACAGGTGCAACTGGTACCTCCAATTCTGAGTAGGAGATAGTTAGGAGCGACTCTGAGCGCGAGGAGTAGCTTTCTTTTGGACGTGATCTATTGTACTTTCATTTTCATAAGTATGTGAACAATAAGTGATGTAATTCGCATAGACAATGTAATTATTTGGAATTGTAATATTGTGGGCATATGTATTTCTTTTATGCTATATGGACTGTGGATAGAATGATGATGATGGAATAAGATTGGATATTTACTTGTTTCTGCTGTTCTATTTCAATATTTGTGTACATCTTAATCTAATGTTCGTGTTGGGTCAATGTCCCACTGTGACGGCATTCGTTATACCAACGTAGATTGGTATAATCGTACCGGTATAAGGAGGGTCATTACATATTTCATGTTATACGGTGGTTTCATAATAGTGTTTAATGTATTTTAAAGCATGTAAGCAGTGCATTGGCACGTGTTGTGATTGAGGATGCCAGGTTTGCATGATTTGTGTGTACGTGGCTAGTTGGGTAGTACGACTCCTTCTGTGGTTACCTCTCGAGTCGGGTACCCCAGGTTCTTTATGAGCCAGGCACGTGGTGTTTGGAGTTTGTCTCGCTACGTGTGTGTATCGTCGAGGTCTATGTCATCTTCTTGGACACCCCCACTTCTTTGTTTGAGTTATACGTTCGGTTGAGGGAAAGACGACAATGAGACAGCGACTCGGGTGTTGTGGTTGTGTTCGGTTGCTTTTAGCTCGCTCTTGGTTGGGGGACAGACACCAGTAGACGTACTGGTCCCCAGCTAATCCTATTTTCCAGTGCCTCACTTTAGGGAGCTCGGGCCGGAGTCCTTAAAGGTGCCAGGCATGGAGCTGTAGCAGTGTGGTCTGCAATTGTGGTGTTGTTTAGTCTCCATAGTTTGTTGACTCTATTAAGGTGGAGCCGTAGCTGGACCTTTTGTCCTTGACTGTGAGGCTGAGAGGTAGACCTGTGTTGGTTATCTGGGTCAGTAGCTGGTGTTGCGAGCCAGTCTTCATGACTTGTGTTTGACATTATCCTTCTTTAGCTTGTACCTTTGAGCGTGGTTTTCCGTTTATTTATGGAAGTTCAATTCATATTGATAAAGTAGATTTGACATTTAATTGCAATAGTAGTACCATGCTTAGATAGCTTCAATAATTGTTTAGATAGATGCTTTACTTCTACTTTTATGTGGTTAATGTTGTTTCGGCTTTTAAGGGAGTTTCCCTATTGAGCTAGTGACTTGTGAGGCTCGCCCCTACTCTTTTCAGGTGAAGGAGAGTAGGAGGGTTTTCGTCGTTCTTCTAGTTCGGAGCCGCATCATAGCGGATTTGGGTCTACTCCTCCAGCAGTGTAATTTCCTTTCTGTTGTGCCTCAGGGTATGCCCAATGTTGTATTACTTTGTACTTTGACTTTTGTTGAGACTTGGCTATGTAAGTCTCTTGTAAATATGTGCGGGATGTACAATCTTATATATATTCAGTGTGTTTTTTATATTTTCACAGACATGTGTGTTGATATCCCTTGCGAGGCATTGGCCTTTTTTTTTTTTAATAAAAAGAATGCAACAGGAATCAACAGCTGGTCGAGTGCACTCCACCCCAGCAGGGTGAAATGTAACCACTCCCCCAGGCAATAACCTGCTACACCTACATTTTATTTGTGATAGAAATTGATTTTACAACCTCTGCGGGGCATACCCCTGGAGAAATCATACAGCAAAATATGGGCATTATGCCACTTAGGCCAGCCTAATGTTAAATAAGCCCGATCTATCTAGAACAATCGGACCTTTACATGGGTGAGGGAGGGAATGGGAACCCCAGAAGACTTGATAACTTTGGAGGCCACTGCATAATTAGCCAAACTGTCCGCCACCAAGTTTGCTTCACAGTAAACATGCGAGATGCTTATAGAGCTTGGATCGGCATGCTTGATCTCTCGCCACCAACGATAAGCTCTCCAGAAAGTGCATTTGTTATGTTGTAAAGAGTTTATAAGCACAAGGGAGTCTGACCTGATATCAGTAAGCTGAACCCCTAAGAGAGCTGCGATCCTTATACCATCACACAAGGCACGAGTTTCTGCAATGATACTATTACCATAATAATGAGAAAATGCTTCGAGAACCGTACCACTTCTATCCCGGATGCAACCACCACCTCCACAATTACCCGGATTCCCTTTAGAAGCCCCATCTACATTTAAACAATATCTCCCATCTGGAGGTATCCATCAGATTAACTTGATCTTTTTGGCAGAAAATTGGGGATTAAAACCATAACCTTGAAGCACCTGCTGTTCCAACGTAGAAGGAGCATTATTGAAAGAAATCTTGTGAGAACAATGAATCTGGAGCTTTATGGAATTGATAATATCATAAACATGGACCGACTTCTCTTCATATCTAGCTGCACATCGACCTTTCCACAGCTCCCAAATCATAACTATGAAACCATAAAGGGATATAAATCCCATGGGGGATCTGATATTACAGTTTTTTACAAAATTCCATGTCCTTGTAGTAATATGGCCATGCAGGTGAATTTTATTACTGACAAGAGGAAAGAACCAGCGCCAAATCTGAACCGCAATTTCACTGGTGATAAAAAGGTGATCAAGGTCTTCAATCTGAGGATTAGCACAGCAGCAACATTTAGATACCATGGGAACTCCACAGTCCACTATCCTACTGTCAACCGGGATAGCACCATTCAAGATCTTCCAGGAAAATAAGGAAATTCTAGGATTAAAGGGGGGCTACCAAATCTTCAACCAATCAGTTCGGCGGTTACCCTTTACTCTAATCCAGTTATAAGCAGAGGAGACTGAAAAAACACCACTGGGAGAAGCTGCCCAGATACCTGTCCTCCTCATCATTTAGCTGGATACCCGCTAAAAAATCTACATGGATGACTGCCCTTAAAGGATGGGAGTCATTGTTCACCACCTCCTGAATAGTAGAACTATCACCCACCAAGTCGCCTTGGATGAGTCCAGAAAATGGAAGGTCACCCATCGAGTTATCCTGCAGAATTTTAATTTGTCCCCCTTACCAAGAATCCATGTTGTGTTGTTTTGAATGACACTATTAGCAGCTTGGAAAATACCCTTCGGAATTCAAGGAAGATGGTTAAATCTGGAAGTTTCATACCTCTGCCTTGCATAAGAAGCCCAGAAAGAAGTGGCATGGTGAATGTTCCACAGTTGTTTAACTGCCAAGGACAACTGGACATGGTGCAAATTGTGAATGCCAAGGCCCCCTTCATCTTTTGGAAGGAGCATAGACTTCCAAGAAACCCAGTGCCGCCGACGATAGCCATCGGAGCCGTTCCAGAAAAATGCCTTCGCTGACCTTTGAAAGAAATTTATTACAACTTTGGTAGAACAGATGCAGCCGCTAGGTAGATGGGGATCGAACAGACCACCGAATTTATCAATGTAATTCTCCCAGCTTGAGAGATTAGCATGGACTTCCAGCCCCCTAACTTGCCATTAACTTTGTCTATTAGGTGTTTATAATCAGCAATGAGCACTCTACCAGGCCTGAGAGGAACTCCAAGGTAAAGAAGCGCTCCTTGCTGCTTCTTATACCCAGTGATATATCTGATTCTTTGAATTGCCAGGGGGGACATCTTGGCATCAACCATGAAATAACTTTTACTAGCATGATATCCTGACCTGAAGATTGAGAATATTTTTCCAAGAAAAGCATTAGATTTTTGACATTGCGAATACTACCATTCGTGAATATGAGCTTGTCATCCGCATAAGCAAATGGGAAGGGGCGAGGCTGCCTCTGGGACCAGCATAAGGATGAAGGATACCACTGGAAACCATTATAGTCAGACCTCTACTAAGAGCTTCCACCATAATGATAAAGAGAGCAGGGGCCAAAGGATCACCTTGTCTAAGACTCTTGTTGATTTAAAATAACCCACGGAAAATCCATTGAACAACACTGAGAACCAGCAGTTGGATATCATCATACCATGTAGGAAATAAACCTATAAGAAAAACCAAACCGCTTGAGAACTGCAAACAAGAAGTCCCATTCAACACTGTCATATGCTTTCTTGATGTCCAGTTTAAATATAGCATTACCCCCCCCCCCCCCCCCCCCCCCCCAACTTTGCGACCAATATCCTGGACTAATTGTCTTGAAAAAGAGACATTATCCATAATGTACCTTCCTTGAACAAACGCCCCTTGTTCCTTAGAAATAATATCTAAAAGAATGGCAGCCAACCTGTCACATAATATTCTAGAGACAATTTTGTAACAAAAGTTGAAAGACTAACTGGCTGGAAATCGTTAAATGATTGGGGAGTATGTTTCTTCGGGACAAGGGCGATCAGAGTTGAGGTTACGCCTCTGGGGAAAGAGTGACCCTGAAAGAAACCACTAACCGCAACATAGACCTCTTTATGAATGATATCCAACAAGAAGTGAAAAAGATGCCGGTGAACCCATCTGGTCCGATGAACCCATCTGGTCTAGGGGAGCATTGGCCTGTTCGCGGGAGGCAGAGTCGGATCAAGCTCATTATTAGGTTAACGGTTTGATCAACGAGGACCATCACACCACTTGTTGTGCACGACTGCAAGACACTCTTGAAAACACATTAAACAAAAGTTTTTGGAACCTAGGCATAATTGGATCCCTTTAAATTATGGAAATCTACTATACTAAAAAATAAGTTTTTAGGAATCCATACTTGTCTCATTATTTAGAGTCATCTTTGCTCTTGGCTTTGCTTTGCATTGTTTTTATGTTTTTGTTCACATTTGAACCCTTGCTCTTAAATTGAGGTTTATTCTCCCATTGAGAAGACCAAGAGTTTTTTGCCCTTCTGAACCACCCATAGTGCCTAAGATAGTTGGGCTTTGCAAGTAATTGTGAGTTTGTTGAGGCTTGGAATGAGTTGTGCCGACCTGCCATGGTTGACCTCATTTGCACTCAACATTTACCTTAACTTATCCATTGGATTTCCCTTTTTGTTTTTCTTTGAATTTTTATTAACAGAAAGTTCTCCGTTTCCTTTTTCTGGATTTTCTAAAACTCTTCATTTCTGTTGTATGTTTGGTTGTGAGATTTTGAGGTTGAAGTGGAAATAAATGTGATTGTTTCCATTCCAATTTCCTTTTTCTTTAAAGGATCAAATCCAAACCCTTCTTTCTTGAAATTTATCTTTGTTCCAAGTAAGGCATCTAAGTTATCCCTTCCACTTACAACTTTTTCAAAGTTTGTTGTTTATTAATTAGATCTTTTTGCAGCATTTCAACTTCTCTTTGCATGTCAAGATTGATCTGTTTAATTGCCTCAAGTTTTTCTATAGCAATCTTGGTTTCATTTTCTTTCTGAAGACTGTTCACTTTCAGTTCATCGATAACATTCTTTAGTTCATTTACTTCTCTCTCAAGACTCTCATTCTCTTCATTTATGAAGTATCATGGACCATGTGATTTATCTTCTTCTTGAGGATTTTATTTTCTCTTTTAACTTCATCATAATATCCATCAATTCGAAATAAACTTTTTCCCAATCATTGGTGGAGAAGTCTACAAAAGGAGAAATTACCTCTTCTCCTTCTTCTTCTTCTCTTGCCATTAAGCTGACTTTGTTGTCCATGTCATCATCCTCTGAGCTTTCTTCTTCTATATCTTCTTCTTCCTCACTCTAGGTTCCAATCATAGCTTTGGGCTTGTTCTTCTTCCACCTAATTTGGGGTTTTTTCTGAGTATCAAGACATTCTTATTTGACATGTCATGGTTTCCTGCAAATTATAGCAAAAATTCTATCAGACTTTTTTTTCATAAATTGTTTTGCTTTAGAAGAGTTGCTTACCTGAGGTCTTCGTTTAAAAAATCCTTTACCTTCTTTTCTTAAAAATTTTCTGAACTTTCTTGTGAGCAAGGAAAATTCACTGGAATCATTTCTTAAGCTGGATGACTCACTTTCATTGGATGAATCTTTCACACTCGAACTTGCTTTAAGTGCAAGTGGCTTCTTTTTCTTCACATCATCATCTATTCTTTTCAGAGTCAATTCATAGGTCATTAGTGAGCCAATGAATTAGTCAATTGTTATTATGGATAAATTTCTAGATTCTTCTACAACTGTGGCCTTTGTGTGCCAGAGGGGGGGGGGGGGGTTAAAGATCTAAGAACTTTTCTCACCAGTTCATACTCAGTATAATTCTTTCTAGACTCTTAAGAGCATTTGTTAACAAGGTTAGTCTAGCATACATCTGAAAAATTGTTTTTCAAGATTCATTCTAAAAGATTCATATTAAGAAATAAGCATGGTAGCCTTAGTTTCTTTTACCTCATAGGTGCCTTTGTAGCACCCCGGAAAATTTAGTAATTTAAAATTTAAATAAATGGAAATAAATAATTTCCATAATATCTGAATGTTTAAAACATAGGTACCATTATCGTATGTGCAAGAACACATCAGAAAATTTCGTAAAAATTATAAATCAATCCCAAACATTATCCTTAGATGTTCCACGAAGAAGTTCGTGCAACAAAAAATCCGATTGGCCAAGCGTACGTCACAACATGACTAATCATCCAAATTAAGAAACTAAGTCAGAAAATGGTTAACACAGAAATATAACACAAACATAAATTAAATAATCATGTTGGAGAGACATCCAACATCATATATTGACGACCCATTATCGGAATTGGGCTAATGGATCACTTTTGGCCCAAGAATAAAATGGAGCAAGAAAAATACATAGAAATTCGCAACCCTAATTGATCTGAAAATAGAAGGAGGTAATTAGGGCAAATCCCAAGGCAATTAGGTTTTCTTGGCAACCCAATTTCGTGGCTAACCATGGTAGGAGGTTTCCTAAAGCCTTACACACACTATTGGTTTGAGAAATCATCAAAATATGGAAGGTGGAAGGCCAAAACCGCACCTTTCCTTTCCTTCACCTAATGAGACTTCTAAAACACACTAGATGCATATATACATGCTACGAAACTCTAGGGGATGAATTTACACATTGTTGGGGACGTGGGAGGCTGTTCTTGAGCACCCAAAGGAGGAGAAAATCGCCCCAACTCGGAGCTTCTTCCCTGCTGCGTTCTGCATCGACCTGTGCAGAGTGCCCTTCTTGGAGTCGACCAAAGGTAAGACAAACCCTAACCAACCATGCAAGACTTATACCCCTGGAAAGAAGGTCGAGTCTAGTTCCTAATCCCACTGGTTTGCCCAATTTCCATCCATAGGATCGAGAGTATTAAGCATTCTCCAACAAGTGGTCTGAATAAGGACTGTCTGGAGAACGAGACTTCTTCAACGCAAAAGGTAGGTGGTCTCGGGCCAAATCTAAATAAATCCTATATCAATGTGTAGAGCATCGAGTCTACCTTCATGTGCAAGTGATTTCATCCATTTTCATTGAGTACATCTTGTGTTTTAAGCATTTTGCCAAAGTCGCGCTGGTTAACAAATTCTCACGTTCATGTCAATTTATTGCACATCCCAAGGCCATTTTTAATGATTCTAAAATCATGGTTCTCTTCTATTCCATTTTCCCAACAAGTTCATGTTGACACTTTTGTCCCCAGAGCCCTAGACTAGAAGTTATAAGCGTTGCATGAATCGAGTGCATTTTTCTGTGTTTCGGGCAAGAACCTAAAATGCGACGGGACCAGGCTTCGTGTTTTGGCCTGTGTCATGCCACGACGTGGAATATCAGAACACGAGGCTGTTGCAAGCAAACGGGTACAGAGCAAGTACTAGATATTAAACCATTGCACAAGAATCTATCTATTATACTAAAACTCAGTTTGGCCCTGACCATATAGAGCGCCACGTCATCTCTCTCTAACCTCCGCTCTGTCTCTCCTCTCAACTGTCATCGCACTTCCCACCCCCTCTCTCTCTCTCTCTTCCCTGCGCACAGCTGCCATCGCACTTCCTGTTGAACCACTCTTTTATTACCCTCATATTTGGTGCTAACAAAATTTATGATTAGATTATTTCATGAATATTTATGATTATTTATGGCGCACTAAAATGATAAAGTCAATGTCTAATTTCATATACATCGATTTCACTTCAAGTGCCAGATTTATATGTGCCAGAACGATTCGCTTTGTGGCCATATCAATTTATTAAGGATTTATTAAGAAATCGATCTCACAACGATTTCTTAAGTGGCCATAACGATCTGTTAAGAAATCGATCTCAGAACGATTCCTTTTATAGCCATAACGATTCGCTCTCAGAACGATTCGTTAAGTCTCTCATAACTATTTGTGAAGAGACCAAAACGATTTGTTCACATCGATTTCTTCATTCGCATCGATTTCTTCATTCACATCGATTTCTTGTAAGAACAACGATTTCTTTAATGATCACATCGTCTTGCTCTCGTAACGATTTACCTTTCATAACGATTCGTTAAGGCTCATAACGATTTGATAAGTGAGCGCAACGATTTGCCCTCACATCGATTTGCCTTCTACAACGATTTCATTATCGATCACAACGATTTTCTTGTAACTCATAACGATTTGATTATATCGTCTTGATCACAACGATTTGGAGGTTAGTTCATAACGATTTCATAAGTCATGAATGCATCGATTCTATGTTTATAACGACTTGATATTTAATAGCGTTGAATAGTCAAAGTCTTCGCACATATCTTTCTGACATCTGTGCATTTAATGAAGACTGAACGTATCTCTGCATGCATGCAGACAATATCGTCCATTATCGTGCTTACTCTGTATGCATCTTTTAGATACAACAAAATGACATTACTATTCTGATGAAACATTCTTTCTAACGTTGACTAACAACAAAAGACAGTCCAGCTGTCCACTGTTTAAGCTTGTAATGTGTGCAGGCATCTGACAGCAATCCACTACTACGTTTGAAACGCAAGTAATCTCAGAAGATCTTTCCCTACGTGCATGAGAGACCAAGAAGATCGTTGAACACAAGTTCCAAGCTCTTTGAAGTCTAACGTATACCAAGACCTGGTGACAATGGATACTTCAACGTCCATATTTCGAATGGAAGATATATATACAAGACAAAAAGCTCCAGAAGTATAAAAAAAAAAAGGCAGATACACAAGTTAGAAAACCACTGGTGCTGCAACGCTTACAACCATCTGCGAGCTTTCCTAGAGCCAAGCAAAAACTCCTTTCTGTTCAAGCTCTTAGCTCTCTGTGCTCAGTGTAGATCTTAGTGAGAGCCTTTGTACTGAGAGTGTATTTCTCTTTGTAGATCTTTTTATCCTCTCAGTCCTTGCTTCAGATCATGCTCTGTAAGCTTGATCTAGGGGCATCCTCTCTTGAACACATTGTCTGTGTTGTTTCCCTTCGTGTGTGAAGGAAGACCTGGTGGGTACCAGGGTGTTATTCCCTTTGAGAGAAGGAAGACCAGCTGCGGCTGGGTGTTGCACCGCATTGGGGTGGGTACTAGTAGGTTAGCTTCTAAGCCTGTAAAAGAAGTGGGCTGCCTTCTTGCCCGGGAAAGAGAAGAAGACCTGGTGGGGCATCCAGGGTGTTGTAGTGTCCATAGGGGGACTGTACCCTAGATAGTGAAATCCCAAGAGATTGCTTGGGGACTAGACGTAGGACTCCTGTGGAAAGGAGGTCCGAACCAGGATATATCGCTGTGTCCTTTGTGTGATTGCCTTGCTTCTTCTATCCTTCATGTACTAACTCTAACAATCTGCGAAGTGTGTTTGTGCAATCGTTTTTGTGAACAGGGTTTCATTGACCGAAGATTTTTTTTAAAGTTCCATTCACCCCCCCCCTCTGGGCTACCTAGCTGGGCAACACTTTCCACCCTCTCTCTCTTTCCCTATGCACAACTCCCAAATCTCTCTCTAACCTCCGCTTCTCTTTCTCTCTCACAAACTCATCTTCTCTGCAACCCTGCCTCGACTGCGGGCGTCGAACAACAACACTACTCATCCTTGGCCTAGAGTTCATCCTCCATGGCAGCACCTTGCAAACTGCGCCCTCTGCCCTCCCGAGCTGCCAACACTGGCTGCCACCCCTGGTACACGATCACCACCATGATAGTATTTGTAAAGATGCGCCCAGAGGAGGAAGCATCGCCACCCTTCGGTCCTCGCAACGCGCCTCTTCTTCTGATTCCTGTCCCTCCCTTCAAAAGGTAGCAGCATCCACTACCGTCGCCGCTGGTGCCCTTGCCACTGTGCTCGAGGGAGAGAGAGAGAGAGTGGGAGAGAGGGAGGGAGGGAGAGGGAGAGGGAGAGAGAGAGAGAGAGAAGGGAGAGGGCTTTTCTCTCCCCCCTCTCCTCCTTACTGCGTCCATGATCATGCCCCAGGTCGCAGCCAAGGCCGCCCCTACTTCTAGCACTGTCAGAAGCACCTTCATCGTCGCTTCCCGCAGCGGTTTCCTTGCGCCGCCGAGCGATGCCCATGGGCTACCACTGACCTGGCTCTCCCTCGCGAGTGCCCTCATTGGCATTCCCCTCTCCTGGTTCCTTCTGTCTCCTGACTTCCCACAATGTAGCCCCCTCCATTGCAAATCCACGTCCCACTGCGCGCGCGCGGTAGGCAGGTCGTCGCGGCGCTGCCCATTTGCGCAGGCTGCGCCCACTACCTAGGGCTCGTGGGGGCGGTCGGCGGGTGCCGCGGCGCTACCTCACCTGCGCAGCGGGGAGACAGGCAGGGTGTCGCGGTGGGCGCCTCACCAGTGCGGCGGGGAGGCAGGCAAGGCGCCGCAGTGGGCGCCTTACCAGTGCGAAGGGAGGGGGGGGGGGGAGGGAGGGAGGCTGCCGCAGTGCCCTCGCCGTGGCAGCAGTCGCCCAACATCGTTTCTGCTGCCGCAACTACGTCCATTACACCTTGTTCGCCTACCGCCGCCTCATCCTCTCCATCCGCCACCTCGCCAACGTCTTCCTCGACGGCTCTACACGCTTCTTCGACCTCTCCAACGGCGGTAATTTTTTCTCCCGATCCGCCTGCCACTCTGTCGGACACGGCGCCAAAATAGAGGATCGAAAGTCACTGTGTACTCGGTGAATAGTACACAGTGATTTCTTACAGTGAGTAACAGTTCATTCAAGGCTTTTTCTTTTCTGTCTTTGTTTATTTTTTTTTTAAATCCGATTAGACAACATTAGGTTTTTTAATTTACAGTTTTTTTTAAATATAAAAAAAATATAAAAAGAATTTTTATATATAACAGTTACTGTAGCATTACAAATTCCTGTGGCGCTACATCAACTCACATTGCATTCATGTTTTTGTGTTTTTCTTTTCTTAGTTGTTTTGATTTAAATATTTTAAACAAATATTAAAAAATACATATAAAATGATTTTTAATACCTAACATATTACAGTAGCTTACAAGCTACTGTAGCGCTACATTAATTTTGGGTAACGTTAGTTGTTTTGATTCAGTATTCATTCATTTCCTATACTTTTACAAAATTAACATGCAATTAACACATTTTCTTTATTCAATATGAGTTTGTACTTATTATTCAATTACACATATGATTTTATATAAATCAATGTATAACCATTGTTGACTGTTGGAGTCGGATCCTCCCCTGCACTGAGAGGAACCAGACTCCTCTTCTTCCTCCCCATCTGATTTGTTTTCTACGCAACAGGTTGGTGGTCTAAGGCACTACATTTAAAAAATAAAACAAAAGCTAATGTGAAAGTCCCCATGTAGTATGGTCCTATCTAAAACAACTATTGCATATGTCACACAATCTAAAAATATTATATTTTATATCTGATTGTATATATTTTCTCATCTAAAATTTCAAAAAAGTATGTATATAAAAAAATGAAAAAGCAAAACCATATTGACATATAAATAATTTTTTATACATATCTAATTTGAAACAGCCAACGTCACCACAACAAAACTCTCCTAACGTCTCCCTCTCCCCATCTCGCCAAAACAATCGTCTGCCCTTTATTGTTTCATTCCCTTTAATGTTAAAATATGAACACCGGTTCATCTATTTGAAATTAATGAGCATATTAAATCTGAAATTTAAAATGAATTAAACATATTTAAATTAAAAAATATAAATCTGGAATTTAAATAGATCTTTTCAATTTAAACATATAGGGCAAAGAATAATTTTGTTTGACACTCTATAATAGCCATCTTATCAATTTTTTAAATAGAACTCTTTTTTTATATTTTTCTATTTTAATAATATTGTAAATATATAACTTCACATATATTAATTAAAATCAATATTTGGTCAAATTTGAAAACATTCCCGTGCATTGCACGGGTAGAGATCTAGTAAATACTAAAGCAAATTCTTCTCATTAATAACTTTCCAAATGTTTAGTTACAACCACTAATATCAGAGCCATTCTATAGGGCCCAATTACATTGAAATAAAAGCAAAAGACTATCTAAGACTCGAACATAATGCTAGGACACTAGGGTACTCATGACATCACTCTTGGTCGTTCCCGTCCTCTTGAGTGTATAGTTCATCCTCAGTCTCACCTGAGAACACAACGACAAATAACGCAGGGTGAGCGATAACGCCCAGTAGAACTTAAATCTCAATTGTCAAGCAGACTTTAAATGATTAATGTATTAAAAAGTAGAGTAACTAATGATAGAGCGAGAGAGTCAAGTAACGTGAGAGATAGCATGATAGCACGTGAATGAAATAGCACAAATTTCCAAATATAGCACAAGTGTCGAGTATAGCACAAATAGCAAGATGGCCATAGCACAAATATCAAAAAGTATAGCAATAGCACAAAGGGTATAGCATAGCACTTTTGTCAATAGACAACGAGGAACATAGCACTTTTGATTGTCATTAGATAGTCGAGATAGATAGCACTCGAGTGTAATGCCAAACACTCTGATCATTTAACTCCCATGGGCACTAGCACTTTCGGGCGCACATCCCAGGACCAGATCGGGCCCTTTATATATTGCCAGGCATTGGTTATATTGTTTATCTTTAGACAATCGGTCAATGGCCAATATAGAGTACCAAGAAATAGATGACAGCACTAGATGAATAGACGAGATAGTAGAGTGAACGTGAATAGATGAGTGAGTAGAGTATAGATGAGAGCTAGTGGACATTGTACGTAACACGTTGAGTAAACAGGCGGTAGTAATAGTTGCACAACACGCGCACTCAGTGTTGGCAGTCAGGTGGAATTCACAACCCTTCCGCTGGCCTTGTTACGCACAGGTCCAGAGGTCCGACGTGATTCAAGATAAGAGCAAACTTCTAATAGCCGTTTGGATCATGTTGATCCCTAAAGGGTATCATAGGTGTTAGAGTACAACCGGCTCGTCGACCATGTGGGAATCCATGGACAGAGGAGACTTACGGAGGCCTTGAACAAAGACTCACTAGTCCGGCAGAAGGAGTATCCGACGGAGAGTTTGTCCAAGTCAAGAGAGTGTGTATATAGAAACAAGTGCTCGATGTTCTAGAGGAATTCTAGAACAATGGAGCGTCGATAACGGTATTCCCAAAACATCGCGAGAAAACGAAGACAAGTCTTATTCAATATATGGCAATTTAATTACATAAATTACCAGATACATTATGAAATGTTTTCATGCCAAATTAAGCCATATTTGGATGGTTCAAAGTGTGTGCATGTGGAATAGAGAATCATGGAGTATGAAAGTGTCACGCCCGATATTTAGCAGCGGAATAAATACCGGGGGACGTGAACGATACAAATAGACGTATCACAGTTGAATAACGCAGAGTCACAATTGAACAAAAGAACACATTTGAGACTATAGTATGGTCACCAAAAATATCCTTTATTCCATTTCATTCAACTAGTTGCAACCTTACATAAGAAAGAACTCACTGTAAAGAGTTCATTATTCACATGAAAATGTTTCTCTAATACATCGACTATTCATATGTCTATTTCTAAACTGTCAACTATTCATATGACGGGTGCTCATCACTCTTGCCCTGCCCCATCCGACTCCTCTGGTTCCTCATCACTACCTGAAAAGGGCAGGATGATAAGGGTGAGCGAACTAGCTCAGTAGGATTTACATCTCAATATTGTGCGGGCACTAATATACATGATTAGCATTTTAAATAGGCAGATATGCACATGAATATGATGACAATGCATGCAATACTAACAGATTGAACAACAGAGTAGAACAGATATCATATCAGATCAAATGTCGAATTGCATATACAATGGACAGATATTTCAAGAGTAGAATCGTATCGAATGAGATTGGCCATATTCAAACAGATATCATGTATTCACATGAACAGACATATCATATCAAATCTTATCATATCAGATCAAATCAAACTTATCATATCAAACGAAGGCACATTCCCACAAATCTTGCTTATTTGTTTGTGCTATGCCAAACACCAGAAGTCCATACTCCCGCGGTTAATAAGTACGTTGGGGCGCTCCTCCCCAGGACCGGACCAGGCCCCTTTTTTTGCACAGGCATTGGATCAAATTTGGACCGGAGTCCCACGTTGTTCCGAACAAACAGATTCATATTATGGCCACAGAGTTTCAATGACAAGCTCGTAGTAAAAGGAACATGATCATTCATAGAGTCAAGGTATGACAAATAGCTCAAGAGAACAAGGCAGGATAACGACGTATCTTATGTTTCATAATTCATTAATGTCTTGACATGAGGATGTTTCTAAAGACAGATCATATGCAGAACATGTGCTCTCAATTCCCCAAGAAGGGTGTGCCTATTCGTGCAAATGTGTAAGTGACGAGTCACAGATCTTCCTAGCATGTATGCATATGGACAAATAATTAATGGAACACCGGAAAGCATGAAACTATTGAAACTCATATGCAAATCATGACATTAACACCACTAACAAGCCCATACTAACATGTATTCATCCCCACATTCATATCATATTCTTATCTTATCAATTGACAATAAGCAAGATCACAAGATAACCCAATGGACATAAGATCAATCACAATTACACATTAGAATCGTATTCATATCATTACTATTTTTCAATGGGTTGATTTATTTTAGGTCTATGCATACTATATAACATCATGCACATGCTAGTAGACATCATGAAATGATCAGACCCAAAATATGTAATTTTTTTGTAAGGGTAGTGTCGACACACCCCTTACTGGTGTCGACACAATACTTCAAACACAAGACAAAATAATGCAAAACTGGTCAAGTAGTGTCGACACTAGATCAAGTAGTGTCGACACTAGAGACAGCTTCCAGAAAATCTTCTGGCCAATATGGGACAGTGTGTCGACACTAGATCAGGTAGTGTCGACACTAGATCAGCTCCTAGAAACTTTCTGGGTCAAACTAGGACAGTGTGTCGACACTAGATCAGGTAGTGTCGACACTAGAGACCTTCCCAGAACACCTTCTGGGCTGTTTTGGGATAGTGTGTCGACACTAGACCAAGTAGTGTCGACACTAGTGGCCCTCACAGACAAAAAACATATAAATCAAGTGTAACCAGAAAACACGTCTCATGCAGTGATTCACTTTCCCTTCTTATAACTCTCTAACGAATGACATTTAGACAAAACGTTCAACACGAAATATAACGAGGACAACTAGTAGAAGAACTTTGATGTTAGATATTTAATCAAATTCGATCTTGAATCCCGAGAAAACATGTGAATAACATAAAGCTAAGTGCAACTCGAAATCGCAGTATCGTGCAGAGACTCTCTTACCATGCTTATAACTCTCTAACGAAAGACTTTTGGATAAAACGTCCAACATAAAAGATGATCAATACTACAAGTAGAAGAACTTTCATGAAGGAAGTTTAGTCTAAGTCGGTCCTTAATCGTGTGCATGATATGAAGAACGGGAAAAGCCCTAACTGTGCACGACTTAGGGAAAACTACGATTACACAATGTATACTCCATGAAAATTAGTCAAACCAAGTGCAAATGAACCTAGACTCAAAGATCTACATGATGGTGTTGGTTTTCTTTAATCTTGGCCCGAGAACACCTACCTTCGATTGCTATGAACTCTCTGCAGATTTCTGGTTGATGCAGAGCGAGGTTGAGGAAGACTACGTTTTCCTCAGCCGATCTCCACTCCTCCAGTGCTCCAAACTTGCTGCTCACGACCCCAACTTGTTGCTAAACCTTCCCTAAGAGTTTAAGGATGAGTTCTTATAGATTTAGGGTGTACCAACAAGTCCTAACGGGACTAGGAAAGGGCTGCGAATTCTGTTTCCTAGTTTCTAAGAAATCTGGGATTCTCTCACCCAAAGGAGGTAGCAAAGGTCTAGGAAACCACCTCTTAGAGTTGGGTTCGGTTTTGGCTTGCCTTACATGACTAATCACCCATCTTTTAACCCTATATTGCCCTCCCTAATTACTGCACAATTACATACACGAATTTCTGGGTATTTCCTTGTCCCAATTTTCTTTATCCTTGGGCCAAAAGTACTCTATTGGCCCAATCTTGTTAATGGGTTACTAATACATAATGTTGTGAGTCTCTCCAACATGTTTATTTAATTTATGGTTAGGTTATTCTTCCATGTTACAATTTTCCCCGATGTGTTTACTCTTGTACGACAATGGTACGTAAGTTTTATCGTTCCAATAATCACGAAATTTCTTTATTCTCTTTTAATTCTAGATCACTAAATTTCTGGGGTGTTACAGAAAGGGTCATGTGCATGACTTTTATTTTATTAAAATAAGCTCAAGATTTACAGTTATGTTTACTGTGTTCAAAAGGGTTAGTAGAGCATGATATCACTGTAGAAAAACAAGACTTGCAAAATTAGGGGGGTTTCATGAAAAAGTGCAGAACACGACAGGTCCCTGTAAGGGTCGCAACAGGGTCTTTAACAGGTCGCGACGGGTCAATCAGTGCAAAAGAAGAGAACGCGACGGGTTCATATGAAGAAGGTGACAGGTTTGTCAGACCAAAAGGTTAGGTCGCGACGGTGGTCCTGTCGCGATCAGATCGTGACGGTGATTCTTGTCGCGATCTGCCTGAGAATGCGGCCTATCGGGCCGTCACGTTCTCAGGTCCTTGGTCTGAGTTCGACAGAGATCTGACATGTTCTTGGTTCTTGGTCCAAACTTACCATATTTTGACATAGGGATGTTCAAAAATTCATAACTAATTATACAAGCGATGGAAAATCATGAAACCAGTTGGAAATTGATCTAGACTCACAAGGGTACTTACAGTAATTAGGAATTGGAAAACAAGCATGGTTTCGATAGGCTTTAATCAAATCAAACATGGAGAACAGAATATTGAGAATAGTTGAGATGCAAGAATTAATTCGCAAGATAGGATGTATGAAAATTAGGGCTTTCAGGGGAAAAAGATCCCTAATAGCCATCAGCTTCTCCAGTAAAATTTTCATGGCATGGGATAGAGGGTACATGGAGATCTAGATTTTTGAAAAGGGTTCGGGGTCATGTAAGTTGCAAAACATGAAAAATCAAGAACAAACGATATGCTCGATGGAAAATTATGAAACCAAAGGGCTTTTGTTCCTGATGGACGAAACATCCTACATATGAATTTTCATGGTTTATGCTCGTGAGAATGCCTACCTTTGGACGATTTCCTCTTCTAGGGCTAGAGCTTGAAGAACGAGAGAGAGAGCTTGAGAAGTGCTTCTTCCTACGAAATCCCCTCTTCCTTGGCCTCTCCTCCTAGTCCAACAAGTCTTGGGTACGAGCTAGGGCCGGCCATGGGGGTTTAAAGAGAGTATTTATGTCTCTCCCCTTTCTATTTCCTAATAAGACTTTAATTACTATTAATTTCAGGATTTCATATTTCCTCTCCCCTTTCTAAGCATGAGAACTCCTAATTGGGTTAGGATGGGAGCTAAATTCGTGGCCAACCCATTAGGGTAGGTTTAAGAATCCCAATCCAACTCAAACTTCTATTTTAATGCATTAAATACCTCTTTTCTATTTAAGTAATAATTCAATTCCGAATTTAAGGTATTTTCCTATTATTCTTCCTTTAAAAATCCCTATTTTGGCCCACTAATTTCTAATGGGTCCATTTAACAAAGCCCATTACTTCTTTTCATTTAATGAGTTTATTTAATTCTCTTTTATTTAATTTTCTAATTACTTTTGTTTTTTATTAATTATAATTTTTTCCCCAAAAATCCAGGTTGCTACATCCTTCCCCTCTTAAAAAGAATTTGGTCCCCAAATTCATATGTTCATAATGGAGGGAATGTCTTACCGAAAAGATCGGGGTTGTTCCGTCTCATGGTTCCTTCTGGTTCCCATGTGGCTTCTTCCACTCCGTGGTTATTCCATAAGAGTTTAACCACGTGAATGGGATGGCTCCTGAGCTATTGCACCTTCCGTTCCAATATCTTGACTGTCTTCTCTTCATATGTCACATCTTTGTTCAGCACCAACTTTTCGTGGCGAATGATATGGGTAGGATCATATACATATTTCCTGAGCATGGAGACATGGAACACATTGTGTACACATGCCAGATCCGGTGGCGACGCCAGTCGGTATGCAACCTCACCAATCCTTTCGAGTACTTCAAAAGGATCGATAAATCTAGGACTGAGCTTTTCTTTCACACCAAATCTTTGGATGCCACGAGTAGGTGACACCTTTAAGAATACATGATCACCGACTTAGAATTCCTAGTCTTGCCTTCTTTTGTCGGCATAGCTCTTTTGTCTGGACTGAGCAGTCTTAAGCCAATCTCTAATCACCTGAATGTCATTTGTTGTTCGTTGTACCATGTCTGGGCCTAGCCATTGTTGTTCTCCCACCTCATTCCAGCATGCAGGAGATCTACAATTCCTTCCATAGAGTGCTTCGAACGGTGCCATGTTGATGCTCGCCTGGTAATTGTTGTTATAGGCGAACTCAATAAGAGATAGGTGTTCGTTCCAATATCCTTGGAAGTCTATAGTGCAAGCTCTCAACATGTCTTCCACTATTTGGTTGGTTCTTTCAGTCTGCTCATCAGTTTGTGGATGGAATGCGGTACTAAAGTTGAGTTTAGTACCCAGTGCACCTTGCAGTCCTTTCCAAAAATGAGATGTGAATCTCGGATCTCGATCCGAGACAATAGATGATGGAACTTCGTGCAGTCTTACTATCTCATTGACATATAGGGCAGCTAGTACCTCCACCGACCACTTACTCTTTATGGCTAGGAAGTGGGCAGATTTGGTTAGTCGGTCTACAATAACCCATATGGCGTCGAGTCCACCACGAGTCTTAGGTAAACCCATGATGAAGTCCATGCCAATGCTTTCCCATTTACATTTCGGGATATCTAGCGGTCTGAGTACACCAGCAGGGCGCATGTGTTCCGCTTTTACTTGTTGGCAAGTAAGGTAGTGTGCGGCATGTTCAGCTACCTCTCTTTTCATGTTCGGCCACCAAAACGTTCTTTTCATGTCTTGATATATTTTGGTACCTCCTGGATGAATAGTGTATTTCATCTTGTGAGCTTCATCCATTAACCTTCTCTTCAGTTCTTCATTATCGGGGACACACGTCCTTCCTTGAAATACTAGTCTTCCATCTTCGGTCATAGCAAAGTCCGGTCTTTCGGCTAAAGTTTCCTTGATGCGAACCAAGAATGGATCGCTATCTTGTTGAGCTTTGATCTCCTCTAGCAGATCAGATTGAATCTTGATATTGGCAACCAAGACTCGGTCATCCCTATGTTCAATATTTAAGTCTAACCTTGCGAATTGTTCTAGTAGTTGCATCTCGCCAAAGACTAGACTTGAAACAGATGCCATCGGCTTTCTACTAAGAGCATCAGCCATGGCGTTTCCCTTGCCTGGATGGTATTGGATATTGAAGTCGAAATCCTTTAGGTATTCTAACCATCTTCTCTGTCTCATGTTGAGTTCCTTCTGGGAGAATAAGTACTTCAGGCTTTTATGGTCTGAGTAGACAGTGAACTTCTTCCCATAGAGGTAATGTCTCCAGATTTTCAAGGCGAAGACCACGACAGCCAACTCCAGATCATGCACGAGGTAGTTGACTTCATGAGTCTTCAGTTGTCGGAAGAGTAGGCGGTGACTCTCTCCTTTTGCATCAATACACACCCTAGCCCAATTCTTGAGGCATCGGCGTAGATAGAGAAACCTTCTCCCTCTATTGACAGAGCGAGAACAGGTGCTGAGGTCAGACAATCTTTAAGAGTTTGAAAACTTTTCTCACATTCTTTACTCCAGGAGTATGGATTCTCCTTTCGTGTCAGATGCGTGAGAGGAACGGCGATCTTGGAGAAGTCCTTAATGAACCGCCTGTAGTAGCCAGCCAGTCCTAAGAAGCTTCTGATCTCTGTGACGTTGGTTGGTCTCTCCCAATTGAGTACAGCTTCGAATTTGCAGGTATCAACAGAGATGTCGTCCTTTGAGATGACATGGCCTAAGAAGGACACTTCTTCGAGCCAAAATTTGCACTTTCTAAGCTTTGCATGCAGCTTGTTGTCTCGCAAGACTTGCAGTGCAATCTTCAAGTGTTCTTCATGCTCTTCTTTGGTCTTTGAATAAATGAGGATGTCGTAGATGAAGACGACCATGAACTTGTCAAGGTATGGCCGATATATGCTATTCATGAGTTGCATAAAGGCTGCAGGAGCATTGGTTAGACCAAAAGGCATAACGACGAATTCATAGTGTCCATACCTGCTCCTGAAAGCCGTTTTGAAGATATCGTCATCCTTGATCCTCATATGATGATAGCCAGATCGAAGATCGATCTTGGAGAAATATTGAGCTCCAGATATTTGGTCGAATAGTTCATCGACCCTAGGCAATGGGTACTTGTTCTTGATGGTGAGCTGATTGAGTTGACGATAGTCGATGCATAGTCTCATCGATCCATCTTTCTTCTTGACGAATAGCATAGGTGCTCCCCATGGGGAAGTACTTGGTCTAATGAACCCCTTCTCTAATAACTCCATCAGCTGCGTCTTCAACTCCTTTAGCTCGGCAGGTGACATTCGGTACGGTTGACGCGATACCAGGGCAGCTCCAGGGATCAACTCTATGGTGAAGTTGACATCTCATTCCGGGAGAATCTCTGGTAGATCTTCAGGAAACACATCGGGGTAATCTTGGACTATGTGGATGTCTTCTATCTTAGAACCCTTCTTTTCCACTACTACGGCCGCAAGGAAAGCAATGCAACCTTTCATTATCATATTGTGGGCTTTGATGGCGGAGATTAGAGACATCCGTCTCTTATGTCTAATCCCAGAGAATGTCAATTTAGGAAAGTCACTAAAGGTAACCTTCCCTTTCTTACAGTCGACACTTGCCTCATATGTGGACAACCAGTCGGCTCCCAAAATTACATCATAGCCTTCCATGGGCATACATACCAGGTCGGCTTTTAGGTTATGGTCTCCGATCATTACATCGGCAGAGGGAAAGTATTTGTTCAATTTCTCCTTTTCCCCTAGTGGCATTGTGACAGAGAACTCACAACTCATGGATATAGGTTTTGTTGTTAGGGTGTCAGCAAAGTGTTGAGATATAAATGAATGAGTTGCTCCAGTATCAAATAAGACAAATGCTGATAAGGAGAAAACTTGTAGAGTACCTTCTACCACGCCACAGTCTGTAGCGGGTTCCTCATCATGCAGGGCTTGCAGTCTTCCCTATTTCTTAGGTGCATTAGGGCGCCTCTCATGTTCTTTCAGCAGCGGGCACTCGGGGATGCGGTGCTCGCGACTTCCGCAGCGCAGACATGTGCCGACTTTCCTCCAGCACTCGTCCGCGGTGTGACCGGGCTTGTCACAGTGCTTGTAGTTACCTTTTGTTTGAGTGTTGGGGACAATAACTTTAGGTTTCCTTTCTTGGCTGGGTCCCTCCGTGATGTTGAAGGGACACTTCTTGCCATTGTTCGGCTTAGCAGATGACTGACTAGAGATCATTTCCTTTTTCACAAACTTCCCTTCGATACGGTTGGTGAAGTCCGTAGCATCTTCCAGCAGCTGTGCTTTCTTCACCATCTCGGCGTAGGTCTGGATGTCGAGAGGTGCTAGTTGGGTAATGTATTGAGGCTTAAGGCCGTTGAGGAAGCGCTTAGCCTTCATTCTCTCTGTGTTCACCAGGTGTTCAGCATATCTTGCCAGTCTAGAGAACTGGGCTTCATATTCGGCCACAGTCCAGCTCCGCTGTTTCAGAGCAGCGAATTCCGCAGCCTTCCTTTCTTGGACACGCTCCGAGAAGTATTTGGAATTAAAAGCTTCTTTGAACTCGGTCCATGTGAACTGACCATTAGCTCTGGTCGCTTCAACAGACTCCCACCAAGCGCGGGCGTCCTTTTCGAGTTGAAATGTGGCTAGTAGCAGCTTATCCCCCGCTGCACATCGCATGACACAGAAGATTCTTTTCGTTTCTTTGAGCCAGTGTTCTGCTTCATCCGGATCCATGGATCCACTGAACCTAGGTGGGTTCAGACTCCGGAAGTTACGATGCAGGTCGCCTGCACCATAATTGCCACCTCCTTGGGTAGCTTGCACAATCGCACGCATCAGTTCTTGGATGGTTTGTTGCATGCCCCTCATTTGAGCACGTTCCGCAGTCATCTTGATTGTTTAATTCCTACAAAATAACTTATTGTCATGATATTGATGTGGAATTTAATTCATGCGTGTGTGAGTTCATTTTAGCTAGTTACCCTTGGCTCTAACCATGACTCACATAGGTAGGATAATTGACTCTAGTCGAGGCAGGTTAACCTAGATCATCCTATACTTAAGAATAACCTAGGCTCTGATACCACAAACTGTCACACCCCGACGTGGAATATCGGAACGCGAGGCAGTTGTAAGTAAACGGGTACAGAGCAAGTACTAGATATCAAACCATTGCACAAGAATAAATACTAAAGTAAATTCTTCTCATTAATAACTTTCCAAATGTCTAGTTACAACCACTAATATCAGAGCCATTCTATAGGGCCCAATTACATTGAAATAAACGCAAAAGACTATCTAAGACTCGAACATAATGCTAGGACGCTAGGGTACTCATGACATCACTCCTGGTCGTTCCCGTCCTCTTAAGTGTATAGTTCATCCTCGGTCTCACCTGAGAACACAACGACAAATAACACAAGGTGAGCGATAACGCCGAGTAGGACTTAAATCTCAAAAGTCAAGTAGGCTTTAAATGATTAATGTATTAAAGGCAGAGTTACTAATGATAGAGTGAGAGAGTCAAGTAACGTGAGAGATAGCATGATAGCACGTGAACGAAATAGCACAAGTTTCCAAAAATAGCACAAGTGTCGAGTATAGCACAAATAGCAAGATGGCCATAGCACAAATAGCACAAAGTATAGCAATAGCACAACGGGTATAGCATAACACTTTTGTCAATAGACAACGAGAGAACATAGCACTTTTGATTGTCGTTAGATAGTCGAGATAGATAGCACTTGAGTGTAATGCCAAACACTCTGATCATTTAACTCCCATGGGCACTAGCACTTTCGAGCGAACATCCCAGGACCAGATCGGGCCCTTTATATAATGCCAGGCATTGGTTATATTGTTTATCTTTAGACAATCAGTCAATGGTCAATATAGAGTACCAAGAAATAGATGAGACCACTAGATGAATAGACGAGATAGTAGAGTGAACGTGAATAGATGAGCGAGTAGAGTATAAATGAGAGCTAGTAGACATTGCACGTAACACGTCGAGTAAACAGGCAGTAGTAACAGTTGAACAACACGCGCACTCGGTGTTTCCAGTAAGGTGGAATTCACAACCCTTCCACTAGCCTTGTTACGCACAGGTACAGAGGTCCGGCGTGATTTAAGATAAGAGCGAACTTCTAATAGCCATTTGGATCATGTTGATCCCTAACGGGTATCATAGGTGTTAGGGTACAACCGGCTCATTGACCATGTGGGAATCCATGGACAGAGGAGACTTACGGAGGCCTTGAACAAAGACTCACTAGTCCGATAGAAGGAGTATCCAACGGAGAATTCGTCCAAGTCAAGAGAGTGTGTATATAGAAACAAGTGCTCGATGTTCTAGAGGAATTCTAGAACAGTGGAGCGTCGATAACGGTATTCCCAAAATATCGCGAGAAAACGAAGACAAGTCTTATTCATATATGGCAACTTAATTACATAAATTACCAGATACATTATGAAATGTTTTCATGCCAAATTAAGCCATATTTGGATGGTTCAAAGTGTGTGCATGTGGCATAGAGAATCATGGAGTATGAAAGGGTCATGTGCATGGCTTTTATTTTATTAAAATAAGCTCAAGATTTACAGTTCCGTTTACTGTGTTCAAAAGGGTTAGTAGAGCATGATATCACTGTAGAAAAACAAGACTTGCAAAAATAGGGGGGTTTCATGAAACAGTGTAGAACACAACAGGTCCCTGTAAGGGTCGCGACAGGGCCTGCATAGAACGCGACATGGTCATTAACGGGTCGCGACGGGTCAGTCAGTGCAAAAGAAGAGAATGTGACGGGTTCATATGAAGAAGGTGACAGGTCTGTCAGACCAGAAGGTCAGGTCGCGATGGTGGTTATGTCGCGATCAGATCGCGACGATGATTCTTGTCGCGATCTACCTGAGAACGCGGCCTATCGGGCCGTCGCGTTCTCAGGTCCTTGGTCTGAGTCCGACATAGATCTGACATGTTCTTGGTTCTTGGTCCAAACTTACCATGTTTTGACTCAGGGATGTTCAAAAATTCATAACTAATTGTACAAGCGATGGAAAATCATGAAACTAGTTGGAAATTGATCTAAACTCACATGGGTACTTACAGTAATTAGGAATTGGAAAACAAGTATGGTTTCGACAGGCTTTAATCAAATCAAACATGGAGAACATAATACTGAGAATAGTTGAGATTCAAGAATTAATTCACAAGATAGGATGCATGAAAATTAGGGCTTTTAGGGGCAAAAGATCCCTAATAGCCATCAGCTTCTCCAGTAAAATTTTCGTGGCATGGGATAGAGGGTACATGGAGATCTAGATTTTTGAAAAGGGTTCGGGGTCATGTAAGTTGCAGAACATGAAAAATCAAGAACAAAAGATATGCTCGATGTAAAATTATGAAACCAAAGGGCTTTTGTTCCTGATGGACAAAACATCCTATAGATGAATTTTCATGGTTTATGCTCGTGAGAATGCCTACCTTTGGATGATTTCCTCTTCTAGGACTAGAACTTGAAGAACGAGAGAGAGAGCTTGAGAAGTGCTTCTTCTCACTAAATCCCCTCCTCCTTAGCCTCTCCTCCTGGTCCAACAAGTCTTGGGTATGAGATAGGGCCGGCCATGGGGGTTTACAGAGAGTATTTATGCCTCTCCCCTTTCTATTTCGTAATAAGACTCTAATTACTATTAATTTCAGGATTTCCTATTTCCTCTCCCCTTTCTAAGTATGAGAACTCCTAATTGGGTTAGGATGGGAGCTAAATTTGTGGCCAACCCATTAGGGTAGGTTTAGGAATCCCAATCCAACTCAAACTTCCATTTTAATGCATTAAATACCTCTTTTCTATTTAAGTAATAATTCAATTACGAATTTAAGGTATTTAACAAAGCCCATTACTTCTTTTCATTTAATGGGTTTATTTAATTCTCTTTTATTAAATTTTCTAATTGCTTTTGTTGTTTTAATTAATTATAATTTATTTTTTTCCAAAAATCCAGGTTGCTACAGCCTACATGAACGCGACGCACTTGTCTGACGTGTTGATGTAAATCGCGACCGTGCCCTACATTGTGATTTTGAGTGCACCGTATAGATCTGACGCCTCAAACTGTGCGCTGCATGGTTTTCAGCGCCTGCAAGAAATGCGACGTGGACCCCCATCGCGATTCAGCCGGTTTTCCCACTCAAGGATTTCAAGCGATTTTTATATTACTATTTAAAATGCATTTCATGAACACAACGGGGTAAACCATCGCGATTTGCATATTTTCAGTGTTATTAAATGCGTCGACTGTGTCCGACGCGTATTTCATGGCCTACCCGAGACCTGTTTTGACAGTGTTTAATGTTAGTCTTGCATGATATGTTCTTAAGATGCATTGTGTAGTCTGTCTAATGACCTAAAAGCCGGCAACCCATGATAAAGACATAACAATGTAAAGACTATTCTAATTGTTCATTAATGCTATGATCTACTCTTGCAAACCATGTTTAGTTAATTGCATAGTTCCATCTCATGTTAGCATGTTAATTGTTTTCCGCAAGTTTGAAACCGATGGATTGTGGATTGAGACACGTGTTCACTACACACTTGCACATTTAGGCAACCCTTTCATGTGGGATTGGAAACTCACGGCCGATCATTTCGTATCGGCAGTCTAGTGACCTTTTTCTTAAGACCTCTGTAATTCTCCGTACCCCGTGGATTCCCTCATAGAGACCAAGTTGGTTGTACCATTGAAGTTCCCCGGAGATAGCGTACACTTCCTTATCTCTCTTGTTGTCGTGAGTGTGATTTATAATTTAGACTTAAGCCATTAATGTAAAGAGTGAACTAAAGTATAAATTGCGCTGTTATGCTACCGAAATTATCTCTTGACTATTGTATCATGAAATCATGTTCACATTACTTATTACTTGTTCTCATCGTCATCATGGACATGACATTACACATGCTTACATCCTGAAACTCTTATTGGCCATTAATGACTGTGGGTATCTACATTTAAAAATAGTAAGATGCTGACCGGGCACAGAGAGTGTCCAAGGGCTCTAGTCTAGCCCCAATGACGGAGAGTCATAAATATACTGTTAACCATGGGGTATAATGATTACTAGCGTTGCATCTACGCTGGGAGTACTTGCGTGTTGAATGATAGATACAATAACCACATACACGTGTCCTAGTGTGTATTTCAAGGTGGATCTTTCCTTGGTGTACATTAGTGTCTTCGTGCTTGATTAGTGTTACATGATCGTGCTCGTGCTCGTGCTTGCTTGCTTGCGTGATATGGCCATCCTGCATTTATTACAATTTAAAGTGATATCTTGCGTGCTTGTTACATGCCTCACTATTGATACCATATTGCTTGTTATATCGTTCTAGATCTTGCTCTATCATGATCACTCTATCTAGCTTGTTCAAGTATCTTGTTTAATGAGTTTTATTCGTACATGTATATCATGACAATCTTGCTTACCTAGTTTTAAATTGCTAATCACTTATATCATTGCCCGCACATTGAGATATAAATCCTACTGGGCTAGTTTGCTCATTCCCTACTTTTAACCATTCTAGGTGACTATGAAATACAAGAAGAGGAGCAAGTCGAGGATGGGAATGCATCTGAGTGATGAGCATCCCAACACTTGAGTCTATTTAGAGTTAGTTTGTCTGGAGTGTTAGATTCATGTCGTAGGAAGCGAGGAATAATGTACTTTTCCTTTTATTGAGTCTTAGTCCTGTTATACAATGTTTAAGAGTTGTATTAGTTCACCATGATACAATGAGATGATATTTGAATACAATTTTAATTGAGTTCATAAATTGGGCCCTATTATGATGTTGTGTTATTATACATTTAGTGCATACTAGCTAGAGGCTTCATATATTACCGGGACATGACAGCCTTCATATATTACCTTTAAATGATCCCACTTCTCCTTAGCAGTTGTACATGAAGACACTTGAAAATTCAGTGGGATGTAGAGAGCATTGCATGATGTTCATTGCACTACAATTTGTGTTAGCCTTCTTGATCTGCTTAGCAGTCCATTTGTCTTCATCCTTCTCAGCAATCTCATAGGGTCCCTTACTTACTACTCTCCAAATTTCATGGTTTTATGCTCTCAGGAACACCTGCATTCCGTTTTTCTAATAAGCATAGTTAGATCCATCAAAATATGGGGGTCTATTAACAAAATGTCCCTTTGGAACTTAACCTCTTGGATCCAAACCACATTAAACTCTGCTGGTTGTTAAACCAAAGAATTTGGAGAGCCCATCTCTAATACCACGTGTTGGATGTGGAATGTTAGATCTAGAGGGGGGTGAATAGATCTTACCCCTTAAAAATAACCTCACAATTAAAAGCATAGAGAATAATAAATGAGAGCAAGAGACAAGGAAGCAAAACACATAGGACACCCAAATTTTTAAGGTGGTTCAGCTTCAAGGAGGAGACCTACATCACTTAAACCAAGTGAGGCTTCATTATGAGCAAATCAACAGTGTGATACACTCACACTCCCGCTGATTCAAAGCTTCTACATACGCTAACTAACAACTTGAAAACTGTTGATCCACAGCTTCAAGGTCATATAGACCTCCTCAATCTTCACACAACATGACGTGGGATCAACACTCCTAACTCTAGTAGGAGCAGCCAAAGAGTTCTGGAGAAATTTGAAAGCAAAATGAATTGCACAAGAAGATTAGAGTTCAGATAGACAAATCCTCAAACACCAATTCTTCGATCATGTTTGATCTTATTTGTTTTACTCAACTTGAACTCAGATTCTTCAGATCCTAATGGCTCGAATTATGCTTCAAATCATCTTGCGTGAGTCCACCATGTGGATGAGTTCCTGAACCTAATTGACTTGATCTCTTTCGAATTAGACTTGACTGGGATGCTATGCTCCCAAATCATCAGAGTTGAATTTGGCACAACATCCATTTTCTTTTCGTCTTCTTCTCCAGGAAGGAGCTCTTCAGAGATGCTTCATCCTCTTCGCTCGCAGCCAACTTTCTACTTTGCTTTTTGGCCATGCTCATTAGAAACATGACGGCCCACACACTTTTTGTGCGGAACAAAAACTTCACAATTTGCGGCATCACCAAATCTGTAGGAGGTCCCCACAGAATCACTCCACCGTTAGGAGAGGATAATCTCTACCAAAGAATCTTTCTGGAAGCTTCAATTGTGGGCCATAGAATCCCCTTGATTGGGCTTTGGTTCTTGTGCCCAAACATGCCACGTGTTCATCTTAAATTTATCTCTAAAAGATAAAGTTCTGATGTGTGTCGACGCATCTTGTGCACTGCGTCAATGTACAATGTGTAACACCCCAAAATTTAATACCAAAAAATAATTATGATATAGAAAAAAAATAAAAAAATTTCTGATTTTCACAAAACACATAAATATTACTAGAAACCTAATTATATTTACTTTAGAAATATTTCTACATTAGTAAAGTGACCCCAGTACTGTCTTCAAATGTGCAGACTCCGATAGGGCGCCACCAGAATTCGATAACGGAATTGAAATCCGAAAACACCATAATTCTTAGAAAAATGTGCTGGTTTTAGAAACATAAATATCTTGAATTATTGATGCACGGATATCAAGATTAAGTCGACACAATAATTTTCTGGGTAATTTTGCTGGATGAAAAATTAATTCAAAAAATTAAACGAAAATCACCATAATTTTTAAAACCTTTCAATTAGCTTATATTTGAAATTTCAACTTAATTGGATATTGTTTGAATACAAAAACATTAGGACAAAGGGGCCAGATGAATTATGCTATATTTACGTAAACTATTTTTGGAATAATTTTGCTTACGTAGCCTTGGCTACGTAAGGCTTTCCTACTTCTTGTGCAACTGGGTTACACGTTCCATGAAACATGTTGGCAGTGGAAACTTCATTATGAACGTGGCTAAGAAGGGAGAGTTGGAGGCTTTTACCTCAACGTGTGGGTCTTTGCAAGGACAGGTGGGGGGGGGGGGGGATTACGTGCCAGCCATGCATGTAATCCCAAGGCTTATATAAGCTCCCTTAGCTGCTCCCACGAGAGTTTTTCTTCTTCTTGTGTTGCCATTGTTCCTACTAAAGCTGTTGTTGCTGTCGTTCCTGCCATTGTTCCTACTATAGCTGCTGCCATTGTCGTTCTTGCTGCTGCTTCTGCTGTAGCTCATGCTACTGCTCTTGTTGTAGCTGCTACTACGACTCCTGCTGCTGCTACTACTTTGGCTGCTGTGTTGACATTGCTGTCATTACATCTTCTAATGTGGATATAGGAGGATTTGCATTCCTCTTTGGCTAAGTAGGTTCCTCCCTATGACTCTTCTTCCATTTCTTATTTTCATACTTGTGCTCTCCATTTGTATAACCCATATTTCCTTTTGTTCCATGTTCTATAGGATTCCCTTCTTCTTGTCTCCTTCTTTTGGTAGATCTTTGAGTTTAAATGTCTACCATGATCTTAACTTGACTTGTGTTCTATAAGGCTGTTAGGAGTGTAAATTCCTTCTTTTCCTTCCACTTTGTTCATGTCTTTAGTTGTTCATTCATGTACTTAATGTAAGTCTTCTTCCAGCTTCAAGAAGGATTCACATGAAAGATTTAGATACATAACTTCCTTGCTTCCATAAGTTTTTCCACAACACCCATACTGTAAAGATCTCATCTCTTTGTTCTATTCTTTTCTTCATGAAGGATGTGTAAAGAAATGTACTTAAGAACCACAGATTATTGTTTGATCCTTCATGGAACCATAAGAACTCTTAGAAGAGTATCTTTAGTCAGTTTTAAACCATTCCAGATAGAAAAACCTACGGTTGTCGACAGACAGAACTCATCTGTCGACAGGTATCTTATTTCCAGAACCCAGAATTCCAGAAGAACCAGTAGATGTTGACAGATGGAACTCATCTGTCGACAGATGACACCCATCTGTCGACAACCGCCTATAGCTTGTCGACAGCTAAGGGTCAAATTCCAGAATCCAGTTCTGGATGAACCAGTAGCTGTCGACAACCATCTTATGGCTGTCGACATCCACCAGTCTGTGATTTAAACATGAACCATTCCTTTCCCAATCAAAGTTGTCACACTCTTGTATTGTCTAAACAAGTTACCTTTATAATTTTCTTGGATTCTAAACTATTATATCACTGAGTTGAATCATTTAATCATCATTTATATCCACCTTTGGATTATTTTTGGACATTCTAAAATATTTTGATTCTTATACTTTCTAGATATCTTTGAGCATTAACTCCTAGAACCCTACTTCCTATGATATTGTTTTACTCTTGATGAGTGCCCAAATACCATGTATGTATATCAGAAATGGAAATGGGATGACGTACTTTTGGGTCTTCGGACTCTTTCATGATTTAATGCCAGTGCAAATGGGGCAGATCCAGTCCCGGGAGGAGCACTCGAATTCGTTTAATCTGCGCAGAGCGGTATGGATCTCTAGGGTGTTTGGCATGACACCATTACATGCTGGATTGGTCGACATTTCCATGAACTATGTTGAAACATGATTGTTTATTGCTTGCTTGAAGGAGTGGACAAGGCATCTCTACACATACACTTTCTCTATTTCCTTCTGAATTATTGATAATATACACTCGTGCTTTGCTATCTCATTGATGGTCATCTTATGTCATTTTATTGGCATATTACTTCATGCTTGTTACTGTTTGATAATCATGGTTCACTTCATCTATGATCTGATTTGTATCATGTTCCATTACTTGTAATCAGTACTTACTACCTTCTTGTACCTCAATTATCCTTGACTCAAGCAAACTTTTATATTCTTTGATTTTGGAGGATAAATCCTACTGGGCAAGAGTGCTCATACCTATTTTTTCTTAGGTAATCTACAGCTTTAGAAGGCGGGACATCGGGATTTGTGTGATGAGAGATCAACCTTTGCGGCATCTACCTTTGAGTTGTAAATTGAGAATCATGTATTACTTGTAGAATGACAGTTAATTAATTTTTATTTAGTGAAGCACCCGAGCAATTTTTGTCGAAAAGTTCAAAATTTACTCTTGATTTTTTATTCGTTCACGTTTCGGCATTTATAGATATATTAAATGTCGGGACGTGATAGAATGGTATCAGAGCATCAGTTGAGGATCCAAATACTTTAGAGTTATTGGTCTTCAACATCCTGTAGTGACCTGTGAGGATGGGTAGAAAGCCTGAGGTTAAGTTAGATAAGTAAAGTTGGATATAGATTGTGTTGTGTATGAAATGAATATCTAGAGGTGGGTGAATAGATATTGATCAATTAAAATTTAAGAGGTCAAGACTATGATCAAATCAGATGAAACAATGTAGTCGGTGCACTTCAAACCACACAATGCAAGCAAAATTTTTATGGTGGTTTGGCTCCTGTGTGGAGACCTACATCCACCCCTCACTAAACCAAGTGAGGCTTCTCTAACAACTCAAATATGTGAAACACTCGCATAATTGATGATTCATAGTTTCACGATTGTTTTAAATCTCACAATCCTTACACACACAGTATAGGATTAAATCTGTTTACTTCTATTGGAGTAGACAACCAAACAAATTGGTGAAGAGAGGGAATAGGAAAATATCAAACTAGGGATATTTTTGAAGAAATGCAGAAATTTGCAAACACTCTGCACTAGAGTTTGGATCTGGTCAGATGACTCCTTGTACTCCTAATTGCATCTTCTTCAGGCTTGAGCTCATCAAATTCCTCTTCTGACCGCAACACAAGGATCAATTGCCTCTGAGTTGAGTTAAATTCCAAAGCTCTGCTTCAACTGATCAGCAACATGGTGTGTCAGCGCATACAAACAACTAGACTTGGATCAGTAGGGAAAGTTTCAATAGAGTCAACTCTATGCCTTCTAGAGTCGACCTCATCCAAGTAATTGTAGTTATGACTAACTATCCATCATGTAGAGTTAACCTTGTAGCATCTTAGTGTCAACCTCACATACTAGTAGAGTCAACCTAACCTTCATTTGGAGTCGACCTCAAGCAGTATTTTTTCTCTAAGCATTAATTGGAAACTTGATTAGTGTCGACCTGATCTCCACGTAGTGTCGACCTAAGGTGATACTTTGAACTTCTACACTATAGGAAATCCATCAATCGTCGACCTATCCTTTGAATAGAGTTGACTCATATGTCTCACCGAACTTCAATATCTCATTCAGTATTACTTGTATGTCGACCTATGAAGTAACCAGGATCAACACACTAAAAAGAGCTTTTGACTTTATGAATTTTCTTATGATATAAAAGACTTGTGTTAGACATTTATTACATTTTGCTTGACTTATGACATCATCAAAACCAGGGATATAACATAAATCATCTGTCATATCTCAAAATCCTATAAGAAAAAGACATCATTTAATCACGAAGGTTAATGTATCAAGTAACTAGATGCACACAGTAACAATTTTACTAATAGTATTAGTTAGAAAAGTTGAGTTTTAAACTGCATGATTGATTAACCAAACTTAAATTTGTTTGCTCAGCCCAACGTGATGGGAGAAGAAACACAATGGAAAGAGGTTCAATATGCAATGAACAACTTTGCTCAGTCCTTGGAGCGAGTAGTTCCAGTCGGTGATCAAGGGAAACTGGAACTGCATGGAAATATTAGAAGTACAAACCCCCAAGAAACAGTGAGTATTACAGTATCTATACGGAAGAGAACAGCTCCCTCCAATAATAGAGAAACAACTGGCAATAAGATGGTGAAGAGGAACAAGAAGAGCAAAAAGATCAAGAAGGCCAATAGGCAAGAGAATGTTAAGGCACAACCTAAGGAAGCTTGTGCGTGTTGTCATAAATCGGGCCATGTCAAAGAAAACTATTGGTGGAGACAAGGAGCATGTTTGAGGTGTGGAAGTCTAAATCATCGGATCTCAAAATGTCCTGTACTACCTCAGAACAATGACAAGAGTTCAGGAAGACTTTAAGCCATAAGGAGAATCGACTGAGGCTATTAGAAGTAACTTTTATGTATAAGTTAGTAGGACTAGAGTATAGTGAAGATGCTTGAGTTTAGTTGTTATAGTATGTCAAAGTTTAGTAAGTTTTGCCAACCAATGTAATTTTGTAAGGCTGATTATATGGTTCTGTACTAAAAATCTTATGTGATAAATATAATCTTTGCTGTCTATCATCATATTCTTAATATTCAACATTCTCATCATACTTTATTACCCTTTCCAAGAAATATATTCCATATAACTCTCTGAGAATTAAGGTTATTCCTTGGTGGGGGAGACCTTAAGTATGATATGCTATTAATAAGGATTTGCTCAATACTTAATATGCTACTGCGAGAAATAAAAAAAACATAGTGGAGGTTGCATCTAATTGAACCCATAATCACAACATGGCTCCTTAAGATCTAAAAAAAATGCTAATATTAAGATCCCCAACAACTGACGATGTCATGACAACAAGATATATAGTGGGTTTACACGTCGTATAACATAATAATCATGACAAGATTGGTAAGACTAATCTAGAATAAATAAAATTTAAAAAGCTGAAAACATAATCCTTGTGATCCATCCAAACTAGTTATGGAGTTTGGAGGACCAAACTCTTTTCTTAGTGGGGGAGGAATTGTAACACCCCAAAATTTAATACCAAAATAATAATATGATATAGAAAAAAAAATTAGAAAAATTTTGATTTTCCCAAAACACATAAATATTACTAGAAACCTGATTATCTTTACTTTAGAAATATTTCTACATTAGTAAAGTGACCCCGATACTGTCTTCAGATGTGCGCACTCCGACAGGGTGCCACCAGAATTCAGTAACAAAATTTAAATATGAAAACACCATAATTCTCTGAAAAATATGCTGGTTTTAGAAACATAAATATCTTGAATTATTGACGCACGGATATCAAGATTAAGTCGACACAATGATTTTCTGGGTAATTTTTGCTGGATGAAAAATTAATTCCAAAAATTAAACTAAAATCAACATAATTTGTAAAACCTTTCAATTAGCTTATATTTGAAATTTCAACTTAATTGGATATCGTTTGAATAAAAAACATTAGGACAAAGGGGCCAGATGAATAATGCTCTATTTACGTAAAGTATTTTGGAATAATTTTGCTTACGTAGCCTTGGCTACGTAAGGCTTTCCTACTTCTTGTGTAACTGGGTTACACGTTCCATGAAACGTGTTGGCAGTGGAAACTTCATTGTGAACGTGGCTAAGAAGGGAGAGTAGGAGACTTTTACCTCAACGTGTGGGTCTTTGCAAGGACAGGTGGGGGGGATTACGTGCCAACCATGCATGTAATCCCAAGGCTTATATAAGCTCCCTTAGCTGCTCCCACGAGAGTTTTTCTTCTTCTTGTGCTGCAATTGCTCCTGCTAAAGCTGTTGTTGCTGTCGTTCCTGCCATTGTTCCTACTGTAGCTACTGCTACTGTCGTTCTTGCTGCTGCTCCTCCTGTAGCTCATGCTACTGCCCTTGTTGTAGCTGCTACTACGACTACTGCTGCTGCTACTACTTTGGCTGTTGTGCTGCCTTTGCTGTCATTACATCTTCTTACCTGGATATAGGAAGATTTGCATTCCTCTTTGGCTAAGTAGGTTCCTCCCTACGACTCTTCTTCCATTTCTTGATTTTATCCATGTGCTCTCCATTTGTATAACCCATATTTCCTTTTGTTCCATGTTCTGTAAGATTCCCTTCTTCTTGTCTCCTTCTTCTGTTAGATCCTTGAGTTTAAGTGTCTACCATGATCTTCACTTGACTTCTGTTCTGTAAGGCTGTTAGGAGTGTAAATTCCTTCTTTTCCTTCCACATTGTTCATGTCTTTAGTTGTTGATTCATGTACTTAATGTGAGTCTTCATCCAGCTTCAATAAGGATTCACATGAAAGATTTAGATACACAACTTCCTTGCTTCCATAAGTTTTTCCACAACACCCATAATGTAAAGATCTCCTCTCTTTGTTCTATTCTTTTCTTCATGAAGGATGTGTAAAGAAATTTACTTAAGAACCACAAATTATGGTTTGATCCTTCATGGAACCATAAGAACTCTTAGAAGAGTCTCTTTAGTCAGTTTTAAACCATTCAAGACTGAAAAACCTACGGCTGTCGACAGACAGAAGTCATCTGTCGACAGGTACCTTCCAGAACCCAAAATTCCAGAACAACCAGTAGATGTTGACAGATGGAACTCATCTGTCGACAGATGACACCCATCTGTTGACAACCACCTATAGCATGTCGACAGCTAAGGGTCAGATTCCAGAATCCAGTTCTGGATGAACCAGTAGCTGTCGACAGCCATCTTATGGCTGTCGACAACCACCAGTCTATGATTTAAATATGAATCATTCCTTTCCCAATCAAAGTTGTCGCACTCTTGTATTGTCCAAACAAGTTACCTTTCTAATTTTCTTGGATTCTAAACTATTTAACCAATGAATTTAATCATTTAATCATCATTTATATCCACCTTTGGATTATTTTTGGACATTCTAAAATATTTTGATTCATATACTTTCTAGATATCTTTGAGCACGAACTCCTAGAACCCTACTTCCTATGATATTGTTTTACTATTGATGAGTGCCCAAGTACCATGTATGTATATCAGAAATGGAAATGGGATGACGTACTTTTGGGTCTTCGGACTCTTTCATGATTTAATGACAGTGCAAATGGGGCAGATCCAGTCCCGGGAGGAGCACCCGAATTCGTTTAATCTGCGCAGAGTGGTATGGATCTCTAGGGTGTTTGGAATGACATCACAACATGCTAGATTGGTCGACATTTCCATGAACTATGTTGAAACATGATTGTTTATTGCTTGCTTGAAGGAGTGGACAGGGCATCTCTACACATACACTTTCTCTATTTCCTTCCGAATTATTGATCATATACACTCGTGCTTTGCTATCTCATTGATGGTCATCTTATGTCAGTTTATTGGCATATTACTTCATGCTTGTTACTGTTTGATAATCATGGTCACTTCATCTATGATTTGATTTGTATCATGTTCCATTACTTGTAATCAGTACTTACTAACTTCTTGTATCTCAATTATCCTTCACTCATGTAAAATTTTATATTCTTTGATTTTGGAGGATAAATCTTAGGCAAGAGTGCTCATACCTACTTTTTCTCAGGTAATCTACAGCTCTAGAAGGTAGGACATCGGGATTCGTGTGCTGAGAGATCAACCTTTGCGGCATCTACCTTTGAGTTGTAAATTGAGGATCATGTATTACCTGTAGAATGACAATTAATTAATTTTTATTTAATGAATCCCCCGAACAATTTCTGTCGAAAAGTTCAAAATTTACTCTTGATTTCATATTCGTTCATGTTTCGACATTTATAGATATATTAAATGTCGGGACGCGACACAATGTATGTACTTAGAAACAATTCACTGAATGAGCACTAGCGTTGACCTGATAACATTCTTGTGTCGACCTTCTATTTGTTTCTACAGTCCACTGGATGAGCACTGGTGTCGACCTAATAGCCATCTTGCGTCGACCTTCTAAGTGTTTCTATATACGTCTCTTTAGAAATATAGATAAGGTCAACCTGTTGTACTAATTGTGTCTACCTCTTGATCCCTTTTCAATTTAGAGCTCATTATATGCTTTAGGTACGTTGACTTGATTAGTCATTTGCGTTGACCTCTTGATCACTATTCCATTGATCGCTTACTGGATTGACCACATGTGTCGACCTGATAGCCATCTTGCATCAACTCATGTTTATCAATTTTACACATGTTGGTACTGTCATGAGTACAAATATATTAGAGTATTTTTAAGCATTAATGTAAATTATATATCTTAGTTAGACACTGTCTTAGTCATCATAAAAAAAAGGGATGCAACAAGGTAGATCTTCCTCGTAGGTTTCATATGGATAGTTAGGTGTGGTGTAAGGCACTTGTGTTTGCCAATGCCACAGACAAGTTGGGTTGGATTCAAAACTATATACTTGTCCCTCAACTGATGGAGCATACCTTGAAGGTGGTGCTGCTTGAGACTGAGATCTTGGCGCACCTCTTGGGGTAGAGTAGGAAAAGTTGTCATTCTCTGCAAAGTAGGATAAGCTATGTAAGGCCCTCAATTTTAGTGCATATTATATCTGTTTTGATGCTTTGATTGTTCTGGCTGAAACTCTGCTTAACGTCAACAGCCCTTGACGTTAAGAGCTTGCTGATGGCAACTTTTCTGGCGTTTACCTTGTGGCCAGAGGATCTAGACGTCAACATCGATTGACGCCTATTTCTGGTTGGTGGCAGCTATGTGGCCATTTACTTCTCCGGCTGCATTTGGGATTTCAGATCTGTAACTGACCCATTTTCTTCGGAGTTTGATTAGGAAACCTATAACAATGGTCAGGACTATTAAGACCTAGGATTCCCCTGACTCTATTGCCTATTTAACCTAGACATCTCGGTTAGGGAAGGGCTTTGGTTCAGAAGAGTGGCTTTCTAGGTTTCAGGAAGAGAAAGAGTGAATTTGTGAGGGCTTAATCCAGCGATTGGAAGGCTTCACCGGCGACCTTCTGCGACTGGGAGACTCTCCTGAAGGTGGAGAAGCCCTCCTAACACCGGGGAATCAACTGCTCATGCGTGGAAGTCGAATCAAGGCGAAGATCATTACCTCTTTGGCCTGGCTGAGGAGGGCTTCATCACCAAAATTCGATCTTTAGAGGTTTTTAGTGAGGCACGTAACTTAGGGGTTTCGTCCCTAGACCTATCACCCAGAGTTTAAGTATTTTTCCAGATTTTAAGATCGTGTCCTAGACCCCCAAATTCTGTGTTTTGCTGTGTTCGGTCTGCACTTTCTATAGATAAGAGGTTGACGACAACCTTATTGCCACCAAGTTCCTGAGTTAACGACAATCGATTGTGCCGTTAACCCACCCTAACGGCAAGCCCCTCGCCGTCAAGGTCATCTGATTTTTACAGAACTGTGGATTTAATTGTGTGAGGTGATTTTTCGGGATTTCTAGATGTTTGCACATGTTATAAAATTTCTAGATGATTAGGTATGTTAATAGTTAAATCATGAATTCTTGTTAAAATTTTGATAATAATTGCGTATTGTGGAATTTTTGATATGGAAAAATATGCATGTTTTGATGAATCTAAATCCAGAATAAATAGATATGATGTATGAACTTGTTACAAAAAATTTTCATGAACTTAGGGTTACTGTATACATGTTTTGAAACTATTAGATCAGACTGTTCACTATCTATCATGTTTAATTGAAATATCTTATTAAATTGCATGAGATCTCTGTTAAATGTTAAAAATAGTTAAACTATGATGAAAATTTTGAAAAATAACCATGTGATATGTTTCATGCGAAGAGTTTATGGTCAAAATTTGGGACTGATATGATATCTTTATGTGCTATTTTCAATTGTAAAGGTAATAAAAGCCATATTAAGCATGATTATTCAAGAATAGTAAATTCAGTGATTAGTATCATGTTTAGGTATTGGTATGCATGTTTCAATACTGTTAGACAGTCATGATAGGTTTTGTAAACAAAATATAAGTGTTTGAATGGTATGCATGTGAATGGACCAATTAGTGCATGTAAAATGATGTAAATCATGTGATTAATTGAAATGATGTGATTAAGTGGATGTGTGCCGAAATTGACACTGCTACCATAGAAGGCTATGGATCCGTACTATAGAAATGCCCTTATGGAAGGCTCAATGTGTATGTGATATCCTGTGGGCATCAGGATGAAATCCTGGAGGTGGACAAGTACCACTAGTTAAGGTGGAGAGGGCTTCTCCCAGTTCTGCACAGTTACCAAGATTTGTCACTATAATGCCTAAGTTATGGGTATGTGTTATGTGATATGTGTGTCCTTTTTATAGTGGTTCGGACTATGTGTCACGGCAAAAGAAAGATAATGTGTAAAAATGTGAGATGTGTGTGAATGTGCAAAGTGTTTATGTGAAAGTGATGTGCTATTTTGTTATAATGTGAAATGATGTGAAGCATGTGATTGTGTTTTATTTATGTTAAAACAGCAAGAAAAATGTGTGATTATGTGATATAAAAGCATGCGAAAATTGATAGATATCATGCTAGGTTTATTAGTAACCATGTGTTTAATTCCATGATCAAGTTAACTGGAGAAATATTGTGAATGGTTAAAGATTTGGCAGTCTGCTTATAATCCTAGAGTTTCCTTGTTCACTTGGAGAATGTTGAATGGTGCTATTCCTATTGACAGTAGGATCTCTGATTGTGGAGTTCCTATGGTCTCAAGATGTCACTATTGCTCTTCTCCACAGCTTGAAGACCTGGACCATGTTTTCATCAACAGTGACATCGTTGTACATCTGTGATGCTGGTTATTTCCTTTGGTTAGCAATAAGATCCATCTGCATGGTCATATCACTATAAGGACATGGAACTTCATTAAACACTGCAATATTCGTTCTCCCATTGGTTTTACATCCCATTATGGTTTTATGATCATGATATGGGAGTTGTGGAAAGGCAGATGCATTGCAAGGTATGAAGAAAAACCCGTTCGGGCTGCGGACATTATTAATAGCATCAAGCTTCAAATATCCTTTGCCCTCAGCAAGACCTCCTTCAAATCTGAACCAATGCTGGAGGATCAGTAGGTGCTTCATATGTATGGTTTTAATCCTCATTTCTCTGCTAAACAGATCAAGCTAATCCGCTGGATACCTCTTGATGTGAGCTTTTGTTTAAACATGGATGGGACTTCTAAAGGGAATCCAGGGAATTATGGTGGTGGTGTCTGCATCCGGGACACTAATGGTAATGTGCTTGCTGCCTTTGCTCATTATTATGGTATGGGGAATAGTCTTCAAGCGGAGACCCGTGCTTTATGTGATGGAATTCGGCTTGCAAAATCTCTTGGAGTTCGGCTCTCTCACATCCAGTCGGATTCCCTTTCTCTTGTCAACTCGCTGCATCAGAACAATTGTATGTCTTGGCAAACATACAGGTGGTGGCATGAGGTTAGAAACATGCTGGGTGCTGATCAAATATTTCCCACTCATGTATACCGTGAAGCAAACATGGTGGCGGATCATTTAGCTAACCATGCTGTAGCCACCCGATCTAATCAGGTCTTCTGGGGAGTTCACAGTCTCCCACATTCTTGTAAAGGGTCGGTTGTTCTTGATAGGTCTGGTCTGGCGCATATTAGACTGGTCTGATTGGGGTTTTGTTCCCCTCTTTTAGTCTTGCGCATGTTGGCTTTTATATCCTTTTAGGGGTATGCCCCACAGTCTGTTGTAAGCTTTCTCCTTTTGTTTATAAAAATTTGGTGTAACAAGTAAATCGCCTGGGGGAGTGGTTTCCATTTCACCCCGCTGTGGTGGAATGCACTCGGCCGGTCGCAGATCCTGTTGCACTTATTTTGCCCAAAAAAAAAATTGTATTTGATATCATGATTTAAGCTAAGACCATGTGTAGATAGCATGTTATAGGTTATTCAATTGTACTTGTTTGTTATGACATGAACCATGTAGTAAGATTGCTCTTGTTGTTAAAAGAATAGCATGAATGTGATATGTGTAAGGATGTGCCAATGGGTTACTTGCTGAGTCTTTTGTGAAGACTCATACTTGTTTTAACATACAGGTGAGATAGGTGTCCCTGTGCTTGAGGAGGACATTGTGAGGAGCGACTCCGAGTGAGAGGAGTAGCGGAGCTCGTGGAGGATTAGTTACTAGATTGCACTTTCTTTACTAGTATGTAGACAATAATGTTATATGGACTTGTATAATTATGGACTTTGTTTATTTTCATTGCTACTATATAGACTGTGGAATGTGTGTAATGATGATGGAATAAGAATCTTTTTCAATTCCGTTGTACTTTCTTTTGTTATTTATGTATATCTCTACCTACTGTGTTGTGTTGGGTACATGTCCCACTGTTACGGCACCCTTTATATCGATGTGGATTGGTATAATTGTACCGGTATAAAAAGGGTCGTTACATAGATTGGTATCAGAGCAACATGTCGAGATTGTACATAAATAAGCCTTCATCTACACAATATTGCAAAGTCTTTATAGAATTAGTCCATACATGTGGAAAATATCTAATAATGAATTAAAGATAGTTAAGAAAATGGTTAGGACTTTGTAACTTAGATTTTAACTGAGTTAATTCTTTTACAGACAATGGCGAGCTGTGGTAGGCATAGTACTCAGGCTCGGGAAGATGAGCAGAGGCGTGAGGAGAGGGGTGAGCAGTAGGCCCCAGCACCCCAGGGTCCCACGGTACTCCCTCTACCACTACCTGTAGACTATGGCACATTCATGCAAGGCCTGGTCCAGGCGATGAAGACTCAGGCTCAAACGCAGGCTGCATTGCAAGCTTAGTTGCAGGCACAGGTTAGAGTTGTTAATAGGGAGTAGTCTGTTTTGGGTTGTATTATTGCTTATGTGTTGCTTGTTGTCTGAGGCACAGGCTCCAGCTCCAATTCCCCAGGAGAATGGCCATGGTGGTCCATCCATCATGGAGAGGTTTAAGAGGATGGCTCCGCCTCCTTTTATAGGGGAGAGTCAGCCCCTTCTAGCAGAGAGCTGGTTGAGAGAGGTGGAAAAGATCTTTCGGGCTATCAGGTGTGCGGAAGATGATAATGTTAGCATGGTTACTTACATGCTACAGCTACTTAGAGTATATGTACTTGTGTAAGGTAAAGATTATAGTTTGGATGGTGCTTATGGGTTGTATTTTTGCAGGAGAGAGCTGATGTTTGGTCGGCCTCTATGCTACGTACGAGATATGAGGATGGTGCTATAGAGGTGACTTGGGCCGAGTTCACTAAACTCTTTCGGGCCAAGTTCATCCCCGAGCACATTTAGGACAAGATGGAGCAGGAGTTCCTATCTCTCACACAAGGCTCCATGACGGTCCTAGAGTACGAAGCCAGATTTGCCGAGCTTTCCATGTACGCTCCCCACATTGTTGCAGATGGGTGCAGGAAGGCCAAGAAGTTTGTGATGGGGCTCAAACCATCACTCAGGTCGAGACTGGTTGCTTTTGACCATCAGACTTTGGATGAGGCTCTCAGCGCAGCGTGCAGTCAGGAGAGCGAGATGGATCAATACTTAGAGGAGAAGAGGGCAGCCCAGAAGAGGTCAGCGCCACCTTTCCAGAGGCAGGACAGGAAGAAGGCAGTGATGTACCAGTCGCCACAGCGTTCTGTAGCAGCTCTGAGTGAGCAGATAGTTGTATCCCAGACACCTAGCTTCAGGCCCAGTGATAAGAAGGCGTGTCCTCATTGCAGACAGACACACGGCGGATCCGAGTGTTGGAAGCTAGCAGGGAAGTGCCTAAAGTGTGGCAGCACCGAGCACCAGATCAGAGATTGCCCTTGTAGCAACCTGAATTTTGGAGAAATTAGGATTTTAAAAAAATTACATAATATTAAAATCTTGATAATTGGAAAATCAAATAAGAGAAAACTAATTAAATTAATTAGAAAATCAAAGAGAAGAGAATTAAATAAAACCCATCAAATGAAAATAAGTAATGGGTTTTGTTAAATGGACCCATTAGAAATTAGTGGGCTAAAAATAGAGATTTAAAAGGGGAATAATAGAAAAATATCTGAAATTCGTAATTAAAATAAGTGATTTGAGTTGGATTTGGAATCATAAACCTACCCAATTGCTTGGCCACGAAATTCTCTCTCTCTCAACCCAATTAAGAGATCGCTTGCTTAAAAAGGGGAGAGGAAAAGAGGAAATTCGGAATTAAAGGGAATTAGAGTCCAATTAGGAAAGGGAATGGGGAGAAGCTTAAATACTCTCCTAAAACCCTCATGGCCGGCCCTAGCCCGTGCCAAGGGGTTTCTGGACCAGGAAGAGAGGCCAAGAGGAGGAGAATTCGTGGAGAAGAGGGATCTCTCAAGTTCTTCCCTGAGTTCTTCAAGTTCTTGCCCTAGAGAAGTGAAACGACTAAAGGTAGGCATTCTCACGAGCATAAACCATGAAAATTTTTCTGTAGGATGTCTCGTCTATCAGGAACAAAAGCCCTTTTGATTTCATATTTTCTATCGAGTAAATCTTTAATTATCCCTTTTCCAAGTTCTGTGAACTTCATGACCCCGAACCCTCTTATTAAATTCATATCTTCATGTATACTCGTCCTCATGCCATGAGATTTTTATGGAAGATTCTGATGGATGTTAGGTTTCCTTTACCCCGAAAAGCCCTAATTTCTATCCACCCTATTATGCGAATTAATTCGTTGATCCCAACTGTACATAGCTCTGTGTTAATCATGAATACTCTTTATTAAACCATGTTGAAACCTTCGTTGCTTTCCAATTCTGATTTACTAAAAGTACCCATGTATGTCTGGATCTGTTTAAAACTAGTTTTGCGATTTTCATGCAGTATACAATTTTTTCTTAGTTTAGAACAACCCTGTGACCAAACAGGGAAGGTTTGGTCCGCAATCCAATGCTCTGTCCTTTCCCTGTCGGACTCAATTGGCAGATATCTTCACTAAACCGTTGTTAGAAGATAGATTTACATCATTAAGAAGGGAACTTGGGCTTTGCAAACTTTAGTGAACATCATGTTTGTACTTATTGTGTGCAAATTGGTTGCCATGAAATGCCTGAATTGCTTGTATGATGCTTTACACCATGCACACATTGTGGGGGAGTAAGTCAAAGTAGTTTGAGTGAGATGCCTGAGGGACACACTTTCATAATCATATTGTAATCATATCTCAACCACTTGATCCATTTGTCCCTCAATTCCAAGCCTCCATACTATTCTTTTCTGTAGCTGTCGACGGTCAGAACACCAGCTGTCGACAGATCCCCCCTTCCAGAACCACATTCATGTTGTTTCACAGTAGTTGTCGACAGTCCCCTTTCAGCTGTCGACAGATGACCTTGTTTCAGTGCATTCTTCTTGATTTCTCAAAATTTCCATGAGTATGTTCATTATCATTATGCAAGGGGAGAATTGGGCCTTAATACTTAATTACAACCTTTCATACTCACATAGTACCAAAGACATTGACTAATTCACAATGATTTTGAAATAATATTCTGTGCATGAGTCTAAGTTGTATCATCTAGAACACATTGAACAAATCTAATGGCCTTAACATAACTCCCTTGAATAACTCCTTTGTGGACAATCATATTTTTGAAATGGATTGATAAGTAGGAAGGTTCTTGAACTTAATGTTTTTCATTGGCTTTTGACCGTAAATAACCTTTTGCACTTGATCCTTCAATTAAAAAAAAAGGGAGAAAAGCTACCTATTTCTAAATTCATGAAAATTGAAACAACATATATATGAAATGGGGCAAAGGCAGAGCAATGATGAGCATCACTGAGTAACCGGGGACATGGGTATTACAAATGTTTGTCTTCACGTCAAAAAGTCTATGTATTATCTCTGCCTAATGGTATGATGGTCACTTACATTGAGTAACTGGGGGTACGGGCATCACAAATGTCTACCTTCACGTAAAAAGGTGAAAGTGAACTTGATTATCACTTTTTCCCACATCAACTTGACAAAATAGTTCAATGCTAGAAATAGAGTGAAGCATCCATGTTTTAAATCAAGGGCAACTTGTTGTTTATTGTTAATTTCTCATGTAAACATTATCTTCACTTACCAACTGAACATCCCCACCAAGGAATATGTTTTTCTACAACGGTTTTATTCAAAGGGGTTTTCTTAAATTCATATGCTTTTGAACGGTGTCTTCTAAATGCTACAACTTAAGATTCCCAGAGTATTATCTCTTAACCATTGTAGAACATTTAAATGTCTTAACACTAGTGTGTATGACACTTTGTAATGGGTATGTACCAGTTCTCAACCTTAAAATGCCATTTGAACACTCATTCCCCATTCATTTCTGTCAAAATCCTGTTATGGCACCTTTTTGGACAGCAGCTGTCGACAGCTGCCATGCGCTTGTCGACAGCCGGAATTCTGGGCCGTTCAGAAGCCCAACAGATTCTAATTCTGACCGGATTTTTTGGGACCCCTCTATTTCAAACACTTCCTAAATAGACCTAAAGGGGAACCCACGACCCTTCACCCCTTTACCTTCCTTCAAGAGGTGTCTCCTTCCCTATTTCAACCCCAACACCCCTCTCTCCGGAACCGCCCTCTCTACACCTTTTCTCTGTTCTTGCTTCCTCTTCCTTATGTCTTCCTCCTCTCCTTTGTTCATCTCCACTCCATGCATTCCATCTCCCATGGCTCCCAGGAGAAAGCTTTGTGCTTCTCGTCAGCATCACACCTCGCCCGAAGCTGGTGAAGGCTCTAGGGCACCAGCAGAGCGTCAGAGCAAGCATCGAGATGATCGTCTGTCGGAACTCCTTGTTCCCCCAGGTCTGCAACTCACTAGGGTTCGGGGAGTCTTCCAGAAATTTGTCCAGCCACGATATGTGGACTTCGTCTCCCTGGAAGACATGTTCGATGGTCTACAGCCTCTCTTTCACACCCAGGGCTGAACTGTCTTCCTATACTCCCACAAGCGGTATTCCCCGATCACTGTGATGGAGTTTTCAACAACATGGGGATGACTGTGGATGAGGAGCTATACACCACAGTCAAAGGTACATCCTTCCAGACCACTTCCAATCTCCTCAACCGTGCACTACAGATACCCAATTCCGGGGCTAACGTTCTTGTCAACCATCCTCCTGCCTCGGAGTATTACACCATGATCACCCAACAACCATATGACTCTACCAAGGATCATGCCAAACTCAATGCCAACTCCTTCCCCCCACTTCACCACATCTTCATCACCCTTATTGCTCCTAAAGATGGCAGTAGGGAGCTTGTGACCGAGGTTCACAAGTCCCTTTTGTTCTTCTTTCTGAAGGACAAGCAGATCAATCTGCCTAAACTCATTCTTGACCTCATCAAGCAATGTTTCAACAATCCTAATAGGTCAATGCCATATGCTTGCCCTCTCACTTCCCTCTTGTCCTTCCTTGGCATTCATATTCCTAAAAGTGAGTTTGTCTCTCTCAAATCCCGCAAGCATATGATCTCACTGCTTCCCATCGGATGGGCTACAAGCTGGTTGCTGGGAGAGTCACTAGGACTCTTAAGGGTTAGGAGCCGGATGTCGATGAAGAGTCTGCTGAAGATGAGGCTAGTGATGAAGACTCCCATCCGGATCCAATGGATGTTCAGGGAGAAGCTGAAGATGTTCCGGATGCGCCAGCTCCACAGGCTGCCACTTAGGATATTTAGGAGTTCATGGCCGATCAAATGGCTCAGCTGACACAGCTCTTCACTGCTCGCTTTGATCAGCTCAACACTCGGATGGACACACTTGCTGATTCTCAAGCTCACATTCAGCACCAGCTTGATCACCTCACTACAGAGTTTCATGGATTCCGTCATCCCACTGCTCCTAGGAAGGACGATGCTTAGACTGTCTAGGATCAATGTGGGGTCCTGTAGTTATGTCTTTTCCAGTTTGGGTCATGGGTTAGTCAGTTATGTCATTTTTCTATCTACTTTTTGCTTTTTCTTGTGTCATGTACTGGATATCTTTGTGAACTGTGTGTAATTCTTGCTAATCAATGAAATCACAATTACTTACTTACTTTTATCCATTTGTGCATGAGTTATCTTTTTGGATGTTGTCAAAAGGGAGAGAACATCAATTGTAATTTTTGTCATCATCAAAAAGGGGGAGAATGTTGGGTTACAATGTGTATGATGATGATTGTGCTTAAATGTTTTTGATGATTGACATAAATGATGTTGCAAACATGATAAAGACATGGTCAAATGAAACATGACTTTATGACCATCTATGCATTCATGATATCTCACTTAGAGTGTTTTTCATGTAGGTGTGAATGCATACAGACAAGCAACATCACCCAAGTGCAACATAACTGGAAATACACATCAAGTTCTCACCTATCGACAGCCAAGAAGCCATGTGTCGACAGATAGACAAGACATCAACAAACAAGCTTCTGGGAACAAATAAAATACAGTAGCTATGGAGAGACAGAGTGCACTTGTCAACAGATAAGGCTTGCCTGTCAAAAACACCAGGTCTCCTGTCGACAGCCAGGATTCCAGTGACCAACATGGTTCTGGAAGCCAGTTTCAGCAGTACCTGTCGACAACCATAATGTACCTGTCGACAGCCACAGGATAAGTCACAACGTGTGACCGGCATGTGATTGTATTAGGGTGTTCCCTTCTGACACGACTCTCCAAACTTGAACACCACTATATATAGATTATATGGAGTTATTTGCAGCATGAAGCCTCCACACCAAACCATAAGCAAGGATCAAGAAAAAGGCTTTCTCTACTCTACTCTGCTTCAACTCTCCTGTTTGTTCCTGGAAGATCCATTCGTGTGAGGAGTTAAAGCCAGTTCCTCAAAGTCAAGCTTCATCTTCGTCATATGATCGTCATCAACGTGAAGCTTGAAGTTCTTCTGGACGACCACCTCGAGGAGTTCATCTTTGGATTTGATCTTCAACTCTGAACTCTTCTTTCTTACTACTTTTCATTACTCTATGTGTGTGGTGGTTTTGAGCGTTCCATGTGCTTGATCCACATGTGTGTGGCTGATCTGAGTGAGTGTTTGCCTCAGACACCGTGCGTGTTGTGTTGTTGGGTTGAACTCGCTTCAGAAGCAGCTTTCCGTGTGTGTGTGTGGACGGTGGACGTAGGATACACGAGTTGTGTACTCCGAACCACTTAAATCATTGTGTCCTATTGTTTGCACGCTCTTACGTTAGATGTATGTTAGGCACAATTATTTGTTCACATGCTTGGTAGATTGCTAATTTCCCAATCATATTCTGCACGCATGTCAAGCTCGAATTTGATTCACACATGTTTAAGTTTTCATCAAGTCAGTGTTAACATCGAAAAATGGGTTATATTGGTTTTAATAAGTAGTAATCTATTCAACCCCCTTCTAGATTACTGCTTTAGGTGATTCTACGCACCTTTCACTCCTCGGCCCAGCCTGAGTGTACGCACTAGCTCATGAGGGCGCAAAGTAGGCCGAGAATGTCACAGAAGGTACGATCTTAGTTATGGGTGCACAGGCTCGTGTGTTGTTTGATACGGGTGCTACACACTCATTTATTTCCGAGTGGTTTGCTAAGCAGTTAGCAGTAGAGTCTGGAGTTGAGACAGAGGAGTTAGAGGTTCCCTTGTCTGTGCACACACCAGTAGGTACAGTAGCGACCAGGAAGTGCATTCCATCCTTACCTGTGTGCATTGAGGAGCGAGGCTTGTTCGGGTGCTTCTACTTGCTAAAGATGAAGGACTACGATGCTATACTTGGTTGGATTGGCTTAGGAGCACTATGCCTTAGTTTATTGTAGGGGGAAGAAGATTACTTTTGTTCCTGGAGAGGATGAGTTCTCAAATCTGTTTCCAGGAATCTAGCGGGAAGGTTTGTGATCTCTGCCAAGATGGCTATGAAGATGGGACCAAACGGTTGTGACGCTTTTATGGACAGTGTGGTCTTAGTTCCTAGGCCGATCAATCACCTACCCTTGAGGAGATCGAGGTTGTGCAGGAGTTCCAGACGTGTTCCCTGATGATTTGTCTGAATTGCCACTAGCAAGGAGATATAGTTCACTATAGAGTTGCTTCCAGGCACCTCACCTATCTCTAAGGCTCGCTACCGGATGGCACCTGCGGAGTTAGACGAGCTGAGGAAGCGTTGCAGGATTTGCTTGATAAGGGGTTAATTCGCCTCTAGTGTGTCACCATGGGGCGCACTGTGCTATTCGTGAAGAAGAAAGATGGTACCCTCAGGCTGTGCATCGATTACAGGAAGCTCAATTAGGTGACAGTGAAGAACAAGTAACCCTTGCCGCACATAGATGATTTGTTTGATCAGCTACTGTCACGTCTCAAGAATTACGCAGCGGATATTAGTTCGAATAATTCGAGTCGATATCCGAGACGTGGACAATCGGCAAATAAGCCTCTAGCTAGCACGCGCTAAATGTGTATCAACACAAACATCAATAATAGGGCCCAAATGTTGAACTCAATATAAATTGTATTCAAATCTCATATTGTCTCAGATAAAAAACTATACTGACTAAGACTCAATCAAAGCAAAAGTACATAATACCTCACTTCCTACTACATTGTTCTAACACTCACAATAAACTAACTAAAGATAGACTCATGTTTGGAACGCTCTTCACTCGGACGCATTCCCTCCTCGACTTGCTCTTCCTCTTGAACTTCATAGTCACCTAGATTGGGTAAAAGTAGGGGATGAGCAAACTAGCCCAGTAGGATTTATATCTCCATGTGCGGGCAATGATATAAGTGATTAACATTTTAGAAACTAGGCAAGTACGATGAACGATATGCAAGTACAGACAAAACTCATTAAAACATGATATATAAAACAAGCTGGATAGAGTGAACAAGATAGAATAAGATTTTTGGACAAGGTGCCAAGAAAGAACTAGCAATAGATCACTTTGCACAAGCACGCAAGATTTCACTTGATGTCAATAGTTTCAAGAAAACAAGATATCACTAGTTGCAATAAATGCAGGATGGCCATATCAAGCAAGCAAGCAAACAAGATTGCACAAGCACGTTCAAGTAACACTAATCAGCACGTAGACACCAATGTACACCAAGAAAAGATCCATCAAGAATGTACACCAGGACACGTGTATGTGGTTATGTATCTAACATTCAACAGCAAGAAAGTACTCAGCGCAGATGCAACGCCAGTAATCATTATACCCCATGGTTAACAGTATATTTATGACTCTCCATCATTGGGGCTAGACTGGAGCCTTGGACACACTCCGTGCCCTGTCAGCCATCTCATGTAAAATTTCAAATGTAGATATCCACAGTCATTAATAATGCCAAGGAGAGTTTCAATATGTAATCATGTATAATGTCATGTTCATGATGATGATAAGAAGAATAAGTTGAACATGATTCCATGAGGACAATAGTCAAGAGGTAAATTCGACAACTGAACGATAAGATTTACAATTTAGTTCAATCTTTACATTGATAGCTTTAGTCTAGATGGCAATTCACTCTCACGAGAAAGAGAAGAGAAAGAAGTGCACGCCCTAGATGTGTAAGTGTGTAGAATGCACGTGTGTAAATTCACAATCCGTCGGTCTCAAACTCTCTGGAAAAAACACTTAATCATGATGGCATGCATGAACCATGCATTTAGCTTCAACTGGGTTTTTTACAAGATTTAAGATAAAATTTATCACTTAAAGCAAGCTAGAATGGTAACAAGAGTAAATCATAGGTTTCAGGTATGATCATATCATTAGAAAGTAATTAGATAATATTCATGAAATTAAGGATTTTTTCAATGGGGTTAAACACTTTAAGCCATTAAATAGACATTATGTAATGAAAAGATCAAATATGAAATATCTGTGAAGGTAGTGTCGACACAATCCATGCTGGTGTGGACACTATGCTTCAAAACACAAAGCAGAAACATGACAAATAGTCAGGTAGTGTCGACACTAGTTCAAGTAGTGTCAACATAGAGCCAGGTTCCAAAAGACCTTCTGGAAAATATGGGACAGTGTGTCGACACTAGATAGGGTAGTGTCGACACTAGATCAGTCTCCAGAACTTCCTGGGTAAAACTGGGACAGTGTGTCGACACTAGATGGGGTTCCCAGAAACACTTCCTGGGCTGTTTGGGACAGGGTGTCGACACTAGATGGGGTAGTGTCGACACTAGAGGGCTTCCCAGAACACTCTCTGGGCTGCCTTGGGACAGTGTGTGCGACACTAGATGGGGTAGTGTTGACACTAGAGGGCTTCCTAGAACACTCTCTGGGCTGCCTTGGGACAGTGTGTCGACACTAGAGGGGTAGTGTCGACACTAGAGGGCTTTCATGACAAAATTTATAGTCAATTGTGACCTGAAAATATGTCTCATGCAGCGATTCACTTACTATCTTATAACTCTCTAATTTATGACATTTGGACAAAACGTTTCACCCCGAAAGATGACGAGGACAACGAATAGAAGAACTTTGATGTTGGGGGTTTGATCAAATTCCATCTCGAATCCTGAGAAAACAGATGAAGAACAAAAGGTCAAGTGTA